>OX463755.1:65384477-66031977 GCA_949824845.1 Rhingia rostrata | reverse complement strand
TGTTCCTGCGCTCTTGGTATCTGTTCCAGGTTTCATTGTTGTTGTTCTGTACAAACTCTTGGTAACTCCGAATTTTTTTCGCTTTTTAACCGCATTAGAGTGTTATTAAACCATCCATTTTTGCTTTTAGAAATATCTTTGGAAACTGTCATGCTGTTTGTGACTTTGATCAACAGGTCACTTAGTATTTTACTACCCTCTTGTGGATCGCAGTTGCTAAAAACCATTTCGCTTCTTCTCAGTTGCGTTATAAACGACGTTTTGTCATATTGCAGAACTTTGATTTTTTTTTCGTTATAAGTTTTTTTAATTTTTTGTTTAAATTCATATTCTATGTATAGAGTTTCATGATCTCCAATTTTGAGCTCTGCGTCGGTATTGGCTGTGGCCGGGTTATGATCGGTGATAACATAATCAATTAATGTACTTGTTGTGTTTGTGATTCTGGTCGGTTCTTTCACAATTTGTTGACACATATTTAAAATTTCTACTGTTTTTTTAATCTCCTTTGTATAAATATTTGATGTATCCATCCAGTCAATATTAAAATCTCCTGCTATTATAAACTGCCGGTTGAGATCCACAAGATCTTCTATCCAAACTTTAAACTTATCACAAAATATTCTACATGATGAACTAGGTGACCGGTAGACTGACGCTAGGTCCATGGATTGGTTATTTAAGATAAGCTTTTCATGACTACTCTGACTATTTGCCAAAAAATGCAAAAGTGTTTGAAAGGATAATACTCGGTCGTTTACACCTTTTACCTGACCATCAGTTTGGATCTTGAAGTAAACATACGACTGTGGACTATGTTCATCAAATTACTGATGCAATTGAGAAAACTTTTCAGAAAAGAAAATTTGCTCAGCCGTATTTTTTGACGCGTTGAAAGCTTTTGGCTTTGCATAGATTCCTTCAATACAGACTAAGACAAGCTCTGCCTGAAAAATTATATAAGATCCTCGTATCGTATCTTGAGCATAGGCTCTTCCGTGTGAACCTTGTAAACTCCAACGAAGCTTCCTTGGACCACTCCTGTACCTCCTATTTACATGTGATATCACACACACAAACGATACAATAGTTGCCACGTTTGCTAACGATACAGCTATACTAGCAGTTGGCACAACAATTGGGGAAACAAATATGAAATTACAAACGCTCTTAACGAGGTTAATGAATGGACAAAATCCTAGCCGATTGCACTAGGACGAGAGCAAATCGATTCATGTAGATTTTTCGTATAAACGGACAAACAATTTGCCAGTATTTCTCAATACGGTTCAAATCCCTTTTTAAAATGAAGCGAAATATCTCTGAATGACACTCGATGCAAAATTAAAATGTAAGTCGCATGTAAAAAAGAAATACGAAGAATTTAAAAATAAATACAGCAAACTGTACTGGTTACTCGGAAAATAATTGAAGCTTAACCTAGATAGCAAGATGCTATTATACAAGCAAGTGCTAAAGCCGGTTTGGACATATGGTATATAATGATGGGGTTGTACGAATCTAAACATTCTACAAACATTTGAAAACAGAATGCTAAGATCATTCGTCAATACGCCGTGGTATATAAGGAATGAAGATCTACGCGGATATCCCGTATTCCCGCGGTTAAAAGGATGAAACGACAAATTTTGCAAGCAAACATAAAAATGGTTATTGGGACACGTTAATACAACGGTCCTCCGAATTCTTGACGAAAAAAAAAAATATTGCATCGTCTTCAAAGAAATAAACCCTTGAATTTGGCCCAATAATAACAAACCGCAATATAAATTGCGGAAAAAGCATGAACTCGCAACGGAAACTTACTTGCCAAACATTCATCACTCGTGATCAAAAAATTGCTAGACAAGTAGCATACTTAGTTGAAATACAAATACAAAAACGGTTGTGGTTTTAGTGAGTAAAAATCACACTACTTTGGGCACGTGCTCATCGTTTCTATGAAGATTTACACCAGCCCAGGGAAAAAAAATCTCTTTTTAAGTGGCCTTGAGATTCCTAAATCACCTGTTGTCTGAATATTTCGAAGCTGAGTATTAAGGTTTTTCACTTTGTCCATCCTAACTTGGACTTTATAATACGCCATCGTTGATTCCATCTTGGGAGTTCTATGAGCCTCACTTTAAGGCCCAACTGTAAGATTTATTATTATACCCTCTCCCATTATTATAGTTTTGACCTTAAAGATGTAAAGCTCAGAGGGATATGTGGTTGCATACTTTATTTCCTTCAGATTGCTTTTTCTCATGTGAATTGAGGCTACGGTGGCTTTCTTTACGCAAATCTATCCTTTTCAGTTTCTGATTCAATACCAGACCTAGGTATTTGGCTGTTTCTGCGAATTTTAGGCTAGCAGCATTCAGTTTCTCTGATTCAATGTACGTTATTTTCTATTTTCTGCTATAGAGGACCAATTCAGTTTTTGAGGGTTCACGCCAAGCCTACATCTGGCGTACGACTTTGTAATAGATCTCTAAGGGTATGAAGATCCTGGCATCCTTCTCGTTCCAGATTTACTAGTAGCCCGTGAAGAGAAGTGCAGTTTTTACCGACTTCCCCGTGCAGTATGTATGTTAGGTGTTGGAGAACTCTGTTGGTTCTATGCTGGTACGGGGGTGTAGATCAATTAATCTTTCCAGAGTTTTTAAGAGATAAGAAGATAGACTAATCGGACGGAGAACTTTCTGATTAATATGTGAGGTCTGTGTGCCTTAATTGTGCCTTTATTTTTTTAGATAGAATGATGAAATTTGATATATACATTCTCTGGTTGACGAAACAGAACAAGCGTAAATATATTTCGCCCACTGCCACGCCCACATTTTAAATAAACGTCTTCCTTGATGAAGCCAAAAGGAATTTTTTAAGATGATTTTGAACAAGATATTTAAGCCATATGATTGCCTATATTATATCCACATAGCCCATTTTCTGGTTACTTAAAAAAAATGTTCCATATGTTAAGGAAAATTCGAAAAAGTTTTGATGCGAATAATTTTACACGACGACCATTCGTAAGGCTTTGAAAAAAATATACATCAGGTTTTTTCAACAGGGACGCTACAAAAGTTGAGCGATAGGGACAGCAAACGACACCATATTTCTTGACGCTCTTTTGACATTTCTCTTCAGTAAGGTTTGCCATTTCATGATGGAAAGATATACGATCCAACAACGGGTCGAAATTATTGAAATTTACAACTGAAATTCGGAGTCAATGGCCTCAACGTTATGCACTCTACGTCCAATTTATGGTCGTCATAATCGTCCTAGCAGATCAACAATTGAGAGTCTAGTGGAAAAATTTAAATCCACAGGCATAGTAGAAAATGTTTCTGTGTCAGTGAGAAAAAGAAGTGCCCGTCGTGTGGAGAATATTGCTGCCGCTGAGGCTTCAGTTGAAGAAAGCCCAAATGTGTCCCTCACACGTCGTTCTCAAGCGTTGGGCATCTCTGTGACGTCGTTGTGGCGAATTTTGCGAAAAGATCTTGGCCTACATCCTTACAAGATTAAATTGACACAAGAACTGAAGCCGCTTGACCACCAGAAGTGTCGTATGTTCGTGAATTGGGCTGAGCAAAAACTTGAAAATGATTCGGATTTTCATCGAAAAATCATCTTCAGCGATGAGGCTCATTTCTGGCTGAATGGCTTTGTCAATAAACAAAATATGCGGTATTGGTTAGACAGCAATCCACACGTACTCCATGAGCCATCACTGCATCCCGGAAAAATTACGGTTTGGTGTGGTTTATGGGCCGGCAGCGTCATTGGGCCGTACTTCTTCCGTGCTGATCAAGACCGGCACGTTACTGTGAATGGGAATCGCTACCGTTCAATGATAACCGAATATTTTCGGCCCCAATTGGATGATATGGAGTTGGAGGACATGTGGTTCGAACAGGACGGCGCCACAAGCCACACAGCGAATGCCACAATAAATTTATTGGAAACCATGTTTGGAAAACGTGTTATCTCACGAAATGGTCCAGTCGCTTGGCCGCCTCGGTCGTGCGATTTGACGCCATTAGACTATATCCTGTGGGGCTACGTCAAGTCTATGGTCTATGTCAACAAGCCAGCGACGATTAATGAACTTCGTACGAGTATCGAACATGAAATTGTAGCAGTATCGGCCGATTTATGCTTGAAAATCGTCGAAAATTAGGTTCAGCGTCTGGAGTTTCTGCAAGCGTGCCCATGGTGGCCATGCAAAAGAAATCGAGTTCCATACATAATGGCATCGAACGTACTTTTGTTTTATTTAAAAAAAAACTCTTGTAGCGCTCTTATTGAAAAACAATTTATGAAGTTTAATCAAAATCGTGAGACTCTTTTTCTACAAAATTTAGGTTATGTATGATTTTTATATGGCAGGTACCGTTAATAACATGGATAAAAGCAAACAAAAAAACTGGCCTAGAATTATGACCAAACAAACGCTGGATACGAAGTTTGAAGAAAACCGGTCAAGTCGTTTAGGCTGTAAGAGGCTTGTACGGACAGACGGACAGACGGACAGACGAACCGACGAACCCATGGACGGAATTCCAAAAAACACTTTTTGAGTTTCGCTATCATCGTTATGTTAGAATCAATCAAAATCAAAAAAGTCGAAAATTTTCACAAAAACAGTATCTTTTTCTTTATAAGCGAAAGTTAAAAACACTTTTTTAGACTCTTATTATGAAAGATGTGAAGAAAGTATTAGATGGGTCCAAATCCGATACAAACTTGAAGGAGATGTTCATGTATCGCTAAGAAAATGTTATCATTTATAGTTTTATATATTTTGGAAAAAGCCACCAATGAGTTGGGCATTCTCTATATGCACTGTGATTTAGTTTTTCAACGCAGTGTGAATAGAAACGATGAGTTATTCCATTAGCTGCTATGTTTTCAAACAAAAAAAAAAAAAAAAACAATAAAAAATGTGTTCTCTAAAGAGTGCGCAATATCGCAACGTCGTTCAAGTGGCTGCCTCGGCTGGCTTCGTAGTAGCGCATTCTGTCGCTCCAATTTTCCAAGACCTTGCTTATGGCTTCGGGCTGTAGTTCACAGTTTTGTTGGTGATATTGGCCTTAAGTTGCCATGTCGAGATCTTTGGTGATGTAAACAACGTAACTCAGCTTTTAAATGAGCCAACGCGAATTCCCGATTATTGACAGTCACCTCGATATATACACTATAAATGTACACCCAAAAAAATCTGCACCTGTGAATTTTACGAAATGTAGCAGTCGAATTCACAATAAATTCCAAATTTATGTAATTAACAGCGAATGTGTTTATATTCACAAAAAAATCATAAGTTTATCAGCGTTTGCTTTCATTTTAGCAGTGAAATTGTAAAAGTGATAACAATGTCTTGTTGTAAAACTGACATCGCGTTGTCAACATTTTAGTTGTTAAATGTACAGATATGGATTTGTGAAATCTACATTGCAAAATTGTAAAATCTGCAACCATTTTTTATTGTACAATAAGTTCCATAGATCTGAGAAACACCAATCTACTGCATGTGCAGTTTTAACTATTTGAAGTAGATATCAACATGAATCAACAGCAAATATTATTCAAAACTACAACCAAAACGTGAAAGTGAAAATACATTAAGATTGAGTCTAAAAAGCACTTTGCCTGGAAGTTCTAGTAGTGATTCAATGTCTCTTCCTATGGGAAACGTGGTAATTAATTACATTTGGACGTGAATGGTTTTAAAGTCGTGGGCAATTTAACGTTGCCTAAGAGTGTTGTGTTATTTTTAGCAGGTAAGTCAAAGATCTGATTGTTTTTCGTTTTTATTTAACTTTGTCCTGGTCTTACAAGACAAAGCTTACTTCTGACTAGATCGGAGCACAATTCCAAAATATTCCCGGATAGTGAACTTGGGCTGCAGTTGGAGTATATGTTGAATTATTAATATGGACAAAAGAATTATGTATCTTATTCTGTTTGTATCTTAGCAATCAGATAATTTATTGTTTATTTAGTACAAACAGTGCAGCACATTGTTCAGCGAGTTGAGTATGCATATTGAATTAAGGACATAGGTCATCATACAGCTCTTAAGAATTTAATTCACAACGGAAGTCAAGTTTATCTATCATATTTAAATAATTTGAATAAATAATAAAATAAGAATTAAATTATTTGGTTGTGTGTTTTTTTAGCATAGATTTCACAAAAAAAATGTGTAAGTGAGATCCTACTTACTTACTTAAGTGGCGCTACAGTCCGGAATGAACCTGGGCCTCAACCAACATGCCTCTCCAATTAGCCCGGTCCTTAGCTAACTGCCTCCAGTTGCGCACCCCAAGTTGGTTGAGGTCGGTTTCTACTTGTGCGAGCCACTTATGGCGAGGTCTTCCTCTACTGCGTCCGACGTCTGGCTGGGAATCGAAGACTCTGCGAGCCGGAGTATTGGTGTCCATTCGTTCTACATGTCCTAGCCATCTTAAACGTCCAATCGGGAGTTTTTTGACCAGGGGCATGTCGCTGTACAGCTCGTATAGTTCTTGGTTGAATCATCGTCTCCATACCCCGTCAACGCTAACGGGACCGAAGAGTTTTCGTAGAATTTTCATCTCAAATCGACCAAGGATTTCTTCATCCGCTTTTGGGACGGTCCATGCTTCAGCGCTGAAGAGTAGGACTGGGATGATCAGGGTCTTATATAGGATCTCCTTAGTAGTTCGTGTGATACTACTGAATTGCCTTCTTAGCCCGAAGAAACAGCGCTTGGCAAGAGTAATTCTTCGTTTAATTTCTGACGCGATGTTGTTGTCAGAATTAATAGCGGAGCCGAGATAGACAAAGTCAAGTACCACCTCAAAGTTATATCTGTCAATGGTGACGTTCTGTCCAATTCGTGGATGTTGTATATCCTTTCGTGTTGACAGCATATACTTCGTCTTGCCGTCATTTACTGCAAAACCCATTTTTGCCGCTTCCTTCTCTATACTAGCAAATGTGGCTATGACATCACGTTGGGTCCTACCAATGATGTCAATATCGTGTGCCTCTGGTGTTGGCTCGTGAGTTTTGCACAATCCTCTCAAGAATCAGATTGAAGAAGTCACATGACAGCGCATCGCCTTGCCTAAATCCTTTTTTGGTATCGAATGTGTCAGTGAGGTCGTTTCCGACCCTGATGGAGCAGCGAGAATTCTCCATCGTCATCCTACACAAACCGACGAGTTTGGGCGGTATACCAAAACTAGACATGGCTCTATATAGTTCGGCTCTATAAATGCTGTCGTATGCGGCTTTGAAATCGATGAATTGGTGGTGGGTATCGATTTGGACTTCTTGGGTTTTTTTCCAGGATCTGCCGAAGTGTGAAGATTTGATCGGTTGTGGACTTTTCTGGCCTAAAACTACACTGATAAGGGCCAATCAGGTTGTTGGTAAACGGTTTCAGGCAGATAGAAGTTCGTATGCGATGTTGAGGAGACTTATGCCTCTGTAGTTGGCGCAGTTTAGAGGGTCTCCTTTTTTGTGGATCGGGCATAGATGCTGAGGTTCCATTCTTCAGACATACTTTCTTTCGACCAGATTCGGCTTATGAGTTGGTGGATGTTACTTACCAAGTCATCTCCGCCGGCTTTATAAAGCTCGGCGGGAAGGCCGTCATTTCCGGCAGCCTTTTTAAGCTTCAGTTTAGATATTGCTATCCATACTTCACTCAGGTCGGGTGGTTGGCAGTTTTCGCTGTCGTTGCCAATATTGAGTGGTTCGTTCTTCTTGACAGCAGACGAATGTTGTTCGTCATCGCCGTTAAACAGTCTGCAGAAGTGGTTCATCCATATCCTCAGCATCGACTGTGTCTCAACTACGATATTTCCTTGTTAATTTCGACAGGATTCTGTTCGAGCCTTGTATCCTCGGCTTTGACGTTTTACACGTTTTACACGTAAAACTTGCGAACATCTTTCCTGGAGTGGCACCTCTCTATAGCCATAGTTCTTCGACATTCGATGTTGGTGGTATAGTGTTAATCGAGAGGTTCAGGGATACGCGTTGCGCGAAGGTCTTGGCGGTTTCTTGCGATTGCAGCCTTTCGACATTAAATTTTTTTTTCGCTGATGCGAAAACTTACATCTATCTCCTGATTATGAAATCCTTTACCCTTCACCGTATAAAAAGTATCAAACCGAAGGTAAACGGGTGGTATGACTAGAGCTGTAAAGAGGCTGTTAGGGTGAAAGATTTATGTTTTCGGTCATATAAGTCCAACCCTACTGAGGAAAACCGTTTAAAATTCAAACGAGCCAGAAGTGACTGCAATGCCCACATCAAGCGTGACAAATTCATACACGACCAAAAGTTGAGTCAATAAATTCGATAATGTACCAAAGGTAGTAAAAACTTTTTGTCAAACAAACAAAAAAAAAAAAAAAAAAGAATTCGACCTCATCTACCATCGCAACGCTCATTTACAATGGCATTCCAGCTGTCACCTCTCTAGACAAAGCCAATCTGTTCGCTGCTCATTTTGCAGCCAAATCTACGCTGCCTGATTGTGCCCAGTCTCCCCCTGTATTAGAGAACGTAGAACATTCCAATGTGGACCAATCCACTTTCGTACTCACACAGTCGCAAGAGTATTGATCGACCCTGACATACACAAATCGGTAGGTCCAGATGGGATCTACCCCATAACTCTGAAGAGGTGTTCTTCAACGCTAGCAAAACCACTGTGTAAGCTTTTCCATCTGTCCTATTTATCGGGAATCTTTCCGAGTCGATGGAAAACTGCATTTGTCAGCCCGCCCCCAAAAAAGGCAAATCTTCTGCTCTCTCTAACTATCGATCAATTGCACTTACATCCCTTCTTTCTAAGTTCATGGAAACGCTAATAAACGGTCAGCTTATGAAATATCTTGAATCACGAAAACTCCTCAATGACCGTCAATACAGTTTTCGTATCAACAGATCCACTGGTAATTTGATGTCATATCTCACCGAAAAGTGGAACCAATCAACCCCACTTGACTGCCAAAACAATATCGTTGCACTAGATATTTCAAAGACATTTGACAGGGTTTGGCATCAAGTCCTTTTGTTGAAAATGCGTGCTTTGGGTATCGACGATACTCTTTTTTCAATGGATTTGAAACTACCTCTTGAAACGCTCAATTCAAGTAGTTTTGGACGGTTTCAAGTCTGCAGCTCACCAAATAAATGCTGACGTTCCCCAAGGCTCCGTTTTGTCTCCGACACTCTTTCTCATATTTATTAATGACCTCTTGTCTGCAACTTCTACTCCAATCCATTCCCTCGCTGATGACAGTACCCTCAGCTTTTATTATTAGCCCTCAAGATTACGCCCTTCACCTTCAGACGTGGAACAATACGTCAAAATATGTTAAGTTCATTAAATTCCTACCTCGGCAGCATAATTAAATGGGGTAGATCTAAAAGAGTGGAATTTCATGCTTCCAAAAAGCAATGCTGTCTTCTGTCTTCCAAGCGAAACCAAAATTTACAGCCATGCACTTGCATCGTCGAAACCAAAGAACTATCCATGCTCGGTATGTGTGTAAGTAACGACCCTTGGTTGGAACGACCACATATTTGAAATCGCTAAAAATGCAGCGAAATGTCTTGGTTTCCTTAACCGATGCAAGAAATATTTCACCCCTTCTGATCTGGTGTAAATATATAAAGCGTACACACGCCCCAAACTCGAGCTCAACGCCCACATATGTTCAGGTGCAGCCAAAACATCATTGCACCTACTAGATAGGATACAAAGCGTGCGATAAATTTGATAGGAGATCTTAACTATAGCGAACATCGTAGGAATGACACTCGCATTATACTGTTTTACCGCTACTATAACAACAAATGCTCTAATGAAAAAGCCAGATGCATTGACCAATTCAACCGTAATACTCGCCGTATAATGAATGCTAATCAGTTCACCCTCAAGTTAATCTTCGGACGTACTATGAAATAAAGAGACTCATTCCTAAACCGAACAACACGAATGTGGAATGTCTTACCAAACTCAGTTTTCCCTCTGCATCATAATCTACAGGAATTCAAAACCAACGCATATCGGTATCTGTTCTCTTCAACTCAAATATTTCCTTAATGCCCGCGCGTGTTAATTGAAAAAAAAACTGCTTGATTCGTTTCAGGGTTCTTGCATAACATCGGTCCTTCGCGATTCCCACAAAAAAAAAAAACTATAATCACAGCTCCGAGACGGCCAATTGACATCCCCAAGACGGCTGATAACACGATCTGGGAATTTGTTGCGCAAAAGATTAATTGTAGCATGGGTTGTATTGCCTGGCATGCCACTCTGCATGAACCAGAAGTCGTCCATATGCATGTTTTCATATTCAGTGAAAAAAAATCGGTTAGCAGGGCTCTGTAACGCTTATTGTTGATTGGCATAAGCAATGATGTCATCACTCCACAATCTTCACCAAACTGTCACTCTCTGTGGATGCATCGGCTTCGCTACAATAACGTGCGGGTTTTCCGAGCCCCAGATACAATAATTGTGTTTGTTAACGTAGCCACCGAGATCACAAAACGCGCCTCGTCAGTAAAGATGATTTTTTGCCCAAAATCTTTATCAAATTCAAACTGCTCTAAGGCCGTGTGTCAAATGCGTTAAAATTTTAGCATGTGGATAAATTTTGACATTAGTATGGTGACTAGAGACTTTAAAATTTTAACCTACTCAACTGCTCGCTAAATTGTATCCAGTGGCTAATTTTTGACATTTGATATATCTACTCTCTGTGGATGCATCGGCTTCTCTACAATAACGTGCGGGTTTTCCGAGCCCCAGATGCAATAATTGTGTTTGTTAACGTAGCCACCGAGACCACAAAATGCGCCTCGTCAGTAAAGATGATTTTTTGCCCAAATCTTTATCAAATTCAAACTGCTCTAAGGCCGTGTGTCAAATGCGTTAAAATTTTAGCATGTGGATAAATTTTGACATTAGTATGGTGACTAGAGACTTTAAAATTTTAATCTACTCAACTGCTCGCTAAATTGTATCCAGTGGCTAATTTCTGACATTTGATATACCTACTGAGGGGTGACAGAGATGGAAAGCACCTGCAGAAATGTCAAAAATTAGCCAGTGGATAAAGTTTAACCCCCATTTTAACGCAATTGACACAAGGCCTAAGGCTCAAACTGCAAAGCGATAATAATGCGGATTATCGCGCGCCTTCAGTTGCTGAGTCAATTGGACCTGCTGTAATCGAATAATCTGAGATCTTTGTGCAGAATTCTCATCAGACTAATACGTCAAATGTTCAGCTGTTGTGATCGATGGGGAGTTGATGTTCGGGATTCTCACAAACTCGGTTATAGCAGCCACATTCTCGTCTGTGCACACTGTTTGAGCTACACAGCACTAACTGTGGTAATAAACTTTCAATATTTCCCAAGCGTAAAGCGGCTCATTTCGTTCCGCGTAGGTATGATACTGACTTTCTGTCGAAATTTCAAGAGGGAAACAGCTGTCAGTGTCAAAATAACCTATGATTTAAAATGAAACCACTAAATGGACAACCCGTTGCAGGCTGCAGCCATAGTTCTAACTCACTACTACTTCATTTCAAAGCATATATTATCTTCAACAACCTCTCCTGCTAGTATCAATTCACCAAAATCCCTCCAGCCAGTTGAACCTACTCCAGTTTAACTCAGTTGCTCATATTTTCTTAATTCACTGTTTACATATAATATTAGCAAACAAATTTATTACAACAATTATGAATCATTTCCTATTAATTTATATCGTACATTAAAAAATATAAATTTGCATAACTTATGACGGTAATAAAAATTCATTTAGATGCTTTGTGCAACAGCATGGCGCAGCCGCCTAACAACCTCGCGCATTAAGACCTGTATATTTCAATTTCAATTACCATAAATACGCTTGCCCTCTCCATTCCGCTGCACCGCCGCCTATATGTGAAAATTAATTCCACTCAGTAATTGTTTCTAAATTATGAGCATGGTTAAGGATCTACTTCACGTTTACTCATAGTAGGTACCCCAAGATTAATTACAACTTAATGAATGTTAATTTCGGACATTGGGAATCTCCTCGGCCAATTTCAATATTTTCCACAACTGATTTCGGTCGAAGCACTCAATCATAATCATAATCAACGGCCAGACTTCCTGATAGATTGGCTTCTGTCTGCTTTCGAAATTCCCTCTCTCTCCTGTCTCTCTCTCACTCTGTCGCTGCTGCGTGCCTTGTCTGGCTGCGTGAGCCAATAGAAACTTATACGCAGGCGCAGATAAATGAGGATAGTAAATTAAAAAAGCAAAAACAAAACGAAAAGAAACAAAATTGTTGGGCTACAGGAAAGGTGTGTTCTACTACCTGGAAGCTGTATTTAATTTGTTAGCAGGTTCATCACGTGAGTTGCCTAAAGAGAGAAAATATCTGTTGGCCAAGGAGTCGGACCGACACGGCTGGCGCGGCGGATGTACCGCATCTCTTTGGCAGTGGTGATGTGAGGAGGGCAAAACTCATTTCTTCACTGACTTGTGTGTGGTAGGTACCTATCTGGGCCTTTTGACTGATTGGGGAAGATTAATTTGACGAAACGATTATCAAAGCGTGTGTTATTATAGGCCTTTCTTAATTGAGTTAAATTTTCGTATAAACGGTAGTAAAATTCCATTATTGATTTATTAGCTATGGTAATTAGTTGGTAATAGCTATTCTTCGGTTTGATTGAATCGTGTAATGAGTACGGCAATGAGAAGCTGGTCAAAGAGTACAAAAAATATGGTTTCTAAGTAGATTTTATGGTGGTAACCTTGTATGAGTCAGGCGATTGCTTTTGGCAAGCTCAAAGTAAACATTTTCGGTGATCAATATATTAAGGCTGGTATTCACCTAAAAGTGTGAAATGGAAAAATATTTATTTTTATACAATATCTCACAGGGGTTATAAGTGTTAAGACATGGTTTGTAACTAAGAGAAATTATTTAGCTAGATATACCGTAAAAAAACATGGATGGCTGAGTCACCATGTCGGTCCATTATCAGTTCTTGTGCCTGAAATGTTGAACTTGTTACTTAACGCTCAGACAAACCTCTTCTATGCTTTGCTTCTACTCATTCAGGCCAAGCACCCTGGCACACATGATCTCTTGTTTTTAAAACCGGAGATTCGGTCTTCTTTGTTGAATCGAACTGGAATGATGGGATTTAAAGATTCTCTTGAATGGAGCAGCGTTTTTACCATTTGTACTACATCTACATTTCTGTACTGCTTAGATACTTACTCGACGGGCTCGTTGAGGGTCTCTGCCTAAGACAAGGCAGCATTCCATTCTCTACGATTCTGGGCACGGGGCTGCCAGTTCTGAGTCCAAGCACTCTGGCGTTCGCGATCACTTGATTCTAAAACCGGAGGTTCGGTATTTCTAGTCGCCACGAACCTGAAGGCTTTTATTCGAAGATTCTTTGCCTGAAATATTATGGTTCATTGGCTCGATCTGGCCGAGCCAATGCAGTCTACGTGTTTTTACCTTTTGAACTTCTCTTCACATCTCGGTATACCATAAGCTGAGTTTAGGGTTGTATCACATGCAAGGCCAAATATTCGATGAAACATTTTTTGTTGGAAGGTGCCGTTAGAGTAAAGGTTTGGACTTTGGGGTAAAGACTTTTGATCACGTTTGTTGTTTTTAATCGAAATAGCATCAAAATAGTTTCCGTTGTATCGCCACTAAGGTGTCATTCGGGGGGTTGATGTTGACTCCGAGGTAGATGAACTCTTTAACTCTAACTAACTAACTTTAACTTTACCTAACTTTAACTTTAAAGTTTCGTTTCTCTTCAACGGCAGTAAATGCTTCTACAACAGCGTGGTGGGAACGACTAATGATGTCCATGTGGTCTGCGTACCCCATTAGCTGGACATATTCGTTGAAGGTATTGCCGCCTGCCCTACGCATTATCTGTGAAAGCACGATATTTAAGAAAACGCATAATAGCTAACCTCCTTGTCGGAAGCCGGTACAAGTTTGGAAAAGTTCAGATGAGCTTTTAAGAGTTCTAGGCGATGCATTCGCTCATGAAAATAAGCGTCCCTAAAGTCAATGAAAAGATTGTGTTCTTCCATTTGAAATTTTTTGGGGTTTTCCATGATTCGCCTTACTGTGAAAATTCGGACTATGGTCGTTCTAGCAGCCCGGAACCAACACTGGTATTTGCCGATAATTGTATTTCAGAAAGGCTCAACACCTTTACACAGTAGGTAAGTTGGATAGAATCTTATATGCGACATTTAGAAGGGATCTGCATCGGTGTTTGGTGCAAGATATTTAATCGTTTTTTTAACATTGAGCATATGGAGCTGATGTTCCAATTATCGGGCACATTTTATTGATGGTTATAAAGCAACACCTCCGTGTTGGAAGAGACTTGCTGGTGATCCATCAGAACCGGCTGCCTTCTTGTTCTTCAGATTTTTGATGGCTGCACTAACATCTTCAATACTCTGACCTCTTCTTTGAATGGTGATGGGCTGGTTTCTTACTCTATCACTCTCTCGACAATGTGCCCATAAAGCAGCTGCTCCCTAAATACTACCATACCCTGCGCGTCAGAGACTAGGTTGCCATTGATAACTGATATTGCGTAGAGCCTTCGTTCCTACTTTGAAGCCAGCTGGCAGTTGTATCGATTTCCTCGAGCTGGGAGGCTGCATATTCTCTTTTGTTGTAGCGCCTTGATATACGCATCTTCTGTCATATCTTTTTTGTATTTGCAAATATCAGCATAAATCTCTTCGGGAGTTGCTGGAAGCCTATGGTGGTTTGATGATATTTGATGATATTGCGATATGTACCCACTGGGTGTTGACGTTGGAGGACGATGACCTAATAGCGGGGACTCGGGGAGTTTCTCACATAGTTTTTGTTTATAGATTCTGGCAATTTCCGACTCACTAAGACGTCCAACGTGAAGTTTTTCTTTTATAATACTCGCAACTACTTCTCTTTGGACCGTCGGGGCTCAGAATTTGGTTGTGACCTGAAAATGGTCAATGTTGACGTTTTGGTTGCATCCCTCGGATATGCGATAACATGGTCGATTACGTTTATACGGTTCGACCATTTATACATCGATAGGTTGCTTAAAAAAATTGAAGTAGAGGAAATCTTGTGCTGCTTGTTTATCAGATTTTTACTTCATTCGACCAATTGATCATACAACCAACACCAGAAAGTATGTGTTTATTCCCAAGAAATTCTATTACACAATGCTAGGAGAGAACTTAATAGTTCAAAAAAAAATACCAAAATCTATCGTACAAAATTAAAAAAGTCAGACAATGCCATCTTTTTTTTTCTCTTTGTAATTGGAAGTTAGGCCGCATCTCAATTGCGTTAAAATGCGTTTAACATTTTAAAAATAATTTTAAATTAAAAACTATCGACTGGCAAAATTTTTTAACGCAATTTACACACGGCCCTTAAAAACGGTTTTCAAAAAATAAATAAAAGTGCTCATCGCAGTATCTGAAGCACGATTAAGGTTTGTGTGTGACCACTACTTTCATGGGAATTAAAGTCATTGAAATGAACGTGTTTCCAAGCATTTAGTTTGCATTGTATGGGCCCAGTTATAGCTGTCATTGAAGAACTATGTATGTTGTATGTTCCAACCTGATGGAATTGAAATTTTGCCTCCATAGTTTCTTATTGGAATCACTAAAACATTTCGATGGAACGACAATCATCACTCCACAAAAATAAATCTTGATAAGTGAAAAATAAAAAGTGATTACTGCGGAAACTAAAATTAAAAACCAAAATATTTTTATATAATCATCTTCTAAAACTCATAAACATTGTGTTGACACGACTCGCCATTGATTGAACTTATAAAAAAGGCACAAGAAGTAAGAGAAAAATTTCAATGATCGCTATAACCTGACCCATTTCAGCGAAATTCGTGATTTTAGACGAAATGCGATGCATTCCGAGATACAATTTCACATTCCGAAGTTCGGCATTCTGCGGGATTGCTGTTTCAAACGAGGTCCAACAGTATGCTGTCAAGTCAAACCTTATATTGTTTTCCTATAAAAAAAATGTTTTCTCCCTTAAACGTCAAATTGCTCTGTAAATTTTTGTTTAATAAAAAACTTTCAGAAAAGAAATTTAAATTAAAGGAAATAAGTTAAATAACTTTTAATTAACATACATTCGAAGATGTTCTCATGCTTTTGCAAATGTCATTTGCTATTTACCTACGAAACACTACTCGCCTAGTATGCCTAATAGGTGGTACTTATACGTAATGTTAAATCTTTGGATTAACTACACATGAAATTGTTGAACATTGGCCAGGTTTGCGCTGAGACCGTTGTGCCTGGTATTTGCTTTCTAGATCCCATACAAAAACTAACACGATTTGGACTAGCTTTTTCCCAAAACCATTCATAGCTCCTATTTTATGCCGAATCGGACCGGTTGAGTTTAGATAAGCTTTTCTTGGCAGTTAATAGTACTCGGATGATTCGTTAGATCATCGCAAGAGAAGGTCCAGTGCAAAAAAAAGTTTTACAGTTGGAATGGGGTTTTTTGGTGGGAACATTATTTTCAAATTTTAAATATCGTTATTGAAATGAGTTAAGGCACTAAATCCAGAACCACTGCACATGTGTTTCGGGCCTAAATGTTCCGTTTCAATAACATTAGGTTTGTTCGATTGTTTGGACAGTATAACTAGCATGCGAAATTCAGTAAAATTCAATCGTATTTTCAAATTCAATACCAAAACGAGTGGTGGGTGCACGACTGGGCTGTACGCAACTTTCTCTGTCACAGCGAGTTAATTTGACGATTTTAACAATTTGGCCAAAATGCACAATAAAATTTATTTCAATTAATGAACGTTTATTCCGTAATTGAAAGTAATCGGTGTCCATGTTAATAATTATGATTTTCCGTTATTAGCCAAAACTGAAAATTCCGTCTACAACGGTTATGACGTCTTTCCGAAGTTGCATGAATACCCCTGAACGTCGGTCAATTGCGTTAAAATATTAGCCAGTGAATAATTTTTGGCATTGGTATGGTGAATAGAGTCTTGAAGATTTCAACCTGCTCAACAACTCGCTTAAATTTATCCAGTGGCTAATTTTTGATATTTGGTATCCCTACTGAGGAGTGACAAAGATGGAGAGCATATTCATTTATTATTCGTCGTTAACAGTGTTCACATGAGCCGGGAAAATAAAACATCATTCAGATTATCAAATAAAAACCAAAGAGCACGTATTTTATATCAGAAAATTAATGAATGTTGTAAAATAAACTAAAATTGGATTTTTAAAAAAGATGATTTCAAAAATGTTATGAGTACATTTGTTTCTGTTGAAAATAAGAACAGAATGTGATTTATATGGACGTTGGTTGACAATTGAAATAAATTGTTTGTTCTTAAAAACCGGAAAAAACGTGTTTTAATTCTTTAAGGTTTCTAATTTTGCGTTCAAACTCTGAATTTTATCAGTTGGGCTATATGTGAAATATGTTTAAAATGAACAAAGTAGGGCGGATATCATTAATCGTTAGCACGAATTGTACAAAAATATTTCTTTTGCTGAGAATAATTAATAGTTAATAAATTTTTGATGTTCTTTCTGAAATCTGTTCGGTATTTTTTTATTCAAGAAATTATACACAAAAAGAAATTTGTTCCAATTGTTTGGGAAATTATTAAAAATGGTATTAAATTCATTTCTTACTTCTGCAGAAATGTCAAATGTTAGCCAGTGGATAAAATTTAACCCGCATTTTAACACAATTGACACACGGTCTAATATCTAGTCAAAACCGAAAACAAAAAAAATCTAAAAAGTGCAATGAACATTTTTTTTGAAAGTGCGAATGCCTTTTTTTTTTGGTGGGAACACTTTTTTCGAATGTTAAATTGGGGTAATGAAAATTCAAGTTTTTGTTCGGTGGAAACGTACTATTAGAACGTCATATAGGAAAACAAAATAAAGAAAATACACTTTTTTTTATATACATACTTTTACGTTTAAACTCATTTTGTTTTCTCTTAAAATATTAACTTAATACTAGTCACAAATCTTTAAATCTAACTTCTCAATAACATGTTTTCTTATTTAACTTATTAGCCCTTAGCGGGCGCTCTAAGGTAACATTTTTACTTTTGCCTTGTGGCTTAAATATATTATTTGTATACTCTTATAATTTATTTTATTTTTCAAATAATATATGAGTATATAATTTATTCCCTCTTTAAAATGTAACACCTACTCTTGATACATTTTCCAAATTCTAACGGCAACACTGATGCTCAATTTCTTTTCATAAACACACACAACTATAAACTCCGTGTGACTCGCATTTTAATGTCAAACTGACAGTCGCAGCGAGTTAAACCATCTCATGTCAATTGATCTGTAGCCGGTGTTTTCAAAGTTGTTTTCGATAAGTCGGTGCATATTTGTTTTATCATCATTTGCTCGTCAATATTTCAATTATGTTTTGAAATAAATAAATTATTTCCAATCATTTAGTTCTACAATGATGAAAGGAACTATCGACGGACTCAGTTGGTTTCCCAATTGTTCTGAAAAGTTTGTTACATGGGGTCAAGAGATCAATCTGTATAAAGTAAATTCTAAAAATGAACTCGAATCAATACGAAGTAAAGTAGTCAAGGCAAATATTGACAGAAATATGTGCTAATCCATGTGAAAAATGTTTTAGGTCGTGATTTGCATATCTCCTCCAAGCTGACTGCATCCTATTTAGCATCAGATAATCGCTATCAGTATGTCAAATGTCTCCAGCCATCGCATCATAAAGATACCGTCCTTGCTGTTGGGCTGTCCGATGGAAAAGTTGGAATTTGCAATTTTGAATTGAGTGCTGATAAGAATCTAGAATTTAGTAAGTATGGTGAAGATTTGTTTGTTTTGTTTGCTTAGAAAGTCAATTTCAGCACCTAGCCAGCAAAGGTCGTGTTTATGCCTGGCATGGAATCACGTCGATACACATTTCCTCGCTATGGGACATGATAGCAATAGATCGGATTCGTGTATTACTATATGGGACACAGCAAATGGTTTTCCAAAGGAAACAAGTAAGTTTATGATGTTGAATCAGTTTTGCTATGAACATAATCATTGGTAAGAAAATCAAACTCCATACGTTCTTTTAATGTGAGGGTACTAAAATAGAAAAAATTTAATATCTGATTGAACAAAATTAAATATCTGGCCTTCAGACTTCATTTAAGTGGTGCACGAAGTCGTGTTTTTTTTTTGTCACAACGAATGGGGTCTCCAGATGCCGATACCACACGAACAATCTGGAATCTTGTATACTCTTGCATGTTTGTCAGACTTTCGCAAATTGTGGGGCAATGAAAATAATTAAAAATGTTGGTATTTGCGGGATTTCAAAGAAGGACTCAGACTTGGTAGTCCAACCTACAAATCGCAAGGCCACTACATCCACTGCTCATGGGTTTATTTATAAAAACTAACAACATCTTTAATGTACGTTTGGGATTCCGTTCTTTTAACACAAATATTCGACAATTCTATTTCGATCTTTTCAGTTTCCTTTTTTCGTGTTGGGAGTGCAAGATTAAGGTTCTGTCTTAGAGCATATTGGTAGACATCTGGTGTTAACATTTTGTTTCCACATAATTAGCAAGAGCGAATGTGGTTATGATGCAATATTTTCGTTGTTAAGTCCTCTAAAGCCAGGGTGGACTTTGGTTAACAATCCATTCTACACTCTCATTCTTATTGTTCGCGTTACCTAAGCACAGGGGTTATTCCACTGCGTTTTCCTGCCTGATTAGATTGGCAGATAAGGCCCGAGCATTTATGACCATTTGCCTACATGTCTTTTCCATCTGATGCGACTGATTCGTTGTTTCTTGACAAGGTATGCGGTTGTAACTATAGAGCTGATATAGTTCTTAAGTGGCGCTACAGTCCGGAATAAACCTGGGACTCAACCAACATGCCTCTCCAATTAGCCCGGTCCTTAGCTAACTGCCTTCAGTTGCGCACTCCAAGTTGGTTGAGGTCGGTTTCTACTTGTGCCAGCCACTTTAGGCAAGGTCTTCCTCTACTGCGTCCGACGTCTGGCAGGGAATCGAAGACTGCGAGCCGGATTATTGGTCATCTTAAACGTCCAATGCGAAGTATTTTGACCAGGGGCATGTCGCTGTACAGCTCGTATAGTTCTTGGTTGAATCTTCGTCTCCATAGCCCGTCAACCCAAACGGGACCGAAGAATTTTTCTCTCAAATCGACCAAGGAGATCTTCATCCGCTTTTGAGACGGTCCATGCTTTAGCGCCGTAGAGCAGGACTGAGATGATCAGGGTCTTATATAAGATCTCATTAGTAGTTCGAGTAAGGGCTTTACTACTGAATTGCCTTCTTAGCCCGAAGAATCAGCGGTTGGCAAGAGTAATTCTTCGTTTAATTTCTGACGGGATATTGTCAGAGTTAACAGCGGAGCAGAGATATACAATATGTCAATGGTGACGTTCTGTTCAATTCGTCGATGTTGTGTGTGCTTTTTTGTTGACAGAATATACATTGTCTTGCCCTCGTTTTCTGCTTAACCCATATTTGCCGCTTTGCTCTATACTAGCAAACGTGGCTATGACATCACGTTGAGTCCTACCAATAATGTCAATATCGTCAGCGTAGTTGTTGTACCGATTTTTGGAAAATTGTGCCTCTGGTGTTGGCTCGTGAGGTTTGCACAATCCTCTCAAGAATCAAATTGAAGAAGTCACATGATAGCGCATCACCTTGCCTAAATCCTTTTCTAGTATCGAATGTGTCGTTGAGGACGCTTCCGACCCTGATGGAGCAGCGAATATTCTCCATCGTCATCCTACACAAACTGTTTATTGGACTTCTTGGGTTTTTTTCCAGGATCTGCCGTAGTGTGAAAATTTGATCGGTTGTGGACTCTCCTTGCACAAACCCACACTGAAAAGGGCCGATCGGGTTGTTGGTAAACGGTTTCAGGCGTTCACATATTACGGCAGATAGGATCTTATAGGCGATGTTGAGGAGACTTATGCCTCTGTAGTTGGCGCAGTTTAGAGGGTCTCCTTTTTTGTGGAACTTGGGTTGCTGGCTTATGAGTTGGTGGATGTTACCTACCAAGTCATCTCCGCCGGCTTTATAAAGCTCAGCGGGAAGGCCGTCATTTCCGGCAGCCTTATTAAGCTTGAGTTTAGATATAACTGTCCTCAATTCACTCAGGTCGGGTGGTTGGCAGTTTTCGCTGTCGTTGCCAATATTGAATGTTTGTCATCACCGTTTATTAGTCTGCAGAAGTGGTTCTTCCATATTCAACATCGACTGTGTCTCAAATACGATATTTCCTTGTTCATCTCGACAGGATTCTGTTCGAGCCTTGTAACCTAGAGTGGTACCTTTCTATATCCACGATCGCGCGCTTTTCTTGTTTTTTTTTCTTCTTTCTGAAAAGCCGTAGTCATTACCTTCTTCTCTGCTTATAGAGCTCAACGGCAGCTCTCGTGTTCACCTGCAGCTTAGCTTTTATGGCTCGGTCTTGGCTGCGAGCATCAGTCGTCATTCTTCATCAAACCAGGGGTTCCTTGCTGATGGGCGCGAGAAACCTAGCACATAAGTTGTGGCTGATCTAATGTGTTGTTGGCATCGTTGCCATTGTTCTTCGACATTCGATGCTGGTGGTCTCTTGCGATTGCAGTCTTTCGACATCAAATTTTTTCAAAGTATTTCTGGATTGTTTTGGCGTGGTGGTCCGAGTCGATGTTAGCTCCTCGGAATGTTCGGACATCCAAAATACTGGATGCATGGCTCTTGTCTATCGCAATGTGATACATTTCGTTCGTTGATCTGGTGGTCTCCAGATATCGGATATCGAAATGAGCAAACTGTGTGCTGGCTATAGTGTCATTTCGTTCCATAGCGAAGTCAATTAGCCTTTACCAGACGTGTTGTCGTGTAGGCTACGTCTCCGACAAAAATGCTAAAGATGACTTCTCTTCCTACCTTTGCGTTAAAATGCGTTCGCTTATGTTTTGGAAACGTAAGACTTCTTGTAAGACTTGTCCTTCTTTCGTTTAGCAGGGTCATTAACATTAAAATCAGTCCCTCCCGAGGCTATTGGTTGCTTCGTAACAAATACTTTTTCCCATGGTTGGGCAGTTAACCCAAAGCACAACGCTTAACCTGGAGGGCCAGCTCGAATTTATTAGATAGCCCTAGGACATCAGTATCCATTACGTGATTGAGCTACTAAGAGTACACCCTCGTTCTACAACACCCAACAATGAAGCCCCACGGGGCTAAATTCCAAAAAATAGGCAATAGTACCTGCAGGGCTTATTTCCACTTCGAAATGGAAATAACTATCGCGATTATTTTGCTTGTGGCTCGTATTTCCATTGCATGCGTCCAAATTGTTCACGCAACCTAAATCCAACAGTTAGCGCTTGCACGAGGGTATCATGGGTGCAGCTTGGAGTTTTCTTTTGTCAGAGAGAGTTTGACAAAAGCATAGAAGGTGAGCAATATTCTCATCCTCCTCCTCCTAGTAGCTTCTTGCTACTCTTTTTGCACGTAGGCCAAGTGGTAGTGTAAGGACTGCGATAATGGCACTGATGTTTGATCTGTTCAGATATAAGACACTTTTTGCCGTTTATCCATCTGCGGTTTACTTTCTTGATCCCATCCAGTTTGATTAGTGATACACAGTTAACGAGGGCTAATTGTATTTTTCTACTGGCGCTAGAATATCAAGTGTAGTGCGCACTCTGGAAAGCTTATCCGTCTACAGTTCACTGGTCCATCTCTGTGACCCGGTGCCCAGAAGAGGTGAATGATAAAGTGCTCTGCAATCTCATTAAGAGACAGTCGGCATTCGTGGACAGATTTCGATGTAAAAGAGGTGGATCCCAGGGTATTGATTGCCGCTTGGCTATCACTGAAGATGTTAATATTCTTCGTGGATTAAAACACCTCAGTCAGGACAAGGTTTCTTCAATTGCATCGCCAGAAACCACAACAATGATTATAACGGCGAAAGGATATGCCTAAGTTTATCATCTCGAAGAAAACACCTCCACCCACTCCAGATGTTTTAGATGTGTAGATGTGAATCGAGCTATTCAGCACTAGCGAAGCATCCGTCGGAGCGGAAAATTCTCCGATTTTGTTCGATTCGGAGGATTTTAGCTTCGAGGTATTTTTTCGTAAAGCTTTTCGGAATATTTCTCCGACATTTTGAACGCATCCCGGTGAATTGCGTTGAAGTGTGTTTAGATGCATTTTTGTGCAATTGTTTTTCCGATGTCCTCCGTCACAAATTCTTTGCGGAAGCTATTTACAAATTGAAGTGCAGTGATTTTTTTTCCGATGACACATACCTCAAGTGGAATTTAAACCTCCTGGGTATATTTGCCTATGCTCGAAACTGAGTTGGATGGTGATGTGATTGGTGTTTTCTGTAATATTAAGATTATTCAGTATCTTTGTTTGTTCACCTTGAGTGGTGTCTACTTTCACGAGATTCTCAGTCTCACAGCTGCACAATCTGCGGTCTATTTGCCATGATGGGCACTAGATGTAGGATAGTAAGCTGATCTTTGAACTTTTCCTAGTAGGTTGCGTCTGGAGGCTGTTTCTAGAGCCGTCCACCAGACTAATAGATCATACAACTGTATAGGTCTAACGATGGACACTTAAAGCCAGAGAGTAATATGTGGTTGCACACCCCATTACGTTCCGATTGCCTTTTGACATGTATAAGGCTACGGTGGCTTTCTTTACGATAAGCTTTCCATTTTAGTTTCTTATCTAAGACCAGATCCAGGTACTTGCCTGATTCTGTGAACTTGAGACTAAAAAAATAAAACTCGTCATGGTCTGGCAAATCATCCGAGTAGTATCAATTGTCATGAAAAGCTTATCTGAACTTAGCCGTTCGGATTCGGCATAAACAGGAGGTCCCGCCATCGTGCAAAGAAGTACACATGCAAACATGAATGGTTGTGAGAAAAAAAGCTAGGCCCTGGGTACTAACGAGGCTGTTGCGCCATAAACTTGAGACTAACGCCATTAATTTTTTGAGGGTTTTTGTGTGGGACTTTGTATTTCCTGCCTAAAAGTCGAATTCGGTTCAACGACGGTTCACATCTGGTTGCCAGTTCTAGAGTAAACGGTATGAAGTTACTTCTCTGATACAGCCATTGGCCACGTCATCTGCGTAGGCAATCACCTTGCAGTTGCAACCTTTTCTTTTGAAATTTACTAGCAGCTCATTGACCACTAGGTTCTAGAGAAGAAGAGAAAGGACGCCCCTTGCGGGGTGTCGCAGCTTACAGATCTAATTTGTTTTAATAATTCTGCCTGTAAGTAGCTTATTTATCAGCACTCTCAAGGAATCAGTAACACTTAAATCTGGATGAGTGTAATAGGGTTGACCATTTTTTCCAGCTGGAATATGGTTGACCCTATTGCACTCTGTAATCCTAGAAATACCAACTGGAATCTGTTTACAACAAACATTTCAGAACACACCTTCAAAAGTGCCGCAATTGATCAGAATGACATTGACACAAACGCGCACGAAATCGTCACGGTATTTAACAATGCCCTCAATATAGCATGTCTTAAACGCAAGTTTAAGAAAAACAAGAGACAAAGTCTATGGTGGTCCAAAGATCTCGCCAATCGACACAAAGAATCGAGGGAACTGGCAAGCAAGTCGGAAATTCCCACCGACTCAAAGCGCAATCATGCAAAAAAGCAAACATACTCAACAGATGGTCAGAACTTTGCAGCCTGGATGTAAATCCGAAGAAAACGGAACTAGTCCTCTTCACTAACAAGAGATTAATCACAAAGTTTGCGGTACCGACTCTGGGATTACTTAGGGTGATACCCGACAGCAAGCTAAACTTGAATCTTAACATTAACGAATGCTGATATTGCACTATACAGCTACAGTAGAATATGCGGTAAGAAATTGGGTCCCTCCCCAAAGGTCACGAAATGGCTATACACAGCTGTCGTAAGGCCAATTCTCACCTGCGGTTGCTTAGGCAGGTGGAATTCCATGAAAAGATGAAACATATGACTGCACTGACAAAGGTTCAAAGAACGGCATTTGTATACATAAAAGAAGCTATGTGCACCAGCCCCATAACAAGTTTGGAAAAAATTCCAAATCTCACCCCAGTCGACCAACAGCTGATTGACACAGCAGCGAAAAGCGCAGCACGCCTCAAAGAAGCTGTCAACCTAGGTATCAAAACATTTGGTTGCAGCACAATACATAAATTAGTAGCATATGAGAATGGGGCGTCTGACTACACCATCACATATCACGAAATACTCAACCCGAATACCTAGTAGAGACGAATGGTCGTCAAACATTGTGGTATCCAACAATTATATAGAAATCTATACCGATGGATCTAAAATGGAAATACGAGTGGGCTCTGGGGTCTACTCCGAAAGAATCGGGTTAAACACATCCATTCGATTGGCAAACTCGTGCAGTGTTTTCCAAGCAGAGATCTTAACCATATTCGAAGCTGCCAAATCGGCTAGAGATAGCCAAGCGGTCATAAAAGTGCTGGAATCCAACATAATAAAACCACGAGTAGTTGGCTCTTAGTAACCAGAACAAAGTCAAATTATCAGGGTGCTAGGACACAATAACGGTCCAGGAAATGAAAAAGCAGACGACCTAGCCAGACTAGCATCGTCCAGCTGCATCTCCTTATGCGACAGTAGGGTTGGACCCCCACTTGCTTTCAAAAGAAAAAAAAAAAGATTCACGCAAAGTGAAACAAAATCTATGTGGCAAAACATCAACACTTGCAAACACACTAAAGCTTCTACTACGAGGACTTGACGGATCTAGCCAAAACATCGTCAGCTTCTGTTGCAATTCGGAATAGAGCCACATATTTGAAGCTAATGGAGCAGCACACCTAATTATCACTCCTTTTTGTTAGCGCAGCTTTCTTTTCATGTACAATAAACGGTATCACTATGGGCCCACTAAAGGCTATGCGGGTTTGACAGTAAGGGCGTCAACATTTCTCTTAGTGACTTTTCTCATAAGCACTTCATAATTCGATTGTGCCTTGATTTGAATATGTTCATAGCTACACTGGATTGTTGTTTACCCATTTTAACGCTTGCACTATCTTCCCTCCATTAGCAAACTTCTTTGGTTATTCGGAATCGGCGCATTCGTTATGCTGGGACAGAAATCATCGTGTCCTCATAGCTGGAATGAGCAAAAAGGCGATAAGAGTCTTCGACTTGCGGCGTAAGTAGTCGAATCCTCCTATTATGCCATATCAACTGTTAATTATATTTTTTGTAGAGAATTCCCCAACCATAACTTCAGTTAACACAAAGGCGGTGAATGGTCTTGCCGTGTCTCCCAGCGGACAGTACCTTACCAGCTACCTGGATTCGGTAATTTTACTATGGGACTTACGAAGCATTGACAAACCTGTGAAACAGATACAGTCTCCTAAAGACAATGTATCGGTAACCTGGTGCCCAACAAGGTAAATCCTGCACCATTCTTTAATGAACAAAGCTAACATCTGTCCGTTTTGTAGATCTAATCTGCTATCATCGCTGCAACGTGACTCGCCATTCATCTACATCTACGACATACATGCCGTGTCCGATGTTGAGAACGCAAGGGAGCTATACCACACTAAAAATCAGTACACGCCTTTTCACTCGAAGTTCTACACGGCCAATAAGAATAACAGTATAAAATCCGCATCGTGGCATCCCACGGATTACGAGCGGATTTTGGTACTCTCTGAATCAGGTAGGCAGTACTTTCAAATCCACTTGGTCCAATTACATCTAGTGACATGTTTTTAGGTAACTTAACCGATTTTCGAATACCGCCTAAAATCTCGATGGTATGGAATAATCAGTTAAAGGTCTCAACTGGGCTTGTGATGCGCTCTGTCAATCAGTCTGTGGCTACACAAGTTAGCATAGATTCGGCGTCGGACACGACCTCGATATCGACTTTTCGTTTCACCGATTTTACAGACGAGGACATCTCCGAGACGATACGAAAACGGGCGCAGCATAACTATGGTTTAAAGGTGTGTATTGAGTCTTTTTTTTTTGCTTAGGCAAATATTTAAAGCACTGTTACTTTTTCTAGGCTGAACTGCGACACTTTGGTGATTTCCTCAACAGTAGTTACTTGAAAATGGTTTGGAAAACTCTTTTACACATAAATCGAGGTGATCGAATGGTTGGACTGAAAAATGTTCTTCGAATTGGGCAGGCTGCACAAACCGAAGAAATGCCACCATATGGTCTTGAATCGCATGTACTTCAATGGCCAGACGCAATTAAGAACACAAACAATCTTGTGTGTTACAGGTAAGTTTACAGTATTTGTTGGATAAAACCCTCACTAATTTTTGTCGGTTAGAAGCGAAAATCGTGATGCTGCTCTTAAATTATGCGGATGGACTTTTGATCAGGACATGGATAGATTTATTCGATCGCTGTGCGATAATAAAGTAAGTACTTCCATTTTTTGTTTAACTATTTGTTAACTCGTTATAATTGGACGTTAGAACCTTTTTTTATTTTATTTACTTATATGAGATTGTATTCCAACTGTTGACCTGTGAGAATTCTTCCATACTATAATGGCCTAAAAATTCCAAAAGAATAACGAATGGCAAATAAACGCTTTCCATCGCTTTAGCAATATATATATAAACTCTTTATTTAAACCACGAAAGCACAAATCTTAATACGTCCGACTATGATCACATTCCACACACAACTGACTCCAAAAGTGCCGCATCTTCTTTACATTTTCGCTTCTTCATTTGCATGTTCCCCTTAATGACTATGTCGACGTTATTTACAATGTTCTGTTCCCTATGTTTGTGTAGACTTTCACATTCTTGTTCGTCTTCTACATTTTGCCTGCTACAACTCGGCCGTCCTGATTCCCAATCGTCCCGATTCTCCGTTGACCAGCGTTTTTACTATCATAAACCCAAGGGTTCATGTTCAGCACTTGTGTCTCCCAGTGCCTGGCGTATGCTTTTAGTTGTACAGATTTTTGGGAAATTGTGCCTCTGGTGTTGGCTCGTGAGTTTTGCACAGTCCTCCAAAGAATCAGATTGAAGAAGTCACATGACACATGACAAACGTACGAGTTTAGGCGGCATACCAAAACTAGACTTGGCTCTGTATAGTTCGTCTCTATAAATGCTGTAGTATGCGGTTTGGAAATCGATGAATATGTGGTGGGTATCGATTTCGACTTCTCGGGGTTTCCTGGACTTTCCTGGCTTAAGACTGCACTGGTCAGGTTACACTGATCACGTTGTTGGTATAAGGTTTCAGGCGTTCACATATGATGGCAGATAGGACATTGTAGGCGGTGTTGAGGAGACGTATGCCTCTATAGATGTCGCAGTTTAGAGGGTTTCCTTTTTTCTGGATCGGGAAAACGATGCTGAGGTTCCATTCTTCAGGCATACTTTCTTCCGACCAGATTCGGCTTATGAGTTGGTGGATGTTACTTACCAAGTCATCTCTTCCGGCTTTATAAAGCTCGGCGGGAAGGCCGTCATTTCCGGCAGCCTTATTAAGCTTCAGTTTAGATATTGCTATCCTCACTTCACTCAGGTCGGGTGGTTGGCAGTTTTCGAATGTATCGTTCTGCCTGACATCGGAATGTTGATCGTCATCGCCGTTTAACAGTCTGCAGAAGTGTTTCTTCCATATCCTCAGCATCGACTGTGTCTCAACTACGATATTTCCTTGTTCATCTCGACAGGATTCTGTTCGAGCCTTGTATCCTTGGCTTTGACGTTTTACACTTTGGTAAAACTTGCGAACATCTTTCCTATAGTGGCACCTCTCTATATCCTCGATCGCGCGCTTTTCTTGGTTTTTTTTTCTTCTTTCTGAAAAGCCGGTGTTCTTCCCTTCTCCTCTGCCTATATAGCTCCACGGCAGCTCTCGTCTTCACCTGCAGCTTAGCCTTGTAGGCCTCGTTCTGTGCTGCGAGCTTCTGTCGGCATTCCTCATCAATACAGGGGTTTCTTGCTGGTGGGCGCGAGAAACCTAGCACAATAGTTGCGGCTGATCTAATGGCTGGTTGGCATCGTTGCCATTGTTCTTCGATATTCGATGCTGGTAGAATGGTGTTAATCGAGAGCCTTAGGGATACTCGTTGCATGACATTAAATTTTTTCACAGTATTTCTGGATTGTTGTGGCGTGGTAGAAATCCGCATTCTAACCTTGGCTGCAACAAGGTAGTTGTCCGAGTCGATGTTGGCTCCTCGGAATGTGCGGACATCCAAAATACTGGATGCGTGCCTCTTGTCTATCGCTATGTGATCAATTTGGTTGACCGTTCGTTGATCTCTAGACCGCCATGTCCCCTTATGGATATCGAGGTGAGGAAACCATGTGCTGGCTATAGTGGTATTTCGTTCGGTAGCGAAGGCAATTAGCCTAAGTCCGTTACCAGCCGTGTTGTCGTGTAGGATATGTTTTCCGCCAATACTGCTAAAGATTGTCTTCCCACCTTTGCGTTAAAAATCTCCCAGCACAATTTTAACATCGTACTTCGGTAGTCGCTCATAGGTTTTGTCAAGGAGCTCATAGAAGCAGTCCTTAGCTATATCATCTTTTTCCTCCGTTGGGGCGTGAGCGCATATAAGCCTTATGTTGGCGAATTTGGCCTTCATGCGGATTGTTACAATGCGTTCGCTAATGTCTTGGAAACATAAGACTGCTTGTCTAAGTCTGGCACTTATAACAAATCCGCATCCGAATAGTCGCTGTTTCTGCTCACTATAACATGGTCCGTAGTAGATGTCACAGTTTTTCATCCTCTATTTGCCCGGCCCATCCCATCGTATTTCCTGGATGGCAGTAATATCTGCTTTGTGGCAGTTTAGGGCTTCCGCTAGGTGTTCGCTTGCACCTCTCTTGTTTATTGTTCTCACATTCCAGTTGCAAATACGAACGTCGTTGTCCTTTTTTCGTTTAGCCGTGTCGTCAACAATAAAATCAGTCCTTTTCGAGGCTATTTGTTGCATCGTAACAATGGTTTTTCAAATGGGTGGGTAGTTAACCCAAGGCACAACCCCTAACCTGGAGGTCCAATTCCAATTTATTAGATACCCTCTAGGAAACGGGGCCATCAGTATCAACTACGGGATTGAGCGCTGCCGTAGGCCTTTCGGTTGATCCGACACCATCTCTGTTCAAGGGGCCTGATTAACCTTGAAATTCATAGACAACCTGTTGTCCGAATATGTTTAAGCAGCTTGTCTAGGTTCGCCTGGGACAGCAGGCCGGGTATTCATTCCGTGCCATTCTGACCTGGCTGTTTATAGTGTTGCTGTTTTTCGTCGCGTTATCAACACTCGCGCTTATCGTTTAGCAAGTCGAATCCGGTTTGATGAGACCGGTAACCGATGGTTACCACTTGGAGGTAAAAAATAAGCACTTGATGTGTAGTCAGAGTTGCAACACTAGGCATTGCCAAGTTAACGCCAATCAGAGTCTACCCTCGTTCTACAACACCCAACCATCCTATCGAGTATCACCCCAAGGTATTTTGCACTTGCTGACAGTAAGAGAGTGGATCCTCCTATAGTCGGTGCCGCAAACTCTGTTATGGATCTCTTGTTGGTGAAGAGGACTAGTTCGGTTTTCTTCGGATTTACACCCAGGCCGCATAGTTCTGACCACCTGCTCAGTATGTTTAGTCTGGTTTGCATGATAGTACTTAGAGCTGACGGGAATTTCCCACATGTCATGAGAACCACTTCGTCTGCATGGGCCACTGTTTTTTTTGCAGTGATTTCTAGTCTCCTTTGTGCTTCAAGGATTTTCGGAGAAGTGGGTATACAACACCCATCTGTGGAGTAATCACCAAGTGGGGATGTAATGATCCGTTTTTTAAGCATGGTTATGCCAATTACGAATGACCATATCAATTCCTGCTTTTTCTAGTGCTTTCTTGGTGGCTTCCGTTAAAACGCTGTTGAAGGCCCCTTCAATGTCTAAGAAGGCTGCTAGTGTGTATTCTATGTGGTAAAGTGATTTTTCTACTGTTTGAACTACCTAATGTCGGACCATTTCAATTGATTTTCGTTTGCACGTTGGTTCGGGGATAGGTAGCCTGGATCCAACTTACTACAAATTTGAATGTCTAAAGAGTGTGTTTTTTTAGAGGTTTAGAACTTCGAATTGATATAAAACACAAGAAGCTCCAATTGCTGTGCACAGCTGCGAATCGATTCATTCGGGTCCTCTTCAATACTTTGCTCTACAGCGACAATTGTTTGCACACTGTTGGACGTCTCTGCGAATGCGTATTATCATATAAAGTAAACGTAGTTTGAAAACGATCCATGGTTAACTGAATAAATTGCTCTGATGGACTATTGTGTTGACCATAAAATGGACGGAGCTTGCGGTAAACTTCGCGAACTAAACCATTATTTTCGAAATAAATTTGCACTATTAGCAAGCGTTGTTCATTTGTCAACCAGTTCATGATGAAATGGCAAAACTGAACATAAATGACATTAGAGTTGCCCGATTTGTCCACAAAATGTCAGTTTTATCTCTATTCGAAAAACTAACCTCTAAAAACAAACACCCGTTAGTAGTCTTTCCAGTGAATGAGTATAAGCTTATTGGCCTGTAATCTTTTGCAGTTGCGTGTAGAGCTGTAGCAAACCGTATGTATTCGTTACTGCATTACGTGTATTCGATTCGACTCGAAGTACCGAATCGATACTTTCAACTATGTTTCGTTACTCGCATCAAATTCGTTATTCCTATGTTTTGATTTCGTTACTCGCACTATTCCACACGTTTGCGGTTCGGTTTGTAGAAGTACGAGGAAGATTTGTTTTAATTCAACCCTTGTTGGATGTGTCAATGTGTACGCCGTACGATAGATTTTTCTGCTGAGTCACTCAACCGTTGAAAACGTCCAAGTAGTAGTAGTAGTTGAAAACGCTGAGTAGTGAGTACATATATACTATATAACGATATGATTTGTAATGAACATACGAAAGTAACGAATTCGATGTAACGGGTAGGCAGTGAAAAAGTACCGAACAGATAAGGCTATTCATTTTGTTGTTACTTTTACAGCTCTAGCTGCGCGCCTGCATTCCCCTGCTTTTGGTATGAATATCACATTCACTTCACGCTTTCAACTTTAGACTTTGACGGAAGGTGTTGACTAATGTTGGAATAATGTAGCTGGCAGTTTTTTTGTAGCATCATGGAGGGTGTTCCGAAATGGCATGCTGTTTTGTAGGGCCTAAATGTGTTAATGGCACATACATTTTTTTTGTTGCATATGATATTGGAAACTCCAATATAGGACTGTCTCCATTTAAGTAGTTCGGATCTTTGTTGTCATTTGTATTGTCAACATCCGATACTTTGTTACATTTAGGAAAGTGGGTATCTAGAAGCAGATCTAGTGTCTAGGCGCTTGATTATGTCCATTTATCTTGTGAGACTTTCATCTTCTGGACAACTTGATTCTTTTGACGGTTTTATACTTAATCGGGCAGATTAAGTGCAGAGCGTGTGTGTAGAGTTTAGTAAGAATGAGCGGATACGTTTAAGATCTCTTGTTCTTATTTATAAGTTATGAACGATGGAAATTAATATTTATGGAAGCGAGTTAGGAAGGTTAACGAGAACATGCGTTTGCTAAAATCTTCATTTCGTTTGTTATACTAGTTTCGTTTACTTATTTGCTTGTTGTGTAACAGAAAAACATGTTTGTATTGTGTTGTTACTTAGGCTTGTGTAAGAAGTCTTTATTTTGCAAAGCCCTTCTGAACGAGTTATAGGTTATCAATCAAGAGTTTTTTTTTTAAATACGAAATAACCACAAAAAAAAAATTCGTAAAATATTTATTGTTAATCTAAAGAACCGTTCTTGACATTCACTTTTTTAAAGATAATCCCTTTCAAATAGATAATCCCTTTCAAATGTTGGCCGCAGCTGAACCGTAGCTCGTCCATGCAGACGATCCAATTTTCGGAGACCGATCGAGCATATTCGTCTGTATCTCGGGAATGACAGGGGTAATGTTGGCCTCCAATGCTTCAATCTTAGCTGAAGCCCCAAACTTAACGTTGCCCCAAAGAATAATAGTCGAACGTTGTGATATCGCATGATATAGCTGGCCAATTCACTGGTCCGAAGTGTGAAATTAATCGTTCACCGAAGCGGTCTCTTAATTTGTCAATTGTTTCACGGCTGTTTGGATAGTAGCACCGTCTTATTGGAATCAAATGTTGTTGTAATCACGGGCTTCAATTTCATACAAAGAATAGTCCGTTGTCATGGCGTGATGTCGTGCTCCATTTACAGTTTATGTTGGCGCAAGCCTCATTTTTGAAGAAATACGGACCGATGGTAATCCACCGGCCCATAAATCACACCACACGGCTGTTTTGACTGTGTGTAACTGCAGCCCTTGAACTTCTTTCGGTTGTTCTTCGGCCCATTATGGCAATTTTGCTTATTGACGCACCAATTACGCCAGAAATGGAGCCAATCGCTGAATGTTGGTCGAAAATAGTGGATCTTCAGCAAGTCTCTCGAGAACCCATTCACTAAAAAGGATGCAACGGAAGGCGGTGAACTCGAAACACGTGAATTTTATTCATGACCTGGTTTACTTCTGGTTAATAGAGGAGGAGGAGCTGGGCTCGTGTTAAATATCTCTTAGTTCTAAGGGAAACTTCGTTTAGCAGGCGCTGTTTTCGCAATTAAGGCTGTCACCATGATGCATCTGAAACAATGACTGTATTCTCCATTTGGATTTGCGGAACTCTAGACTCATAAGATGGTCAAATAACCCCTTAGAAATAAATCCAGTGGTGTAATACATCTTTATCTAGGGTGTCAATTCTGATCACCGAAACGAGAGAGTACACGGCAGGTAATGTCTAATGCAGTTATTGAAATGTTTTACGGGGTATAAGATATGTGAACAAATTTTATTGAAACCCCATGTTGTCTACATCTATACCATCCAATTTAGGCAGGAAAACTCAGTTAGAATGTCGCGATATCGAGCACCAGAAACAGTCACTGCTTAATAAAAATTTTCGAAGATGAAAGGCCCAATGAAGCAAGCCCTAGTCATAAAAACAAACAGTCAAACTTTGCATTTTTTAATTTTTTTTTTCACTACAATCACATGTGGGTCTCAAAAGCATCAAGATGAAAATGAGCTTCATTGCTAAGGATGATTTTGTTTGCACTGCGCCAGCCAAAATTCAATTATTTTTGAAATATTGTTCAATAACAAAAACACGGAGTTTTATTTTGTACTTACTTACACAAGTGCCGCTACAGTCCGGAATGAACCTGGACTTCAACAAACACGCCTCTCCAAATAGCCCTTTCCTTAGCTTATCGAATCCAGTTGTGCAATTCAGTTGGTTGTTTGGTTTCTATTTATCCGACTTCTGGTTGGGAATCGAAGACTCTGCGAACCACTAATCTTTGAGTTTATTCGATCTACATGTCTTACCGGTCTTATAGGTCCAATGCGAAGTTTTTGTTTACCCGGTCTATGTCGCTTACTTACTTACCTAAGTGGCGCAACGGTCCGGGGTCAACCTGGGTATCAACCAACATGCCTCTCCAATTAGCCCAATCCTTAGCTAACTGCCCTAAATTGCGCACTCCAATTTGGTTGAGGTCGGTTTCTACTTGTTCTCGCCACTTAAAGCGAGGTCTTGGTATTCATTCGTTCTACGTGTCCTAGCTTTCTCAAACTTCAAATACTAATTTTGTTGAGTAGGGGCATGACACTGTAGAATTCGTATAGTTCTTGGTTGAATCTTCGTCTTCAAAGCCCAAATGGACTGAAGATTTTTCAAAAAAAGTTCCTCTTAAACCGACCAAAGGTTTCTTTATCCACTTTTGATACGTCCATGCTTCAGCGCCGTAAAGCAGAACTGTCATGATCAGGGTCTTATATAGGAACTCCTCAGTAGTTTGATTAATGGCTTTTGTACTGATTTGCCTTCTTAGCCCGAATAAACGAAGGTTGGCAAGAGTAATTTTTCGTTTAATATCTGACGAGATGTTGTTGTCAGACTTAATAGCGGATTCAAGGTTGAAAAAACCTCGAAAGTTATATCTGCGAATGGTGACGTTCTTTCCAATTCGTTGATGTGGCTATGAAATTCTGTTGAGCCCTACCAATGATGTCAATTTCGTCGCCGTATGCTAGTAGTTGCACCGATTTTTGGAAAATAGTGCCCCCGGTGTTGGCTCGGGATTTTTGCACAATCAGAATCAAATTGAATGACAGCGCATCGCCTTGCCTAAATCCAATTTTGGTATCGAATATGTCGGTGATGTCGTTTCCAACTCTGATGAAGCAGCGAGAATTCTCCATCGTCATTCTACACAAACGGACGAGTTGGGGCGGAAAACCGAAACTAGACATGGCTCTGTATAGTTCGGCTCTATAAATGCTGTCGTATGCGGCTTTGAAATCGATGAATAGGTGGTGGGTATCGATATGGACTTCTTGGGTTTTTTTGCAGGATCTGCCGGAGTGTGAAAATTTTATCGGTTGTAGACTTTCCTGGCCTAAAACCACACTGATAAGGACCGATCAGGTTGTTGGTAAACGGTTTCAGGCGTTCACATATTACGGCAGACAGGGTATTGTAGGCGATGTTGAGGAGACTTATGCCTCTGTAGTTGTCGCAGTTCAGATTGTCTCCTTTTTGTGGATTGGTCAAACGTTGCTGAGGTTCCTTACTTTAAGCATACTTTCTTATGAGTTGGTGGATTTTACTTACCGCCTGCTTTATAAAGCTCGGCGGCCTTATTAAGCTTGAGGTTAAATATTGCTATTCACACTGCAATTAAGACCGATGGTTGATAGTTTTCGCTGTCTTCGACAATATTTAATGGTTCGTTCTGTCGGACAGCAAAATGTTGTTCGTCATCGTCGTTCAACAGTCTGTATAATTGTTCTTCCATACCCTCAGCATCGACTGTGTCTTGTTCATGTCGACGAAATTCTGTTTGAGCCTTGTATCCTTGGCTTTCCCGATATAAAAAATTTGAAGAAAAGTTGAACCTGTCGATTGTGAGGTTCTGTTTAGTTCTTTGATGTTATGTTCCCTTCTGGTTGACAGCATATTGTAGGCATTGCCTTCGTTTACCAAACCAACTTAAGCACTTGACGATTGCTCATGCCAGTTAATGTATAGATTTTTGAAAGGTTGTGTCCCTGATATTGGAATGGAAGTTTTGCGCAATTTTCTAAGATCAATATTGAAGAAATCGGATGGTAATCCGTCGAAATCCCTTTGTGGTTTCGAATGTTTTGATTGATGTGGCAAAATAACAACCTCGCACTTACTAATTAAAACTGGGAATCCACGATCACTTATGAATGTCCCTCCCGGCGTGATCGCGCTCATGAATACCGGTGGATGGCAATGCGTGTTTCATGCGCGATAGGATTCAAACATTCCGCATTCATGAGAGGAGGGGGTGTCAATGAGTATCATTCTTTCGTTGTCATTTTGCATTTGGCTGTCAACTTGCATGGAGGACAGTAGGGTAAATCGAAACAAATGGTTGTGAACGAAGATAAAGAGTTTACAAATTATCTTGAGGACATGCTATCTCCTCTGCTGAAGCAAAACAGAGGAATGACATTCATCAGTAATAGTGGATGGTGGACAAACAAAAAAGCATCGTCGGGAGTGCCATTCATGAGCGGTCGTGTATGCCCAGCTTAAGGAAGAAGCTATGTTTGCGGCACATTATGATTGGGACATCTTGGGTTGTTGCTATGATCTGTTGAAATGTGAACACTTGATTAACTGTGGACTTTCCTTATCTTGTACGGAGGTTCCACTATGTAAGCCTACTTTTATCTGATGAAATTTTTAATTGATCCTAACCTCATCTTACGTGGATTTATATAGACAGGAATTTTATCATATTGCTATCCTCACTTCATTGAGCCATGTGTATGGTATTCTTAAGGTCTTCACCAATCTGAAATGGTTTGTTCATTCTGCTTGGAAGTGGATGGATGATTAGATCACCATATAGCAGTCTGCACAAGCGACTCTTCCATATTCTCAGTATCGACTGTTAATGGCCTATTTATCCAATCTAGTTCATCAATTTCAAACTCCGACTTTGCATTCATTTCTTGCTCTGCGACGTCATTCATCAAAATAGGTGTTTATATATCAGTTATAGTGTTTTTGAATGTGATTATAATTTTTGTGAAGTGTGAACATCAAAATGGATAATTATTGTCAAACGGATAGGAAAAGTTCCACGAATCCATATTCAAAAAAAATTTATGTTTGATTTCATTGTAAGCTTGTTCAACTCACGCGAACTCACCGTTTTATCAATTTATAACTTTTATTCAAGGAATATTCTAGGGCCGCAATGATCTGTACACTGCACTTAAAAATCCTGCAAGCTTGTGACATCCTCGCAAATGCTGGCGAACAGGTTTGTTTTCTGCTAACATAAAAAATTGGAAACAATTTCAAAATTCTAATTTTCCATTTAGTCGGACGATCCTAGTATGTATCGAATAGCAGCAATCGCCTTATCTAGCTTCAATGCCGACCAAGGCAACAGCGCGTGGAGAAATCAACGACTGACCGCGAATATGCAAATTCAAGACCCCCATTTGCGGGTGATATTCGCGTTTATCACAACCGAAAATGAAAACTTCGAAACAGTGTTGGTAGGTGGTAATTTAAGGACCTTTACGGCCTTTCTTCTATCTACCTGTCGTCTATTTTAGAAAGAAGAAGGCATTTCGCTGGCCGATAGGATAGCATTTGCATGTAAATATCTGAGTGAAAATAAGCTATCGGAATATGTGAAGACATGCATTCAGACAGCAATCGAAATGGGTGATTTGAATGGCCTTTTACTTACTGGGGAGTCTCTAGATGGGATAAGCATACTCCAAAGCTATATCGATCGAACCGAAGATGTACAAACGGTGTCACTGATTGCCATTTGGTTCTTCCACAATGAGCTCTTCTCGGATAGTCGCATTCAATATTGGAATTCTAGGTGAGAATCAGAACACTCAAGCCTTTGTTTGTTTTTTTTTTAAACTGCTTAGAACTTGTATTCCAAAGCTATTTGAACCTTCTGGACTCCTGGCGCCTCTGGGAAAAGCGTGCTGAATTGGAAATCAATATGCAAAACATTCGTTCGACGCCAACAACCGCGAGAACTGTATTTCTATTGTGTAATTTTTGTGGGAAATCAGTCTCCAGTGCTTTGCAAGAAGATGCAAGGCTTCGTAACGTAAGCTCGAATGTGAATAAAGTGAGCAATGGATTATTAAATAAAGTTGTATCAGTACTTATGTTTTTGTTTTTACTCTAGCTATCTTCCTGCCCAAGTTGTCGTAAGCCATTGCCAAGATGTTCACTTTGCCTTTTACACATGGGAACGACGGTTCATTTTCCACAGCAAAATGCATTTGGCCACGAAGCTCTTGGCTGGCAATCAAAGTCATTTTCGAAATGGTTCTCCTGGTGTCAGACATGCCGACATGGCGGCCACACTGAGCACATCATGCAGTGGTTTAGGTAAGTGACTTTGATTTTATTCGAAACTTCAAGATAATCATGCATTCTATTTTTTTTTTTAGTCAAAACTCGGAATGCCCAGTCGCATTGTGTTCCTGTAAATGCTTCGATATGGACGGCACGATTCCTAAGAGTTATCGAGATGTTTCCTAACGTGATACGTTTTTCTTTTCTTTTTTTTATGAAAACATTTTTGAAGATAAAAGAATATAATGTTATGAAATCGTAAACGGTATTTTTATTTTCGTCGCATGGTTGTGTTTTGTTTATTGGTGTCCATAATTTGCAATCCTATTTTTGCTTTAGTGTGTTTAGTTGTTTGTTGTTGTCGTGTGCACAATGTTGTAGAGTGGCCACTTGGAATAACCCAAGGTTGAAAATTTTATTATATTTTATTGTTTCGCATTCTCGGCATACTCTGTAATACAAGTCCTGGCTCGATCGAGCGAGATATCTTTTCCAATTAAACTTTTTTTCTTTCTTTTTTTTGGATTGAACTTATTGTTTTGTTGTTGTTGTTATTTCGGCATGGAATACTTAAGTTAAGCTACAGTAAGCGTTGAACATGGTTGAACTAACATGTATCTTTAATTACATCGGCCTATGGCTAGCTAGCTCCTATTACTCGCTTCAAGTTGGTTGAGGTCGGTTTTTATCTGTGTGTACCACTTCAGGCGGGTTTTTCTTCAGTAGACAAACTCCCATAATACCTCAAAGTTATATCTGTTGCCAGCATATACTTAGTCTTACTCTCATTTACTGCTAAACCCATTTTCGCCGCTTCCTCCTCTGTATTAGCAAACGTGGCAATGACATCACTTTGAGTTCTACCACTGATGTCAATATTGTCGGCGTATGCCAGTAGTTTTTTTTAAACGGTCAGTGAGGTCGTTTCCGACATTGATGGGACATCGAGAATTCTCCATTTTCATCCTCCACAAACAGACCAGTTTGGGCGGTATACTAGACCTGGCTCTATATAGTCGGTCTCTATAAATGCTGTCGTATGCGGCTTTGAAATCGATGAATATGTGCTGGGTATCGATTTGTAATTCTTCGGTTTTTTCCATTTTCTTCTGAAGTGTGAACATTTGATCAGTTGTGGACTTTTCTGATCTAAAATCACACTGATAAGGGCTGATCAGGTTGTCACTAAACGGTTTTAGGCGTTCACATATTACGACAGATAGGATCTTGTAGGGGATGTTGAGGAGACTTAAGCCTCTGTAGTTTGGACGGTTCAGAGGGTCTCATGTTTTGTGGATCTGGCATAGTTTCATCCGACCAGATTTGGTTTATGAGTTGGTGGATGTTACTAACTAAATCAAGTCAGGGAGGGCCGTCATTTCATCCGACCAGATTTGGTTTATGAGTTTGTGGATGTTACTAACCAAGTCAAGTCAGGGAAGGCCGTCATTTCCGGCAGCCTTATTAAGCTTGAGCTTAGATAATGCTATCCTCAATTTACTCAGGTTAGGTAATTGGAAGTTTTCACTGTCGTTGCCAATATTGAATGGTTCGTTCTGCCTGACAGCAGAATGTTGTTCGTCAACAGTCTGCCGGTTTGGTTTTTCCATATTCTCAGCATCGACTATGTCTCAACTACTATAATTCCTTGTTCATCTCGACAGGATTCTGTTCGAGCCTTGTACCCATGGCTTTGCGAACATCGTGAAGTGGCACTTCCCTTTAACCTCGATCGCGCGCCTTTCTTGTTCCTTTATCTTCTCTCTGAAAATCCGTTGTTCTTCCCTTCTTCTTTGCCTATAGATCTCAATGGAAGCTCACGTCTTCACCAGCAGTTTAGCCTTGCAGGCCTCTTTCTTGAATGCGAGCATCTGTTGGCATTCCTCATCAAATCAGGGGTTTCTTGCTGGTGGACGCGAGAAACATAAAACATCAGTTGCGGCTGATCTAATGCCATCGTTACCAATGATCTTCGACATTCGATGGTATGGGGTGAATCGAGAGGTTAATGGATACGCGTTGCGCGAATGTCTTTTTGGTCTCTTGTGTTTGCAGTCCTTCCACATTAAATGTTTTCACAGTATATCCCGACTGTTGTGGCGTGGTGGATATCCGCATTTTTATCTTGGCTACAACAAGGTAGTGTTCCGAGTCGATGTTAGCTCCTCGGTATGTTCGAACATCCAAATTACTGGATGCGTGACTCTTGTCTATCTCAATGTGATCAATTTGGATGATTTGGTGACCGCTATTTCGCCCTATGATTATCGAGGTGTGGAAACCATGTGCTGGCTATAGTGGCATTTCGTTCGGTAGCGAAGTCAATTAGCCTAAGTCCGTTACCAGACGTGTTGTCGTGTAGGCTATGTTTTCCGCCAATACTGCTAAAGATGTCTTCTCTTCCCACCTTTGCGTTAAAAATCTCCCAGCACAATTTTAACATCGTACTTCGGTAGTCGCTCATAGGTTTTATCAAGGAGCTCATAGAAGCAGTCCTTAGCTATATCATCTTTTTCCTCCGTTGGGGCGTGAGCGCATATAAGGCTAATGTTGGCGAATTTGGCCTTTATGCGGATCATTACAATGCGTTCGCTAAAGTCTTCGAAACATAAGACTTCTTGCCTAAGTCTGGCACTTATAACAAATCCGCATCCGAATAGTCGCTGTTTCTGCTCACTATAACATGGTCCGTAGTAGATGTCACAGTTTTTCATCCTCTATTTGCCCACCCAATCCCATCGTATTTCCTGGATGGCAGTAATGTCTGCTTTGTAGCAGTTTAGGGCTTCCGCTAGTTGTTCGCTTGCACCTGTCCTGTTTAATGTTCTCACATTCCAGGTGCAAATACGAACGTCGTTGTCCTTTTTTCGTGTAGCAGGGTTTTTATTGCTATCCCTTGCAATTTATTGTCCACTACTTTACATAGATGTAAAACAATAAACCAAAATTAATTCAGACTCTTTATAAAAACACACATCCACCAACATTTTTAATTCTCTTTTCTTTTGATCGATATCACCTAAAATTGATTTTATGTATGTAAATCCAATAATATATGTAAAAATGTTCAAGTTGCTATCATTTAAAACACAAGAGATATAGATGTTTGAGACGGTAAACCTTTTTTTGTCTCACTGTGCGTGGTGCCATGACTTCATCTGAGATTGGATAACAGCCAATCCAATCTCAGATGGCATGCTGCGGTAGTAATCTTTTGCATGTAGCGAAAAAAAATACCTAATGCACCCTTGTCAGGTACAACTGGTAATTTAGTCCCACGTCTGGTGAGATTATCAGTCTTATAGTTCCCTGGAATATCAATATGCCCAGGCACCCAGCCCAGGTGATTGTTATACTGCTCTGACATCTTTTTCAAAGATGAGCTGCAATCTTGGGTTGTCTTTGATTTTGTTGAGACTGATTCCAGGGATTTGTTTTGTCCGAAAAGACGCTAACATCCTCGGCAGATATTACATTTCCTTAAAGCCAAGACAAGGCTTCTATTATCGCAATTCTATGAAGACGAAAAGATAGGCTGAGACTTAGCCATCTCAGAGAAGACACCAGCTCCCACTTCGTCATATGTCTTGGAGCCATCGGTATAAAAAATGGTTGAGTCATTTTGCACAGGTTCGTTACTTTCACATGACGATCTGTCTGGGATTTTGATCTGGAAACTCATAGTTTAACCCGGTAAGAGTTTAGTCGCCGTTTTCGAGAATATTTGTTTGTTCGCTTAGAATTTTTAAATAACCGGTTTGTATATTTGACCATTGAGGAAAGGCTTTAAGAAGCATGGCTGAGTTAGTTGCCATCTTCTTGCCAAAAATATCATGTACTACTGGGGGTGTTCTACGATGTGCACCACCGATGCACAGACACGCAGTTCTTTGCAGCTTGACTAGTTTGTTGCTGTTTATAGCTATCTCCAGCACTGTCCACCCATATGACTAGTCCATAAGGAAGTGTTGGTCTTAAAACCAAGACATAGAGCCTGAAACGAGGTTGCTTTCCCTATTTCATGCCCATGGCTTTTTTACAAGTAGCGACTGTCGCTTTCTTTACTCTTTCTGTTATGTTGATCTTCCTCTCCGAAATAAGTCCCAGGTATTTAGATTTGTCTGAGAACGCTAGTTTGATTTCGTTTTGTGACGGGGGATCAATTTGATGAATTTTATATTTCCTTGTAATAGGATTTGTCAGATCCTCACGAAGGGAAGGCCAGTGAAAAGCCACTTTAGGTGGGAATCGAACCCAAACCATCTGCGCGTTACCGGGCCGGCCGAGTTAACTCTAAATAAAATTATTTAGTTAAACTCAGCACCAATGGAACACATAAACATTTCTCATTTGTTAATTATATTCGTCTTTTTATTTTTATTTATATTTAATATTTATAATTACATAATCATATAAACGTATAACAAAACATTCTTTTTTATCAGATACAACAACCAAACTAAATATTATTTATAAAAGTTCGAATTACAATAATAATGTACTATCGAATGCATTGTGTCGGCGCGCGTCAAACAAAAATAAAAGTTATTCGATCCGATTAATCGTAAAATAAAAAACTGATTAATCATCAATCTTTAAATTTAAATAAAGAAAAATGGCTTCTGTGACTGAAAGAACACTTCTTCGATTTTGTTTTTATTTTTAAATACAAATAATTGGTGCGTTATAAATAAATTACTTGTGTGTTAAATTTTCACGCGAAAAACACAGTTTCATTGGTACATATGTTTCTGTTTAAACATAATATACATACATACGTCCAAAAAATATTTACAATTTACACTATAGCTACACGCAGTTAAGGTTTTTGTGTTTTTTTTTGTTTATTATGATTTTTATTTTTTTAAATTAATTTATTAATTAGTTTGAATTCAACAGTTTGTTGATTTGAGCTGCTTTTGTTCTTTGCAATGGTCTTATTGCTGAACTTTCATATCCCGCCTACGAACTTACAAACGGTGATAGATCGGGGAATTTGAATAGATTTTGCGGTCTTGACCGTTGAACACGGTGTGATGGGGCGTTAACTGCGGGTCCTGATGCTGGGAACGAGTTGCCACGTAGGTAGATACCGCACTGAGAGTTGCAAACTTCGTCACGAAGAATTGCATCTCGTGGCCATTGGCGGATGAGTTGGCCGCAATCGGTGATCCTTAAGGATGCGCATTGAGGCTGAAAATAGACGATTCGGTTAAACTTGGTTGAGTCACTAGCTTTTAGAAAAACTTACGCCATCTGCGGAGCAAACACAGCTTGTACATGGCGATGGGAATGCCGATTCTCCTAATTGAATTTGACGATTACCGATCTGGCAGCCTTGAACGTTTTCGCGCCATGCGCTAAGATCGATTTGTGGCATAGATTGGCATGGAACACGTGGGTTACTAAAATACAAAAAAAAAAAAAACGATGGAATTTTAGTAAATGGGTAGATGGTGAATGATTATACTTACAGGAAGTTGCTTGGTAAATCGAAAGCAGCACGTTGCATATCTCCGGGGATTTCAAGATTCTCGCAGACAATCTTAGCCAATGTTGTTTTTCTGATTTCGGCCAACTGCGCTTCAGAGAATTTAACTTCTGGACTTTCGTTTTCATACCTAAAAATAATTAAATAAAAATGTTTAACTGACTAAAGCTGAAAACACTTTGGGAAGATAATTTACAGTTTGTTAATGTTTTGGAGGACCAAAGGGATGAAATAATGCGATTTAAAAATAAAAGTCGATAGGAAAATATTCTGAAAATCGCGCTACAAAAAAATGGAACAGCAAAATAAAATATCAGGACTTGGACCGCGTATTTAGATTGTCTTCGAGACGATTCTATAACAGGATCGTTAATGACTGTCGAACAGTTAAGTTAGTTATACAAGGTGGGCCAAAAGAAATCACCCTATTGGAAGATGTTCTTATTTTTGCAAATGGCCGCCAATGTCAAGTTTGTTTTGACATTTGTGGACAAGAGAGATGTCGAATACAAGTGAACAAGCCATGGAGCGATACACTCCCCAAGAACGCGGAAAAATCCTGTCTATTTTTTTGCGTAACAATTCGTCTGTAGTAATGGCGTGGGCGAATTCCGTTACCGATTTTCCGGCCGTCCGACACCGACTGCGCAAACAAAGCACCATTTGGCCACCAACCTTGAAGAGTATGGGACCACACGAAACGTTGCCAAGAGTGGCCGGCCAAGGAGTGCCCGTTGTGCCGAGAATATCGCCGCTGCTGCCGAGGATTTCGAGCTATCGCCGTCGATGTTTCGCAATTAGCCATCAGCCGGTCGTCCCTAAGGCGAATTTTAGTCAAAGACTTGCGCATGTTCCCTCCCGTACAAAGTCCAGTCCGTGCATCAGCTGATACCTGTCGACCGGCAAACGCGTGTAACCTACGCCCAAGCCATCCTCAATCTCGGGACGAAGTGGACGATTTTTCGACCAAAATCATAATGAGCTATGAGGCTAATTTCCACCTCAGCGGGTACGTGAACAAGCAAAACTATCGCTTCTGGGGCACCGAAAATCTACGGATTGTGCACGAGGAGCCATTACACCCGCTCAAAGTTATTGCATGGAGCGCTGTTCACGATGGAGGAGTCATCGGACCATTTTTTTTTTTTCGAGAACGCCGCTGGTCAAACGACCATATAAAACGAGCCCGTATGGCAATCAATTGTGACGGCGCTCATTTGGCCGATATCATTTCTTGACTTGACAAATAAAATTCTAAAGGTTCAAATAAACATAATCAATGTTTTTCATTTAGAAAAAAAAGAGAGCCAAACAACATCGGATGACTTCTTTTGGCATACCCTGTACATATGAAGCTAAATCGATTAAAAACTTCTTCTACGGATTAGAGATTTTAAAGCCCTGAATTTTCGACTTCCTTTATAATTTTTAAAAATGAGCTTTTTTGCTGATGAGAGTAGTCTCAGCTTCTCATATTCCTTTTTGAGGTCCACGACCTTCATCTTCGGACGTGGAAGCAAAACAAAAAGTAGGTCAATCCAACAAAGTGGAACTTAATGCTTCTAAAACACAATGGGGCCTTCTGTGACATTGCACATTCTAGATGGGATTCAAGTGCGTGCAAATATCCCATAAGAAATATAGAAATAGCGAACTTTAATGTTTCGATCGAACACCAGTCTGAATAACTCCTTCCTAACTTGTTTTATCGCTTCTTTAACAATGAAAATATGAAATAGTCAGTTTCATAACACATATTCAACAACTTATCCTCAGTACTCTTTGAATACAAATTAATTAACCCTTAAGCATATCCTTGAACGTATTCTGAAATAAAGAGATTGGTTTCTAGCCAAACAGTACGAATGTGGAATGCGCTACCAAACTCTGGTTTTCCTTTCCATTAGAGTTGTACAATCATACAAAACCAATGTGCATCGGTACCTTATTTCCTTCCTTTCCTCACAAACGGCCGGACTGTGTAAAAACACAAAAACGGTATTCATAACATTTTAAGTATGCGCAAATAATAAAAAAAAGGTTAAGTTCAATCGCCAAAAAGGATGTCGTACAGACGACCGCAATCAAATGATCGAACTGCAATTAATCGTCACTTCGACTTCGTACGATCGTGCTCTAACTACGTTATTAGGGTGAAGCCTATAAAGGTACTCCAACTTAGGTTCTCTATTTATTGTGTATAAGAAGTTGCAAATTGTACAATTCTTACGACAAACCGCCATACCAATCAGCCACTAGCTATAGCTTTCATTGAAAATGATCATTGAAACACAAAACACGATGAAACTTTTTGTTTAGCAATTATTTCGTTTATCAATTTTAAAAAATACTAAGAGTCAGTAAAAAATTCTATTTTCCGGGAACAGACTTTTCATTTTACAAGACGCTATAACCAAAATTAAAAATTTCTGTCATTTAAATCACCATTGTGAGGGTACAATTTAAGGTTAAGTTTGATCATACAATAAAATAATGACATATGGCATAGGGGAAGAAGTGAACACACGTCATTGGATCGTATGTGCTTAAATTGGATGGAATGATAACAATCATTAAATCTTGTTCTCAATCATGTTCAAATCATTGTTCATTAAACGTTTCTGCAAACGTTTTGACTAAAATTTCAATATTTTTGGAAAAACTTATTTTAAAATACGTGAACTTCGCTTTAGCAAACGATGCAGTACAATAAAATGTCGCTTAAAGCAAAAGAACATTTCGAATGATGGTTTTCAAATATACCTAGTCCCTTGGAGCTGTCACAAAGTTTTAAGTTTACTTTGTGAGGCCTTTGTTAATTTTTTGTTTATAGTCACCAATCAAACTCGCCATCATTTTACAAATACCTGTTTTGTTTTTTTTTTTATTACAATGTAACTTACCAGAAACGATCGCATTTCCTCAACTGTCTGAATTGTATTCCAATAATACATGCCAAGGTTGGACCAACCAAACCACCCTGTAGTGGTCTTTCTGTCATTGCACCGGGGAACAGATCAATATCATCAACGGAAGCGTAAATTTTCTTAAAGCGATTAATAACTTCTGGTGGAATTTCACGGCTTAAATCGGACCATGTGTTGGCACGCTTAAGATTACACAATGCACGATAATTGTTGTATGATGGAATACCATGATCACGGGCTATAACAATTCAATTTATTTTAAAATTTCAATTAAGTTGTAAAAAAAAGAGCTTTCAAACGTTTACCTCTTTGAACATTTAGAGCAATCAAATCAATTCCAGAGAATGGAATCTTTCTATCTTCGAACAAGTGATTTGTTACTTCACCAGTAATGAACTGATCAAGGGTTTCCATGGGAGTGGCGACAAGTCCTCTGCCAATTTCATCAATAATTCCAGGCTAAAAATATGGGTGACAAAAATACAAAATTGTGTTAAAATTGATTAAATCAATATAATTTATAGTTAATTTGCGTCCGAAAATGTTGTGAATAAAAAAAAATATTATAAAAGCCGGAGAGGACACCCTCATTTAAATTTTAGGCCTTATACACAGTCCACCCGAATCAGAGCGAATATTTCAATACTAATTTGGAGACAAAGATTTTACCATTTCGTCAAAATTAAACCCGAAACGCTCGCAAAAAAAAAACAACGATTGGAGGGGTACACTACTACACTACTGGGTGTACCCTACACTGAGATGTAGGCGTAAGATCAGAGAATTTGACTATTTTTTGACGATGCACTGTGGAGTATTTGTATGAAAAAAACCGCTCAAAATTATTTTATGATTTTTTTTGTAAATAAATCAATTGAAACACAACATATTATGAAAATTAATTGTTATTTCTGAAATATTATGAAGAATTTTAAAGAAAGTGTGTTTAATCAGAATCTGAAGGTGAAATGTCGTCTACATGTTCTTCTTCTTCAATATCGTCCAAACTTCTGTTGTTATCGTCTTCTAGAGGCATAGGCAGCTCGTTTGGGATCAAAAGAGTTCGTGCCTCCTGGGATAGTGGTTTGGTTCTCTTGTGCTGCCGTGCTCTAAGGCTGCTAAGGTACGGGTCTGAACTCAACAACAGTCTGTTTAAGACGTCTCTGTTACAAAAAACACGTGAACATTTTCGACTAAATTTCAGTCTATATTGCCTGAAATGTTTGTTTCGAGCCTCCGCCGCCTCCTCCGATAGCTGACCAATAGGCAAAATTGCATGGTTTATTACCTCTGCTCCATGTATCAACACTTTGTGTATAGTTGGTGACATGGGATGCCAGCCGTACTGATCTATGTACAATTTAGCTGTATCGTGGGCGAAGGTATTAAATTTGTCTGCATCAATTCTATATCCACTAGAAATCACTTCCAAGATAGTTTTGAAGCGAGTTATCAGATTAAGATCAACCTTAGTTATACGAGAAGAACACTCCGGGTCATTGAAAAACCTTCTGGACATGCTGCCGTCATTGGTATTACCAAATCCAGCTTTGGGTATATCTACTAGGAGCCCCATTTGCTCTTTGAATGCGCCTTGAATTTTCTCCTTTGTAGCTTTCACAATTGCTTTTTCTTCAACCGATCGTGCCTGCCATTTTTTTAAAGGTATTTTATAAGCTAAATGGAGAAGCGATTCGAAAAAGCGAATCCGTGCGTGAAGAATTGAAAGTCCAAACTTTAGTGCTTCTACATTGACTTGCTCAGTTTTAATAAACTTATTGAAATCCTTAGAAGTCTGTCCACAAATATAGCACCTCATAGTAGAGGCAGTATCTGTAGCAGCATTGCACACTTTGCCGTCAACCATTGTAAGCAACATGGTATGCTTTATTTTTGCTATTTTATTATAACTGATTACTTCTGTTTCTCTGAGATGCGCAATTTGGTTTTCAATGAAATTGATTTCATCTCTGGTAACATCCTTAGATTCACTAATGAAGCTTATGCGTATAGGCCTGCAAAATCTGGGAGAAGAAGCGACTGGGTTTTGCCATATGACTTTTTTCTGTTCGCCATCAATCATTACAGCAAGTCGCAGAGGAACGAGTGAGCTTTGAAAAATATTAGCATCACTGTCAGTGCTGTTTTTAAATTTCTACTTATACTGCGTCTGTTGCGACCCATCACAGCCCCATTTTGAAATCAAAACCATATTTTTACTTTCTTCCTCTGAAGACGTTTCTAATACATTTTCGACATATTTGCAAAGGCCTAATGCAGTGCGATCAAGCAATGCTTGCAGTTGTATTTCTGCACAGGTTTCAGTGACTGTGATGAATTCCTTATCAGGGTAACATTCAGTTTTTGACTTTTTTATCAATGAGTAGCAGGGGTAGATACTTTTGCTGGCACTTTGTATCACTTCCCACTGCTTCTTTGTAAAGTCGCCTTCAACAAATATTGCTAATGCCTCTTGAGGCGTAAACTTTTTCACTGCAACTTGCTTCGCAGAAGAGGAAATCAGCTTACAAAGTTCTTTAGCATCGGTTGGCGAGTTAGTAACTTTTTTGATTATTTTGGACGCATCAGAATTTCCTAAAGTACGCTGACTTACGCTGGCTGCAAACGTCAACTCTTCGACTGATACCTGCTCGCGAAGGTCTTTAGTTTTTCGCCGCTTACTGCAGTCAGTAAGCTCTTCGAACGGTTTGGATGGTCGCCCTGGTTTGTGCAAGGGCTTAACAAAGGACAGTTTAATGCTTGTTTGAAGCCACTTTTCATCTTGAAAGGAATCTTTCATCTTTATAGCTTGCAGCAGCCCATTTTTTCTTGAAATCGCTTTCAAAATATTTCAAAGCATTGCTGACACAACTTTTTTGTTTTATTGGACATTTTAAAATTTGGATAAGCTTTTCCTCCAACAACAAAAGTTTTTCATCAACTTTTTTATCTCTAAAATCTTTTAGCATATCGTATAATTCCCTTCGGGTAAAACTCTTGACACTAAACGACGAATCTGCAATGCAAGTACGAAATTCTGTCTAAGTTACCATAAGCTATCATAGTATTCGAAGTGACTTAAAACAAAATGGCGGACGTAGGCGGACAGTTTTATTGCGGTCTATGATTGCCAAGAGACTAAGGGTTATGCCCATAACAATATTATAGCCCGATCATGACATACTCACAAACAAACCATTATCTAAAACGTTTTCTTAAAATTAAACATTAAATTAGGACTTCATGAACACCGTACGCATACAACAAAATCATGCAGACAAAAAAATCCAATTTTATATCTTAACATCGATGATACCTTGCACTTCCATAATCAAATAATTTCTTTATTAATTTCGCCACACAAAAAAAACAATAACCAAATAAAAAATGAGTCGCGAACAAAAGTGTAGATAACCAATAAATGCAGCTCCAACAATGGCTAGGTTCTGACTGATAATGTGGCGAGTGGCAATAGCGGTGCAACTTTTTTTTGCATAACGCGTGATGGATCGGTTATCAAGCTTGAAGAATAGCGGTGCTTACCGAAATTTATGACAACCTGATTTTTTTAATTTTGAGCGGTTTTTTCATACAAATACTCCACAGTGCGATGGGCAAATTGTAGAAAAACTTTTTCATTAATTTTGGTTATTGATATTAAAACTTAAAAACATTATGAGGAAGTAGGATTTTTTGAGCGTTTTGCGTTATATGTAAGTTTTATATGGGAGGTACTGTTTATAAAATGGCAAGCAGTAAAAAATGGACTAGAATTGTTATTTAAAGAACTGTGTATATGAAGTTTGAAGAAAAACAGTCAAGCCATTAAGGCTAAAGAGATCATTACGCGGACGGAATTTTAAAAACCACATTTTTGGGTGGTAATATTAGAATCAATCAAAATCTCGAGATCGAACATTTTCGCGAAAACTATCTGCCCTAGCGAGGTATCCATCGTACAAAATCGGAGAATTTTCAGCTCCGGCGAATACCTGGGTAGGGCCGAATATATTTTTCTTTGTAAGAGAATGCTAAAAAAAACAAAGTGAGCACAACATGCGTTCAACTGCAAAGAACAACAGTCGAATTTTAAATGTGTAACATTCTGTTCGGATGAATAATTCACTTTACAAACTTTCATTGGTACGAACAATTCGGTGGAAATATGAGTAGCGGGATCCGTTTGAGTTTAATTGCACCGTGAGATCAATCGTACGCTTTCACAAAGGCAAGTGGAAAACGACAGTGTTTGAACTGATATAGATGTCCAACTTTATCATCCTTCACCTTTTTTCTATGATTTTGGAACTTAAATAATAAAATACACTTTCAAATTATACACACGTTTGTTTGTATGGTATGACTGAATGATGAGCACGTTTTTTTTACCGCGAGTCGTAGCGGTTGAGATGGGGTGTCTGGTGAGAGGACAAGAACTGCCCCGTCCGACTAGCTTAGCCTAGCAATGGCGAGCGTGCCGCTCCCTTCTCGAAGACTAACAACAATGGTTCTAAAATTGTTTTCTCTACCCCAATCGGTCGTCATCATGCATTGCTCGAGAGAGAAGCGTGTGTTTTTTTTTTATTTTCGAGGCCTACTTTTCGAACAGATGTAGCGCGGCTTCATAAATCGCTTCTATATAGACCCGGTGAGCCAAGTCCCGGACTGGACGTCAATTATGTTGTTTAATACGTTCAGAAAAAACGAGTGTGTCAAGACGATGAAATAGAATCGCTCGACTAATCAGATCACCTGAGAACGGCGCAGTAAAATAACCCCTGGGGAAATAAGCACCATGGGGCTAAGTTCCAAAAAAAAGGGAAATAGCTCCTGAGAAGCTTATTTATTTTTCGAAATGGAAATAAGTCCTGCGGCTGTTAATGCCTTTTGTTTGTGGGGTTTATTTCCTTTTGCATGCATCCAAACTCGCCAACATTCCAAATCTATCAGTAAGCCCAAGCAAGACCAAGCCCAAGAACACTCAAATATTGCATACACAAAAACTTGAAAACTCATCCAGGAAGTGTTGTCATCGTATTAGTAGCCACACACTTGATTTTTGTATGTTTTGTAGATTTATATAAATAAAGTGTGGAAATAATATAAAAATGTTTGATAGACGAAGCAGTAGGTTGGAATGAAAGAATTCTCCGTTGATATTGGAATGACAATTTTCATTTTAATAGTTGTTCGAAAGCATTCCAAAGCTAATGTCAAAATTGTTCGTTAAGTTCTTAAATAATTACTGAATAAATTCAGTAAACAAGCAAAATGCACTACCAGCCGTGAGGCTTGTTAACGGGGGACAGAATGCCCCCGACTCACATTTAAACATTGCTTACACCAAACTTCGCTGCTCGAAGAAGATAATAGCAAATACTCCCAGAATCTTTTTTTTTATTAATCGTATTTCAATTTTTATATTTCAAAATAAAATTGTTTTCGACATGCGATGTCAGGAGCGATCTTTCAACAAATGTAGTAAATAAACAGAAATCAAACAAAATCCCAAGTTTGCTCAGATAACTTCTACTAGTTCGGGGAGTTGAGAAATCAAAAGTTGACCTCCTTTGAATTTTCTGAACTTTTGTCTGAAGTCGACGATAAAAATCCCCAAGTTCGAGTGAATAAAGCGGCCCTATGTTGTTTTCATTTCTTCATCTTTTCCGAAAGTCGGTTAACCATCCAAGGTATGAAACTGTCAAGGAAAACTTCTCAAATTGGAGGTTCAGTAATCAGTAATCAGCAAAAAATATAACATCGCATACACAAACGAATAAGAAACTATATAGAGAAAAATTTCGACAGATATACCTTAAAGTATATGGATCGAATCAGAACTGCTACCTAAGTCGATCTAGCCATGCCTGTCTGTCCGTTCGCCCCTCCTTAACTTTTTTGCAAGAGTGATGAAATTTGAAAGATATACAGACTCTCTTTCGCTTCATCGGAAAGGAGTGTAAACATTTTTAAACACAGTGACGCCGTCTTTTCAGTAAAACGTTGTTGTTGGCCAAAATTTCGGGAAACTGTCTGAATAGCATATTTAGACATTCTCAACATCTATATTTCTTCCATATAATGATCTTTTAAAAAAAAAATCCGTACAATTTTAAAACTTTCGATGAAAATATTTCGAGGGGGAGGTGGCGTTATTCTAGAAACACGCCTATCCCATAGCATATCAATAGAAAAATGGGACCACACAAAACGTTGCTAAGAGTGGCCGACCAAAGAGTGTCCGTTGTGCCGAGAATATCGCCGCTGCTGCCGAGGATTTCGAGCTATCGCCGTCGATGTTTCGCAATTAGCCATCAGCCGGTCGTCCCTAAGGCGAATTTTAGTCAAAGACTTGCGCATGTTCCCTCCCGTACAAAGTCCAGTCCGTGCATCAGCTGATACCTGTCGACCGGCAAACGCGTGTAACCTACGCCCAAGCCATCCTCAATCTCGGGACGAAGTGGACGATTTTTCGACCAAAATCATAATGAGCCATGAGGCTAATTTCCACCTCAGCGGGTACGTGAACAAGCAAAACTTTCGCTTCTGGGGCTACGAAAATCTACAGATTGTGCACGAGGAGCCATTACACCCGCTCAAAGTTATTGCATGGAGCGCTGTTCACGATGGAGGAGTCATCGGACCATTTTTTTTTTCGAGAACGCCGCTGGTCAAACGACCATATAAAACGAGCCCGTATGGCAATCAATTGTGACGGCGCTCATTTGGCCGATATCATTTCTTGACTTGACAAATAAAATTCTAAAGGTTCAAATAAACATAATCAATGTTTTTCATTTAGAAAAAAAAGAGAGCCAAACAACATCGGATGACTTCTTTTGGCATACCCTGTACATATGAAGCTAAATCGATTAAAAACTTCTTCTACGGATTAGAGATTTTAAAGCCCTGAATTTTCGACTTCCTTTATAATTTTTAAAAATGAGCTTTTTTGCTGATGAGAGTAGTCTCAGCTTCTCATATTCCTTTTTGAGGTCCACGACCTTCATCTTCGGACGTGGAAGCAAAACAAAAGGTAGTAGTAGTAGTAGAAAAATATTAGAAAAATTTCGTTTTTTGTTGAACCATTAAATATTTAGATTAACCGTCTGAACAAGATTCATTCAGCTTTTAGCAACGCTCACTTTTTTCGAAAATTGACTATTAGAATATGATGGGATATGGAATTCAAACTGTTTGTTCATAGGTTTTTTTTTTGGTGTCGATCTTACAGCGTTATTTTCTGACAGCCGTCTTCTATATAAAATATTAGGCAATAGTCTATCACCTCCGAAATGTTGAGATTTTTAAAAAGACGCTTCGAAAATTGTAGTTTGGCCACCATACTGCATGTTATTGTCATACATTTGCCCTATTAATCGATCAAATTGATTGTATCATTTCAAACCGGGAATAGACTTTTCCATGATCATGCAGCTCAGTCTAATTAAATTGTTGGCTTTTGAGTTCTATCCCAATAAAGTATTTAAACCTTTGAAGTTTATTAGGTACCTTTAGTTCAAACACGAATAGGCTTAGCTCGCATAGTAAAATTTTGAATGTGAACTCTTTGCTCATGTCACTAGAACTAGCTTAACATTTTCAAAATTCGTACACACCACGCCCACTTTCAGAAAAAGTAGTTTTAGATCAAATCATTCACCCTTATTCCACATGGCGTTTTTATTAAACGACAGATAGCGTTTTTTGAAATCGGTATTACAGCTGGCAAGTCTGAAGGAGTTTTATATCGTTTAACGCTACGTGGCGTTTAAGTAGTGTGGAACGTAAGTTCTTAAAACGTCATTGCAGTTATTCGCATTCTAACAGTCGTTTTAGTTGGATAAAACGACAGGTAAAACGCCAATAATTGTCGAATAGAAATTTGCAATCGACTAGGTGTCGAATTTTTGTTAAATTGTGAGTTTCGATTAATTTGTGTATTAATTTAAGGATTTTATTAATTGTTATTTGTTCAAGGGTGAAAATAACAACCCCAGAACAAATGAACCGTTTGGTTTAATTAATTGAACAAAATGTTTCGCTGACAACAAATTTCAAAAGAGGTATTCCCCAGACCGATGATATCAAAAACGGTTGGGAGTCGGTAGCTGTGACACTAAATTATTTAGGACCACCCGTAAGAACTCAAAAAGAGTGGCAGAAGGTATTTTTACTTCAAAACATTTTTTTTCTTAAATCAACTTACTTTGATTCTGGTAAATCCAAAGGATTAGATTTTGACCTGATTCTTCTTCTGATGTTTTTCATTTCTCTTTTTGCAATTTCATCTTCTTTTTCGTCTTCACTTTCCCATGATATAAACATTGCAATGCTATTCATTGTTTTTGTAATATTATTTTGTATTTTGAATTTTAAATAGGTAAAATAAATGTTCATTTGAAATTTCAAATTGCAAAACATAAACGCCTATCTGTCATTTTTGTATCAGTTCTTGCTGTGGAACTCATGTGGAATGTAAAAAAATGAGAGAGGAGGCGTTCAGAGAATAGAATACCGACACTTAAACGACACTACAATGAATCGACTCAAAAAACGGCATTTGTCGTTTAATAAAAACGCTATCTGGAATAAGGGTGATTATGTTTGAAAAATATTAATTTTTGTCTAAATCTTGCGTAATTTTTGGGCAAAACGGATTTCAATCAAAACGGATTTCTTTGCAAAAGAAATGAAGGAAATTCGATGAAAAGCGCAGCATTTTATATACAAATTTAAGGCCACGGCCACTTTTTAAGGCGGTTTCTTAAAAAAATATGTATTTGGTTAGCTTCAATGAAATTCATATGAATTTTGAACAATACTTCGACTCAATACATCTCTAGGTACTTTTTAGATGTATTTTTTCATTTTTTTTTTCGAAAAAAGATCCAAAAATGTTTGAAAACAAATATGTAGCCCACCCTACACTGTCCGTCACTTTGACTGAAGAATATAAATAAATTATATAAACTCACCTGCAATAAAGCATCCATCTTGAAGAATCCATCGCGCAACAATAGGGGTGGGTCAACGGGCTGATGGTTAACACTCAAACGTGGAATATGTGGTCTCAAAAGCGAATGTCCAATACGGAATGCGGCGGCAGCAAACTCATTGAATACAATAGGACTGCACGATGGGTTGTAATCCTTATAGTATCCCTGTGGCAAGAGTTTAAGTCCATACAAGTTGACAGCATTCCAGCTGAGAATTCGTGGCAGGAATTCATTGAAAACGATATGTTGCAACTGAGCACTAACAATACGCCTTGTGTGATGATAGAGCTGATCGCCACTCCAGTGGGGGTTTACGCCTCGCAATCCTTCGACGATCCGATTGTGCTCTCTCAAGAAGAATGTATGAATGGCAGTTAGACCTGGCTGTTCAGAGGCGCGATCATCTCCACCAATGAAGCAAAGACGATTGCGCGACTTGCACTCTGGATGTGAGTTACTTTGGGGTAGTAGTTCCTTTCCACGCACTGGGTGAATTGTTGAGTTCATTCGACCTGAGAATCCACGAAGTTTGTTCGAAATACAATTGTTTTCACCATAAATCATAGAAGCGTCCAAGAAATGTGTGTTTTGATTAACCTGATCACGAGGACCGAGAGTCAATTGTCCAGGCAGCGATCTCATCGATGGGAAGCACAGACGTTCGCCACTGGTTACGTTCACTTCAGGATAAAAGTAGTCTCCAGCTGGTACAGGGAATGGATTACATTCGGGATGGACAGTTTGTGGGGAATCGCAGCGACGACAGCTGGGAATAGATTCGTGGAAGCCCTTGTGAATGGGTGTTAGTGTCAAATCGTGATCAACGAACTGCGCGAACTGCATGACCATGAGGGAATAGCGCGTATGCAAGTTGGAAATATCAGGATGAATGAGAGTTGAGATTGTTCTAGGATTTGGTAGTGGAGCTCCAGTAATGGACACAATACGTGGCTTGGAAACACCATCGTCATACTGGGCAGGTAGCAAACGGGAGAATGTTGTCAAAGATTTACCCCACGTTGGGTTACGCAAGTTGTTGCAGTAGCCAGTCAAGCTACGGAATGGACTGGAAGTATCACATTGCACTGGAGGATCATCACATTGCTGCTCGACGTGTTGACGGGCGGTTCCCGATAGGAAAGTGCTGATATCGATGGTTTGTAGAGTTTCAGTCAATTCGTTGCGATTGAAGACGTTCAGGCCACCATCGAACACTTGACGCTTTCTCCGTGTGATTGAGTTAAGAGTGTTGAGGATTTCGTTGGAAGTCAGCTCAAGCATAAGTGAGCTATTGGCAAGAAGAAGAGCAGCACGATTGGCCTTGCTAAATGATGCCGCTACACCGTCAGGAGATCTGGCATCAATTCCACCCTCTGCGAAAAAAGTAAATTATCGATTTGTCGGTTTTCGGCGTATTTAGTGAACTTACGTGATAGCCAGGAATCATATTCGAATCGTTTGCGAACGGTGAGTTCTTCCTTTGCCCTCTCGACAGCAGCTTCTACCAATGCAGGGCTTAGGTCTTTCATGGCCTCAATAACATGTGGCTCTACTTCAATGTCATCCTTGTGATCCTCCTCGTTTTGATCAACCTGCCATGCGCGCAAATCCAACTTTGGCAATTGATTGCAGGCCAGAAGGGAATTTCTGAAAAGGAAAATAGATGTCAGGTTCAAGTTGTTTATATTTAAAAGATGTCATAAGAAACTCATGACAGATACAAAATGAATTTAATATTGTATGACGATGGAAGAACAAGAACTCATCTATAAGATCTCCCAAAAGAGCTATACCTTCAGGTCGTTGCTGTTTAAGTTGCGATTGAGTCCACATGCTTAAATACTCGAATAAAAATATTTCATGCCTGCATACGCATTCACATAAAAAAGGAGACCCTCTGAACTGAGCCAACTTCAGTGGCATAAGTCTCCGCTACATCGCCTACAAGATCCTATTATTATGGTATTAGGCCTGGAAAGTCCACAGCCGATCAAATTTTCATACTTCGGCCAATCGATACCCAGATCGATCCCAGACCTGCTCTACGCCGCTGAAGCATGGACCGTCTTAAAGCGAATGAATGATCGATCCGAGAGGAAAATTCTTCGGTTCCGTTTGCGTTGACGGCCTATAGAGACTTAGATTCAACCAAGAACTATACGAGTATTACAGCGACATAAAAAAAACAAACAAAAAAAACTCCGCATTGGACGTTTAAGAGGGCTAGGACATGTAGAACGAATGGACACCAATAGGTCGGCCATGGGCACTAACGAGCCTGTTGCGCCAAAAATTTGTATTTGTAAATTAGCGGTGTTTGACATACTTGATCTACTACCATTTAAGACAAAAATCGTTAACTGAGATGTGTTTACCAATCGTAGAATTTATATGACAGCCTCCTTCTATCGGTAATTATTTTCGTTTTGTAAGTTACTGAATGAGTAAATACTGCTTGTCAACGGCAAGCAACATAGACATGGAAAAGGACTCAACTTCATTTACATCTTATGTTCACCATGGTTAGGCTTACATCGATCGGTTTGTTTAAGCCAATTTTCGACCACTCCTTAACATGTTTAGACGGAGATTTTGACAAGCTTTCGTTGCGTTCAATTTTGGATCCGGGCTAGTCTAACGTCTCTGAAATTACTTGACTTAGCCTTCAATGGAAAAAAAATCCAAATCATACGAAAGAGGTTGATTGATTGAGTGTTCCGTTTCTTAGGGTTACTTCGACTTCGATAACTCAATTAGTTTTTTAAACTCATCAGTTCCGATAGCTGTTCAACTAGATCGTAGCGAACGTCAACATTACTAAAAAACGTCCAATAACACAATCGGGATGCAATATATACCAATTTGGCAGATGTAGAGGTGTGTCCTAAATACATATGAGTTCTCTGTAGTCCAAGCTCTGTACGACACAATGCCTTTCTATTTCTCATAATCATTCATGGTCCAGTGTGTTCTTTTTGCAAAATGGGCAGGCCCAAAAGTTTTATGTCGAGTCCGAAAAGCTGAGTGGATATACTACTCAAAGACTTGTCAAACAATTGCAAAAGTCAAGTAATAATAGATTTTCAAACTCACACTTTCTGTACATCCCTTCATCGGACTGAGCCGTCATTCTTTAAAAAAAGGCATATTTGCGTTGCTGACAAATCCATATAGCCAGGAATGGGTTTCCTTCACCAAGCGATCAAATTCTGTATCAGCTTTAAAAATTTCCGGAGACTGAATTATGAAAGTTCGTCACGTTGAAATGGTTGAGTTCTTAAGTTAATTTGAAATTATACGTGCGTATGCCGAAATCCTTTCCCAACATTCGCTACAAATTTGTTTGAGCGTTGCCCCATTTTCACAAGAAACGTGAAATCAAATAATTTAGATCGTTGTGAACAGGTTGACTTATAATATTAGTTTGTCCAGCACTCCTAGCATGTTGAAGTTGCTATCACCGCATAAAAGTTTGCTTTTTGTAACTGAAACGTTAATTGAATTACGAATAAACAGTAGCCATTGACAAGTAAAACCGTATAGACAGTTAAGCACTAAACATCAAATTCTTCTCATATTCACTGTAAAATTGCATCCCTTCAGTCTTCAAGTGAAAATCGGTTACATACACTCAGAGAAAAATACTATGAAAATAATAGGATTTATGATTAGATCAATCGTTTTTTACTATTAAAATTAGTCAATGCGTACTTTTGAAATAATAATTTGTAAATTATAACAATAATGGTACGATCTTACTATAAATTCAACAGTGTTAGAATTTTGTTTCAATAGTCTGTCTTATAAACAGGTTAATAGTTTGTACCATTGTATTAATGTATTAATGTGATGCAACTATTTGCAATAGGATTAAAAACATATTTTATGTAAAGGGATACCATTGAACCAACAACAAAATACTATTATTTAAATCGTATTCAACAATTTACACACTATTGATTCAATAAGACTCCTATTAATTCAAAACTGTGCATCCTATTGGGATGTATATTATTTACTAATACATAATAGGATCAAACGTTTAAATCAATTGGATCATCCTATTGTTTTAATAGCATTACCGGCTTAAAACAAAAGTACTTACTATTAAAAAATAACCAATTAAACCATTGTTTTTAATAAGATAACTATTGATTTAAAGTGAGTGGTCCCATTGAAAGTTATAGCATTTCCTATTAAAATAATAGCGACGTACTATAAAAACTCTTCTCTCATACTATTATTTTAATGGTATTACAGATTTAAAACAAAAGTACGTATTATTAAACAATAAGCAAATAAACCATTGTTTCAATGGTATCACTATTGATTCAAATAGGATGTTCCTATTGAAATTTCTAGTATTGACTAAAATAATAATAGGACAAACTATAAAAATATTGAATGCTGGCTTCTTCTTTCATGTGCAAATTGTGAACTACGATTTAGTTTGAACGGTTTCATCTGATTTGCTACTTATTTTCCTCGAAATTGGGTAGAATGATAGGCAAATTTAATTGAATTCCTTTATATGCACATAATGTGTGGGAAAAATAAAATAAAATTTCTCAATCAAATTTGAAAATTTTCAAAGAAATTAGGTTGTTTGTCTTATCAGTAAATCAGTAGCGATTTTCCATAGCTTTTTAATGTAAGTAGTAATTGAAGAGAAATGATGAATTTACTAAACAAGACTATTGTTTTTTAAGTTTATTTCTTATATTAAATAAATTGTTCACATAACACATAACATACTGTCTATTTTGCAAAAATTAAACAAAAAGGACTATTTTATTATTGTTTAACATGACTTTACTAAAAGAAACCATAAAAACAACAGTCGGTTTTATTGATATTGAAATGTTGTCAAATGAGTATTGCTTATAAATGTAATAGTGCATATAATATTTTAAATAATGGTAATAAATACTATTGTAATAAAGAACTGTCACATTGATTTGATGGGATACACTATTAAATTTTATATATTTTTGGTATCGAAGATGTTTAACTACATGGAACTATTAAAGCTATAGTCCGTATTATTAACAATGAAAAGTAAAAATATTGCCAAATTAATAGTATTGCATAAGAAATTAATGGTGTGTTTAATATGTACAACAATGGTACCAAATACTATTATCCTAAGGAACTGTCACTTTAATTAAATGGTATATCCTATTAAATTAATATTTTTGTTAAGATGAAATATGTTTAAGTACATGCAAAAAACAATAGTCTGCTTTATTAATATTGAATAGTCAAATCCTATTAAATCTATAGTTTCATCTGGTTAAATAACTTCTGAATACCTCATTTTAAACAATAGTATCAATGTTATTAATTTAATATCAAGAACTATTTAACTAATGGTCCGTCATATTGAACTAATGAGACGCACTATTGATGCGATATTTTTTTAATGGTATCAGTACTATTAAGCAGTCAATAGTATTTTTTAATAGGACAATAGTATTCGTTTAAAAATATTGATGGTGAAGAACTATTAAATAAATAGGATTTCCTATTAAATTAATAGCGTGTACCCTATTAATAATAATAGTTTCAAAACCATTGTATTAATAACCCATATACCTTTGATTTCATTAGAAAACTATTATTTTAATAGTAAAATCTTATTAAAACACGTCTTATTAAACCAATGGCCGTACCATTGACGATTTAATGGGATACTTTTTTCTGAGTGTATACAATCGAGGTTAAACGGCGCGTCGTATCAAATAGGATCATCCAAAGGTTAATCTGCCCCTATGTGTGGTACATCTGCAAGTTTGATTATCAAATTTCTATCGATCTTACAACTGGGTTAACATGATCGTGCTCATTGCAACCTGGAGCAATAGCCGAATGCCGTCGCCCGATCATTGTCTTTCTCTCTTCTTGTCTTTGAAACCACTGCGAGGTTCAATTTAAAATCTCTGATGGTAGATCAATATTTCAATGAGGATCTCTGCCTTTTCCATAATATGTAGGCCAGCTTGGCTTTCTTGTTTTTTATAAGAACCTGCATATGGATCGGAATGTCTCAGTAACCCAACACCTAACACAGGATAATGTCAACCTCGTTTTTTTTAAACCGATATTCTTCTAATTGTGTGTACTTACGGAACAATTTTTTATAAACATTTCTCCGGCGAACTTATAACACTCCAGAAGTGCCCTGAGATGATGCCTGCAGATATTTATTGACTCTGCTCTTGAATTGTTGCAGACTTTATATTGGTGGACACAATTTTCTACTTACAAATAAATATCTTCTCGAATGAACGCCTTGGGCTGAGCCTTTTTAACTTGATTTGTCGAGCATAAGAGTCCGGCCAGAGTTATTTGTCGAATAGCCTTCAACTGATCCAATTTGAAGGACGACGGTGGGATTTCGTTCTCATACCAAAACCGATCGGTGGTCTTCAATTGAGCGAATTGTCTTCTCAGTAGGCATGTGATTGTAGGTCCAAATATCGAACCAACAGCAGGGTACTCCATAAGAGCTCCAACGAGCAAATCAATGTCTTCAGCGTTTCTATAAAAAAAAGAGGATTAAGTCGTTTGTCACATTGTACGAACGTGAGTCTTGAATTTACTGGTAAATGTCTCTCAGCATGGTGATATGTTCCTCGGGAATATTCGTAACTGAAGCCAAAGTGTCAAAAGTAATATTCGACACATCATTGACAGCGAAACGTTTTTCACACAAATCCAACGCGTTTCGGTATGAGGGGATACCATGGTCACGACCACGATGAATTGCCAAAGCCAACTCACTCCATCCAGTTGGGGTTATGCTTGGTGGCACCAGGGACTTTTGCAAAGCAGCGATTTTCAATAGAGACGTGGCTGACATTGATGAACTTATCTGTAGAGCAAATTATTATAGATACAGTTTGGTTGTCTACTTTACACAAAATTACCATCTCTGGAGGGTACATAGTGAGGAAAGCAGGCATGGCGCTTGTAGCAAATTCATTGTAGATACCACCCCGATTGTTGCTGGAATAGTTGGTGAAATACTTCTCTGGTGTAAGCCTAGAATTGGAATTGAATTTTGTATCCTATTTTGCTAAGATTTTCTGAATACTCACTTCAAATCATTTTTAGCGGTGTTCTCTTGACCCAAGACCAAGGGTAAAAATTCATTATATGTGATGTGTTGAATCTGTGCAATAATGACCCTTCGAGCTTCTAGGAAGACGGTATCTTCAGCCCACGTGGGATTCATATTCGAAAGCTGCTCAGCAATAAAGTTATGCTCCTGCAACAATGCCCGGTACAGAGCACCAGTGGCTCCTGGCGCCTGGCAGTTCTTACATTTATCAGCATTTAATCCGCCCTTGACGAAGGTGCGCATGTCTTGGAAGTCCTCGGTTGTTCTTCCGTACAATGCTGAGCCATCAATGTAGGCCGATGCGGTATTCATCTGTTGTCGTACGTCTTTAAAGGCAATTTCAAATATTAGACAGATGTCTTTAAATAGTTTCCTTCCAACTCACGTTTGCCACATGTATTAGCATCAAAGCCTGGTGCTGACCTCTTGTAGTCCAAGCATTCAGTTCCTGGTGTCACAAAGCACTCATCTTTTGTTGCATATTCTTTACAGCACTTGGCAGTCGATGGTAGTTCGGTGAATTCAATCAGGTCTCCAGTAAGTAGTTGACCCCAAGCTGGTAGCATGGCAGTGATGTGTGGATGTCTTAGCTCGGCTTCAATGTGACTTTGTAGATTCTCGATGATGATTTCAGCATCGGGAAGCGATTTACCTCCGCGTGATGTACGTGGCTTACTAATGACTAGAAACATTGACAACAATTAATACAAAAGGACGCAATACCCTGTGAAGAGTTTTAACTTACCATCAGCGTAATCGGGTTCTAAGAGTCTCAAAAAGATATCACCACGTGCGCCCCAGTTACGGTGTAGGATGTTGTTGCATTCGGCATTTGGCAGGCGGTATTTGCTCGGCGGGCAGACGTCAAATTCTGGCTTACTTGAGCAGCTTGACAGTGTGGTTCTTTCGGAAAGTATCGCTTTTTGCGCGTTTTGTAAAAGATCCTTTGGTGTTGTGATGGCGGTGGCAATAGATAACATGCACCTGTAAGATAAAATATTTTTGAAATTAAGGTACGGGTTGCATATTGTTTTTGTGGGTTGACATGAGGCTGATAAGACTGAAGGAAAAAAAATTAATGCACATTTTGTGCTTATCGAAATAAACTTCTTTTTTAGCTGGGAATTTCTTGAAGGTACAGTGAAAGGAAGTCTAAACCTCACTTTTAAAATCTTGAGGTAGCTTTTTGGAATGACCAATAAATCCCAATTATAATTTTTAAGATTCGAATCATGGCCTAAATTTAGATTTGCAGACTTTACTTAATTACACAGTAGTTACACTATAAGCAAATTATACCTGACGACAGATAAGCCGAATTAGATAGGTTATTACACATACAATTGGTGTTGATGAAAATAAGTTGACGACGACCTTGAAATTCGATTTTACCAAGAAAACATATATAAAATAGAAAAGGCGGCAAATTCAAGATTTCAGTTCATGTAGCTCTAGTATTCGTTAGTATGGAAACGGAAATTAAGTTCCGTATCCAAGATTACGCCAAAATTGCTAATTTCCCTTTTAGAGGGAATCAATATTTCCCAACGGAAATATACCTGATGAGTTAGACCGTGTGCGTCTTCCCCCATCACACTCAGGGCAATATAGACCCATTTTGATGTCCGTTGGGGTCCACGTGTATGGTTGTTTTCTTCATTTATCCTGCTACTGTCCAGTGTTGCTACTGCAACAACAGGACTGGAAGGGGCAGCCATCTAGATGCTGTTGCAAATCTGAAAATATTAGAGATATGGATTCCGGATAGATTTGTGAGGTCATAGTAAAAATAAGGGCAGCCATCCAGATGTTGCTGCAAACTTGAAAATATTAGAGAGACGGATAGCGAATAGATTCGTGAGGTCATGGAAAAAATATTTTCCTATGGCTATCATTCTTAATTTGCTAAGGCCTGGACAGTGGCACAGAAAGTGATGGGTATTGTCGTGTATTTCTCCATCACTGCAGCCTCTACAAAGGTGACTTTTAATTAAGTTGTGTCCAGTTAGAATCCCTACTAGTGTCCAAACAGATTTCCTGTTTCTGTGAAGTGTTTTGCGGACCCTGGCTTTGTCAAACTTAGGCCACATCATTTTCTATGTTTCAAGTTGGGAAGGAGTTCCATCTGTTCTTGGCGATATTCGGTACCGTCTGTGCCACCCGGGATTTGAGGTCACACAGTGGCGTTTTGACAGACTGGTGTGCCTGATCAATGCTGGAGGCAGATCCTTTTCTCCCCAGTTCATCAGTAATTTCATTGGTCTGTATCCCTCTGTGTTGAATGCCATGAACCTTCAGCTCTTCACGAAAATGCTTTATAAGCTTAGCTTCTATTTCGATAGGAGAGATTGCTTTTATTGCAACCAATGAAGATAATGAAGATAATCTGGTGGTATTACTAGCATTGAGGTGGCTTTGGCTGCCTCTGCTATACCGCCAATATCACTCCTCTGCTCAGGGAGACGAAAAGTTTAGCCATAGTGTTTAAGTCCAAATCCAACGCCTACTTTCAATTTTGATGGTTTCGACCTCTATTTTGCAGATAGCTCGACCGATATAATTCCTGCGTGCCTGAATCATCTGTGGATTGTTCGCAAAGCATCGATATTTAATAGAATCCTCAAAAAAGCTTTTAAATCGCAGCTTCTTCCTGGCCAAGCAACATTACCAAAACGTTGTATTACACTATGTTGCTGGAACCATAATTAGGCATAACCCAATCCATTTTTATGGTCTCAAAAAATCGGTTATTATGCCACAGTAGCGTATCGTTTCAATCACCGTCGACTTTTAACAAAAATAGTAAAAAAAATTGCCGCTACTCCAGAAACCACACCAAAACGTCACAGGTTCAGGATGCATTGGATTCTCTATGACTACGTCTAAAAATCAAACCCACCCTGCTATTCATTTGCGAAATAATATTTTTGCCACAAAGAATGGGACCTGCAGTTTAACGCCAACTGCAAACGGCAAATTTGAGAAGCCTTTCATGATATTTTTATACTCTGGAATACTTTCCTTTTCGAAGAGTAACATGAGAAGGCTACAATCCGCTATGCGAATCGTTAAAGCCCCTACCACATACTATTCTAAAAATGAATGTACCCAAAAAGTGGGCGGCGCTAGAAACTGAATGGGAAGGAAATTCAGAAAATTATATTGTCACCACATCTTGTTCAGACAGTTTATCTATATTTTATGGCTCGACAAAAAAAAAAAAGTTTTTCTATTGCATATGCTATTGGGTAGGGTATACAAATGATTTTTATAGAAAAAGCCATCTAAAAAGTGGCCGATCTATAGACGAATTTTTTATTTTATCATAGCCAATGATTTTGCATCGAAAGATTTTTTCGAATTTCTTTTAAAGATTTAACCGAAAAACGTAAAATATAGATATTGAGATTAAATAAATATGTTGTTCCGACACTCATTCAAAATTCCATAGGGTTCGGCCAAAAATTACGTTGTTCTAAAAAATGGGGAGCTGCAGTGGGCGGATTTTTCGCACACTTGTTCTGCTGAGAGCAACAAAACGCATGTGTACCAAATTTCGTTATTCTAACTCAAAATGTAAGTACCAGAAACTGGTGACGTAGGGACGGACGGACGGATGTCCACGGCTAAATCGACTCAGCTAGCAATTCTGAGTCGATCCATATACTTTAAAGTATATCTAGCTAAATTATTTCTATGTATCAAAACCAGTATACCCCTATTTTTAAGGGCAACAATTCAAATGTCTTAAAACCATTTGTATTTAGCTTCAACTAAAGGGGTTGTCATTTGAAATTTTCAAAATCAATGTCATCAACTTAACATCTTTTAAAGAAGAGACGACATTAGTCCACTTGAAGGCATGTATTTCTTCATCGTTATTACCGAGGTCATAATCTCACTGAGTGATCATTGACAACTCATAATTCCAGATCGCCAGCATTTATTTTTGGTTCTTAAATTAATCGTTTTCGAGCACATACATAAATCACGTCTTTTCAAGAGTGGTTAACACCTTTTGAAGTGCTGTCAAGAACCTCACAATAAAGAATTAACATTTTGATGATTGAAGTGAGCTCATCAATTGATACCACCTTCGATTATGTGAACAGATATTCTTGGACAGCAAAGCAAATATTCATTTCTAATGATTTTGTTTCATATTTTATTAAAGATGAGTTTAAAAAAATTAAATATTCTAGTTGTTGGGATTAGGCATAAATAATACGTGTGTGTGTACATTTTTAATGGTCAAACAAATCGTGCAACATTTCGCTCAAAACGCTTCTGAGTACCTAATGGTACTTTGCGATTATCGTATTTCGATTTAGTTGACATTAGCTTTTGTTTAACAATCACGTTTGCTAATTCAATTTGAATTTTGTATTCTGTTTGGATAACTGTTTATTGCAATTGGTTGTCTAGACAAAGATACTTGAAATATTTACTTACAAATATTGAATCACTCAATTCAGCTGCAATTCGTAACGATTCATTTCAAAATGAAATGCCGTTTGCATTTGATAACGATCTAAAACGATTTGAAAAGTCTGCAAACACATCAAATGCATGGGCAAATTGCTCTTGAAAGGATTTGCTTCAAGAGGGGTAATATTTCGGAGTATCCTGTGTCCTCTTAAATTTACTCATCATCTTATGACCTAGATTAACAGCTGATTAGAAGTGAATTTTTGAGAACCAAAAAAAAATGTCAACTCGGGTAGAACTGGCAGACTTATTTCATTGCAATATAGAACCAATAGACCCAGACGTGCCAGCGTGTACTATCCTCTTTATAGCTGATCGCAATATTAATGTAATGATTCTTCCCCGTAACTGCGCAATCCTGCACACACACCACGCATTCATTCATGCACAAATGAAAAAATATTTTTGAATACGATTTGTGGACAAACATAATCTCGATAACCATTAATGTCAATTTTAGCTAAGTTGAAATTTATCAAACAAAAATGTCGGGAGCTTAAAATAATGTCGGTCAAAATATTGACAATATTTTTGTACATTTTTATGATAAATAATTTGGTCAGGTTATTTATTAATCCACTTGACATGTATCGGCGCTTTGGGCACCTGCATCTGAGAAACAGTCGATGGGTTAAATCGAGGCTAACTACCTTGTGATTCCTTATTGGAGATTGCTCAGCAACAAGTTACGTTTAGTTTTGTAATTTTTCAAATTTGAAAAAGTCATTCACTTAGCTAAATTTTGCATTTTTAAACAAACATTTTTCAAAATCAACAATCTCTTAGTCGATATTGAGATCTTTTGAAAGTTTTTTTGTCGGTAGTTTTTGATCACATTGTTGCAATGCACATTTTCTAAAAATCGGGTTTCCCTTGCAAGACCTTTGGACTTTCATAAAATCAACAAACTCAGATCCAAATCCTAAATAAGGATAGGAAACGCTAAGGGTACTAAGACTGTCTTCAGGAAAGAAATGAATTGGTTTAGATCGTCAACATCTAAACAAACTGGCGTCTCAGATCCAAATCCTAAATAAGGATAGGAAACGCTAAGGGTACTGAGACTGTCTTCAGGAAAGAAATGAATTGGTTTAGATCGTCAACAGAGAAAATCGTAGGTCATGTTGCATTTCCATGGAAATCCATCTTTCTTTTGGTCCATATTTTACAAAATGCAGGTTTAAAAAATTGACGGTATCACATTGTGGAGTCCTTGACCATAATGATATTAATGATGTTGTTGAGAAGAGAGTCGGAGAATAAAGAGAGCCTTGGGGTACTCCAGAATTTATTCGTTGAGTCAAAGACTGAAAACTGTAAAAAACAAGAGTGTCATCAGACTTCATCGATTTCAAATGCATTGATTTTCGGCTGGTTTTATGTCAAATTTCGTTAAATATCCGTAAAATCAATAATCCTAATTCTACCATCATGGTGAAATTTATTGGTTCCACTTTTCTGTAAGTCACCTCACCAGTGGACATTGAAAATTTTCACGATTCTATAATTTTTCCAAACAGATGATTTGTGAGCCCGTTTATTCGAAGTACAATATTTTGTCGTTAGTTGGTAGTTCCTTTACTTTATCACCGGCTCTTTGGAGTTAGATTTTGGGTAAGAGTTCCTCTGACGTTGTTGGCATAAGCTAATGACGTTACATAACTCAATAAAAAAACATAATGGCGTTAAGTCCCATGAGCGCGACCATGCTTTTTCTTGGTGTAGAACTATTATATCGCCAGCTGCGTGTCATCGGATATTAAAAACTCATACAGATGACGCATTGAGAGCAAAAAAGAAAAGAAATTTTTGCTCACCGGCTTAATGGTACGGGCGGGCGGTGTGCACGTGCATACATGAGAAATGAGATCTAAACATATGGCGGGCTGTGGCAGTACGAACCCCCATAGAACAATTTTTCTTGTATGCAGTGCGTCATCTGTATGACTTTATAATCTTTGGTGTCATATAGGACTTGGTTGAAATACATATCATCGAAGTAAAGTACACCCAATTCTGGCCAAAATATAGTATTACAAGATGGCGAACTCCATTGATTGTAACATGGCGAACATATTCATCAACGAAAAAGTAGTGTCCAATCACACCTTAGGCATGAAAAAGTGGTTTTCCATGATGAGTATTTTGCTTGTTCATAATGTCATTATGCCAAACAAGATCTAAATCGATTAAAACTTGTTTTTCGATGACATTCGTAGTTTTCTTTGAAATTTGCAGTGCACAACTGAAAAAGTTTCAGAACTTGAAATTATAAATTGGCTTCAGTTCTTGTGTTGATTTAATTTTGTAGTATATATGCCATGATCCTTATTCGAAATTCTTCACAGACAGATTCCCAATTCCGGTGACTCGCAAAGACTCGAAGGATTTCGCTCATTTTCAACTGGAGCAATTCCCGTTGCGATGATTTCGATACGTCGGCCGCTGCGTTGTCTCGCTTATACAAGAACATTAAATGGTTAATATGTGACTCGAATAATCCACATGCATGCACGCAGGACCCGTTTGGTGAGACTCTTGTTACGACTGAAAATTAGAGTAATTGCTCTTATAATTGCGAACACCGACTCAGATATTCGATAGTCATTTTGAATTATTTCCAAACGTTGCTCGTTTTACAAAAAAAAACAAAAAATACAATATGTTCTTCTTGCACGGTGGCGGGACCTCCTGTTTTATGCCGACTCCGAACAGCGAATTTGAGATAAGATTTTGTTGACAATTTTTACTATTCGGATGATTTGTCATATCATCACGGAGGAGGGCCAGTAAAAAATCATTTAGGTGTTGCTAAAGCTGGGAATCGAACCCACCCCTTCTGCGCGGCATTAACCATCGCGCGACTGAGCCAGTTGCTCGTGTTGCTATGATAAAAAGTAAGCATTGGCTGACGTTTTGACATTGACAGATTAAAAAAAATCAAGTTTTTCAAATACAAAAATGTTATATCCCTAGTGAATGACCTTATGTTTCAGATTGTAAAGTTCTAATAGATTGGATTGTTTTGACAAGTGGCGCAAGGCGGCGGAAAATTTGGCTTTCTCATACTCAGTACTTACTCAGCCGTCAACATGAAACGGATGAATTTAATACTTTTTCAAACATGAATGCATTTAAGGATTTTCCAGTAGTATTGAAAATCACAATAAACAAACAACCAAGTGACGAATATACCGGCGAAAGGCAGTTTGCGGTTCAAGTCTTTTGTTTAAATACAAAACACACGTGTTGGATATCTAGCGGCAAGCATTAATGAATGGCTTCTGTAACCAATACTACAATCGCTACTTCAATTTTATTGTCAAAAGCCGCTCTCACATTGAAATTGTTGTTTTTTCTTAAACCGCTAGGAGTTGATTTTAAAAAAAAGTATCTCAGGGATCCACAAACTAATATCAAATTCGCAAAAAATTGGTAAAATTAGCGTTGGGTGTACCAACAATCTATTACGGTTGGAAGGTCAATTATTATCCGTTTGACTGAAACTTTGTCTATCTCGCCTGCGCAAAGTTCAGTGGGAATTTCCTCATTCTCTACATAAATTGCAGCATAAAAAAAAGAACAATCATTTAAAAAAAAACAATGCTATCTCATGTCCTACTTATGGGATAGGAAAGAAATTAATAATCACCGGCCATTGTAGACATTACATAAATTGCAAAATATTTACGTGACATGATACTTCATTATGCTAAAACAATTTTTTGTTTTATTTATTTCGTAAAATCACATTACCTTTCTATAGAAAAAATAAAATCAATTTTGTAATGTTTAAACATAAGAAAGCAAATAATGGGAAAAAATAAATTTGCATATATTTACCTTTGAATGGTCAGTGTGAAAGAAATGAGAAAAGTAAAAAAAAAACCTCAGAGAAGATAGAGATTTGAATAAACACTTTCACTGGTCCAGCGGCCGGCGGTGGCGGTACCAGTCAAGCATACAAGCAGTCATCTGCCTTCAATATTATCGTTGTCTTATTATCTATTCTCACATAACTATATATTTTCCTCCGTCGTTATTTATCACTTGGGCTATGATTTCATTTCGCTGTTTTTTTTTTTTTTTTGTTATTTAAGAAGATATGTCCGAGTATCAGTATATATTTGTTCCGATGAAAGGAGAAGTTGATCATCATCGATAAAGACGGCTTTCACTTGGCCCTCAGTACAAAACCAGAAATTGTTTTTGGGTTTCTTCTTCTTCTTCTTTTTTGGTAAAATTTAATGCGGATATTGTGTGTATGATTGGCGCGTCGACTGATTTTCTTTTTCCAGCGAAACTGTGCTATCCCCAAAAGTTGCATTTACTTGAAAGTTGCAGAGAATTTGTCGAGTCATTATAGTATATTCAGAAAATTTCCATTTACCAGAAATCGTGAGTAAAACTGCGAATGTAAGGTTGCCTTTCGAAGTATATCTACAGTATCTATGCTTTCAGTTTTAATTAAGAAAATTATATATGCACATGCTTGGGTATATCCAACATGATTTTCAAATGTAGATATCAAATAATACACACGACTCGATTCAAAATGCTAACAAATATGAGAACATCGTAGGAAGACAGTTCGCGGTTCAACTCTTTTGTTTAAAGAGAACATACGTTTCGTTAGGTGTCTTCTGCTTGCTTTAAAACGTTACCACACAAAATTATACCAGCAAAATGGTATGTGCTGGTATGTCTGATGATGTGAAAACTTGAACAATTTTTTTGAATGAAATGCTACGTGCCGGAAACCATTAATGCATGTTGGCATGTTGTATTAAATTAACAAAAAAAAAAATAGAAAAAAAAATAAAAATATTTACGATCGCTGGCTTTGAATAAAATGTTTTGGGGTGGATACAAGATTTAATATGTATTTACAACGAGAAATTCGTATATGACTTTGTGTTGTGAAAAAAGTCGAGGACACTTCATTAAGAATGAAAATAGCGGAAAAGATCACAACTGCGCTTAATTTTTTTTTTAAGCATGTGGATTTAAATGTTATCACAAGTGGAGACTTGCACAAACTGGGGGATAGGCGCTTAAAAAAAGTTGTTTACGATCTCTGTTGAAAGTTTCTCTCCAACTGCCATTTATTTTGATTTTTGTATTTGTTGCCTTGCAAGAAACCCTTTTGCAGAAACATTTTTTTTCATACAAATGCCCTCCTAAGTATTGAAGAAAAATAATTGATTGTCTTAAGAATAAAAATCGTAGATTTAGCCCGATATTCACAAACTGCGTAAGAAAATAGCGGAACAGGCATGAACTCTCACAGGGTAGTTACCTGCACAATTATTATAAATTCGTGGTTAAACAAAATAATTGTTAGATAAGTCGCATACTTTGTTGCAATACCAACAGTGGTGGAAACGCACCAATGGTTCTCTTATAGAAACAAATAGTTACACACTTTTTTGTATTCGTTTTTAATCAAGGCATTGTGATACGATCAATGGGATCTCATTATTGCTCGATTAGTAAATGCATCTATCACTTGTGTTCGATTGATCGTTATTATACAATCTCTAAAAATAAAAAAAAAAACACACACAATTTTAACCCCTTTGGTTTGGAGGTCCCCATAACAAAGACCGGAACTTTTGTCGATATAAGGAGTAACCGCTCCAAAATTGCGTAACCTTCACGATATTTTTAATGGAAAATAACCTTCTACTAGTTAATGATAAAAGCAATTGCTTGACTAGATTTATCTTAGTTGTATTAACTTAGTAACTATCTAACAAAGGTTGGTGTTTTTGTCAATCAAGATCTGAAACTAATCTCATATAGTCTATAAATTGTCACCTACCCTTGTAAGCTTTTTCTTCGGGAAATCCATCTGGATTTTTAAATTTTCTTAGGGCCACTAAACCAACGCATTAATTACTAAAAAAAACTAATTGTCAGAAAAAATTGAAGAAAGTAACTTCATTATGGATTTGTATCCATTCTTTAAAATACCTTACTCACCCCTGCACCGGTATCCTAAATTCGTTGGTAAATTTTGTTAGTTCATTCAAATATCCTCAAACAGTTAGTTAGTTAAATCGACTATTTTTATTTCTTTCTTATTTCATATTTCATACAATCTTAGTCTCTATGGTTTGGCTTTTGAGCCGTCTACCAGTATGACATTATTTACTTGGATATTTATTTTATTTTGTTTCATTTTAGATTTTACACATATAAATTAGAAAAAACAAAGACAGTTCTTAATGTGCTGAAGTTAAAAGCTTTCATCTATTATACAATTTCTGTACCGCATTGCGTTTACTGTATAGTTGTACAGAAGGTCCCAACCTCTTTCGCCATTAAGGATACTCATTGCTTCGTCTAAATCAAGCACCTGTACACCAAAGAAAATGAAGCGAAATTCTTTTAGTACGGGACATCTCGCGATGAAGTGGAAAACATCCTCACGCTCCTTTAGGTTGCACAGGTTGCATAAAATTGGTAGTTCGGCATGGTGCGGTATAAAATTTAGATTAAGAAGTTCTCCTCTTATTTTAAAGATTGTGCTTATCTTATAAGTGGAATTACTGATCAAAAAATATGTCCTAGACTGTAAATGATGCTCCAATCGACTATAGTAAGCTCTGTATTGCGATGACTGTGCTTCGTTTACTAAAGTATCGTAGATTCGTCGGCCCGTTTTCTCCAATAAGTCGTTAAATTTTTGTTTTAGTAGACTCGATTGTTCATTTGGACTAACTGAAAAGTCATAACCGCATTCCAATCCTAGAACTTGCCACTCTTGAACACATTTGACTTTATATCGTAGCATTGAGGAAATCACTATTCTGGGCAGGCGTTCTGGATTCATTGCCATGACTTTTATGATATAATCGAAATGGAATTTGAGTGTATCCAGAAAAAGTGGTGCCACTCCCGTTTCCAAGTATATCATGTAGTTGGGGCAGCTACTCGGTAATCTAAAAATTCTCCTGATAAAAAACCGTAAAAATTTTTCTACGATTTCAAATGAGCAGTATCCCCAAACTTGCGATGCATATAGGAGGATCGAAGTTGCTGTAGCCCGAAATATTTTTTGTTTAGATATGTGCGAGATATTTTTATTATTAATATACTTTCCCCAAACCGCACAAATTGCCCTTTTAGCTTCTGCAAGTTTAATCTTAAGGTGAATGTTCATGTTCAAGTTGGGGGTAATCACCACTCCAAGATACTTATACTGCTTGACGATTTCGATTTGCTCCCCTTGAAATATCCATTTTTCATTTTGAGCATATCTTCCCCCGCCATCTCTGAATATCATCATCTTTGACTTCTCTAAGTTAACTGTCAAATTCCACGTTCTGCAATAAGAATCTAGCCTGTTTATCATTAACTGCATGGTATCTACTGTATCCGCAAGAAATACGATGTCGTCTGCAAACATTAGTGCTGGAATTTGAGTTCCACTTAGTTGGATTCCTCCTTTAACGTACTCAGTAATGTCGTTTATGTACAAAATAAATAGCAATGTACTTAAGGACGCATCCTTGTTTGACACCCATTGTTGTCTCAAATTCTTCCGACAAATGGCTGCCATCCCAAATATAAGCAGAATCATTTTTATACATAGCTCTTATCACGTTTATCACCTTGGATGAGACTTTATATTTATAGAGCTTGTATAAAAGCATTTCACGCGGAATCGAATCAAAAGCAGCTCGAAAATCTACAAAAAACGCGTAAAGCTTTTTTTTCTTCTTTTTATAAATTTCGCTTATGTTGATCAGCGAAAATATTTGGTCAACCGTTGAATAATTTCTCCTGAAACCCGCTTGAAACTCCAAGAGAATCTTCTTATTTTCCACCCAGTCGGTAATTCTACTAAAAAGTAAACAAGCAAACAGTTTGGCAGATGTGTTAAGAAACGAAATTCCCTTATAGTTTGCTGGGTCGTCGTAGTTTCCTTTTTTATGAAGTGGAAAAATAATCGCTTTCTGGAAAGCCAATGCCACATCAGCTGTTTCGAAAATTCGGTTGAATTCCATTGTAAGAGCTGATCGGAATTCCAATGTGGAATTCTTATAGAATTCAAAAGGAATGCGATCATTTCCTGGTGCTTTATTATCCTTGGAGTTCCCAATAACGAAATCCACTTCAGCCACCGTAAACGGTTCATCCAAAAAAAACATCAACTATCATGGGTGCAGCATATTGTGGGGATGGAGATATCTGTACTGAGTTGAGAAGAGTTTTAAAATGGTCTCTGAACTGCTCTGCTTCCAATCCTAGTGCTAATCGGTTCGTTTTACCATTAATAGTTTTAACAGCTTTCCAAAAGTCGGCTGATGATCTTGATCTGTTAATCAAGTCAATTTGTTGTAGATCGAATGAAATCTTTTTTTTTATAGCAAAGTTGTTTGTACTTCTTATTTGCTTCCGTATAGAGAGCTTTGAACGTGGAACTATTGTAAATTCTTATCAATTTTAAAAATGAAAATGATCTGCTCCTCGCTAACATACATTCCCTATCAAACCACTTTTTTTGGTTGATTTTGCCGTTTGCGCTCGTGGGTGTGTTTGGTGGTGCAGCCTTTTTAACCATCTCCGTTAAGTCGTCGATTCTAGGAAGAATATTCAACTCGTGCAATTTGCGCAGTTCTATGTTAAGGTTGTGTTGGTATGCGTCCCTATAATTGTGTCTCCAAAGCAACTTCGGCAGAAGTGCAATACGGGCTGTTGCTTCTTGAGTGGCCTCGCTGTAAACCTTGAGCACAACTTCTAAAGGCATATGGTCGGAAAACGTTTTCGTTGCTACTTGGAAATTACTTAGTTGCGAACAACAGCATCCTGATAGAAAGCAATAATCAATAACTGAATTTGCTGTGCCACCAATAAAGGTGAAACATGTTTAATAAATCTAAAAGGCGGTCCTTTTCTTATTCAGAAATGTTAAGTAAAGGTTTTTTGCATTCTATAGCCATATTGTAATTTATCTTCTACTAATATATCTAACATTTAAGGGTAATTGAACCTATTCTGCTCTTCGATTCCTAGTCCATAGCAACATCAAAATATTTTTCACTAGCCCTCCTCTAAAAATGATCTGACGAATCAACCGCGATCAGTCAAAGAAAGGTTATCTCAACTCAGAATTTCGGACTCAGAATAAAGCGGATGGTCTTTGAAAAAAAAAGCGAATACTTAGGTCCTACCAATCCTTTTGCAGTGTATTTATATTTTCAAACTTTTTTGTCATTTGAACATTTTTTTGGTGATGTCTTATTTCACATTAATTTTTCACATGCTCCTAAAAGAGCAAGTAGGTATATGTTTCGTGAAAAAAGTTGAGCTGGAGTTTTTAAGTCTGAAAAATCCTCTCCGTCTATAGGTCTGCTGCCCCTTGATTTAAAATTGAGGGTAAACAGCTGGAAGGTTTTAATTCAAATTCAATACAAGAAATTCTTGGGGTAATACCCAGATGTTTTTCTTTTTAATGGACACTATAGGGCCAAAAATAATAGTAGCTGTATTATCGTAGTATTGAATTTCTTAAAAACAGCTGTAATGATTTTTTTTAACCTTTTAGTACAAATTTAACCTTCAATTAAACTTCAAGATGTTAAAAACTTGGCTTACAAATCATAAGTGTGTTCTTAACTCTTTTCAAAATCAACGTATCTACAGTCCTATATAAAATTTAACTCAAAATATAATTTGTAGTGTAACTCAAAATAATCAATAATAATATTAAGTGTTATATGTGAAATTCAATTCTCCGAAACTAGGAGGATTTTTCAGTTGACTTTGGAGCCTCAAATCATATCTTCTAGGATTTGATTTTTCTCCCGGGGATTCTACAACAAGATGATCAAAATTATTGTGTACTGCAATGAATGCTGTTGGTGGGTTTTCAATCATACAGCCCGAAATATTTCCAAACGTCTTCATTCGGCTTAAATGCATCTTCCATAGCTTGTTATCATCAGTAGCAACCAATTAATTTAATAAGTCTGCTTTCCGATTCTCTTGTTCACAACAGCTACCGATCATGGGTTATCTTTTCGAAAGTCATTGACTACTGCTGACTCGCCTTCTCGAAATTCTTTTCGATCAAGCTCCGGTTGATTGCACATCTTCGCGTCAGTATATGTTTTCTATTTTTCTGGTCTCTGTAGGTCTAGTCTCAGCTCCATCAATAACGCCGGTGACTTTTTCGTTGCAAAACGTTTTGAAAGCCGATGGTAAAATAAATATCTTGCGAACGCTGTTGATATTGACTTCACTTCTACCTCTTATAATGTATCCCCCTTTTAATTAATATTGTTTTTAAAAAAATCATTGCTTTGTGGGTGTCCTGGTGGTGATATTATGTGCTTTGTTGCATTTCTTTCGATAAACGCCTGAAATTCACTCCTGTGAATGTCGTCCCATTATCAGTTACCAACGTTTTTGGCAAACCAAATCGCACAAACGTCTCATATAATTTCTCAATTGATGTTTTCGTTAAATTTAATTCATCGGATAAATCTCCACGCAATTCTTGTTAGCATATACGATGATCAAAAATTTTAGATTGAGAAAAGGCAAAGTCAGCCTGTACTCTTTTCCAGGGTTCTTCCGCATCCGACCATGGAATAATACTAGTTTTTGGAGGATTCGCCTTGTACATTCCACATGCTAAACGACTTCGCACCATTTTTTCAATGCATAATTCCAAAAAAAGATTTCTTTTTCGACATGCCTAAATGAGCGCTGTATAACTCCTTAAGTACTTTGGACTGGAGTTCTTCAGTTATTACGACTCGGAAACCCCACATGTTAACGCATTTTTTTACTTCGAGTTCATTTTTTCTTAGCCAATATGTTTATGTTCAAAAAATTAAATGTGTACCCAGATTTGGCCTAAAAACTTGAATAACAGATTTTTGTATATGAGCCAAATTTAAAAAAAATTCATTGATTTCTTTTGAACTATATTTTCGAAATAGAATAAAATTGAAATTCATTTTTGTTATGGATATTTGTGACAATGCTTTTCAATTAGTAATTGCTTAAATTTTACTTTATAGAACTTTTATTTTGGGCTAGGAATTTTGCGACTAAATAATTGTAATGCATGCGCAATATCTTGGGACTAAGTTTTTTTTTTTGTGCGTTATGCCTTACATTTGTGCAGTTTTGGAATTTGATAAGCGCTAGTGAAATATCCTTTTTCATTAACTGCATGTTCCTTAGACTAGCGACGTAGAACAGATCAGTATTATATTGATCGCCAAGAAATTGGCTCCTATGTTTTGTTTTATTAAAAGACAGCACTCTTTAAACTGCATTTTGAAACCATGGGAAATGTTGATATCTTCTTCAGGCATCACCACCATTGACGACGCCTTTGGTCTCTTAACTAACGGGTGATTTTTTAGCTGGTTTGGTTTTGGCAACACTGGTTTTGACAGCTGACGTGTGTTTAGTACCTTGTGTCACTGTCAAACAGCTTCAGTTTAGTTTGCAATTTAACCATGGATCGTCTTACAAATGAACAACGCTTGCAAATTATTGAATTTTACTATCAAAATTCGTGCTCGGTACGAAATGTTCATCGCGCGCTGCTTCCATTTTATGATCGGCATTCTCGACCTTCTGAGCAGTCTATTCGGAAGATTGTGACCAAATTTCGCACCAAATTTACTTTGTTGGACATTAAACCACCAACACGTTTACGTACTGTGCGTAGTGAAGAAAATATTGCGGCCGAATCAGCTAGTGTGACAGAAGACCGCGAAATGTCGATTCGGCGCCGTTCCCAGCAGTTAGGCCTTTGTTACAGCACTACGTGGAAAATTTTGCGGAAGGATTTGGGCGTAAAGCCTTTTAAGATACAGCTGGTGCAAGAACTAAGGCCAGCCGACCTACCACAACGCCGAATTTTTGGTGAATGGGCTCTTGGAAAGCTGGCCGAGGATCCGCTTTTTTATCGAAAAATTGTGTTCAGCGATGATGCTCATTTTTGGTTGAATGGGTACGTAAATAAGCAAAATTGCCGCATTTGGAGTGAAGGTCAGCCAGAAGCATTGCAACAGCTACCAATGCATCCCGAAAAAGCCACTGTTTGGTGCGGTTTATGGGCCGGCGGCATTATTGGGCCATATTTCTTCAAAGATGATGCGAATCGCAGCGTTACTGTCAATGGTGAACGCTACCGAGCGATGATAACAAACTTTTTTTTGCCCGAAATGGAAGTTCTTGACTTGCATGATATGTGGTTTCAACAAGACGGTGCCACATGCCACACAGCACGCGAAACAATGGCGCAATTGCGAGGCGAGTTTGGTGAACAGTTAATTTCACGTTTCGGGCCGGTCAATTGGCCGCCTAGATTTGACACCATTAGATTATTTTTTGTGGGGGTATGTCAAGGCTAATGTCTATAGGGACAAGCCCGCTTCGATTGACGCACTGGAAGCCAACATCCATGCATTCATTCGTGAGATACCGGCCGATATGTGTGAAAGAGTATGCCAAAATTGGACTCAGCGAATGGGCTACCTGAGACGCAGTCGCGGTCAACATTTGCATGAAATTATCTTTAAACATTAAATTGCAAGGTTCAAACTATCGATTCAAATAAATATTTCATTCATTTTTTCGAATTTTTTGTGTTTTTTTTTAAAAAAAGTTCTAAACCTCTTAAAAAATCACCCGTTATAACTGCTACGGTATGGAAGTCGAAATATTGTCTTTAGCTTAATGTTTTATTGTATTGAGAAATACTGCACATAAGGCAATTTTTAAATCCATTAAAATTCTTGCAAAAAATGCAAACGCTTAGGTCTGAGTTTTTCTTTATAATCTGATCGGCACGTTAAATAAAGTTTACCCACAGTTTTACTGACTGATCGTTAGAACCCTTACTACTACAGGTTCTTCTATAAATAAGGTTTAAGCTAACAGGTATCCCTAGTCCCGCTCTTAGTTGAAAGGCCTTCTATTATATACTTCAGATTGGTAACATACTTTTTGGATAACCACCACACAATAGGTTTTCTGGTCATTAATAAGCATTCCAAATTGTTTGTACATTCACTAAGGGCAGTTATGAGAAGCTTATCTACTAATGATCAGTAGAAATTATTATTTTACTAGTACTACTGCCACGTCTGATCTAAGTCCCCGAAAAATCCTTACTGTCCCTGTGTAGATGTTTACTTCTATAAAAAAATGTTTCTGCAACATTGAAATATTTTCAAAAGTACAGATCGGATGGTCGCAAAAGATATATTACCATCGGCTTTCATGCGTTCCTACTAGGCACACTATGCAACACAAACTTTCACAGTTGTTAGGATGTGGGTGAGAGACTTAAGCTCATCTTTGATAACTTTTCCTCTCTAATAAACACATCAAGGATCTGATCTTAAATGTCAATGAAAAGATTTTATAAATAATATCACAAGATAAAAGAACTGATACAGGAGTATTGATACCATATACTCATATTAACTATAAAATCCAGCCGATGGCCTCAGTCGCCAGTGCTGTTACGTGTCTGTAGTTCGTTGCATTCATGTGCGAAGTACTGTGATGTCCTAACTATAAAATTTACCCCTACACTTGAAACACTGTTGTCTGTCGTTTTTAAAACAATATTTTGAGCAATCGTCGGAAACACGGAATTATAAAAAAAAAAAACTTAAATTTCGGTGGGTGCAGTGGCTCAGTGGCTATCGCAATTGATTTAAAAAAATACAAATTTTTGGCGCAACAGGTTCGTTAGTTACCAGGGCCGCGTCTTCTCACAATCATTCATGTTTTCGTGTGTTCTTTTGCACGATGGCGAGACTTCCTGTTTTATGCCGACTCCGAACGGCGAATTTGAAATAAGCTTTTCTTGATAATTAATACTACTCGGATGACTTGTCAGATCATCATGAGAAAGGATCAATCAAAAATCATTTAGGTGTTGCTACAGCTGGGAAACGAAACCAGACCTTCTGCGCGGCATTTCATCGCACTTACCATCGCGCCACTGAGCCACTGATAACTAGGTTTAAATACTGGAAATCGATGTCTTGTAAAATCTTGAAAGTCTGATAATATCCAAAAATATACGACTGTAGACAGAATCTTCTAAAATTTACCATTTCTAGGATAACGCTAAGTGGCAACGCACACCACATGCAGCACCCGAGCGTAAACAACCCATCAACCTTACCATTCCGTATCGGCGTTTTATTTAAGGTCCTATACGTTATTCTAAAATACAAGTTTTCACATGATGGCTAATATTTTAAGTTGAACTCCCGTTGAATTCAGTAACCATCATTGTTGTGTAAAAACTCGTAGAGTTCGAATAAGGCTAAAGAAAATAGTTAAGTCCCTGTTTGCCCCATGGTGGGGAATATTTTAATTTTAGTTTCCAGTAAACACGCTAACCATTATTTTTCTTTCAGAACTGAAAGAGTTCGGTCAAAGTTGCCCAACAGTTTTTGAAAATACGAACATGTGCTACATTTAGTCCGCTTTGTTCAATACATCAAGCAATATAAAAATACGCTGCAGCATAATAGCATTTTCTCACCAGAGAATATTTTATCAAACACGACAGCCATCCCACCTTCTTATAGGCAAAGCGGTGGTACTTGGTATTATTATAGGAATGTATCTTTCCGGGTTTCAATAAATTACACTAAGGCTCCATATATTTAATATGCACGCTGCGTAATGGCTAGCTAGGTACAAGGCCAAGTTGTAGCAATTTTAAAAGTGGGTTACCTTTATATTATTTATTTTATTTTCTGAGTATATATACATTTAATTCAGAAAATGCAAACTATTTTTGTTTAACTCCAGTCATAGAAAGATGACACCGCAACAAACAAAACCATGTTCAATAAACGTTATGGTAGTCTTAACCTTCCAGCAGACACTTGAAGCTTATATGTCGAATAGCCCACGTGCTTTTACCTGAAACCCAACTCTACATTTGTTTACGCTAACAACGTGTGTTAAACAGGCTTCTGGCATAAGCATGTCTATTTATATACCTCAGCTCCATGTAATTTAAGTTTAAAGTCCCATTAGCTACCGAATACAAGTTCTGCAATAAAGCACCCATGACTTGCTATACCACTTTGAGCTTAGTCAGCGATGATTTTCCCATTCCGAGCTGAGGTGTCAGGAATTCAGTCGACTTTGTTCTTTGTATAATCTGCGGTGGGTTTCATTAAGTCAATTGGTACACTTCTATCTTCTAGTCTTGCCGGATGGTATAGCTTTCAACAAAAACCTGCCATACCGCGCGCCTAAAATTTGTAAAAGAACAATCGCACGTTCATCTTGCAAGATAAATATGTATGAGGTGGTTTTTCCCCTGCTTCAACAAAACTGACTTATTTGAGGAGGTGTGTGTGTAAGGAATTCACGGAATTTAAAAAAAAAAAACTTAAATGATGTCGAACGCTTCACACACCGAAACATTTCGTGCGCCTTTTTGAAGGCATTTCGCGGCAATTCGCATTTGTGGACTTTATTTTCCTATTGTTTGCATAACCTAATAGACCCTCCACGTCGGGGGTTGGATAAAAGTGCCTTAAGCAACTTATTGCCGTTAGTCATGTACATAAGAAACACCGAAAGCACGGAAGCGCATTGGATAATAATGAATTCCCCCTCGGCGATGGAACACTATAAAAGTGTCTCAAGGCAGACTTACCAAGTAAGATGACAATCTAGCATAATGTCAGTGCTTAAGTCAGTACTTTGCAATCAGTATAGGTATCATGGCTGTTTTTGTTTCATTACTCAATTTGCTCACAATAGATAGGATCATTATTTGAGTCAATAAAATGTGTGATGATGGCACGTGACACGTTGCCTCTTCTTCATCGCACGGATGCAAACAGGTTTTAATTTCACTCATTTATACAGATTGAATAATACCTAGATGTGCATATAGAGGCATACATGCACATTCACAGTGATCTTCAAATCATCTTGGTCTTGATCGTGTCGGGTTTAATGTCATTATTTCAGTGAGTGATGGCTGATTTTGGGAGAGTTGATTATTCTGAATGTTTTTTTTTTATATGGTAAAACCTGTGAAGAAGCAATAGACACTTAGAAGCGATTTAAGTAAGCATGATTCACAGGCTAATTTGTATTTTCTGAGATGAGTTAGAAACTAGGAGGTTGCATTGCGAGAATCTACTGAATTGTATTTATGATTACTAGAATCACAAAACTGTTGCCATGGTTCGAGACAACTGAAAATACTGAAAATACTCTGCTTTACCAGGACTTTCAATAACTACGCACCCATATGGCCAACCCAATTAACAACTTCGCCTTCATAAGGCTAAAATTTCAAATTTTTCGAAGTAATTACTTCTATAGAGCTTGTGTGATGAAATTGAGAAATTTTGTTAAAGGCAGTTTCGTTAGAAGCCTGCTTTAGATTTTTTGCATGTTCATACAAGTTTTCATGGTACAAACTCTGCAAGGTTCGTCCAGCTGCATCTCCAGATTCACGTAAAGTGAAAAAAATCTAGGAGGCAAAACATCAACACTTGCAAACACACTAAAAACCTTTGGCCGGAAATAAGCGATAGTGAATCTAACAGGCTTATAGCTCTAACAGAGCTTCCATTTCTATAGCGGTGAGAGTCATAATAGGTCACAATCTGCTGGAGAAACACTCCCAAAGGACTAACCTAACTAGCTCGCACCAACTTTGCAAGAAATGCGGAGACCCAGACGGAGACATCGTCCACTCCCAAAAGACTAACCTAACTAGCTCGCACCAACTTTGCAAGAAATGCGGAGACCCAGACGGAGACATCGTCCACCTAATGTGTCACTGACCCGCGATCAGCAAACAGCCGTAACAAAATCATAGGCAGCTTCTAATACGAGGACTTGGCAGATCTAGCCACAGCACACATTGCACAGATCGTCAGCTTCTGCTGCAAGTTGGGATAGAGCAATGGAGCAGCACAAATCACCTAAGTATCACTCTTTTTTCAGGTACAATAAAGGTTATCGCAATGGGCGCACGTAAACCTATGCGGGTTTGACGACTCACTTAGGCATCAACGACCCATCAATCCCAACCTTACCTAACTCTTTCAAGTTTCTATTAAGCTTCCTCTTATAGAACCATAAACATTTTAATATCCACCGACTAAGGGTTTTATAGAAGCTGTGATTAGTTTGTTTCTGATGATATGAACTACTAAGTGTAAAGTCGATTCCCATTTGAAACAAAATTAACATGTTGTAGGGCCACGGAACTTGCTTTCAGAGTAGAGTTTCAATAGAGGTCTTATAAAGTGATCCGAATGTTTTCAGTTTTTATGTGTTATAGCTGTAACCCAGCGCGATGGGCAAAGTAGGTAGTCTCTGGAGAAATTGATGTCTTATGAAACTGTCTTATTAAAATAATGGCATTCAATTGCTGCATTTAAATATTAACATGCATATTTTTATACTAAAGCTTAGATAAAAAGTAGTCTCAAATCAAGTCTCCAATCAATTCAGTACTCCTATTATATATTCTCTCTTCTATGTGCAAATCAAAAAGATGGCATTCATAGATTTATTTGGTCATCCAAGTTAATCTCTGAACAGCCTTCTCCAATTAGCCTAGTCACTAGCTAACTTCTTTTAGCTGCTCAATGTTGGTTGAGGTCGTTTCCTTCGTGGTTGAGTCACTTAAAGTATGCAATTTCTTAACGAAAGCTTGTCATTGTGTCTTTGATTACAGAGATGAAATGGAAAACTCCTATATCAACCTTAAAGTTGGTTTGCCTCTGTAAATTAAAAAAAAACAAAAAAACATCTGTGTTACTTTCTCGTCTATACTCGCGAATTTTTTAGAACACCACTTGTAAAATAAGACAAACATTCCACAGTTGGAATTGGCGTTTCATTGTGATTCCCATTTGTTGTGCAATAACCAGAAATCCACTTACAAAACTGAATGGATAAGCTGGGAGCTCTCGGGCCGGTTAAGACTAATATTTATTTGATGTTGGTAGTTGCACAGATTCATGGTGAATTATCCTCCTACCAATACCTCAAATATATACAAATTTTTATCGCAGCAGTCTCGTTAGTAGCTACCCCGGGTCGAACTTTCTCACAACCATTCATGTGTGCGTGTGTACTTCTTGCGCGATCGTGCGACCTCCAGTTTTATGCCGACTCCAAACGGCGAATTTGAGATAAGCTTTTCTTGATAACTGATACTACTCGGATTATTTGTCATATCATCACGAGAGAAGGGCCAGTGGAGTTGCTATGGCTAGGAATCGAGCCCAGACCTTCTGCGCGGCAGTTCGTCGCACTAACCGTCGTGCCACTGAGCCCGTCTACCAATACCACATACAAGTATTTAATTATCCTTTGCAGTAAAATGATTTAGGAATAACATGACAACTAGTAACATTGCTTTCGGGACTGAATGTTTCAGAAAACAGAGCAGAAATACTTCGTCAATGATACCCAATACTGAAGAAAATCCAGAATTAAGTATGGCTTCGCTTAAGCCGTCTTTCTAGATTCTATCAATGAGGTTTTAAAACGATAAATAGGTGGTAGGAACCCATTTGCACTTCATGGGTTTCTGTCAGGATCGGACGAAGATGTAGCCTAACGCGGATTTTTCTGGTGCACAAGCATATTGCATACGTTGATTATGGTGTTGAATAGCGGACTTACAGGCGTTTAAGTATAAATTTATTTGGAATTGTCTTGATAATACGAGATGGTGGGGTCCCTTTTATTAGGCACAGTTTTTTCAAACCATTTACTGCTGATTTGATTTTAACTCCTTACAAGTTCATCTGTAGAGACTTAGAATGATAAACATAAATGGCAATTAGTTCACTTTTCAACATTACATTTGACATTGCTTTTTGTTAATCGTCTATATTTGGTCGGCTCAACTTTAGCTTTCTATGTTAACTAGTTCGAATTGTCTTACAAGTGAATTTCATATTGCATACTCCCAACATAAGCTTACATATTATTTGTTTTCTCTCTAATTACAGCGAATTTGATACAATAGATAGACAGAAAAAAATAGTTTATATCGGCATATCTAGCCCATAACTGTTGGTGACATAAGGAAACCCTGGTGAGGATTGGTGCGGATGTAATTTTGGGTACACCGACATCTACGACAACTACGACTTCAACGACCAAGGTGAGTTACTTTCTACCTATTAAAGTCTTATATTACTTTATCCAATTCCAACCTTTTCCACGATCAGCTGAACTTAAGTCCTTGAAATAAACGTGTCTCCAATTTTAAGCACCAACTGATCAAAAACCGGATGCCATAAATGAAATATTTTTTTTCAAACACAGATTTGGTGGATAAATCTAGTCTTAGTAATCATCGGTCTATAAAAACGGTCTTCAGAAATTATCAGAAACGCACATGTAGCTAATGCATGGAAATTATGAAATGTCTAATCTCTTGCGTAAATGTCATGCCTCTCTGAAATCATGTCTATTTCAAATAAATAAAATTGCAATTCTTAAAAAAGAGTAAATTGCTGAAAGAATTTGAAAGTCAGATTTCTGATAGAATGCCCCTGAAGAACGATTTAATAAGTTTTTGAACTGACAGAGTGTGTTTATACAAATGCATAGCAGTGGGTGCTGTCTGTGTCAAGTAATAATAACTAATTTGATGCTAACATGAATTACATTTGACGATCAGCTGTAACCGGTGTTTTTTTTAGAGGTTGGGCTTTTTTCGAATAGAGATAAAACTGACATTTTGTGATCAAATCGGGCAACACAAATGTCATTTATGTTCAGCTTAGTCTGTCATTTCATCATTATCCGGTTGACAAATGAACAACGCTTGCTAATCGTGCAAATTTATTTTAGTTTAGTTTACCGCAAGCTCCGTCCATTTTATGTTCGACATAATCGCCCATCAGAGCAATTGATTCGGTTAACCATGGATCGTTTTCGCACTACGTTTACTCCTTGTGATAGTACGCATCCACAGAGACGTCCAGCAGTGTGCACCGAAGAAACAATTGCCGCTGTAGAGCAAAGTGTTGAAGAGGACCTCAATGAATTGACTCGTCACTATACACAGCACTTGGAGCTATGTCCATCAACTTTATAGAAGACTTTGCGCAAAAATCTTGGCTTACGACCTTACAAGATCCAGCTTGTGGAAGAATCAAAGCCGCGACAGCATGCAATGCATCGTGATTTTGGTGTATGGGCCGAAAATGGGATTGATAACGATGCTGATTTTCATCGCAAAATTTTGTTCACTGATGAAGGCTCATTTTTTGTTGAATGGCTAAGTTAAGAAGCAAAATTGCCGCATTTGGAGTAAAGAGAATCCACATGAGTCCCTTGAGTCATTTCATCCACAAAAACTGACTGTTTGGTGTGCTCTATGGGCTCGTGGAGTCATTGGGCCATACTTCTTCCGAAATGATGCTGCAGAATCAGTTGCTGTTAATGGAAACCGGTATAGAGCCATGATAACGTACTATTTTGTTCCTGAATCAGATGGCAGTAATGTGGATGAGATGTGGTTTCAACAAGACGGCGCTTTATGCCACACAGCGCGCGTCACAATCGATTTATTGAAGGAAACATTCGATGAGCGCATACTTTCGCGGAATGAACCTGTCAATTGGCCACCAGAATCATGTGATTTGACACCATTGGATTATTTTCTTTGGGGATATGTGAAGTCGTTCGTCTACAACAACATTCGTGGCGTTATTACCGACATACGGGCCCAAGTGCTCGAAAAACTGGTTTAAAATTCGCCCTCTAGACTTGGATTTATTCGAACCAGCCGCGGCAGCCACATGCCCGAAATTATATTTTAACATTAATGGCATAAAATTGTCCTTCCAATAAAGCCAAATTCATGATATTTTATTTCAAATCGAAGTTCGATGCCTCTTAAAAAAAACACCCTTTATCTGCTGATTTAGTTAAATTCCTTGCAGCAAGTACCACTAATTAGTTGCTATGCAGCTGTAACTGTTTTTAAAGTAACCACAAATAAATATCCAATTCATAGAAAATGCAATTTTAATCGTCTTATGTCTTTAGCACAGCACACCTCAAATTGTTGGAATTTCTTATAATTGCAAATATTTTGACAGTTGCATTAAATTTATGAGTATGCAGGTATTCGTAATGATCGTTAGTGTGATTAATCACTGAACAAGCGGCGCTTGTTTATTACTCCTTGACGCCTTTAATTTAGGGTTATGCAAAGCACGTGTCACTTTTGCAAGTGACGTTGAGTAATTCTAAATGACTCGAACGCAGCCAACGTACAGTGACTAAAGACCGAGAAAGTTTCATCGACAATAGATTTATTTCGTTTTGGTGTCATAGACATAGTTAGCAGTCTTTTTTTTTTGTTCGGGGTAGTAGTTAAAGTATGCTAAATGATCACTTATTATTATTAAATTTGGAAATATTGAAAAGCTGCAAAGTCGACATATTATTAATGTCAACCAAACCCCCATTCAAAATCAATAAAAAAATCAGTTTGCAGCTAAACTCTTTTGTTTGTCACATGCACCACATCGTTCAAGGACGATTGTGGCTTTATTTGAATATACTTTGATGGCATTTTATTAGTCAGTATTTCAGCTTGGGTCGACTTTAATTTTTGTAAATGAATGCAACCATTCCATGTTTCTATTTTGTTTGAATTGTTCAAAAAATTATTTGCTCGGAACTCGGTTAATAGAGCAAATCATTGTTTTTTTCTTTGAAATTCGATAATTAATAAATTCGTAAATTAATACAAAGCTGCATAACATACCAATAAACGAGTTTTGGCATGCGTAAGACTATAACTGGCAACAACGTAATGGTTGTTCTCATTAACATCGCAACTGGGCTGGACTTGTAGTTACTTCGCCACAATCTCCTTGGATGTGTAACACTTATTTTCGTCTATTCTTTGAGGAGTAGTGGTGGAGTTAATAGTAACTACTTTTTTATGTTAAATAAGTCACTAGGATTACCTGGATGTGAAAATTGGCTCGTTATGTTTTTCACCAAGTGGTATTTCTTTGTTTTACAACAACAGACTTTGTTTTACAACACGAGTTCGCCTCCGAAATGAGTTAAATTCACTAATATTTTGTTTATGGAGACTTAATGGTTTTTTTTATAAACTGCGACTATTGAATATCTAATGTCGATGATGCAATAAAAAAACATTGGTTCGAAACTCTGCATTCGACTGTATGCAACTAATCTGATTTAATCTCTACTTCCATGAAGAGTCATCAACCAGAGCATGTTCAAAGTAGCATGCGAAATGTGTTGGTATCTGTTTAGCAATGGGAGTTCCTGGTTTAATACGGCTCGCTTTTGTTTTTGCAAAAGCATTTTATTCTTTGACTTGTTTCGCGAAGTGATACGATTGTCACGTTAACGCCCATTTAGATGTTTATGCGCGTGAAGTTTCAAGCTTCAAGTTCACCTTTAAACGCTGGCAAATGTTTATTATGTACCACAACACATTGACTAAAAGTAATAAAATCAACAGAACAAAGAATGAGTCACATCTGCATTATTTAATCTGAAGTTCAAAATGCCTGCTGGTACATGATGACCTTCCTGCCGAGCTTTAAAAAGCTGCGGGTAATTTATAAGGTTGATAAATCAATTCTGTAATACATTTTCCTTCGATTAAGTTACACAAGGAATGAGACTCTCTTAATTGTTCTTTCTTTAAAAAAAAATATTTCGCTACCCCTGGCGGTTAGAGTGAAAGTCTTTAACATGTACACCAATACTCCAGCTCAAAGAATATTCGATTCCGACTTAAACAGTGGACGTAGCAGAGCAATCCCTCGCCTTAAGTGGAAACACACTTTAACCAAGATGACAGCGAGAAATAACTTAGTAAATTGCATGGGCAAGTTGGGAGGTTCATGTTCACCTCGGACTTTAAGCACAAATTTCTTAAGTAAACCGCCAGCATCATTACCAAATATATTGCAAATTTTGCGACGAGAAAACCAAATAGAGTTACAGTACTGTGTATTGGAGGAGCATAATGTTTAAGAATAGCGCGAGCCACTCAGGATCCATAAAGGATTTTACCTATCTTCGAAAACAAAAAAAAAACGAAACCAATAATGAAAGACTTGTTTCACATTTTTGAAAATGCCGTAGTGTGGTACATATTTTAAGGAAATAAATGTCTGCGCTCAGTATTGCATTAACGTCTAGTACAATGAACGGTTTTAAGAAGGATTACCAACCGTGGCAATGGTCTGACAAAAAATGTTAGTAGTATCAATGCATTTACTTATTTAGTTAAATGTCACTACAGTCCGAAAAGAACCTGGACCTCAACCAATATGACTCTCTAATTAGCCCGGTGTTTAGCCCCAGTTGAGCTGTGTTGGTTGAGATCGGTTTCTACTTTTGCGCGCCACTTAAGGCGAAGTCTTCTTCTACCGCGTCCGACGTCAACTCAAAGTTTTTTTTTTGAAATAAAATTGTACTTCACGCCAATTTTTATGAGAAAATGTAAGGATCCGGGTTATAACGAAAAATATTGCGTTTCTTTGTAAAAAAAAAAAACAAATTGAATGTCGGCATGAATCATTGGATTATTCCAATTCCAAAAGACGCGACTTTGCTAATCAATTCTCCACCACTCATTCAATAATTCTCCAACATTCTTTAAGCCATGAATCTTCAATCGTTCTCAACGACCTTTCAAAGTGTAACTTTTCAGCTGGCCTGAGTAGGTCATTGTCGAGTCTAAGCCACAGTGTTATGTTTTTTTTTTGTTTATTTCATCTCTCGTTTCCTTTTTAATATCATGTGCTAGCATGTCTTCCCAAATATGTAACCATGGGTATTTCATAACTGTGTGCAAGTATTTTGTAATCAATTTATGGGAAAAGTTATTTTCACTGCCAACTGAATCACCGTGTCCACATGTTTTTTTTTTTTTTTGGAATAAAAAGTCGATCAAATAAACCGACTCTTCCTCCCTACCTAGCAACCTGATAATCAGTACGTTAAATGATTTTTAAATGATTTTCACTTTCATTGGACATCAAACAGCCATAAAAAAAATCTAAATACTTCAAACGAACTTGAAAGTGAAGACGCTATAAAGTCCATTAAAAGTTGACCACGTATAGTAGGTATCTAAGCAGGTATTTGCTAGTTTCTTGTTTTTTTTTTTGCATTTTCACAAGACTCTCGGATAATATTGAAGATCAAACGTAATCTATTATCTTGTCCATGTATGTGTGTTACAAAAACATACGAGTATTTATGCTTTTCCTCATAAAACATGAATATCTCGAACCGCAATAATAGCTTAGCGATTAAAGCTAAAACCACGTACTATGTACCACAACTGCACAGCCGGATGAGTTTTGTAATTTTTTTTTTGTTCACCTAAAGTGGGACACTTGACCTTTTGCTCTTCGTTGTTCTTCTTCCATTTACTTCTTTGTTGTGTGGATGGAAATCGCTAAGAAAAGAAATATGTTAATTGATTGAATTGGGCTCATGCCAAGGAAATTCACAAGACACAAGATTGAGAAATGAAAACATCTTTAGCCGGTCAATATCTTCCCAGGCAGACGAATTTCATGTAAAGCACTTTTGTGTGCTTAATAATTATAATTAAAGTTTGCGCAAAACAAACCCCGTGGCAAAACTGTTACGACACCATTTTTTTTTTATTATTGTGTCACATAACACAAGAGAAAGTCGCAAATTTATAAATTTTTATGAGACTTGGCATCCGATTCACCGCAGTCCACAGCAAACAAAAATGGAGATTTTGAAGATGCGTTATTGACTCTCTTCAGATGTAGGGACAATGTTGACAGAAGAAAACGCGCGCAAAAAAAAAAAACAACACCCATTATGTTTGACCTTTTGAAAAAGTTACTTTTTGCTTTATTTTTTATTATAGCTAAGTTCAAGTTTAAAGCGATTGTAAGCGGTTTAGCTTGTATATACGTGAGTGAGTACGTTTTCGCGGTTCCGTATTTTTTTTTTTTTATTTTACTTTGATGTTCATTATGGACGTATGGTATGTGCTTTATGACGGACAATTTCTTTTAAACGCGTTCACTTCTACTAACACTAGAAATATTTGAAACCACTTAGAGTTGTCCCATCTAAATCTGGTTATTTCAAATTCACGATATTAACCAGTATTTGTAGTCACATGATTATTTGTATATTCAAGATACAAAAAAAAAAACGAAAACAGAGTGGAATTAATAAATTTGAGTTGTTGGTTCTAATCAATTCGAGTTCTTTGCAAGTCTTTGAATAGGTCTTTGAACCGGAAACGACGACTCATGACACCACACATTTCCAATGGCCGCAAGCGAGAAGTATTATGATAATGAAGAAAAAAAAAAAACGTAAAAATAATCAGAAATCTTTTATTATAATATTTGATTTTATTTTGCTGATTAACTAAGTTATATAGTTTTATTTGTTCTTCTTATTATTTCCGCATCGCTTGGTAAATCTATTTAATTTAATCTATTCGCCATTGGATAAATAGTCTAGCCCCGTTAAATGAAGCCTTTCATTTCTTGATTTTATATAAATGTTTAAATTTATTTTATACGTCTTCGCATGCCGACTCATGAAGAGTGAAAGTACAATGTTTCGCATATTCTGAACTGTGTACCAGCTAACATGATTCACACGTCAGATGATTACATCTTCAAGTTGATTTCGTTAAGAGCTTTTAATGGATACCAAATACAATACAAACACTTCGAAGATATTAAATATTATGGCACAAGCACCGAAATCCTTGAGTGTGACAGTGCTGCCAAGTTGTTGCAAAATAATTTATTAATTTCATTGGTGATATAATACACGAAAAATTTTGTAAAGAGGTTTTATAGGGTCTATGCTTGATACGTATGGAATCCATACCGAAAACTCTTATTTTTTTCTTTTTGTTGGGTTATAAAAATTCTTAGTAAAAAGTCCCATTCTTTGTGGCAAAACATATAAATTAACATACAAAGCTAATTTTAAATCTACATATGGACCGATAATACCAGATATTTCATTTTTCTGCCGAAGTTTTAATATTTGATCAGTTATGAATTTTGTCTGGCCTAAAACCAAACATCAGGTTGTTGTTAAAATGATTCAGGTGTTCACAAAACATGGCAGAGTGTCCCCATATATATGCAATTGGGCAACCGATTATGAGGATTAATTTTTTAAAAAATATTTTCACCCACTAAAACTGCGATTAAAAGTTGGTGTTTGATCATCATGATATCATCTCCCCGGCTTAGGTAGCTTTTTTGAAAGGCCGTCATTTTGGGGAGCATTGTAAGGATGTGTAGATATTGCTATTGTAATTTCATTTATGTCAGGAGGCTTATAATTTTTTGCTTATTTTGTTTAATAAATTTATAACTTATTAAGTTAGAAAAAAGCCTAAAAAGGAATTCTATATTTCAAGCAATTTTAAGGGTACAACTAACCCAAATATTTCAGTTCTTCAAAATCACTTCAAATAATCAAAAAATAATAATAAACCGACAAGTTGAGAATCTTCTTATGCCAGTTTAATACTCTTATAAATTTGTCAGGCTTTCGCACGATGCGGGCAGGATTTGAACCAGCTATCCGGCTAGTATACAACGGACTAATCACTGGGCAACTGCACCCACAATTCGGTTTATCTTGAAGAAAAACCTCTTCTTATCGATTTTAAACCACATGCGACATCATTTATCGTGCTCGACACAGACTATCGGTAGTATTGGTATACATTGCGAACTCGGTTGACAAGGATCTCAAAAAAATCTTCAATATCAAAAATGGATTCAAACAAGGGGATGCATTGTTATGTTTTTTTATTTAACGTCATTCTCGAGAGGATTATGCAATCCACACGATTCAGCATCAGGGCCATATTCTTCCAAAAATCTGTTTAGTCCAGTTATTAGCGTATACGCACGCCGATTATATTGAAATCATATATCTTGTCAAACTAGATGTCACACCCGTGTTTACTAGAAAAGGGTAGTAAGCGGGAAAACAAAGTCAAAACCATATATAGCTGTCAACAAGAAGGCACACACAACATCAAAAAATGCCATAATCGACAGCTGTTATGTGGACAGCGAATCTGACAGCGATTCCTATACAAAAATAAACCGAAGAATTACATATCCCAAAATTTTTTTGTCTGTATACGGAATTCCACTATCCAGCCTTTACTCGTTCTGCTAGGGAGATTCTGTGTAAGACCCTAAATATCCCAGTACTGCTGTATGGCTGTCATTTTGAATGAAAAATTGTTCGGAAACTTTTTGGTCCCATTTTCGTTCGGAACGGAAACGTCGGTTAAGAAAAATTTCTTCCGAACGGATACCTTGATAGGCCTGACGACAGATGTTCACAGAAGACCATTTCAACAACCTACAAGACATGCAATTTCAGCTCACAGGCATAAAGAATACACATTTTTGGCGCAATAGGCTCGTTAGTACTCAAGACCGAGCTTTCTCAAAACCATTCATGTGTGCATGCGAATTTGAGATAAGCTTTTCTTTGAATTGACACTACTCGGATGAGTTGTCAGATCATCTCGAGACGAGGGCCAGTGAAAAATCATTTAGGTTTTGCTACGGCTGTGAATGGATCCCACACCATCTGCGCGTCAATTCATCGCACTATCATCGCTCCAATAATCCGCCAGTCAGCTCAGTAAGTTTGAATTATCATATCAAAGTTTATATTACTTTTCAAGTTGTTTATCTGGCGATCCCGTCGGAGCTATATTATGCAAGGTGGGCCAAAAGAAGTTATCCGCTGTCGTTTGGCCCTCAGAATATCGGTTGTGGATCGCGCAGTGTGTGCCGTTGCCCCTTCCTGTTGGAACCACATGTCCTCCAGTGCTTATCCGTCCAATTGCGGCAAAAAAAACTTCCATTAACATGGCTTTATAGCATGCCACCGTCCACTGTTGCCGTTTGACCTGCGGCGTTCTCGAAAAAAAAAATGGCCTATGATGACAACTCCAACGTGAACAGCGCGCCAAGCAATAACTTTGAACGGGTGTAATGGCTCCTCGTGCATTACTCGTAGATATTCGGTGCCCCAGAACCGATAGTTTTGCTCCATGGCTTGTTCACTAACGTATTCTACATCTGGCTAGTCCGCAAATGTCAAAACAGATTTGACATTTGGCAAAAATAAAAGCATCTTTCAAAACAGTGATCTATTTTGGCCCACCTTGTAGATAAAAATTGTACAAAAATTATCAGGGACTAACTTTTGAAATCTGCGCGTATATTTCTTATGGGAAAAGCTATCATGTTAGTCATTGACTAGCTAATCAGCGTTTTTTAATACAGGGGTATGTTTATTGTGATGGAAAATCAGTTTCTATGTTTATTTTATCCTGTTTAGTTGGATAGTGAGTTTCAAGGCATAAAACATTTTTTGAGAGTCTCAAATTTTCTGACTCTTGTAACTTGCGAATTTGTTGAGCAGACTTGGATACAAGTTAAACAATCAAATACAGGAAAAGATACGTTGGTTAAAAATGGACGGGCAAGTCATGCATGTTAAGAGCTGTGATTGTGTTGATGAACTACATCATATAACTCATCAATCGGTTATATTCTACTTGATCAGATCAAATGCACTTGTTAAGAGGCAGCTGCTCACAACGACTTTTGTTTTATTTTATAAACATAATGATACTCGTACATATAATCATAATGATCACATGATCGCAATGCATATGATATGTAGATCTATACTTGTCTATATTGGCAGCAACTTAAGTGGAACCTAACTTTATCCAGTCGTACTTACTTCCTGAAACCGATCTATTATTGTTAATCGGACTTCCTGTTGGCGACAGGTACTCAATATTTAGAAATGTATTGAAGCCATCAAGCAGTTTCGTGATAAATGCCTCACAGTATCAACATTTTTCAAAACGGAAAAGAATCGCAAATGATTGGTTTGATAGTCAATGAATTTCCTAGTTACAACATGTATATAGTGTTTAGGAAGCTTAGTAGGCAAAAAATATTAAAACTAAACCCAATTACACAGTAATAATCCTGCCTATTCGGTAGGTGTATGACAGATTTTGCTGTTGCGGGTCACGATGTGGGGTAATCTGGGGCCTTATAAACTATATGCGGCTCTTTAAGTTTAATCACTATGCTGTCGTTTGCGGCATGAATACTTGGTGGGTAATGAATTTTACTTTTTCTGTTTTTCCAAGATCTGCCAAAGTGTGATGATTTCATCAATTGTGGCTCATAACTAAAGCAGCTGCTATTTTTATACTCTATCCCGCAGTTCTTTTTTTTTTATAAATAATATGTAACTTAGAAAAACAATGAATACCAATAGTTGTTAATGGTGAAGTGTGTAAATTTAGTCTCAGTTTTAAGCTGTTACATTCTTAGTTTTATAGTCCATCCATTTTTAATAAAAAATAGCACACGTTGGTGTTCTTTCATGTTTTCTTTTTTATGAAAACATAATTATCACCTGAGTATCCCATCAAAGGTCATGCAAATAATAAACCGATGTATTACCTTTTGCCCTTGAGTCAAATTTAATTAACTCCCATCTATCAAATCGACAGAATTCTAATATAAAATTCAATTAAGGCACACATACCTATCTGAAATCAATTGATTAATCAATACGAGATTTGTACAAAACCTTTTAAATTAGATTGTAAATTTCTCACGCCAAACTGACAGCCATTAGGTAGAGGAAGACATTTTTGAAAGCACATCCGAAGCCATGCTTACACATAATTCCCTCAACAGTCACTTTTAAATCGAACATCATAAAGATTTTTTTTTTTACAAAGTCATTCATTAAATTAAGACAAGGTTACATTTTTCAAAACTTTGGTCATTTAGTTTTATATCTCTTGAAAGCACGCTCATTTTTATTGCACAATCATATTACTTGTCGATGTATATATCTTGAGTGCTATATCTTTGACAGTAAGTGACATTATGGGTAGGTCGTTAGGCTTAAATATGACTAGGAAGATAAATAAACTTTTTTTTTAGAGTGGCCACTAGAAATTTGTTTTAAAAAATATAGCCCTAGAGTAGTGTTGTTGGAAACATTTGAAGACTATTGATACTGCGAAGGACTTAGATGAAGATACTCGAAATATAATAAGTGTGCTTATTGTTAAACGTTTTTTTTTTTATTTACAAAATAACGCACTGGACAATAGAAACGAATAACATTTGACCTACTCTTTGGGTTGGTTAACCCTTATGAGGCCATCGTTTTATCATATTTCCGAATTGTTGTCAATTTCTGGAGACATCGCATCATGAAGTTTTAGGAAATGGTCATGTCGTTTAATATCAGTTTTAAATAAACAAAAGAGTTGATATGCGAACTGCTGATTTTATTACCATAGATAGAAGATGGTTTATCATCCGCTTGCAATGCAAGTTGGTAATTAAAATCTTTGGAAAACAGGCTGGGATGACGAAAAAGGAACAAAAACGATAACAAAATCTCTATCTTCAAGAAAAGAACCTCATGATCTCCAAATATTACGCACAAAAAAGCTCCCAAAGTCTAAAAACCTGGAAGAGATATATGAGAAGGCTACAATCCACTATGTGGGTCGTTTTATACCCTATCCCATCCCATCCTTAAAATTAATATCCCTTATATGGGGTCTTATGGCAAACAAATATTAAAATTAAAATTGTCGCAACATATCGTTTAGACAGTTTATGAAAATCTAGTATGGTTCGACCAAAAACAACGTATGGCGTAGGGTATAAAAATAGTTTTTGTATGAAAACGCCTCCAAAAAGTTGCCGTGGATAAAAATGATTTAAGAAAGAAATGTTTGTATTACAAAAGCCAATTATTTTGCATCAATTTTTTCGAAATGCTTAAAATTTTACCGAAAAAAATTGTTCACGGAAAACGCCTCCAAAAAGTGGGCGTGGCAAACAACTTTGTATTACCAGTTACCTACAGACGAAATATAGGCATTAGGATTGTCTAGATATTTGCTTCAGACACTTTCAAAATCCTTAACGGTTTGACCTGAAATTAGGTTTTTATAAAAAGAAGGCGTGGCAGTGGGCGGATTTCAAACATGTGTACGCTTGTTCGAACAGGACGTACAAGGATCACATGCACCAAATTTCATTATCCTAGCTCAAAATTTAAGACCCAAAAACCGGTTACCTACAGACGGACGGACGGACGGACAGACATGACTTAATCGACTCAGCTAGCGATTCTGATTCTCAATTATTTCTCTATGTTACAAACTATGTATCAAAACCAATATAACCCTATGGGATAGGGTATACAAATATGTTGCGACAACAAAGATGAGCATGAGGACACACCACATACTTTGTTTAACTTGCCAGTATCTTCATCCCAAAATAACAAAATATCTGCCCAGGACCTAAATGAACTTAAGAACAAGCCATTAAATTAAGTATTAACGATAAAAGTCTATCAGAAATACTAGAGTGCTAATGAAATCGAAGATAGTATAACAGAGGATATAAGTACATGATCTAGGTGCAGCTATAATTGTTTTTGCATATTCCTTTCCACCCAATAAATGCTGCTTTGTAAAGGCCTACTACATTCAGAGCAAGCCTTTAAGTACTGACTTTCCATTTTAAGAATCACTCGTGCACACAATGAACGGTCCAACGACTTTTGTTAACGGTTCTAAAACCTTTTGAATACAACACGACTTATAGGATTTTGTTTTAAAAGCTTACATGTTGCCACGAGCTTATGTTTGCATGTTCTTGGCCTTCTACTACTCATTGCATTTGGATATGCAATTTTCGGAAATAAAAGTGATCCTACATTTAATGGAGTTTGTTGGTTTGTATTAGTCCTCTGAGATTTGAGAGCGGTGGGTGGATTATTTAAAGCGGCTGATAATGATCTCTGTCATGATAATTTCTAGACAGTTTATTGCAAATATAGCCGCTATTATCCCTGTGACTGTGGCCGAACATGGTAAACAGAAGCCATGATGAAGTAAATTTCTGTCTATCCGGGAATACCTACACAGACTTAGACTTGCTGATGATTCATTCTGTCCTCAATATGAGCGTAAAGTACAAAAATGCCGAGCACATGCTGCTGGATTGCCGAAAGCATGAAGCTGCGAAAAGCGGACTTAAAAGCGAAGTAAGCAGGTCAGTAACACCACGAAGTCTCAAAACGTATATGCTATCGACAAATGAAGCATAGGATATTGCCAACAGTATCATTGTAAATATGATGGATTAGGAGGAAAACCCAAACGAGACCACAAGAGGGCGAAAACCCTGGACAATAAGAAGAAATGACATGATGTCAAAACATGCGCTCTGAAGGAATGCCTTGACAGGCCTTACCGTAATTATTTACAAGACAGAATAGGGGATGTTTTTTGAGTTGTTCCAATAACTCATAGTATGGGCCACAGAATATCCATACAGTTTCACCCATCCAACGCAAAAAAAATCCTTGTAACCAGAGAATACAATGGTTGATTTGAGTCTTACAAGTTTCTTTTCGAATAAGTCCGTATCGGTTTCACAGTAGACTTTTGAACTCTCTAGACGGATATCGACTTTTTTTCTGGTCTCTGTTTTGAACAGGTGTTTGATCGAAGTCCAAGTAGGGAGAGAAATGTGATCGAACTGTAAGCTATTACCTATCTATTTACATAGATCTTGGGCATGCCCACTGAGACTCGGTTTCATCTGTCTGATGGTCCTCAAACTGATTCCTCCATATATAGATCCAACAGAAGCGAATTCAGACTATGAAAAAGTCGACAGTTTTTGGGTTTTTGACATTTGATTGCTCTGTTCGAGGCTTGTATCCAGACTGCCTTATGTAAGTATCGGTCACACGATTGAATTGAAATGAATTACATTAATAAACATAACATAACAGACGTTATAACACACGTTAAAAAATTCACTTAAAGAAAAATGTCTTTCGTAATCTAAATTCTTCGGCTCATCATGGTTGCTTTTAACTGTTTTTGGTCAACCATTACCAGCTCTTTATTTGTTGGATTGCCATTATATCAAATCAACTCTAACATTTATGACTTAGTTCCCTTTTTATTATAAAACCAAGTAAAGTAGAACAAATCAGTCTTTGGTTGAATGAAAGCCTGAAAATGAAACCTCAGTGTCATAGGCATGAATCACCAAAAATAAGTCCCTCTGAACTGCGCAAACTTCTCTTCATGAGAAAATGAAGAAATCCCTGGTGGTCGAAAAATTCTGCAGAAAATTATCGCTTTCATTTTTTAAGCGGGCTATGGAGATTTAGACTCTACCAAGAACTTTTCTAGCTGTACAAAGACTTGGCATACAAATTCCGAATTGGACGTTTTTAATGGCTATGTTTTGTATGATTGGCACCAATACTCAAGCCTGCATAGTCTTTGATATTCTGCAAGACGTCGGACGCAGCTGATGAAGGCTTGCCATTAACTGACGCGCATAATTAGAAACCGCCCTCAACGTACTTGAAGAGCACATCTGGGGGCAGTTAGGGATCGGGCTAATTGGGGAGAAATGTGATGAAAGGAATTTCAGAAGGAGAACGAGAAGAGTGAGTGCTGTACGAATTATCGGGAAGTAAGTCTAAACAGTTTTTTTTTGTTGGCACATCCAAAAAATTCTCTGCTGCAAATTTAACAAAATGTGGCTGTCGAATTTACAATAAATTGCAAATTTGTTTATTTAACAGGTAATCCGTTCTTATTCACAATTAATTGTAAGTTTTTCGCTTTCATTTCAGCAATAAAATTTGTTAAACGATCACAATTTCTTGTTGTAAAATTGACACCACGTTGCCAATTTTGGTTGTTAAGTGTACAGACATGAATTTGTAAAATCATATCATTTTAAAATTGTGAAATCAACAGCCACTTTTTGTAATAATTAAAAAAAACGCAGTAAATCTACAGCAAGTGTATATTACATTTTGTTCTGTAAAATATTTGTTTGATAGCTACAATTTTGAATTTATTCTCTACTAAAAAAATTCTAATTACTTAAATTAGTAAAATCATTCAGCCTCAACAAAATAGGAAAGTGGCCATATTTTTTTTAAAAATTGATTAAGTATCTACTTTAGTGAACCTCAAATTAAGCCATAAACCGCGTTAGCACACAATATGGCTTATCACACATCGCACCCACCTGCTAATTTTGTAATTTCGTTTTTTTTTTCTGCGAAATTTGCCATTGAAACTTTCAAAAAAATATATATATCGATATTTTAAATAAATTCACACTATCTAAGTCACTTTCGATTTTTAACGATTTTATTAGCATGAGGAATCCATAATTGTTAAATAACGCCATCCCATCGCTCATAAAAAAGATATAAGAAGAAGCACCGCCATCAACAACGGAACATAACATCGTGCCACAAATATTAGTGTGTCGTTGATGATGATGAAACCCATCGTGTATCTCATGAATATATACTTACCAATCTTCATTTTTTAAGGCAGGTACACGTTATGGTAAGGCAAGGTACATACATATTTATGGACACGAATTCTTTAACAGAAAGCGAAACAAAAACGTAAACAAATGGATGTAGGCCAAAGTAGTTTAGCTTAGAATTTTTTTTATATCACCCACCTTCGTTGGTGATTATACCCACCCTGAAATTGAAATTCTCTCATATTCTTTTGTGTTTGCATGTAGTCGGGTTTTGAAATCTTAAAGTCTGGTGATCGATGAAATGATGCGTGCAATGATAAATGAATTTCGATTCGGATATGCGTGGTTTCAATGGCAAAACAAAAAATTAAAAAAATCCGATTCAAGCACACTTTTCAGGTTTTTCGTGACTTTCATTTCGTTTGTGTGCGCTTTCGATTGCTCATTAAAAATAAATTTAAATGTTTTCTGAAAAGAAAAAAATAACGCAAAACTTGTTCAAAGAGAGGAAGACATTTGTACCACCCGAAAAAAGGGCTTGAAGCTTGCTTATTTTTATCAAACTGGTATTTAGCTGCTAAATACCAGATTCTTGACCGGATTTGCATGGCATTTTTAGTCGCTCAGAAATGTTGTCAATGTATTCAAAGGTGATACATATTGCATTTGTATTCGCATAAAAGCTCATGTGGACCATTATTGATTGAATGCTGGTCGAACTTGTATTTCGGTGGAAACTTTTAAAGTTTTTTTTTTGTATTCAGTAGAGAGTGATTTCTGAAGAATCAGCAAAGAAAAAAGAGTTGGTTTTGATCCCCTCTAAAGTAATGGCCAACTGAAGTGGCGTATCATCAACTAAGATCCATATCTCTTACGAAAATACTTTAAATCTAGCTAGAGAAATTGTACTAATTAATTTAAAAAATAAATTTTAATAAAACAAAGCAATGCTGTATACTTTGCTTGATAGTCCCACAAAATGGCGGCTTAAACTGACGTTATGAGGTGTCCTTATACTTAAAATCGGGCACAGTGTGCCTGTGATTCATATTATCCCAGGTGCGAATTTCGAAGGTATTATCACCAAAAGGTTTTTCCATGTTAATTTCTTTCAAAATTCCAACTAACACCCAAAAGTATACGATTTTGCGAAAAGTTGCTCAAACATGATGTTCGAAATCGGCATTAAACAGGAGGTTCCTTTCTTTGTGCAAGACACATAACATGACACATAAATTAATAGAGAGGCTTCTTAGTAAAAGGTACCGTTTAAGAAATAATCCGTTTCACAATCAGAAGTTGCAGAAACTGCTCTTTTTCATAATTTAAAAATGGCTGAAGGGACGATGTATCATAAAGGTATCTCAAAACATTTTAGATAGTTTTTAGCGTTAGCTCCTGTTATCATATTGCAGCATAAAGATGATAAAACTTCTTAAAAGTGAGAATGTTGATCTGTATTTTTGTTTGCTAAGAAACGAGTGTCTACCTTACCTTTTTGACAAATAGTTACAAAATGGGAATTTATATATTTTATGAACATAAAATGTACCGTAAGGGGTTTATGGAGCTAAATTTTAAGACCATTAAGTATACAAACCACAGATCAACCATTTAAGATGCAGTCAAGTAGGAGAGTGTTTAGATCCTTATACACAGGGTGTCAGACTCTAAGAGTCGTACGCGGGCAGGAATTATTTGATCAACAGGCGTGTTTCTAAAGTTTTGTACTCTACCGAGGACATTCGCCGGTATGACAGTGAGGAGAGAAATTTTGCTGTCAATCACACACATCATATCATATCACAGAGTGTTATCTAGATCACAGCGTTCAAACAAACAGCGAGTGTAATAAAAGAAAGAACTAGAGTCCCTCGAACCCTCAGATCACCTGAGAACATTAAGAGCAGTAATTGCTTTAATATTACAATCTACACTTCTACCTCTACTATCCGTTCCATATGGCGACTGTGCATGAACATTGTAAAGTTAACTTCAATTCTGGAATGAATGCATGTGCATGTAAAAACCCTCCAGAGGATGGTATTTTTTCCGAGTGATGAACCTATTCTCAGTTTAGGTCAACAAAATTCTGATCTTTTGCATTTACCTAATTTTCAGTGTGAATGTGCAATTATTGGTCTCTGGTTTTCTGAGGAAAGTTTGAATACAGTGGCACTGAATTAAGGCCGGTATGTGAACATTGGAAGATTTTTCCAGCGACTTGATTAATTGTACAAAGGCGGAGAAACGGCTTGGAACGTCATCAATGGCGATGGTTCAATAAAAGAGGAACGTTTCGCAGAGTGCCACACTTCAATGAAATTCGATTTAAAAAGGTCTGCTGTTTCCCCGATTTGGCCTTCGCATTTTTTTAAAATCTCACATATATGTAAACTGTTCAAGGACCCGAAAAGACCTTAAGTTGAGTACACGCTTCTTTGCTGGTAAGGTTCATGACAAACACCAGAAATCGTCACCACAGGAAAATGGGTACGATTTTCAAGACTATGCCCTAAGAAAGTATGATTTTCAAGACTGTGTTCTAAGAAAGCTTTAGATATTTATCTTCGTTATATAAAAACCTATTAGTAAAATGGGTTTCATTGCCATTTGCAAAACAGAAAGTTATGATGCTGCACGATGATAACCTTTTATGATCTTTCTATGCAGATCATAACATATCATGAAGATCTTTAAAAATTCCACACAGATCAAAACATTCTCACAGATTTTAATCTCGTAACCATCTATGATCCTTTTAAAGGGTTTTTCAATAAGAGCGCTACAAAAGTTTTTTTAAATAAAACAAAAACGGTTTTGGATATCAATGAAATTCTTTATTCCAGTGAAAGTACGTTCGATGCCATTATGTATGGAACTCGATTTCTTTTGCGTTGCCACCACGAGCACGCTTGCAGAAGTCCAGACGCTGAACCCAATTTTCGACGGTTTTCAAGCATAAATCGGCCGATACTGCTGCAATTTCACGTTCGATATTCGTACGAAGTTCATCAATCGTCGCTGGCTTGTTGGCATAGACCATAGACTTGACGCAGCCCCACAGGAAATAGTCTAACGGCGTCAAATCGCACGACCGAGGCGGCCAAGCGACTGGACCATTTCGTGAGATAACACGTTCTCCAAACTTGGGTTCCAATAAATTGATTGTGGCAACCGCTGTGTGGCTTGTGGCGCCGTCCTATTGGAACCACATGTCCTCCAAGTCCATATCATCCAATTGGGGCCAAAAAAAATATTCGGTTATCATTGAACGATAGCGATTCCCATTCATAGTAACGTGCCGGTCTTGATCAGAACGGAAAAAGTACGGCACAATGACGCCGCCGGCCCATAAACCACACCAAACCGTAATTTTTCCGGGATGTAGTGATGATTCATGGAGTACGTGTGGATTGCTGCCTGACCAATACCGCATATTTTGTTTATTGACGAAGCCATTCAGCCAGAAATGAGCCTCATCGCTGAAGATGGTTTTTCGATAAAAATCCGAATTTTTTTCAAGTTGTTGCTCAGCCCAATTCACGAACATACGACGCTTCTGGTGGTCAAGCGGCTTCAGTTCTTGCGTCAATTTAATCTTGTAAGGATGTAGGCCAAGATCTTTTCCCAAAATTCGCCACTACGACGTCACAGAGATGCCCAACTCTTGAGAACGACGTGTGAGAGACACATTTGGGCTTTCTTCAACTGAAGCCTCAGCGGCAGCAATATTCTCGATCTCGACACTACGGGCACTTCTTTGTCTCACTGGCACGGGAACATCTTCTACTGTGCCTATGGATTCAAATTTTTCCACTAGACGCTCAATTGTTGATCTGCTAGGACGATTATGACGACCATAAATTGGACGTAGCGCTCTTAACGTTGAGGCCACTGACTCCGAATTTCGGTTGTAAATTTTAAAAATTTCGACTCGTTGTTGGATCGTATATCAACTTTTGTAGCGTCCCTGTTGAAAAACCCGATATATAGATTACTTTTACTGTGAGTCTCTGTTTTTCTGGTTTCGGTAAATCCGCAGGGTATTTTAGGAAAATTTGTGGTCTTTATAGACGAGTATCCACCGTAATTTATTTTCCTTTCTCTGAATTATTGTTTCATAGAATTTGGATGTGGTTAAATGCACAACCTTCCACTCAACAAGCACCGCCGCCGCGAGCCGCTGCACTCTTCGAAATGATATCTTGGTGCTTTACGTGGCTTGACATCTACCCCGACGCAGTGTGTACAAATTACCATTAGAAGGCACAACTTAGTAACTAGACACCATAAATGATAGAAGGTACAAAATTTTATTGCACAGTATGATTGACACCCGTAGCCCTGTTCAACCCAACAGAATTTATCAATATCATCCTGCGTTAAGTTTTGTAGTTTAAGGTCAGCCTTCACTTTTACGAGCTAGTTGTACTCTTTTGGATTAGTGTCATCGTAGATTTACACGCATGAACTAGATCGTGCGTAATGACCATTAACGTACGATATCAGAATATCTGATGGTGTGTGAAATTTTGAATAACACCGAGGAATTAAAGACTGCAGATAAAAATTAAATTTTAAAATTGCTAATGACAATAACCTTAGTCACCGCTGCAATATGCAAGGATCCCAATAACCTAAGATACATTGTGCTCATGATCATCTAGGGCATGTCAGGATTCAGATAATGACTATCAACTGTCTGGAAATCGAAGACTCTGTAGGTCGGAGTGTTTTTCTTAACTTTATTTACCCAAGGTGTGTCTAATTGACCTGGACAATGGCACTATATAGCTGATAAATCGCTCTCTCTAAAGCCCTTCAACAGAAACGTGATATGAACTTTTTTCAAAGATTTTGTTCATACGAAACGACTTTAATAAAAGTGTAAAATTAAGTAGAATATAATAATTGTATTTCATTAAGAAATCAATTATTAATTTAGGTTTGCCGAAGTTGCTTGAGGTTATTGCATCAATAACCCAGTGGTAACTTTGCTCTGAGTCCCAGGTACATAACGTTAACATAATTATTTGGCACATAAGATAGAAATCCCAACACATGATAAATATTTTTTGTTGAATATGGGAATATAAGAGTCGACTAGCTTTTTTTAGAAACGCTTATATCAACATAGTTTTGGATGCAATATTAATTGGTGTAAAATGAATATGTTGAACAATTTTGTTTTGGTTGTAAACCCATTTAAGTCAGTTTTATGGAACAAATACGGAAAGATGTATGATTTTGGTGATTTTGATGATTAGGCATAGAAACCTTAAATAATAAATAAATTTCTAATAACACAGAAATTACTAAAGCGGCGAACCCAGCAGCATTAAGGTCCGGTACGCACCTTTAAAAAATTAGCGAGGCTTAACCGCTTTGTAAACTTTGTTTGCTTAAAACTTTTTGCAATCAAAATGTGTAAATTTTGTCTACAGAATTAGCCATTGCTTTTAAACCGATAGAATACAAATGGTGAGCCCTGATAATTAGTTAAAGTTGGATCTTTAATTAGATCTTATGACGCAAACAACTTAACTATGCACTCTGCATGTGCACATTGTGGGGCCTACCATGCATATTTAAGACATAAAGCCAATCTTGGTCTATAGTTGATCCAAACCAAAGTTGAAAGATTTGTCTTTATGACGTTGTACCATCCCAAATAACAATTTTTCTTCTACAAGTATAAAATTTTCAACTTTTAGAAGCAATTACTTCTATCAAGCTTTTTTAGCATTGGTGCGCAGAAGTTGATCCAGCTTGATAACTCTTGCAGGTAATTTTTTTTTTGTGTATGATTAGCACGCGCTTTAGGGTTTATGATATCAAGGGTTAGCCAGACCCCTTGAACAGAGCTGGTGGCGGATGAGCCGAAAGGCCAACGGCAGCGCTCAATCCCGTAGTGGATACTGATGGTCCCGTGTGCTAGGGGTATCTAATAAATTGGAACTGGCCCTCCAGGTTGGGGGTTGTGCTTTGGGTTAACTACCCAACCATGGAAAAATCTAACGGCTACGAAGCAACCAATAGCCTCGGAAAGGACTGATTTTATTGTTGACGACACGGCTAAACGAAAATAGGACAACGAATTTCGATCCGCATCAAGGCCAAATTCGCCAACATTAGCCTTATATGCGCTCACGCCCCAACGGAGGAAAAATATGATATAGCTAAGGACTGCTTTTGTGAGCTCCTTGACAAAACCTATGAGCGACTACCGAAGTACGATGTTAAAATCGTGCTGGGAGATTTTAACGCAAAGGTAGGAAGTGAAGACATCTCTAGCAGTATTGTCGGAAAACATAGCCTACACGACAACACGTCTGGTAACGGACTTAGGCTAATTGACTTCGCTACGGAACGAAATGCCACTATAGCCGGCACACGGTTTCCTCATCTCGATATCCATGAGGGGACATGGCGGATTTTACTCAAGGTATTCTTTAGAATCAGCTTTTTATTCTATTATTATATAATAACTGCTTATCGTTGTATTATTGTTGTATTAGAATTGCTCTTAAACATCATAGTTGAATACTTTATGACGTTTGATTTTTTTTTTGTGTGACAAAATATCGTCAGACTTTTACCGCCTTTAACTACAAGATTAACTATCCGAAAATAATGGTTGAGTACACAGTAGATAGATCATGTATGTACAATTTAGATACGGTATTTGTTATGCCCCTTGAAAAGCTTTCAAATATAACATTCACAAGGACCTGAAGCGATGGAATAAAATTATTAGTCGGAATAAAAGTCTAAATCGATAAAAAATACAAAATAATTAAAAATGATCATCTCGTATATTTCGTAAGAATGACCAGAATTACAGAAAATGTAAATTACAATACGGGCTCAGTGGCAATGAATTGCCGCGCAGGAACTCTGGGCTCGATTTCCAGCAACACCTAATTGATTTTCCACTGGCCCTCCTCTCGCGATAATCTGACAAATCTAAGTAGTATCAACTGCCTAGAGAAGCTTGTATCCACTTAGCCGCTCGGATTCGTCAAAAAAAAAACAGAAGCTACCGACATTGTGTAAGAAGTACACCTGCAAATGAATGGTTGTGACTAAAAGCTATGCCGTGGGTACTAACGATTTTTTTGCGCCAAAAAAATTGATTTTTAGTCGGAAGAAAAGTTCGGATCAACAAGAATGCAATCCGATGTCGAGCGAAAGCTATATGCGATCAAATGGTACATGTTGCCCTAAGATATATCAAGGGTTCTGATTTTGTGAATACTTTTCATAAATTTGTTCAAAAATATAGAAAACAAAAGTTGAAGCCAATTTTCTTAGGTTTTTTTTGCTGAAAACTGTAAGTTCGCAACACTAATCAATAAAAACGGTTAACCCGAATAAAAACTTGCCAATTGCAGTAATGAAATTTAAATACATTTATGTAAGTAGTGATTCGGGTCGGTTTAAAATTGAAGTCCGTTGATTTGACGAATAAATCTTCTTTTTTTTTAAAGGATGTCCTTAGAGGCACATAATTAGATTCTAAAATTCTAGTGGTGTCTTTAAATTTTTTTACTGTAGGTATCTACTTGAAAAATGTTCGTTTACACGGTTCAACGTGCTTAGAATAGATTTAAACCCAAAAGATGCAACAATTTTTGGAAAACAAATTTAAATCAACGGACGATTTTTTTTATTGTTAGACTGTTTTAATTTAGCAATTGTTAAGGAGTTTTCATTTCGTTTTTAACTGAGTTTGCAATAATCCTTTTTTTCGCAATTGGTCCTTAATGAATGAATTTATAATTTTTTTAAGGAACTCCAAAAACGTACTTTTAAAAAACCGTATTTTATTTATTCATTTTAATCGCTCCCTCTTCAGTCGAATGCAACTGTATCAATCACAATCCATTTAACTATTTTCACAAAAATTTTCCAAAATTGAATCCTTTTAATAAACACTCACCATAAAAGTATGAACAGCATCGTCGAACGCAGTCTCGTCATTGTGATTTTATTTAAAATTTATTTTCTTTGGCAGTTTTAATTTATTCTTAGTGCTTAACACCTGGATATGTTGAATCACTGATTATTTTTACTTTTAACCGCGAAATTTTAAAATTAATTTAAATTTATATTTGTTTTATCTTAGGAGAATTTTAACACTTTGCCTTATCCCGCATCTGAGTCGACTTCAGATAATACGAACAAAATGCACTGAAACCCGCAGCAGCAGTTGCATTAGCTATCGTTGTAGTATTTAATGTCAGAGCCAACGTTTGGGGTCATGAAACTAGCGAGGCTTTCTAGCCGATGTCTGCTGTATATCTGGCCTTTTGTTTTGTTTGTTTGTTAGCTTTGAAACTCTCTTGGTTTGGGTATTGAGTATGGAGGTCTCTACGAGTTTTGTAGTTTCCCGGCGCAATACAACCGATAATATGATACCGTGGTGCTGCTGCACACCGTTGAGACTGAGACAGACACGATCGGCTCGGGAATAAAGCTAGCGACTAACTGAACGTCTCAGCCGACACGAACTGGTAAATTTATGATCAAATAGTGAGGGACTTTTAAAGCTTCAGGTATTTTTGTTTGTGCATAACATAGGTATAAGCGAATTTGTTATGTTTATATTTATTTATTTTTTCGTTGTTGTTGTTGCTTGTGGCTTGCGCTCTACTAACACATGCATGATAGTGGGATGTCGGATGCCGCCGGAGTTTATTTTATTTTGAGGTTACACTTCTCCAATACCACGATGATGTATGCTCGCGGTATTTGGCTATGAGATGCAAGTATATTTGTGGCTTTTCTTTTCTTCTTGCAAGTATCAAAATCAAAAAAAAAAAAAAAACTCTGATTACATTTACTGAGTGTGCTTTGTGTGGAGAAAGTTATCGTTTTGTTTTTGTTTTTCATCAATTTTTCGGCTTATGGGTGTGTGAGAGATTGAACCGCGAAGTGGCAGTAGCGCAGACAGTGATATAAGTTTTGGTGAATCGTTGTGGTAAGTATCCGATCCGGTGATGAAGTTGTTTCATGCGAACTTCATCAGGTTCGTCTTGTCGTAGGGTATGCATGAATGTGTGCGTAGGTAATATAGGTGTGAATTGGAAGAGTGTCCGGTATGGCAGTCAGTCTGGTGGTGGTCAATGAGTCTTAGACATGTGAAAGGAGTCACGCGGAAAGCATTAATTGGGTGACGTGGGCTGGTAGCATGACAACTGTACAAGATGCACAACAGACGAATGTTTGTACACCACCTGGTGTAGAGGGTCGACAGGTTTTCGGTACCAGCAGATGTTTGGCTCTTCGAAATTGGGTATATAGGTTTCTCGAATCCTGGATTATTGGTGTTTGCTGTTGAAACGACCTCGGTGTTGGTAGTGAGATGACTGATTGCAATCATATGATTCTGTACAAACAATTTTAGTTGCTAATTCCCGCGCAAGTATTGCAAACAATTAATACAAAAAGCTAGTAGTCGCATCCCTATTAAAAGATCATGAAAATTACCTTCGATTAGCATATGTATATATATATATATATGCTCATGATAACCCGGATGTAGTAAGCTACTTCATCTTAGACTTTGAGTGTGTATACGACTCTTCATCAAAACATTCTTGTTATCGGTTAACGTGCAGTTTGCAACTCAACTCTTTTGTTTATTTTTTTAAATTTTTGTTAGACTACATGTTCTTACATAAGAACTAAATTTGGCTTATTTGAGACTGCCACAAGTTGGTACCATATGCTCATAAAAAAAACCCAAACCAAAACAATCGCCTTAATAATTCGAGTTCTTGTTATTTTAGTATGCGTGCAAGAGAAGGGAACTGATCCGGTATCGTGGGTGAGAGAATGAACATCTACCTCGTGATCTTCCTCGTGATACCATAGAAGCGTCTCTCACTTAACGTAGCATATATACAAAATAAGTATTGAATATTTAAGCCCACGCAACTGGAGAGGCTTAGAATGTTTTGACACTTTTTTATTTTCGATGGTTTCGTATATTTTGTTTGCCTAGGCATCCGGGTATGGTAAGGTAAATAAATCCTTGATAGATATTTACCGAGATTCTGTGTCTATCTACAGTTGACGAATGCTTATGCATTCGGCCGTAGCGCAAAGAAAAAAAAACAATTGAAAGATGAAATTAATAAGTTTTAATAATCCTCTAATGCATAATCAATTCTGTTCGCCCGAGGAGGTGTTTATTGTCTGACGTGTTTGGCCGCGTGGGTGGTGGTAAACATAGCTCGATTAGATACAATACAGTGTGATAGAGTGAAGGGTTTGTTTGTGTAATTAATTTGCAAGTCGGATGCTGATTATTGTGGAGATAATGTGTTTATTAGAATTGTTTAGGAAGACGACAGACTTTAGTAAATGCTTATGGGTGAGTGGCCTTTAGGTAAGGTGTTTTCATTTCCTTAGAATGGTAGATATGATGAGTACATACTAGTTTATGCAGGCATTCGAGATTTTTATTTTAATTAGCGAAGCGATGCTCTTTGTTAACAAACAAAATGTTTTTCTGTATTTTTTTAAACAAAACAAAAAATCTAAACAAAATTATTTTGTTATCAATTTTTAAGCAGGATGTCAAACATCCAGGAGTATTCTATCGCTTTTCGAAGTTACCATTCGTAATCAGTGTTAAATAGTAGGCACTTGTTTGTGACAAAAAAATAAACAGTTTAACGTTCGCTGAAGGGATAAAATCTTCGAAAAACATTGCAGGGGAAAACTCGAGGCACTTTCTCCAATAGTGAGGTGCTTAAATCTGAACTAATAAAAACTTCGAAAATTGACGAACGTCTGTCTTTCAGGATTTTTTTTTTCATTTGTATTAACAGTGATGATACAATTTCAAAGGTAACATGGGGTTGGTAATTTTTTAACGTTTTGTGTGAAAGTTTGTGTAAAGCGACCCAGAACTCATCCATGTTTTTTTTTATTTGACGAACGGCACTGCGTCTTCCAACCCGAAGTTGGCGCTTTTCATAGAGATGCTAATTGGTTGAAAAATAATCCTATATAGTATAGATAAATTGTGATTAACAACGACGACTAAGAAGAATCAAAATGTATCCATATTTTTGGTTTCATGGCCTTCGGAATTTCCAATGAACTTTGCGGATAATGAACTAAAGGCCTGCAATAATGTCTGAGCGTCTATGTCACTTGCTAAACTTCTAAAACAAATATTTTGTGGCAACCACATCCAACTACAGACTATCACACTTAGATGATAGCGAAATATCGTATCTCATTTGGTCAATAGTTGATTCCCACAAGTATATTTGGGAAATCCAACTGAGGCCCTACTTACTTACTTACTTAGGTGGCGTTACAGTCCGGAATGAACCTGGGCTTCAACCAACATGCATCTCTATTTAGTCCGGTCCTTAGCTAACTGCCTCCAGTTGCGCACTCCAAGGTGGTTGAGGTCGGTTTCTACTTGTGCGCGCCACTTAAGGCGAGGTCTTCCTCTACTGCGTCCAACGTCTGGCTGGGAATCGAAGACTCTGCGAGCCGGAGTATTGGTGTCCATTCGCTCTACATGTCCTAGCCAACTTAAACGTCCAATGCGGAGTTTTTTTTTTTGACCAGGGGAATGTCGCTGTACAGCTCGGATATGGGAATCTCGGTTATGGGAATCTTCGTCCCCATAACCCGTCAACGCAAAGGGACTGAAGATTTTTCGAAGAATTTTCCTCTTAAATCGGCCAAGGATTTCTTCATCCGCTTTTGAGACGGTCCATGCTTCAGCGCCTGGGATGATCAGGGTCTTATATAGGATCTGCTTAGTAGTTCGAGTGCAAGCTTTATTACTGAATCGCCTTTCTTTTATTCCTTTAATTTCTGAGGAGATTTTGTTGTCAGAGTTAATAGCGGAGTTGCTATAGATAAAGTCCCGTCCTACCTCAAAGTTATATCTGTCAATGTTGACGTTCTGTCCAATTCGTTGATGTTGTGTGTCCTTTTGTGTTGACAGCATGTACCTCATTTGCCCTCAATTACTGCTAAACCCATTTTTGCCGCTTTATTCTCTATACTAGCAAACGTGGCTATAACATCACGTTGGGTCCTACCAATGATGTAAATATCTTCGGCGTATGCTAGATACAATGCCTCTGGTGTTGGCTCGTGAGTTTTGCACAATCCTCTCAAGAATCCAATTGAAGAAGTCACATGACAGCGCATCGCCAAACCCTTTTTTGTTATAGAATGTGTCGGTGAGGTCGTTTCCGACCCTGATGGAATAGCGAGAATTCTCCATCGGCATCCTACACAAACGGACTAGTTTGGGCGGTATACCAAACTTGACAAGGCTCTGTATAGTTCGTCTCCATGAATGCATACGTATGCGGCTTTGAAATCGATGAACAGGTGGTGGGTATTGATTTGGACTTCTTGTGTTTTTTCCAGGTGCGCCGAAGTGTGAAAATTCGGTCGGTTGTGGGCTTTCCTGGCCTAAAACCACACTGATAAGGGCCGATCAGGTTGTTGGTAAACGCTTTCAGTCGTTCACATATTACGGCAGATAGAATTTTGTAGGCGATGTTGAGGAGACTTATGCCTCTGTAATGTTTTTTGTGTGGATCGATGCTGAGGTTCCAATGTTCAGGCATATTTTCCTAAGACCAGATTCGGCTTGGTGGATGTTACTTACCAAGTCATCTCCGCCGACGGAAAGGCCGTAATTTCCGGCAGCCTTATTAGGCTTCTGTTTAGATATTGCTAACCTCACTTCACTCAGGTCGGGTAGTTGGCAGCTTTCACTGTCGTTGCCAATATTGAATGGTTCGTTCTGTCTGACTGCGGAATGTTGTTCGTTATCACCGTTTAACAGTCTGCAGAAGTTCATCTCGACAGGATTCCGTTCGAGTCTTGTATACTTGATTTTACCCTTTGATAAAACTGACGAACATCGTTTTTAGAGTGGCACCTCTCTAGATCCTCGATCGCGCGCTTTTCTTGCTCTTTTTTCTTCTTTCTGAAAAGCCGGTGTTCTACCCCTCTTCTCTGCCTATAGAGCTTAATGGCAGCTCTAGTCTTCACCAGCATCTTAGCCCTGCAGGCCTCGTTCTTGGCTGCGAACATCTGCCGGCATTCCTCATCAAACCAGGGGCTACTTCCTGGTGGAAGCGAGAAACCTAGCACATCAGTTGCGGCTGATCTATTGGCTTGTTGGCATGGTTGGTGTTAATAGAGAGGTTAAGGGATACGCGTGGTCTCTTGCGACTGCTGTCTTTCGACATTAAATATTTTCATAGTATTTCTGTATTCCTTCCTTGGCTGGAACAAGGTAGTGGTCCAAGTCGATATTAGCCCCTTCGTTCCGTAGCGAAGACAATTAGCCTAAGTCCGTTGCCAGACTTTTCGTCGGAAAGGCTGTGTTTTCCGACAATACTGCTCTTCTTGCCATTGTACGATTTTTACATAGCACTTCGGTATTCGCTCATAGATTTTGTCAAGGATCAATCAGTTATCTATGTAGAACCAATCTTTCGCTTTATCATATTTTTCCTCCCTCGGACGTGAGAGCATATATGGCTTATATTTGGCCTTGATGCGAATTATTACAATGCGTTCGCTAATTTCTTGGAAACATAAGTCTTGCCTTACAACACTTACTTACAACAAGTCCGCATTCGAATAGTCGCTGTTTGTATTCACTATAACACTAGGTCGAGGTTGGTTTCTACTTGTTCTCGCAAACTAAGGCGAGGTCTTCCTTCACGGCAGTCTGCTTGGTAACCTAGGACTCTGAAAGACGGCGTATTGCTATCCATACGCTCTACATGTCCTAGCCATTTTAATCGCACAATGCGGAGTTCTTTGTCCAGATCTGTTGCGCTGCACAACTCGTAAAAGTTCTTGATCAATCTTCGTCTCCATAGCCGTCAACGCAGACGGGACCAACGATTTCCCGATAAATGTTTCGTCCGCTTTTGATACGGTTCATGTTCCAGAGCCGGCGTTGACCAGGAGTGGGATGATAAGAGTTTCAGGTAGGGTCTGTTTAGTAGTTCGAATGAGAGCTGTTCTACTTAATTGCCTTCTTAGCCCAAGGAAACAGTTGTGACCATGATTAATTAATTCTTCGTTCTGTTTCTGACGAAATATTGGGTGTTTTCATAAACGTCTGCCTAACTAAGATCTTTTTTTTTTTTTATAATTTACACGTACTCAAAGGGTTATGAATACCCTTTATATGTTACCATAGTACGAGCGTTTGAGAAGGGGATGAAAGAGAGGGATAGGAAAGATTTTGGATGTAGTGGAGACTTTAACTCCATGGGTGGTGTCCGAACTAGCTTCGGGGAGTCACTTTTTCTTGTGTTCGTTAAATTTGAAGAAATTCAAGATGGTGTGCATACTTTTAGGTATAACACCGACCTTTTATTTCTTTTAAATAGAAGTGAAATGGATTTTGGTCGGGATTGAACGCGCAACCTTCCAACAGACGAACACATTACCACTACACCGCGGCCACCCACGTTAGACGTGTTCATAAAGTCAGAATTTTGATCGAATAGACCCAGATGAAGTACAGAATATATGTTCATAAACGTCATAAGTCTCATCAGCATCTGGCAGATTGTTGTGCGTTTACAATAGCATTTATTTCTTTTATGGGAATAAGAAGCTCCACTGTAGTGTGTGGCGTAAACTAAGCTATTAATTCATAACGGAATTCTGATAAAAAATTAATTCAAATCTTGAAAAAGGAAAGAAATCATTGTAGAGGATATTAGAAAGGTTGATTAATTCACCATTTAGATTGAGCACAACTTCTTTCGCGGTCATTTCTTATTTTTTGTCTGACGTTTATGAACATTCACTGACTACTTAAAATTGTACTTAAGCATGCCTGCACCAGCTCTGCAGAATGAGTGTGTTCATTAATGCAACAAAGAAGAAAGACGATTGGACTAGCGCAGATTTTCGACGTTTATGAAAACACCCGTTGTCAGAGATAAAAGCGGATCAGCGCAAAAGTGGCAGTGATATCAGGTTAAGTCCTACCAATGATGTCAAAATGTCGGCGTATGCTAGTAGTTGTACCGATTTATAAAAGATTGTGCCTCTGGTAATTTTAAATAAGTAACATGGCAGTGTTCCGCTTGGCTTAGATCCATTTTTGTATCGAATATTTCGTGGAGGTCATTGCCGACTCTGGTGGAGCAGCCAGGATTATTCGCCCAAACTCATACGTCTGTGCAGATCAGATGGATGCGTTTTGGTGGTATACAAGAATTTTATGTCCTGCATTATCTCGTTTGCATAAGTGGGTAGCTACTCCGAAAACGTCATTATTCCAATAGTATCTTCAAACGCCAAAATAGATTGAATAAGCTGTTTAAAGTGCGATGTCAATTCAACCTGGCATTCGTCATTCTGTTGCAAAACCTTTAGCTGTTTATTCCAACTCATGGTGAACTTGCCTTTCGTTCCACCGTTGGTATGGATAGAACATTGAACACCAGTCAATCTATTAATTCCCCTTTTACAAGAAAATCAGACCCATTTCGTTAATGTCAGGGCAGTAATAAAATAAAAGAAACAAATCGCTTCATATAAAATGGAGCAACCATTGCTAGTTAATTATTTTATATGACCTGTTTATATTAACCATTCGAATTTGATGTTTGTATACCTATTTGGCAAATTAAATGAACTTTTGTATCTACCAAGTTCCACTCACTGATCTAGAAATGTTAAAAAAAAAACCTAATCAACGAAATTCGCGACTGGTGGACAACCTTGTCACATCGACTAGTGTGACTTCTACTGTCGGCATAGTGGTTGTACTTGATTTTACGATTTAGGTGGACATAATGTAAATATACCGTTCTTTGTGTTTGTGTATTTCTTTTATCGAAAACTATATGTTTTATTATAACAACCTTCCGCCTGGTTGGATGGGTTTTTTTATTTTTTTTTTTTTTCTTAAAGACACTAAATTTTGTAGCTAGGCACTGTCGATTTGCTGTCTGTTCTTGCGACTTGTTTTGTATACACGTCTGTCAATCTTAAAAGCTATTTAATTGACGTAAATACCTTCCGAAGATATATTTCAAATGCTATCTGGTTTTAATTTGAATCTCATTAATATTTTACGAAACTGATCCGGATATTTTACCAATCAATTAGTCTCCATTTTGCTGTTTTGTGAAATACGATAAACAAAATAAAAAAAATTATAGCAGATGATGTATTATTTAAATGTGAAGTTTCTGATAAAGGAAACCATGACCTAGTCAGTAGACCATTTCAAGCCAGATATCGGATTAACATTTTTTCATTTATGTTCCAATAAAGGATGGAATTTTGGGGTAAAAAGATAAGCAGACATTGTGGAGAAGTAATTATTGGCGTAGGTTTAGATAAGCTTATCATTAGATTTGTGAGGAAAAATTATGGCAACCATGATGCTATAGTAAGTTAATGAATTGTTAAAATATTTGGGCAATAGTGTCCTAGGCGTGAGCTTAAGCAAATACCTTATGTTAGCGAAGTTGGTAACTACAGTTTCTTACTTCTACGAGATGGCTCACAATCAATTTTTTACTTTCCTAGTTTACGTGGTATATAAAAGTTTTACCTAATGAGACCAAAATTCTATGATTTTTTTTCAAATTCAAATCCACATGAGATTCCCTGGCGTCTCAAAGGGTCTCATGTGGATTCTCTTGACTGCAAATGCGGTAATTTTTCTTGTTGACGTGGCCATTCAACCAAAAATAAGACTCATTACTGAACAAAATTTTGCGATGGAAATCAGCATCGGGATCAATCTTATTTTCGGCCCATACACCAAAATCACGACGCATTGCATGGTCTCGCGGCTCTAATTCTTCCACAAGCTGGATCTTGTAAGGTCATAAACCAAGATCTCTGCGCAAAATCTTGCATAAAGTTGATGGTGGCGAATCGATTCACTCGGGCCCTCTATAACACTTTGCTCTACAGCAGCAATTGTTTCTTCGGTGCGCACTGTTCGACGATGATTTTTTTTATACGCTTTTGAAATCGTCAATGCTTGTGGTTGCACCGATTTTTGGAAGATTGTGCCTCTGATTTTGGCTCTCAAGGATTAGATTAAAGAAGTAACATGACAGTGCCTAGCCTTGCTTGACGCTCTTTTTGGTATCAAATGCGTCGGTAAGGTCGTTTCCGACAATGATGGAGCAGCGAGAAATCTTTATCGTCCTTCACAGACGGACGTGTTTGGGCGGTATATTAGAACTAGACATGGCTCTGTATAGTTCGTCTCTATAAATGTTTTCGTATGTGGTTTTGAAATCAATGAATAGGTCGTGACTTCTTGGGTTTTGTTTTCTGCTGCAGTGTGAACAATTGATCACTTGTGGATTTTCCGTCTTAAAACCACACTGATAGGGGCCGACCAAGCTGTTGGGAAACGGTTTCAGGCGTTCACATTTTACGGCCGATAGGATCTTGTAGGCGATTTTATTGAGTTTTATGTCTCTGTAGTTGGTGCAGTTGAGAGGGTCCCTTTTTTGTAGATCATCATCTGACCAAATTTTGTTTATAACTTGTTGAATGTTAATTATCAAATCATCTCTGCCGGCTTTATACAGCTATCCGGGAAGGCAGTCGTATCCGTAAGCATTGCTGAGCTTATGTTTAGATTTTGCTATCCTCACTCCACTTAGGACATGAGGCTGGTAGTCGTCGCCACTAACGAAAGGTTCGTTCTGCCTGACTGCGGAATGTTGTTCGCCATCGCAGTTTAACAGTCTGCCTAAGTGGTTCTTCCATATCCAGCATTGACTGTGTCTCAACTACGATCTTACCCTTTTCATTTCGACAGGATTCTGTTCTAACGTTTTCCGCTATGGTAAATTTTATTCGCGGGCTTGTTTTACTTTATTTCTTCTTTCTGAAAAGGCGGGGTTTTTTACTTCTTATTTCTCTATAAGGCACAAAGCCAGCACTTGTTTTCGACTGCAGCTTTTTCTTGTTGTCCTCGTGTTTGGCTGCAAGCATATATGTCGGCATTCTTTAGCAAACTAAGTTTTCTTGCACGTGGGCTCAAGAAACCTAGCATTTCGTTCCGCAGCGAAGTCAATTAGCCTTAGTTTGTTGTTAGACGAAGTGTCGTTTAGGCTGTGGTTTCCGACAATACTACTACTACTCCCTGCACGATTTTAGTAGATGTCACAGTTTTTCATCCTCTTTTTGCCCGCCGCATTTAAAGGTTGGCCTTGTGGCAGCTTAGTTTGGTAGGTTGATGAGGTAGTCGGTGTGCGTCTCCTCATCACACCCAGGTCAATAAAGACCCATTGTGATGTCCGTTGGGGGTCCACGTGTGTGGTTGTTTTCTTCATTATCCCGTTAATTTCCATTGTTGTTAGCCCTTTTGCAGCCAGATGTTGTTGCAGACCTCAAAAGATTAGAGAGAGGGATTTCGGTTAGATCCGTGGGGTAATGAAAAAAGTATTTTCCTAAGTTTCTCATTCTTAATTGACCAGGGCTCAGTCAATGGCACAGACGGTCGAAAGTATCCTCGTCTATTTCTTCATCACCGCATCCTCTACAAAGGTCATCATCGATAAGATGCATTTGCAGTTTGTGGCTTTTAAGTAAGTTGTGTTCAGTAAGAATCCCTACTAGTATCGAAACGGATTGCCTGTTTCTTTGAAACAGTTTATGGGTTGGATATTTCACAGGAGGGGAGGTATTGCCACCCCATTTTGGCAATATTCAGTGTTTTCTGTTCCACCCGTGATTTCAGGTCACATAGTGGTGGCATGAAAGATTGGTCTGCTTGTTTAATGCTGAAAGCAGATCGCCAGTTCATCAGCAATTTTATTACCCTGTATGCCTCTGTGTGCGGGGCCCTAGCAGAGCTTAAAATTTTGTTGGACGCCAAGAACCCTTAGCATTTTACGACAATGCTTCTCAAGATAAGATTTTATTTCGATAGCAGAGATTGCTTTTATAACAGCCTGACTGTCAATAAAGATGGTGATATCATTTGGTGGTAACGCTAGCATTAAGGTTGCTTTGGCTGCCTCTGCTACTGCCAACATCTTATCCTTGAAGACACTGCTGTGCTCAGGGAGACAAAAAGTGCTGTTCATCCCTAATGTTTCTCAAAACACTTCAGCTTGCTTTAGCTGCCTCTGCTACTTCCAATATCTCAGCCTGGAAGTACTGCCTTGCTCATGGAGACGAAAAGTGCTGTTAAGCTTTAATGTTTCTTAAAACACTCCAGTTCCAACTCCTACGTCCAAAGTTACTGTTCCAGCAGTTGAGCTGGCTTATTCTTAGAGCTTTTTTGACTGCATATACTTGCATTGAAAGCTCTAGCAGTAGCAGGTTAAAAATGTTTTCCAATCACGCTGTTAGTGCGGTTCTTATTTCACTAGTAGCGCCCACATATGCTCTTCTCTGTAAAGGGTTTTCAATAAGAGCGCTACAAAAGTTTTCTTAAATAAAACAAAAACGGTTTTGGATATCAATAAAATTCTTTATTCCTGTGAAAGTACGTTCGATGCCATTATGTATGGAACTCGATTTCTTTCTTTTGCGTTGCCACCACGGGCACGCTTGCAGAAGTCAAGACGCTGAGCCCAATTTTCGACGGTTTTCAAGCATAAATCGGCCGATACTGTTGCAATTTCACGTTCGATATTCGTACGAAGTTCATCAATCGTCGCTGGCTTGTTGGCATAGACCATAGACTTGACGTAGCCCCACAGGAAACAGTCTAACGGCGTCAAATCGCACGACCGAGGCGGCCAAGCGACTGAACCATTTCGTGAGATAACACGTTCTCCAAACTTGGTTTCCAATAAATTGATTGTGGCATTCGCTGTATGGCTTGTGGCGTCGTCCTGTTGGAACCACATGTCCTCCAACTCCATATCATCCAATTGGGGCCGAAAATATTCGGTTATCATTGAACGGTAGCGATTCCCATTCACAGTAACGTGCCGGTCTTGATCATCACGAAAGAAGTACGGCCCAATGACGCTGCCGGCCCATAAACCACACCAAACCGTAATTTTTCCGGGATGCAATGATGACTCATGGAGTACGTGTGGATTGCTGCCTAACCAATACCGCATATTTTGTTTATTGACGAAGCCATTCAGCCAGAAATGAGCCTCATCGCTGAAGATGATTTTTCGATGAAAATCCGAATCATTTTCTAGTTGTTGCTCAGCCCAATTCACGGACATACGACGCTTCTGGTGGTCAAGCGGCTTCAGTTCTTGTGTCAATTTAATCTTTTAAGGATGTAGGCCAAGATCTTTTCGCAAAATTCGCCACAACGACGTCACAGAGATGCCCAACGTTTGAGAACGCCGAGAGACACATTTGGGCTTTCTTCAACTGAAGCCTCAGCGGCAGCAATGTTCTCGACACTACGGACACTTCTTTGTCTTACTGTACTGTGCCTGTGGATTCAAATTTTTCCACTAGACGCTCAATTGTTGATCTACTAGGACGATTATGACGACCATAAATTTGAGGTAGCGCTCTTAACGTTGAGGCCACTGACTCCGAATTTCGGTTGTAAATTTTAAGAATTTCGACTCGTTGTTGGAAAGTATATTTTTCCATCATCGTCGTTTGCTGTCCCTGTCGCTCAACTTTTGTAGCGTCCCTGTTGAAAAAACCGATACCTTTGTCATATTTTCAGTCGAGTGACTTTGTTTGTGGATTAATACCAAACAGGTGCTCCATATGTAAATATAGGTCGTACAATGGCCTTGTACATCCATATTATAATCTTAGGGTTCTGACCAAAGTTTTTTCCGAATATTCGATTACACGTATAGAAAGCTATTGTGGCCTTTTTTATGCGTTCGCATACATTTAGGTTTCAGTTGAGTTTTCTTTCAAGAATGACTCCCAGATATTTTGCGCTATCCGATAGTTTGAGGGTAGTCCCGTCGACAACCGGTAAGACAAATATTGGTATTTTCCTCTTATTAGTAAAGAGAACGAGTTCTGTTTTTTGGGGGGTTGATGCCAAGTCCACATTATTTTGTCCACATTTTGAGAGTTTTGGATGCATGCCCGAGAAGGTCACTTAAAGTTACAGCTAAGGGCTTCCGATAGTTATTCGTCTGTCCCTCTACTTTTTTATGTTCTCACAGATGATACGAACGTCGTTATCAATTTTTCGTTTAGCATAGTTGTGAACAATAAAATCATAGTTTTCCGAGGCTCCTTTATGACCTAGCACCCCCAACCTGGGGTGCTAGCTACAATTTATTATACACCTCTTGGACACGATGCCATCTCTATCCTCTACGGGATTGAGTGATGCCCTTGCACTTTCGGATATTACTTTACCATCTGCCCAACATGACTGGGCCTTGAGAAACCTAAATGACATATTTTCCGAATATGTCGAAGCAGCTCATTTAGGTTTTTCGATTTTTTTCCTGCTTCCGAACTGTGTCCTAAAAATGGAAGTTCTTTCGAACAACTACCGTCCTACGCTCGGCAAAAGGATTTATCAGCCTCAATATGGTGAATCTGCTCGGATTCGTGTGGCCCACATTTTACCAAAACTCGTTTAAAGGCAGACTACCGACTCCAATGCGTGTTAGAGTCGAACAATCTAAATTTCTATTTCATCACCCCGTTTATCCATTTAAATTAAAACTAAACAGCAATTTGTAAATTAAAAAAATTGAATTGATTACGTACTATGACAAATAAATTATTACGTTATCTTGGTATTCCGTTTTATCCGTCGTCTTATATGGATAAACTTCTAACATTTTATTTGACATTTTATCACCACAAGTAGCAATAAAAAAAACATACTAAAACATATAATATTTTAATAAGTGATATGAAAAAATTTAAGTAAAATGTAAATTGAATTTTATAAATCTCATAGTGTTACACACAATCTGTGAAAATCATTTTTGATAATATCTTCCATAAATTGAATTAGAAATGCGACTTTCTAATTCGTTCCGAATTGCATATCTAATCAAACTCATCCACTCTCTGGTGGCTTGTAACTAAATCAGTTGGGACGGGGAAACTCTATAGATAAGCTTTATTGTTATTACACCTTTTCGTGATTTGCAACTAATGTTATGCCCGCAATTCCTTGGAGGAAGAAATTGGTTTGGAAATCGCATCTGACCCGTGACTATTATTTCACTGATATTGTGCTTCTAATTTGCAAGACCATGTGACAAAATCGAAACCATCTGTCCATCATTTGTCACCATTTGCTCGCTAATGAAGTTGTTTTGCCTTATCACTTAATTGGTCCTATATACTTTAGGTGTTTGTTTTAGTCACAAGGTTCAAAATATTTTTTTCAACGAATTATATTATGACACCATAAAAGTGTTTTTTTTTTTTAAATGAACGTTTAGAGCATATTTATTAAAAAAATTTAAACTGTTAATAACTTAGTAAGTTGCTATGTCAGCATTTGAGTAGTTTTAGAAAAATTTTCTGTTTCAAAAAAAAAAAAAAACTAACTAACTAAACAAAACTAAGATTCTTGTAATCGATAATTTCGGCAGTAGCCTGTTTACGACCTGTAAAAAAGATTTCATGGTTAACCTCTGTAGAGTTTCATTTAGGCTTGCTAAATTAATTAAGTGTAGGAGAGTCATATATTTTATTGCGCTTGGAGTTTGAAGTCATAAACTCAAATTTTCTGATTGTAGGCTACAGATAACTTAATAAAATTAAAATTTAAATTTTGTGCTATTTAATAGTATTATGTTGGCAACGCAAAAAAAGATGACAGCTGACAGTTCGGGATTAGTAAAAATGGAGCGCTCTACAAGAGAACAAACATAGCACTTCCGATGTTGAGCATTATTTAAAAAAAATGGTGGACCACACTTTTTCAAAAATGCGGCTGGTCCGGCAGTAGCAATTAGACCGGTTTGTACACTGTCGGTTAAATTGGCGGTTAGGTTACCGCCGTTTTCAATGCAGCAAGAAGCTCAAATTCGGAAACCATTTGTGGTCTTTTATAAGAATAATCATCGCAAATTCAAATTGCGGTCAACAGTGCTAAACGCGCCTCCTGGAGTAACTTTGGTTGCAGTTTAGAAAGGTCTACTAAATCAGTAAAGCTCAGAAAAGTAATCACCGAAGAACCAGCTGTTTAAGGTTACCTAAAGCTGCCCAATGGGGACTGGACATAATCCACCCATGAATCTTCAACATATCTAATGGAAATCCACTTTCCAGGATGTGATTCATACTCCGATGGTATCAATAATGGCGACCCAATCAATCACAGAAACAATGGAGGATAGTTGGAATGAATCAACTAGGCAATTGACTCATTTTCTCCCTATAAATCCCCAGGGGTCGATGGTATTATCCCGATCATGCTATAAAAATCGAAACATCTCGTAACAGTATTCCTACTTAAATTGTTTGTTGGAAGTCTAAAATGCAGTTACATCCTTCGGTGCTGGCGGGAAGTAAATATAGTCTTTATCCCAAAAGCCCAGCCACACGGACTTTAGACCAATAAGTCTTACATCCTTCGTACTAAAAACTCTCGAAATACTAATGGGTATCAACATTAGTGATAAACTCGTCCCTCAACACATATCCTCGGCACAATATGTCTACACGAAAGGTAAGGAAGTCGAAACTGCCCTACATGATATCGTTAGAACAGGGTATCCAACGGGAAGGTACTGCTTTGTTTTGCCGCCATTTTGGTAAACTTTAGTCTTGACAGTTCATATTGGGCAGTCGTGGCAAATTTATTATGTAAAATTATTCGATAAACCAACGTGTTTTAATCGCTAAAACATTTTATCAAAATCAATCATCGATTACTGTGACGATGAGAAAGTTACGTGAAATTTTTGGGAGATACAACGAGCCAACAAAACGCACTATTTATCGTGTAGTGAATGATTTCGATGGAAGACGGTCTGTAGGTAATAGGTCCAAGTATGAACCACGTGCTGCAAGATCGGCTGAAAACATTTTTGCTGCTCAAGGAAATGTTCAAAACAATCCATTAACCTTGGTTTTCAAAGAACAACTTTTTATCACAATTTCGCACAAGGATTTGCATTTGTTTCCATTTAAGAATCAGTTGACAAAAGAGCTTCTTCCACAAGACCATTTATGACAGTGAAAAACCCTCAAATTATTCATCAGTCCTTTGCATCCATTAAAAATTACTGTCTGGTGTGCAATTTGGTCAGGAGGAATCATTCACCATACTTCTTTGAAAATGTAACGGTAACTGTGAATGGGGAGCGATATCGTGATATGATTGAACGCCAAAACTGCATGCTTCGGGCTTGATTAACATGTGCCACATCGCATAAAGCCAGGATTACAATGGAATTACTGCGAGACCTCTTTTCACAACAAGTTATTTCAAGAAATTGTGATGTTGATTGGCCTTCACGGTCGCCTGATTTGACTGCTCCAGACTTCTTTTTGTGGGAGTATCTGAAAAGCAAGGTTTATGCAAACAAACCAGAAACGCTTGAGCAACGCAAACAAAATATTCGGGATGTAATTAATGAAATGTATGAGAATATAATGAAAAATGTTCTCAAAAGGGCTCGCACTTGTGAGACTAACAGAGGCGGACATTTACCTGATATTGTAGTCCATACATAACTGCCGACATTATATAAAACATTTATCAATATAAGATCCATTCTCTTTCATTTAATCAAAAATTATAAACAAACAAAGTAGCATACCTTCTGTACATAATGTAAATCTCTTCACGAGAAGGAGTATACACTCGTTGCATTTCTCGACATTGAAGGAGCCTTCAATAATGTTAACACAAATGCAGTCAAAAGGATGGAAGAAAGAGGTCACAATGTTTCCTCAAAAACCTCTCGATTTTCTCCTTCAATGCATTGTGTTGGTGGTCGTGGGCTTTTGTGTATAAATATTTGACTTCAAGAACTGAAAAAAAGTCCATTGGCGTTGAATCGCAAGATCTGGATAACCAAATCTGATCGCAAAAAACGACCGATTAGACGATCAGACAATTCATGTCACGATAAAGAACACCATGACCATTCTTAATGAAAAATTCTGTGGTAGAAGTTACATTGCCACTTTTGACAACAAACGTTCTACCAGTCAGCATATCATGAAGCATATATGGCAGTGGTTTACTTATGCCAAGTCTGGTCAGCTCTAGATAGAGGCCCTCTAACCATACTGTGTCAAAAGCCTTCTCTAAATCAACTACGACATGCACCTGTGCCCTGTTTTTTTGGCTTTGTTCAATATATATCAGAGACGAGTTTGGAGGCGGCATGAATACAGTCATGTCCAGCCTTGAAGTAAAACTGATTCTGCGGTATAATTTTATTGTCCTCAGACCACTTGAACAGTGCTCGATTGATAATCTTTTCGAAAACCTTGCTGATACTCGGAAGGAGACTTATCGACCGGAAATTCGCCGGATTGGAGTTGTCCTTTCCCTTTTTCGGAACCACCGCTATCTTCCAGCGCACTGGATAATATGCATTATTCAGCGCGTTGTTGAACAGCGTGGCGTAAATGTCCACAGCTTCAGGGGGTAAGTGTCGCAGTACAATGTTGAACATACCATCGACTCCCGCTGACTTCTTTTTCTTTATGGAATCGAAGATGATCTGGAGTTCCACCTTCGAGATTAACAGGGAACTAGACCCACTTCGCTCGGTGACTATGGCGTTTGCCAATTCAAGTGTGTTCCTCCACTTACTGTGAACGGACTGAACTGAATTCAATTACATCTGCTAATCGAATTATTCGTACTCACAAGATGAGACATCATATCTCTTAGCTCCCACCCCGGTTACACCATCTTATTTATCAAACTCCGAAACGAATCTTGAAGCATAAAGCCGGATATATCCAATTACAAACCAAAGATTTCGTGTCAAAACTGGAATTTCGAAACATCAGCAAAGTGTTCTTGGCTAATAAGTCATCTCACTAATGTTCGATCTCTAATTTGTGCTCTCTCGTCATTTTGTACAATTCAAGTTTTTCAGGAATTTTTTTAAATTCGCCACGTGCGCCACGTGTATCATTAACTACCACAGCTAAATCGAAATTTATATGGATTTTTGAATATTCAAGCCTGTATAAACACATTTTAGTTAACTTCAACGCCATATTACCGATTATATTGATTAAGTTATTTGTACCTGTCAGAGTGTCTTAGTGGGTCTCTGAAAGGTTGCCGTTATCAATAACTTAAACGGCCATAGGAATGGAAAGACTTGGTCTTCCACGTTAGGCATAAGTTCCTGACCACGAATATTTTAAAATAAGATAAGAATTTCAATACAATGAACAAAAAGTTTAATATCTGACATTAACGGCTAAAACATGTCCTTAAACTTAGCTTCTCTATTTGTTTGTGGATGCGAATGTTTGCCACAAAGAATGAAAAAAAAAATATATAAAATATTTTCAAAGTTGTTCAGCCCGATTATGAATATTCCTAGGGAACTTTTTACCCGGATTTTATTTTTCTCGGCGATTATATACCGCTACTTTGAATCTACGGCGAAAGTTTGTTCACTTTGAATCCCGCATGAGAGATGTCTCCAGTTTAGAAATCAGATATTTGGAGAAAGAACGTCATTTCATAAATTAACTTTATATGTATAAATAATATTTTATATTTGGGAATTGTGAGTTTTGTTAGTTAGACAATTTAAAAAACAAAATTGAACATCAAAATGGAAGAATATAAAGTGTACTCACTCCGTGTGCCAATTGCGTTTGGTAAATATTTGCTTTGAATTTGTTAACATTTTGCTAGAGCTAAATTTTTCCATTGGCTTATTTTTGATGTTTAACATGCCCACTGAGGATTGAGAGAGATGGAAAGTACACTCTTGGACTTTTCCTCATAACAAGTGTTGACATGTGTCGGGAAAACAGCACATCGTTCAGATTATTAAACCAAAGGCTACAAACATGTAATGAAAGTTGTTGAATAAACTAAAATTGATTTTTTTAAAAAGTATGGATACGAACATTTTATTATTACATTTGTTTCGCTATGATTTGTACGAGAAATTTTCCTAAAACCCATTAACCCCCATTTAAACACAATTGGCACACAGTCTTAAGATACAGCTCCAGCCCCTTGAAATTACTTAAAACATAAAGGTGCGAACACTCATGTGTTTGTACTTTGGATCCAAATAAAAATATTTACCTACCGTCGTGGAATTCAAAAAAATATTTTCGAGAGCTGGAAAAGTTTTTCTTGGCATTTGGCCCACCGACGGTGCTGGTTTTATTTTTCAAATTCATGTCGGCTTTCTGACGTCGCGTCGTTTACACTTTTCGACCAAACATTTAAAATTGTATTTTATTGCTCAAATGTTCGCTAACAAATGTGAAACACGCATTTTTATAACATTTCCCCATTGTATTGCTGAAAAAAAAACATTGCTCTGCTAATTCTTTGACGATTTCCATAGAAATACTTCTATTGAGCCTTTTGTGTACATGTGCGCAGATGTACAGACTGTTTTATAAATATTGGATGGAGGTTAATCCTCAGGCTTTATAGAAGATGTAAAGGTATATCAATTTTAAGGCTTTTATAAAGTTTCCATGTGCCATTTGTAAAGATGCACACCCCTTTTGCGAAAAATACTTTTTTTGTCAAAATTTAAGAAAACGATTTTCGGTACAAATTTTATGATATTCGAAAGAAGTTTTGATGAAAATAGTTTGCTATTGTCCATAGATCATTTAAGACCCTGCCCACTATTTGAAAGCTTTTTTAAAAAGTCGATTCTTATAACCAAAACTAATTACTTACTTACTTAAGTGGCGCTACAGTCCGGAATGAACATGGGTCTCAACCAACAACTGCCTCCAGTTGCATACTCCAAGTTGGTTGAGTTCGGTTTTTACTTGTGTGGTCCACTTAAGGCGAGGTGTTCCTCTACTGCGTCCGACGTCTGACTGGGAATCGAAGACTCTTCGAGCCGCAGTATTGCCGTCCATTCGTTCTACATCTTAAACGTCCAATGCGGAGTTTTTTGACCCGGGGAATTTCGCCGTCCAGCTCTTATAGTTCTTGAATCTTCGTCTCCATAGCCCGTTAACGCAAACGGGACCGAAGATCTTTCGAAGTGTGAAATTTTGATCGGTTTTGGACTTTCCTGGCCTAAAACCACACTTATAAGGGCCGACCAGGTTGGTGGTAAACGGTTTTAGGCGTTTACATATTACGGCAGATAGCATTATGTAGGCGATGTTGAGGAGACTTATGCCTTTGGATCGGGCAAACGATGCTGAGGTTCCCTTCTTCAGGCATACTTTCAGCCGAGCAGATTTGGCTTGTGAGTTGGTGGATGTTACTTACCAAGTCATCGCCGCCGGCTTTATAGCGCTTACCGGGAAGGCCGTCATTTCCGGCAGCCTTTTGAAGCTTGACTTTAGATATTGCCATCCTCACCTCACTCAGGTCGGGTGCTTGGCAGTTTTCGCTGTCGTTGCCAATATTGAAAGATCGTTCTGCCTGATAGTGGAATGTTGTTCCTCATAGCCATTTAACAGTCTGCAGAAGTGGCTCTTCCATATCTTCAGCCTCGACTGTGTCTAAACAACGATATTTCATTGTTTGTCTCGAATGGAGTGGCGCCTCTCTATATCCTCGATCGTGCGCTTTTCTTGATCTTTTTTCTTCTTTCTGAGAAGCCGGTGTTCTTCACTTCTTCTTTGCCTATGGAGCTCAATGGCAGCTCTCGTCTTCACCTGCAGCTTAGCCTTGTAGGCCTCGTTTTGTCGGCATTCCTTAATAAGAGGTTTCTTGCTGGTAAGCGCGAGAAACCTAGGACATCAGTTACGGCTGATCTAATGGCCTGTTGGCATCGTTGCCATTGATCTTTGACATTCGATGCTGGTGGTATGGTGTGAGAGGTTAAACGGTAAGTGGGGCGCGAAGGTCCTGGCGTTCTCTTGCTATTGCAGTCCTTCGACATTAAATTTTTCACAATAATTCTGGACTGTTGTATCGTCGTGGATATCGGCATTCTTACCTTGGCTGCAACAAGGTAGTGTACCGAGTCGACGTTAGCTCCTCGAAGTGTTCGGACATCCAAAATATTGGAAGAAGCTCGTAAAAGTAGTCTAGTGCTATATCATCTTTTTCCTCCGTCATAGCTTGGGCGCATGTATGTTTTTCGAATTCGGCCATGATGCGGATTTTAACAATTAGTTTGCATAAGGCTTCTTGCCTAGGTTTGAAAGTTATAACAAATCAACATCCGACTAGCCGCTGTTTTTGTTTACTATAACACGCTACGTAGTAAATGCCACATTGTTTCATCCTCTTTTTGCCTGGCCCAACACATTGTATTTCCTGGATGGCAGTAATATCAGCTTTTTAGCAGCTTAGGGATTCTGCTGCATATACGCTACATAGAAGATGTCACAGTGTTTCATCCTCTTTTTGCCTGTCCCATCACATCGTATTTTCTGGATGGTAGTAATGTCTACTTTAGCAGCTTAGGGCTTCCACTAGTTGTTCGCTTGTACCTCTCCTGTTTAATGTTCTCACATTCCAGGTGCGTAAACGAACTTCGTTGTCCTTTTCTCGTTTGGCAGTGTCGTCAACAATAAATCAGTCCTTTCCGACGCTATTGGTTGCTTTGTAGCAATTTTTTTTTCCATAGTTCCAATTTATGAGATACCCCTAGGACATATAGCCATCAGTATACACTAAGGGTTTGAGCGCTGCCGTTTGCTTTTCGGTTCATCCGCCAGCATCTCTGTTCAAGGGGCCTGACTTACTCTTGAAATTCCTAGACAACCTGTTGTCCGAATACATTGAAGCAGCTGATCTACGTTCGCCTGGAACAGCAGGCCGGGTATCTGTTCTGTGCCATTCCGACCAGTCTTTTTATAGTGTTAGGTCTGGTTTTTGTCTTGCAATCAAAACTTGCACTTTTTGTTTAGTAAGTTCAATCCGTTTGGATAAAACCAGTACACAATGGTTACCGCTTGGAGGTAAAAGTAAGCACATTTGATGTGTAGTTACAGCCACGGGGCATTGTCAAGTTAAATCCAATGGCCATTCAGAGTCTACCCTCGTTCAACACCCAACTATCATAAACCCTATACGAAAGCATTTACCGAGGCATAGTGTTATATAAGTCCGTACTAAAATGTTGAGCTAGGATAATGATATTTGGTATATAAGCCCGTTGCCCATACCTCAAATAAAAGTTTAAAAACTTTCAAGTTCTATCCACTGCCAAGCCCACTTTTCAGAGAAACGTCTTTGTTGGTCAACTTGAAAAAGTATCTAAACGGAAAATTTTGGCAATGTCATTATGATTCCATAAAATGTTTAAACAACGGCCACGTATTTTGAAGATAAGTTGGGATAGGGTATTCAACGATTCGCACAGCGAATTGATGCCTTCGAAGTTTGTTCAGGATACGATGAAAGTGAAAAAGTAAAAATTCCCCACTGTCATCTAATTCAGAATATGAGAGTTGAGAAAAGTGAAAAATTTACTCGCCATTTTTTTTCATTATTATGTTGATTAGGTATTTATGGACTACAGTCAATCGCCAAGAATGTTTATAAAAAGATTCACTGTTATAAAATTGTTTTCACCTCTAGCTTAAAATGTGTCACTTATGGATATAATATGGTACACAAATGTCAACAAATTTTACGAGCACCAACATGCAACACAGACATGTATCTAAGGCACACCAACTTCAATGTGTAAACCCATCTTTGGTGAGTATTTCCCATCAGATGACCACAGTTGATGAAATACCAACGCGATATTATGGGGGCTCTCCAAGTAGGAAGCGCACTTGCACTATCCTTCTTGTGTGGTGGCACTTGCCTATGTATTAGTTAGCATTCGGTGTGATCGGAATAGGTGTACCTCACGTGATATTTCGGCATTCGCTTTTCATTACGAGGTTGGTATAACGATTTGCAACAGTGAGAAGAGTTTTTTTTTCTGTTTTTGTCTTTTTTTTTGCATTTGCAACACGGCACCATGTGACTCTGTGATGTAATATTCCGACGGAATATGTTACTATGCTGTGAATGAAAAAAGAAAACGTAAACAGAAACACAAAAAAAAAAACAATAATTGATCTATTAGTATGCTTCTTTCTCTTCGCATATTCAAATTTTTTTTGGACTAATCAAAACGGGCGCATTTTTATTGTATGACATGTGTACGTTGACTTTCGCTAGTGACTTTGAACGATGAGCTGGTGTTCAGAGGTTCGATCCATTATTCATTTTATTTTTTTTAAGAACCATCGCAAATCGTTAAGTAATTGGTGTAGGTGCCGACGACGAATTGCGATTGAAGTATTTATTCTTGACAATGGAGTTACTCAGCTGGTTAGCTTTTTGTTTGTTGATTTGAGATGCTAATTTGCATTCAAAGATGCAATGTCCGTTTTAGACGGTTATTTATAGGAAGTCGCATTTTTGGGTTTTTGTAATAAAACCTGGAAATTCCTTATCCGGAATAGCAGGTGATTCAATAGCGTCAATATCTTGGCTGCAGACGTAATCAAAATCATCCTTAATAAATGAGTGGTGCGTCACGCGTTTAAAATCGGGACACTCTCGTACAAAAATCAATGCCGTGATTTTTTTTCTACAATCCCGTAAAGACCGCAGGCCTCTACTGTCACTTTTGATCTTCATCCATCGTCACATTCAATTGAAGTCATAGTCACGATTTCAAGCAATCAATCAATTAGCGCCTTATCGAGTTGGTTTGAATCTTCGGCCATCTGTTATAGCTTAGGTGTGTATTCCGGATTGTGTGAAGTCTTCGTGTTATTTGCTGTCGTGTGCTAAAAATGTGCTGACGCGTTGACTCGCTAATCTATTTCTTTGAAGGACGTAGGCATTGTTCACAACACATATATATATATGTTTAAGTTTGGTGGTGATAAGGTTGGTGGTTTTAGTCTTTTGTAATCCCACTCAAGTCAATGCAGACTTGTATATATAGCTTATTCCTCTTGGTGTCATTAAAGGCCATTTCAATTCCCTTCTAGTCATCCACAGCGACTCCGAAGATATAGAAAAAGAAGATTTCAAATAGATCCTTCAAATATTGGAAAATGTATTTTCTTAACTTGGTTGACTATGAGGTACAGGCAGGTAGAAAAGTTCATTTCAAATAGATCCGTCAGATCCTTTTTTGCTTGATTGCCCCCGTCCTGTGCATTGGCACAGAAATTTAAGATTTTTTTTCATGTATCTCATCATCACATCTACAAAGGTCATAGTCTAGAATATACATTTCCAACTAATTTTCAAACCATTTTCAGTGGGTTGTATACAGTTAGTTAGGCAGGAAGTCTTATGCCTACAAGACATTAGCGAACGCATTGTAGCAATCCGCATCAAGGCCGAATTCGTTAACATAAGCCTTATATTCGCTCACTCCCCAACGGAGGAAAAATGTGACATAGCTAAGGATTGCTTATAGCAGCTCCTTGACCAAACTTATGAGCGACTACCGAAGTACGATGCTAAAATCGTGCTGGGAGATTTTAACGCAAAGGTAGGAAGAGAAGACATCTTTAGCAGTATTGTTGGAAAGCATAGCCTACACTACAACATGTCTGGTAACAGACTAAGGCTGATTGACTTCGCTGCGGAACGAAATGACACTATAGCCAGCACACGGTTTCCTCACCTCGATATCCATAAGAGGACATGGCGGTCTCCAGATCAACGAACGGTCAATCAAATTGATCACATAGCGATAGACAAGCGCCACGCATCCAGTATTTTGGATGTCCGAACATTTTGAGGAGCTTACGTCGACTCGGACCATTACCTTGTTGCAGAAAAGGTAAGAATGCGGATGCCCACTACCCTATAGCAACCCAGAAATACTGTGAAAAAATTTAGTGTGTAATAACTGCAGTCGCAAGATAGCGCCAAGACCCATGCGCAACGCGTATCCCTTAACCACTCGATTAACACCATATCACCAGCATCGAATGTCGAATAACAATGGCAACGATGCCAACATCACCTTAGATCAGCCGAAACAGATGTGCTACCCTGGTTTGACGAGGAATGTCGACAGATGCTCGCAGCCAAGAACGAGGGCTAAAAGACTAAGCTGCAGGTAAAGAAGAGAGCTGCCACTGGAAGAACATTGGCTTAATCGGGCTAAGTATATGCTGTCAACACAAAAGGACACACAACATAGACGAATTGGATATAACGTCACCATTGACAGATATTACTTTGAGGTAGTACTGGACTTTGTCTATCTCGGCTTCGCTATTCACTCTGACAACAACATCTCGTCAGAAATTAAACGAAGAATTACTCTTGCCAACCGCTGTTTCTTCGGGCTAAAAAGGCAATTCAATAGTAAAGCCCTCACTCGAACTACTAAGGAGATCCTATATAAGACCCTGATCATCCCAGTCTTGTTCTACGGCGCTGAAGCATGGACCGTCTCAAAAGCGGATGAAGAAATCCTTGGTCGATTCGAGAGGAAAATTCTTCGAAAAATCTTTATTCCCGGTTGCGTTGGAGACGAAGATTCAACCAAAAACTATACGAGCTGTACACCGGACATGCCCCTGGTAAAAAAAATCCACATTGGACGTTAAAGATGACTATGACGAGTAGAACGAATGGAAACCAATACTCCGGCTCGCAGAGTCTTCGATTCGACGCAATAGGGGAATACCGACCTCAACCAACTGGGAGTGCGCAACTGGAGGCAGTTAGCTAAAGACATGGCTAATTAAAGAGGCATGTTGGTTGAGGCCCATGTTCATTCCGGACTGTAGCGCCAGTTAAGTGTATGCAGTTAGTATGGCCACTAGCGTCTATACAGATTTCCTATTTCTTCGAAGGTGTTTGTGGGTACTGGCTTTGTCATACTCTAGGGACATCTTCTTCGATGATTCATAGGAGCGGATATTCCATCACTCCAGTAGTTTAAGGTCGAATATCTGACCGATCTACCTTTTTAATGCTGCTGGCAGAACCTCTCCCTGCAAGCCCGTCAGCAGTTTCTCTTATATGTCCCAATCTGGTAAGTCCAATGACAGCATCTAACAACAACAGCGGAGCTATCTATAAAATCACCTTGTGCTATCGCCAGCATTGTGATCGCTTTGACTGCCTCTGCTACTGCCAATATGTTTGCTTGAAAGACAATGTGATTTTTCTGGTTTGAGAACCATAATCATATCCGCGACTTTCCACTGTCTTGGAATGTATTCTTATCTAATTGCTGCATTTACAATGAAGAGGAGTTTAGGTAATGCTTTCCGAGGCAACATTTTAAGAAGTTCTCCTCCAACAAGGTCATTACCCGAAGCTTTTTTAGGCTTTAATTGTTGTATTTGCTGTTTAAGCTCGGCAATACTTGCATATCTTATTATATTGCTATCGGTTGTAGTCTCGGATACTCGGATGCTGGGCTTAAATGTTTTCTCGAATTGTGCGGCAAAAACGTTTGCTTTTTCCTTATCGTCCCTATTTCCTTTTTGCCCAATCGTCTTGAGTAACACTAATTGGTGGCACAGCGTTTTTTTTTGGCCGTTTTATGACTCTAATTGCTTTCCAGAGCGAATAATTCGATTCCTTTCCAGTGTTAGGGCTTTGGAAATAAGTTGCTTTTGCATGGTTCTTAAAATTTTTTACCGAATTTGATAGCAAGTTACTAAATCGATTCAGATGTGTTTTATCTGGCGGTGCACGAGTTTGGTGCCATCTTTTACCAGCTTTTCTTTTTTGTATAACCAAATCTTTTAATTCCCATGGGTACTTGGTATTACTTTATCTTTCTATTTTGCGTTGTTGGGGAGTATTATTCCATGCTGATTTTTCAACGATATCGATAATGGAGTCAACCGCGACTTCGAGTTCTAATGGGGATCTAAGCGATACACCCAGTCGAATATTATTTTCAATATCGTTTTTGAAGCCTTTCCTGTTGGTTTTTCCGTTTGTTAGTCTGGAAGGGGTTTTATTTCGACTCGCTCATTGTTAGAATATACGGAGAATGATCAGAGCAAGGATCAAAGAATTTTTCAACTTTGTTTCGATTGGACGGCATACCTTTTACGATGAAAAAATCGATCAAAACCGGTATTTTTGTAACATCAGCTGGACAGTAAATTGGTTTTTTCCGTAGAATAAAATTCGGTATTGTACTTTCTACCTACATCGTAAAGCATCCTACCTTTCTGTGATATGCATCTAGATCCCCAGAATGTATGTTTTGCATTAAAGTCCCCTCCAATGACAAAATGCTGTCCAAGCAAGTTTTCAAAGTCAATTTTCTCAACCTTGCATCGTGGTGGGCAGTAAACAGAAGATATCTTCAGGAAGAATTGTCTGCTTTTGACTTGTATAAAGCAAACTTGCATTATTTCGACTTCTAATTTAAAATCAATCGAATGTTCGATACACTCTTTTACATATAGTGATGCTATACCTCTAGCCTTGTTTGATGGATGTAATCAAAATAACCTTTAATCTTTAAGTGGGAATTACTCTTTGCGTGAGTTTCAGATATTAGGCAGGCCTCGATATATTTTTCCTGCATAAACAATTCGAGTTCTCCAAGTTTCTGCCAAAGGCCATTGGCATTCCACGTAAGAATCTCAAGAAATCTTTTCATTTTGGAGGTAGATTACGTCTGTTGCGAATACATTTTCAAGCTTTACTAGCCTGTCGAAAAAAAGTTTATTCGTTTCGCTTTGTTCCTCAAGTTTTGAAAAAAATAATCGAAAAAACGTTGGAAACGGGGTCTGGTGAAATAGTTTTATCGGGTACTGTATCTTGGGCACAAGTTTGTACATTTGGTTTTGGATGTACAAGATCCGATCGTATTTCGATTGTTGCCTGCTTTGGCTTTGAGGTAGGCGAAATTTTAGGCCTTTTCTTAGTTAAATTCAATTTCTGTGAATTTTTATAAGTAAATTTCATCCGTCTTTTTTGCAAGTCTTTAGCTACTTCACAGCCGCGGTAACATGCGGGATGATCGCCTTTACATTTAGTGCAAACAGCAGGAGTTTTCTTATCTGATCTGCAATCTTCTGTCAGATGATTTTCTGCACATTTTACACACCGCGGCTCTTTCTGACAATAGGTTTGCGTATGAATGTATCCTTGGCAGCGCTTGCACTGGGGAACTAATTTTGAATCCTTCCGCATGGGTTCGTTTTTCCAAAAATATAAAGTATTGTTGTTATTTCATAATTTTTTTCATAAAGGCAGACCTCGTTTTATTAAATTCTCTTCGCCCTCTTTTTGCTGTTTGGTTTGCTTGGCAATTTTAAAGTCTATACCTTTTTATTGTCTGTTTTTCATGTCGCTAACTATGTCATCCTTTAAGCACGACGCAGTAACCCTCTGGCTACAACGCGTAAAGGGCTTTCAGTTTTATTCTTAAACGAATACCATTCAATTTTATCGGTATTTAGTTTGCGATATAATAGACGGTAACTTTCTGGATCTTTTACGCAGACTTTCCATGTATTTTTTTTTAAGTGAAGTCACTTGGTAGGCTGATAATGGTAACTATTTTATCAAGGTATGCAACTTGTTATAGTCGTCTATACTGATCACATTAATTGACGGTGGGGGCCGTTGTTTTAGCTGTTTCGCTTGGTTAGTGTTCTCTTTGTCGCGGTTTATTAATTCAGGTGAGGATATAGCTTTCCTTTTTTTCACCGGTCTTTTCTTTAGAATATAGTCTGTTTCGTGACTGAATTCTCCTTCGTCGGTATGGTATTCTGAAATAACCGGGCGGTTTGCGCTCGGTTTTGTTTATTAGTTAATTTTAATGAACTCTTTAGGGTCATGCTTTCATCCTTTCCGAAGCTCTTCGCAGAACAGTTCTAATTTGTTCAGCCTAGTTCGAAGAACGTCGTTTTCGTCCTCAAGGCTTTATACGGAGACGCATATATTTTTTGAGGTCCTGATGTAGGTGACCTCGTTATCCTTGAACTTTTTCTGAAAGGGTTACAAAATTGCAATAATTGGCACTCACCAGAATCCGTAGAGCCGACCTCCGAATAGGGTGGATTTTCCAGTGAAACTAGATTGTCACATGGGGTATTACATCTTTTTGTTCAGTCTCGGGTATATTATTACCCCTAACATGAAGGGGCTTAAAAATTTTGTAACTAATTTCAAATCAAATTTTTACGTTCTACTTTTCTTTTCCTTTCAGGTATGTCAACTAAAATAAATTTAAACAACTAAATGATTGGGTAAGTTTCCTTAAACATTAGTTTCCCAAAGCGTTAGGGGTCTCCTTCACATTTTATCAGCAACTGATTTATTTAAAATATTTACGCAAACATTTCAAAGCACACAAGTGCACTAAGCAACATAATTTATTGGTGTCCTCTTATACAAAAGTATGTCCATTAATTTTATAATACAATGGCATCAGAATTTAAATACATGAAATGTTAAAAGGTCTAAAAGGTATTTAAATTATGGTCTTATATTTTTTAGAGGTATTTTAAAAGCCTCCCATTTACATAAAATTATTAAGATTTTAGTTCAGCCCCATTTCCGCACGAACTTAAAAGTCGTACAAAAATCTATTAATGATTCTGATTTTTTTAAGGAGACTAAATCATACTCAGTCGTTTCCTAATTTCCTTCCCAATCTGCATTTAAAAGTAAAGATTTTCAAAATAAATTGTTTTTTTAAACGAGTCATGTGTTATCGTCTCCAAAATCTGGTTAAAAGCTGACCATTTACCCTTATCAGTGTACGCCTTGAGCATGAGATATTACGCTGTCCAGTTTAATTTTCAATTGATTGCATGTTTGCCCACACATTTTTGATTTCAAGTTCGCTTTCGCTGACATTGCTTGACAAATTGAAACTGACAGGAATTTTTTTTAATTATTTTTTGGCGCCCGTGGCGTTGTTCACTGCGGCTTTAGTCATGATAAATAAATCATGGAAGCGTTTTTTTTTCCATGCAATAAACATTCCACATGAAAGTTGGTGTTTGTTATTGAAATTCTTCAAAAAGATTTACGACAGTGCCTTTTGCAGGTATTTTGGTAAACCTACCACTTTTAATATTATGTTGTGCCTGATACGATCCGTAACTTATACAACCAAAGCTATAATTAAGTCGTTCATTTAAACTCGAGAATTGCTCGAGAATTGCTCGAGATGGCCTTGGATTAAGCCTCTGCAGTCTATTGAAATTCAAATAAGCAAGTCAGGTGATCCATCAATGTAGATAAACAACTCAGTCTGTCCTATAGTATTTTGGAAGACTATCATTCCGTACCTGGCTTTGGATTGACGAGTTCAATGACCGAGTTTGTAGACTTGTTTGTTTTATAGAAAGAAGTCCCACATTCTTAGAGCTTGTTTTTAACTTATTTTAAAACACATGAATATCTTAAATATAAAAACTGACAAACGGACACATTCTAAGCGCAATTAGAGTTGAAAACTACCATTTCGAGAGAGCGACACTAATTTATGACCGCAATCGATTCGAAAACGTTTTTTTTTTAACCCATTGTTTGATATTTGTTTTTCGTTATATCAAAACACCCACATGACAAATATTGATAAATAATATTTATATTTTTAGAGACTTATCAGGCGAATAAATCTCGAGAATGGGATTTTTTTTACCAAAATTTGGAGGTGACCATTTAAATATTCACATCACTTAGGTTTACATTGTACAGTGATGAACGCAAATTCTTAACGGGCTTTCGACGCGGCTCCTCTGCTCATTCTGCTTCCACGTAGTTGGTTCAGAAATCCACGATTGGTTGTTTCATGAGCCAGTAGGATCTTCTTGTCTCGAATTGGAAGGACGGTATTCTGAGTTTGCTCCTCTGCTCATTCTGCTTCCACGTAGATGGTTCAGAAATCCACGATTGGTTGTTTCATGAGCCAGTAGGATCTTCTTGTCTCGAATTGGAAGGACGGTATTCTGAGTTTGCTCCTCTGCTCATTCTGCTTCCACGTAGTTGGTTCAGAAATCCACGATTGGTTGTTTCATGAGCCAGTAGGATCTTCTTGTCTCGAATTGGAAGGACGGTATTCTGAGTTTGCTCCTCTGCTCATTCTGCTTCCACGTAGTTGGTTCAGAAATCCACGATTGGTTGTTTCATGAGCCAGTAGGATCTTCTTGTCTCGAATCGGAAGGACGGTATTCTGAGTTTGCTCCTCTGCTCATTCTGCTTCCACGTAGTTGGTTCAGAAATCCACGATTGGTTGTTTCATGAGCCAGTAGGATCTTCTTGTCTCGAATTGGAAGGACGGTATTGTGAGTTTGCTCCTCTGCTCATTCTGCTTCCACGTAGTTGGTTCAGAAATCCACGATTGGTTGTTTCATGAGCCAGTAGGATCTTCTTGTCTCGAATTGGAAGGACGGTATTCTGAGTTTGCTCCTCTGCTCATTCTGCTTCCACGTAGTTGGTTCAGAAATCCACGATTGGTTGTTTCATGAGCCAGTAGGATCTTCTTGTCTCGAATTGGAGGGACGGTATTCTGAGTTTGCTCCTCTGCTCATTCTGCTTCCACGTAGTTGGTTCAGAAATCCACGATTGGTTGTTTCATGAGCCAGTAGGATCTTCTTGTCTCGAATTGGAAGGACGGTATTCTGAGTTTGCTCCTCTGCTCATTCTGCTTCCACGTAGTTGGTTCAGAAATCCACGATTGGTTGTTTCATGAGCCAGTAGGATCTTCTTGTCTCGAATTGGAAGGACGGTATTCTGAGTTTGCTCCTCTGCTCATTCTGCTTCCACGTAAATGGTTCAGAAATCCACGATTGGTTGTTTCATGAGCCAGTAGGATCTTCTTGTCTCGAATTGGAAGGACGGTATTCTGAGTTTGCTCCTCTGCTCATTCTGCTTCCACGTAGTTGGTTCAGAAATCCACGATTGGTTGTTTCATGAGCCAGTAGGATCTTCTTGTCTCGAATTGGAAGGACGGTATTCTGAGTTTGCTCCTCTGCTCATTCTGCTTCCACGTAGTTGGTTCAGAAATCCACGATTGGTTGTTTCATGAGCCAGTAGGATCTTCTTGTCTCGAATTGGAAGGACGGTATTCTGAGTTTGCTCCTCTGCTCATTCTGCTTCCACGTAGTTGGTTCAGAAATCCACGATTGGTTGTTTCATGAGCCAGTAGGATCTTCTTGTCTCGAATTGGAAGGACGGTATTCTGAGTTTGCTCCTCTGCTCATTCTGCTTCCACGTAGTTGGTTCAGAAATCCACGATTGGTTGTTTCATGAGCCAGTAGGATCTTCTTGTCTCGAATTGGAAGGACGGTATTCTGAGTTTGCTCCTCTGCTCATTCTGCTTCCACGTAGTTGGTTCAGAAATCCACGATTGGTTGTTTCATGAGCCAGTAGGATCTTCTTGTCTCGAATTGGAAGGACGGTATTCTGAGTTTGCTCCTCTGCTCATTCTGCTTCCACGTAGTTGGTTCAGAAATCCACGATTGGTTGTTTCATGAGCCAGTAGGATCTTCTTGTCTCGAATTGGAAGGACGGTATTCTGAGTTTGCTCCTCTGCTCATTCTGCTTCCACGTAGTTGGTTCAGAAATCCACGATTGGTTGTTTCATGAGCCAGTAGGATCTTCTTGTCTCGAATTGGAAGGACGGTATTCTGAGTTTGCTCCTCTGCTCATTCTGCTTCCACGTAGTTGGTTCAGAAATCCACGATTGGTTGTTTCATGAGCCAGTAGGATCTTCTTGTCTCGAATTGGAAGGACGGTATTCTGAGTTTGCTCCTCTGCTCATTCTGCTTCCACGTAGTTGGTTCAGAAATCCACGATTGGTTGTTTCATGAGCCAGTAGGATCTTCTTGTCTCGAATTGGAGGGACGGTATTCTGAGTTTGCTCCTCTGCTCATTCTGCTTCCACGTAGTTGGTTCAGAAATCCACGATTGGTTGTTTCATGAGCCAGTAGGATCTTCTTGTCTCGAATTGGAGGGACGGTATTCTGAGTTTACTCCTCTGCTCATTCTGCTTCCACGTAGTTGGTTCAGAAATCCACGATTGGTTGTTTCATGAGCCAGTAGGATCTTCTTGTCTCGAATTGGAGGGACGGTATTCTGAGTTTGCTCCTCTGCTCATTCTGCTTCCACGTAGTTGGTTCAGAAATCCACGATTGGTTGTTTCATGAGCCAGTAGGATCTTCTTGTCTCGAATTGGAAGGACGGTATTCTGAGTTTGCCAACCTTTCTGCTTATAAAGGTTGTCCGATAAATCACGCAAAATATAATTTTGATAGAAAATACAGTTTTTTTTTAAAACACTATCAAATCTGTATCGTAGTGAGCTTAATACAAGCTGCATCTACGAGCAGATGCCTCAGCATATAATTTGTATCCACAGGCTCAACATTTAGTGCATTTGTTAGTATGATATAACAGAACATAGAGGTTCTTAAGTTAAATAATACTAACAAATCAATAAACGATGAAAATTACAAATAAAGCTGCATATATTAAACAAAAGACAATTATTTCGGACACTTAATACGACTTTAGCAGACAAATTCGCAGATTGTTTTACAAACTACTTTTACTAACAAGCAGTTCAATTACATCGTTATTTTTATTGTAAACTCTACTCAAGTGACTAATAGCCTCATGCATACCATAATTGTGCTTATGATCAGGTATTTCTAAAATACGAAAGTTATGGGAACCGCCCCGGGTATTAAACCAATGGCACTTAAAAGATCAGGAGCATCTATTTTTCCTGATAATAATTGGTGTAAGGAAACCATATCATGGTTCAGTCTACGTCCAGACATAGGCAACAACTGTAGTAGTTTAATTCGACACCTACACGTAGCAAATTGTGTGCATCATCCTACGGAAGTCCTCTCAAAGCAAATCTTATGAATTTACGTTGAACTGCCTCAATTCTATTTGAGTGAACTTCATAGAAGGGTGTCCAAACTTGTGAGGCATACTCCAATTGAGGGCGAACTAGACAGATATAGAGCGACAGGGTGACATAAGGGTCATTAAACTCCTTTGAAAACCTTTTTAAAAATCCGCACATCAAAATAAACACCAAGATCCTTAAAACTGTCTACTAAACAGAGAGTGTGCTCGGACAGAATATAATTAAAATTGGATGGAACAAGTTTTCGTGAAAATGTCATATGCTGGCGTATCAGCATATATCAATATTCTGCTTTCTCGAATACATGCTCTTGCATCGTTAATAGCAAGTATAAACAAGATAGGGCCTAAATGACTACCTTGGGGTACTCCAGATTGGGCAATAAAATTTAGAACCACTGGAAGAACCCTTTTGAAAAGTCAGTGTATATTCAATCGACTTCTTGTTTATTTTCCAAGCTGTTGGAGCAATGATGCATAAATGCTAAGAAATTTGTGACAGTGGATCGATTTTTTTTTTACAAAACCATGCTGTTCTTTACAGATAATGTTTCGACAAAGGAAGGCCAATTTATCACAAATAATATGTTCGAATAGCTTAGGAATACACGATAGTTTTGAGATAGGTCTATAATTAGAAACACAGTGAAACTTCCATAAGTCGAACTCTCAAAATGTAAGAAAAAAAATTCGACCAATAGAAAATTCGACTTAGAGAAATAAAAACAAAAGCTTGATTTTTTTTTTGTGTTTTAATATAAGGATATTTCAAAGAGAGAAAAAGTTTTTTTAAGTATCAGGAGCCTTAAAAAAAGTCAGTTATCATTCGTTGACGTTTTTTTCATTTCATTTTGATTTATACGTAATACGTTTCGATTTCGTGAATTATATTGAAAAACCGATTCGGCGTATCGTGTTCAGTAAGAAGAGCATCTCGTATTGTGTCAAAGGCTTCATTGACTTTAGTTTGCTTTGGCTTTATGACTCACCTGGATCAGCATCAGCATCAACTTCATCTTTCCACTTCAGGTGTTACCGAAAGCAAAATTTCGTCATCAGACGTCATATGACAAACAATAATCTCATTACCCAAGTTAATGTTAATTTTGTATTCGCGAAAAATCCTCTTGCAGTTCTCTGAACTCGGGTATTGGCACACCAAAGTCTGCGTGAATTTCATTGATTCTTAGCTCTGCCAAAATAACGTCATCTTCTTCATCCCAAAGGGAATGTTTGCTAAATCCAGCCTTAATAAAAGAATTTCGTATTGTTGAGCTCTTTATATCGCAGTTCCATGATATTGAAACATTTTGTATGTATGTATGAGTAAAGAAACTTATGGACTAACATTCCCTTCTTCCAGCAAAGTAAGAATTTTGCTTAAGATTGTTTTTCTTTAGAAACACTTACAATTCTGTATGACTCCTTGGTCCATTGGCTGTAAAGCCGCTGTCATGTTCGGGGTAAAAAAACAAGCTTTATCGACTTTTAATTTGTTGGCGATTTGTGGGCACTACAATTGTTAACAAAAAGCAGTACTTTTCGTGTTTGATTAAAAAATAACTTGTCCCATTCTTTTAAAGAGTGGCTTACTGCCAATGCTCGCAGTCTTCTTGATTTATTGAGGCACTTTCTCCAGAAAGTGTTTTTTGAACAATGCCGTTTCTAGTTGATAAAAAATCTTTTACACCAAACTTTTTGTGCAATTTGTTGCCACGCATAACTTATCTTTTTTTTTAATTTTCAAGCCAACCTCTACTTGCAGCAAAGTTAGTTTCTCCAAATACAATAGCAAAGCCCTTAACCTTCTCTTTTATAATGGTGCCTGACATTGGCAAGTTTACGTTACGGGTTTTGGCAAACCATTTTGAGACAGCCCTGTCAACACTTTCATATTTAAGTTTTTTTTTCTCATTTAGTTATTTACGTTTCGTGAAGATTCAGCTTTTTTCTTAACACTTTTTTCTGTTGGTCCGTATGGTGGATAGTGTACTTGGAGGTAAACCATATTTTATGGCCATATTTTCACTGATGATCTTCAGTTTTTGTTCAAAAGTAAGATGGTTGAATTTTCTTCCCGACATAATGACATTTGCATTACTTTTTAAATGAATATGTAACGCAATTTAAATAAAATTTGGAACTCCTGCGCTTACAAACGTTTTAGATATCCGTCCGAAATCGTGGTGACGAGACACATACAAATCGTTTGGAAATACTAACAACACATCTTTACTTCCTAAACAAACTTCCAAAAAATGTAATCACAGCAAAGTAGACCCTATCAAAATTTTTAGGGGCGGTTTTCCCGATTCGAAGCCATACTTCGTACGTACATTCTAAACAAACTTCGAAATTAATCGAATACAGATTTTATAAAAAAGAAATAAAAGGGATTTCCCCGACTTAGAGAAAAAGTTCGATTTAAATTGACTTTTTGCCATCAAACGCAATAAAAAAAAATCGAATTGGAGAGGAATCCGAGTTACAGAAGTTCGAGTTATGGAGACCGAAATTCAAATAATAAAGTCGAAAAGACAAAGTTATCCATACAACTTTGAGTTGTGGAGAAATTCGAGTTATGGAAGTTCGAGTTAGTTCGACTGTATTTCCTCGCTCACGTTTTTTAAAAACTGGTGTCATAAATGCATTTTTCCACTGAGTTGGGAATACTCCTGTGGCAAAAGAACTTTTTAACATACAGTGCCGCTCACTTGAATAGCACCCCCCTTTGCTGTGAGTTTTAAGCTTAATATCTTCAAAAATAATTATGGTAATGACTTGTTTTTTTTTCTAATGAAAGTTTATTAAATTCTGTAAATAAAACAGAAGGAATGGAATTCATATTTAGAGTGTTAATTTTTTTTATAGATTTTGAAGCGATATGACTCAAAATATAAACATCACATTTTGGCTCACTTGAATAGCACCCGCTCATAAAAAAATTATTTAAAAATGTTTTCACACTGTTGGACTTAAAAATTTATTAGGAACACAATTAAGAATTAAATTTTGAATTGAATTTGAATTAAAAAAAAAAAATTAGTAACGGGTGCTTCCGCCTTTGTTATAAATAACCTCATACATCCTGTTTGGTAGGGACTCATACAATTTCTTGATGTAATCCAGCGAAATGGAGGCCCAGCTACTTCTAAGTGCTGCTATTAGCTCCTCCTTATTGGAGTATTGCTTCCCTGATTCGTACACCTTCCGAGCAAGCCATCCCCAAACATTTTCGATGATGTTTAGGTCTGGCGAGTATGGTGGCCATTCCAACAATAAAATGTTTTGACGCCCAAGAAATTGTTTTACCACTCTGGCATTGTGAATTGGTGCGTTATCCTGCTGCAATTTCCACGGCAAGTCACCAAATAATCCATTAATGGAAGGGATAACGTTCTCTAGTACTCCAATGTAGGACTGAGCGTTCATACGAGGAGTTAGGAACTGCAACTCCAAAGTGCCATAGTACGTTATGGCTCCCCAAATCACAACACCGCCAACTCGACTGTGCAAACGATCCAATTGATGTTCCTCCTTCCGCAAATCATGAAAGTAATAATTAAAACCGTCAGGACCCTCTAAATTAATTTTTTTTTTCGTCGGAGAAAACAACACGGTACCATTCCTTGCTCCATGTCATGTTAGCACGGCAGAAACTAAGGCGTTGCTCTTTGCGATATGGGTTAAGCGGTGGTTTTTTCTTTAACTTCAATCGCTTTAAGTGCTAAGCCTTCGAAATAATCCGCTTTATTGTGGACACGCTTGCTTTAACACCACTTTTTTCTCTTATTTTGGCTGCAGAGTCGAGTGCGAATTTGACGCGAGCCGCAGAATTGCTCTTTTTCCAGCTGGGGTAACGGCACTAATTGTTCGTCCTTTCATGTTTTTGCCATAGTTGGACTCGTTCCGTAAAAATGTGGATATCACTTTGCGGCTTCGTTAAGTTTTTTTGGCTATTTGGTGAATAGACAGGCCACACTCACTGTAAGCCTTGATTTTAGCTTTCTCGTCCTCTGTCAGTGATTTGCCACGACCCATTTTAACTAAAATTATCTTAAATTAATTAAATGATTATTAGAAAATACTTTTGCATAACCACCTGATTTGGCTTCCACACGAAAACTGATAATAGAGGGGGGTTGCTATTAAAGTGAACCAAAATAAAACTACATTTTTCCCAGTAATTTTAAACATCATAGCAAAAACTAGTTAACGGGACATTTCCAATGCATGAACTCGCTCACAGAAAGAGTGTTTAAACAGATATACAAACTATTATAAACATATTGAACCGTTGCATATTCAAAGACTCGAAATATTTTCAGTTTCATTATGCACAATGGGGGGTGCTATTCAAGTGAGCGGCACTCTATATATTAGGGTATGGCATAAGAGCATCTTTGCATTGCTTTACGACTATTGGTGGTATTCCATCGGGCCCCGCAGAGCAGTCATTATTTAGTTAAGAGATATATTTGTATATATATATATATATATATATATATTCATCGTCAAATGTAACGTTGCTGAAAATGGCATGAGGACAGTCATTAAGATAATTGAAATAATGGTCATCTATGACTAGAGGGGTATCAATAAATGATTTACTGAAATTATCTGCGAATAAGTTCGATAAAATTTAAGAACTCGATGTTTTTGGAATTATTGTAAGAGAAGTTGGCTGGACATCCGTCCATTTTTCTATTCGAGTTCACAAATCCCTAAAGCGTTTAAGGCCATTTTTGAGAGCGTTCTCCATATTGATTATGTTGTCGTTATAGAGATTATTAGACATCGCAGAGAATTCATTAAAATATGTCAGGTACTTATCATAGTCGTATTAAGTCAGGCTTTTAACAAAATTATTCCAAGCCCGGTTATGCTTGTTTCAAAGTGATTAAAGCTCTTTCGTGTACCAAGGGTGCTGGATTTGAAAATTTGTAGAATGCTTGACTGGGATAGTTATTATATCCATGCAATCTATAATTAGAACATACAAATTTTTCACTGCTTCTTCGAAATTGAAAAAGCCGTCAATCTTCACATTCGAATGAAAAATTTCTTCGGATAGCCTTTGAAAGTTTGCTTTCCGAAAGTCAAAAGAAAACGAACGATCATACCAGCATTTTCCTATAAATGTCCGCCGATGTCAATAAAAATATTTAATTGAGGATCATTTTTGTCTATGTTAGTAAAGCTGGTACTAGATTCTAATACTGCAGTACTAACAGAATCAGAAGAAAAAACTAAATCGAGAATTCGATTATCATGATTTCTTATACAGCTTGTCAATTGATAAAATGTTACCAAACAATGATTGCTCGTTGTGCAGAGTCTTCTGATGGAATGAAATGGGGTTCTCCTTTTGAAGGCACCCATTGTATGTGTGGTAAGTCGAAATCACCCAGTAACAAAATAATACTATCACAACAAGATAAGCCAAAGATGTATTCTAAATCCTTCGATAGCTCAGAATACAGAGTGCAAAGACAATAAAAGGAAATGTACGCATTTGCAACATAAAGATATTTATTTTCAATAGTTATCTTGACAGAGATTATTTTAATATTAAGAATGAATGGAATTTCAATTTTCTCTGAGGTAAGATGACTACAAGTCGCAGTAAGAACACCTCCACCAAGCGCTTTTAGGTCATTTATATGGCGGTCACTCCTATATACTGAAAACTCATGTTTCTTTAATCAGTTCCGAGGCAAGTATACTGGCCACGTTTCAGTAAGGGAAAATAAGTCGTGCGAAAAGGGTGGAGAGTTTAGAATAGTTTGTTCAGTTTTTGTTCGGAGCCCTCTTACATTTTGGTAGTAGAGGGACCGATTTTTAATTAGAACGCTTTAATTTTTTTTATTGATTCGTAAAGTATACAGATTAGGGTCATGTATGGAATAGCACGTACACTTTTACTGTAATTTTCTATGACCTTTTCATGTGTGGCTGAATTTCATTAATACACCGCCCAATATCCCCCTTCAATGCGTTGGTGGTCTTGTTTGCAAAGAATCATAAACCCCAAATAAAAAAGTCAACAAAAAAAACTCCGCAACAGGCTCGTTAGTACTCATGGCTAACATTTCTCACACCCATTCATGTTTTCGTGTGTACTACTTGTATGATGGCGGGAAATCATGTTCTATGCCGTCTCCGAACAGCTAAGTTGAGATAAGCTTTTCTTGACATGTGATACTAATTGGATGATTTTTTTGAGAAACAGTGAAAAGTTTTGGTACGGCTGGGAATCGAACCCAGACCTTATGAGTGGCAGTTCATCGCTCTAACCATCACGCCACTGAGCCCGAGCAATATCAATTATTTCTGCTTGAACAGCCGCATTTTTGAAGAAGAATGGTCCATAATTTTGAAAATATTGCTCAACAACGAAAATCCGTTGTTTTTTCGTAAAGCGTTCTATTTTTACTAATCCCGAACTGTCAGCTGTCATATTGCTACCTTTTTTCCGTTTGTAATGCAGGACTATTGAATTGTGCAAAAACAAATTTTTTCGAGAACTATAGGACATCCCTTAGATACATTTGCGAAACTACAAAAACAGCACTAAAATATAACTCAACAATAAAAATGTGCTGATTTTTCGTAAAGCGTTTCATTTTTATAACCCTGAACTGTCATCTGATGGTTGGGTGTTGTAGAACGAGGCTAGACTCTGATTGGCTTTTACTTGGCAATGCATATAGGTTGTAACTCTGAATACACATCAAAAGCCTATTTTTAAACTCCAAGTGGTAACCATAGGGTACTGGTCTCATTCAACCGTATGTGACTTGCTAAACGATAAGCGAGAGAGTTGATAACAAGACGAAACACAGCAAAACTATAAACAGCCAGGTCAGAATGGCACGGAATTAATACCCGGCCTGCTGTCTCAGGCAAACCTAGACAAGCTTTTTCGACATATTCGGACAACAGGTTATCTATGAATTTCAAGGGTTAGTCAGGCCCCAGAGATGGTGGTGGATGAACTGAAAGGCCAACGGCAGCGTTGAATCTCGTAGTGGATACTGATGGCCCCGTGTAGTTCTATTCTCTTTGGTAAAGTGCTAGAAAGGATCAAGGCAACATATGTCACACAACAGTATCTATTGTATATAGAATGGTGCTTCGTTGAATCACACTAGGATAAGCGATGACTGACCATATAAGCCCTTCAAGGATATGCCTTTTAACCTTGAGTAAAATTGCCTGCTTTTTGTAAATCTTCCTGTCAGTAAGTCAGCCTTTGGGTTCTAATCGAACAATCAGTTTTTTTTTCAATGTACGGTTCGCCATATTTTATGTCGGTATGTGCATATTTACTAACTTGAAAAAAAAAACGATTTCTATATTTAAGGCATTTTTATTAAATTTTGTCGCTTATAATTTATTTGAACTTAATTTAATTTGATCAATCAACGGGTATTTTTTTAAATGTGAAATCTTCATTACTAATCTAATAAACCATTCTTGACATTCACTTTTTGGAGATAATCCCTTTCAAATTTTCTTTCATTCGGACGTTCCAATTTCCGATGACGCGTTCGAGCATATTTATCGGTATCTCACAAATAACACGGGTAATGTTGGCCTCGAATCTTCAATCGTAGCTGGCTTATCCACAAATACCTTTAGGCTAGAAAAAGTCAAACAATATGTCCATTGTTTTACGGACTGTGTGGCAAGTAACGCCGTCTTGTTGAAACCAAATATTATCGAGATCTCGGGTTTTAATTTCAGGCAAAAATTAGTCCGCTTTCACGGCGCGATAACGAGTCCATTTACGTTGGTACCGGCCTCATTTTTAAAGAAATATGGACCGGTGATTGCACCAAAAATAAAACCACACCACGCGGTTGTTTTGCTTGTATGCAACTGCAGCTCTTGAAGCTTTGAGTGAGAAATATGCCTCATCGCTGAACAGAATGTTGGTCGAAAACAGTGAATAGTTAGCGAGGCTCTCGAGAGCCTATTCACTGAACGATTTGCAGACATTGTTCGCGTGTTAGTTTATCCATGATGAAATGTCAGTGAATACTGAATAAATAAATATATTGCATGGATTTCGGTACGAATGAGCTAAATATTTTGCGCTCGAGTGGGTCAAATAAAGTGTGATCTGCGTGGCCGTTTTTTATTATTTTTATTATTTTTAAACAAAGGAAAACAAAACTTGTTTTTTACGTTATTACGTTTTAAAAGAACAAATCAAATTGATATGATAAGTCGAATTCAGTAAGTACCCTTCAAGGAATCGCCTTAAAGTAGTCCAAATGTAATTCGCTTATCGATTCCGAAGACGTACTGAACTTTTCTCTCATTTTTCTCTTGACTTCATGATTTTTCCTACTCAAGCTATTGTGAATTACATTGCTTAGCATAAACGTTTACTTATATCATACAACTTAGAGTAGCATATTTTTAGTGTCTAAATAATATTTCAGCCTTAAGCTTTGCTATTACATTTTTAACATATATGTTTACTTTAATAATAATATTTAGCGTTGCATACATTTAGGGGCTAAATAATATTGCGGCCTCAGCTTTGCTATTACATTTTTAATACAAAAGTTTGCTGTCATCATATTATTTAGTGTTGCATAAATTTAGGGTTTAAATAAGATAAGATAAGCTCTGCTACATTCTCCCACTTTGACATGAGAACGTCTCGGAGTCTTGTCAAATTCAATTAATTTTATTTTGTGTCTTCTTTGATCGTCCTCGCTTTCTTAGGGTAATCAGTGGGATAGAACTTTGGTCACCTATGAATGGGGTTAAATTGGAGGAATGAAATATACCAAGTGGGATTAGTGGTTCATTTTCGTTGGCGACTTCATAGCTACAGGAACCAAATTTTCCTGATAATGGTGTATGGTCCGTCTCGTTTGGGTATGAATTTGGAGCTGATATCTTTTGCAGCGTTGCTCAAAACGTGGGTAGTTACCATTACTTTATCTCCTACAGGGAGGGTTGTCGTCTTAGCATCTGGTCGGCATACTGTTTCTTTCGGTCTTGCTGATGTAACTATTTCTGCTTCTTTTGCGTTTTTGAGTGTTTCGGTGTTTGATTTCAAGTATGGCGTGATTTGCGGAATAAAATTTTCGGATTCAACAATTTAAGTCATGTTGTATGTCATTGAATAACCTGTGCTTTGACAAAGCGAGGTATTCATGGCAAATCTTATGGCTGCCAGTCGATGTGACCATGAAGAGTGGTCTTTCTCCACGAGAATAGAAATTTGGATCTTTAGGTCTCTACTTTATCTTTCCACTGGATTAGCTTGTGGGTGGTAAACAGGAGTAAAAGTTTGTTTTATGTTGAAACAGAAAGTCAATTTTTGCACAATGGCGGATATGAATTGAACACCGTTGTCACTGACGCCTTGGAAGTCCATATCGGAGAAATATTTCATATATCAATATCTTAGAGCAGTCTTCGGAAGTCGCTTCTTTTAATTTGAACAATTCGATCCATCTGCTAGCTATGTCCTCTATGATAAAAATCCACTGTAATCCATCGGTGGTCATCAGAAGTGGTCCTACCAAATCGATTGCGATGATGTCAAAGCGTTGGCTACTCGGGATCGTTTGATGAAGTCCTGCGGGTTTCAAGTTGCTGCTTTTGTACCGTTGGCACGTTATGCAATTCTTGATGTAATTGGCTATATCCGAACGCATACCAGCCCAAAAGTATCTGCTGTTAATTGGCGCTATGGTCCGTTTTACACCGTAATGGCCGGCAGTCGCATCGTCGTGGTATGTTTGCAGAATGTAGGGTTTCAGGGTCATAAGCCACTTAAGGGGCTGGTGGTCGGTGATTAAGGTCACTTCTGGCCCTTCCATGTATCCTCGGAACTTTAGAGTTGACCATACGATTGCCAGGGTTTCTCGTTCCGTCGTGGAGTAGTTTCGTCGCAATCACTCAGCAGCCTACTAGCGTACTCAATTGGGTGTTCGTCGGCTCCTCCCCCTGGAGTAAAACTGCCCCTAAAGCGTTACTACTGGCATCTGTTTTGAGAAAAAAAGGTAGTTTCAGGTCGGCTTGTCTTAGTATGGGTGCAGTCGTCAAAAGCTCTTTAAGCTTAGTGAAGGCTTTTTGATGTGCATCTGCCCAAGACCAGTTTACTCTTAATTTTGTTAGCTGGCTTAATGGATTTGACACGTCAGCAAAATTAGGGATGAATCGACGATACCAGGAACACGTTTGAAGAAAGGAAAGTATCTGTTTTCTCAATGGCTTGTACTTTTTCTGGATCGGTGCTGATGCCATTGATATTCAAAAGGTGGCCCAAGTACTTTACCTCTTCGCAGCAAAGTCAGCATTTATCTCAGTTCACACGTAGCTCAAACTGATGTAGTTTTTCAAATACTTTTCTGAGATCCTCAATATGTTGATCAAAAGTCGGGGAACAAATGATGATGTCATCCAGGTAGGCCACAATAAGAATATCTCCGAGTCCTGCCCTCAACCGGTCAATGAGCCTCTGAAATGTAGCAGGGGCATTTCTTAGGCCGAAAGGCATGCATCTAAACTGGAGTAATAAACGCTGTCTTGGCTTTATCATCTTCGTGTACCGCTATTTGCCAGTTTCCTGCTTGTAGATCTAGAGTTGACTTGTATTTGGTGCTTTTTGCTTCGTGTAACAAATCGTCAATTCTTGGCATCGGATATTTGTCGGGAATCGTTATTGAATTTAATATTCGATAATCGATACAAATTCTTACCCTTCTGTCCTCTTTGGGACAGTGTTGCAGTGTTGATTCTATGCGTTGCAAATGAAGTGACTGAGTTTTTTATACAAAATATTTTTGCGTTTGACTGAGAGAGATTCTCGAATTGGTTTTTCTCCGTAGCTTCGAGGTTAATTCCATCTGAAGCATTTAATTGTTGGATATCGACAGAATATATTGGCAAAAAAAATGCCTCAGCGTCTTCCTCCTCACTGGGTTGTGTTCTTGTACATTGGCCGAAAAGATCTACAGGCTTTCTTCGTTTCGGAGTTATCTCATCTACCGGAATAGCATCCTTGAAAATGGCCTGAATGGAATGTGCGAATAATCATTATTTCTTTTTTCCAAACTTTCAACACTGGGCCCATAGTTTTCGGTATCATCATGCTGTGAGGTAGTGGCAATAGGGCTTAGTGACTTGTGGTTCTGTACCCAAGTAGTAAAAGCTGAGATTTGCCCCAGAAGATCCTGTGAAGTTTTCACTGGTATCTTCTTTTGATTTGGGGTAGTTGCTTTGATGGTTGTTGGCGTTTTTGTATTTTCAATGTTGTCACATGCTAGTTGTACACTATTTAACTCCATTGGTATAAGGGCCATAAAGTCATATCTGTTTTTGGGTCATCCAGTACTTTGGCCCATGTTCAAGACTATTCCAGCCTGTTGCATGAAATCTGCACCAATTAGTGTTCTGTTCTTCGTGGCATTTGGAAGAGATATGAAGCGAATTCTCCTTTCTCTGCCACCGATTTTTATATTACAGATTGTGCATCGTACCATTTTCTCCATTGTTGTTCCATCTGCAAGGGTAACGTCTGCTTTAACATTTTGGAAAACGCATCTGTTCTCCGCCATCAACTTTAGGCTTGCACTTGCTATGCTTGTTCGAGCAGCAGTGTCCAAATATGCTTCGCCAACTAGTCCGAACAATATGAGCTTTTGGAGCGTATCTGCCGATTAGTGTGGTTGATATTAAGTTGACACCAGGAGCTCCACATCCGTAACAAGAAAAGGTGGGTCTGATGGAGTTTTGTTGGGCCCTGTTTTCCTGGAGACTCTTTAGCTTGAAACACTCTTCGCTGGTATGCCCTCTTTTTCTACAGTGTATGCATCGTTTGTCAGGTTTTTTTCTTTGGTGGGCTCTTTCTTCTCGAAAACACTAACGTCTGGAACTGGGACTTCAGCAAATACCATTTCTGCCTCTCTTCCTAATGGTAGAAGCTTCTCGTAGACTCCTACATTCTCAAGAGATACCTGTTCTCTTATTTTTAGAGTAAATCTCATCGTTGTTATTGTCGACTTGGGAGAATAATATTCGTTTTTTGCATAAGAAGCTGTCGATGGGCTCATTCGGTTGCTGTTTTGTTTCCATAATTTCGAGAATCACACGCCAACCCGGTTTGGGAGGTGAAAAAACAGACCTTAACAGTTGTAACAACTCCTTAAACGTCGTAACTTTTGTTTTTACGCCAACCCACCATGACGCGACATAGTCTTCCAGTACCATGGGCATGGCTTTAATAGTGTCCGCATCGCTAATTTTTTCGATGTCTTTGAATGTTAAAATGGCTGCTATAAATTCCTCGAGCTTGTTGCTATTTCGCTCCCCTCGGAATCGTGCACATGTTGTAAAAGAACCAACTCGATAATTGTTCACCGTGAGAGCAGCGATCAGCTGTCGAAATTGCTCGGTTGAAATATTCATAATGCCTTCGTTGTTTTATTCTTTCGCTGCGTCTGATTTTCTCTGTCATAAAAATAGTCCCACCCCCACGTTGGGCGCCTTAAAGTAATCCAAATGTAATCCCTTATCATTTCTGAAGACTTACTGAACTTTTCTCTAATTTTTCTCTTGACTTCATGATTTTTCCTACTCAAGCGATTGTGAATTACATTGCTTAGCATAAACGTTTACTTATATCATACAACTTAGAGTAGCATATTTTTAGTGTCTAAATAATATTTCAGCCTTAAGCTTTGCCATTACATTTTTAACATATAAGTTTACTTTAATAATATTATTTAGCGTTGCATAGTCTTAGAGGTTAAATAATATTTCAGCCTCAGCTTAGCTATTACATTTTTAACATAAAAGTTTACCATCAGCATATTATTTAGTGTTGCATATATTTAGGGTTTAAGTAAGATAAGATAAGATAAGCTCTGCTACAAACTTTTGTTTCGGAAATTCCCCCGAACATATACCTCGATATTGCTGATTAAAGTGGCCAATATCAAATCATAACAATAACCAATCTCAAGACAATAATGTAAGGTACTTACAGAGTTTGGGAACATCAAATTTAGGATCTATAACAATACTGGTGCAGTTCGCATGTGAATACTTTGTTGGATAACTAGTGACCACCGTTATATGATGTTCTCTGTTGAGAAGTTCTGCAATAATTTGTTGAAACCACATCCAATGACTTGGCGCTGGAAATGGTGCCAGCAACAAAATGTTGTACGATGATAAGATTTGCGGGAGAAGCACCAGCGAGGCCAACAGATTCACTAACGATTTCATCTAAAAGAGAAAAAGAAGTTTGATTAAAACAGTCATTTTAAAATTATGTTTCAAAAAATCATGTTTTCCCCAGTCAATCGGTTAATTAATATGGAAGTTGTTCAACGTTTACTAACCGTGAAAATGAAAATAAAAGAGCTGCTTTGACATATTCGGACAATAGGTCATTCAGGTCATGTAGAATGCCGACATATGCTCGCAGCCAATAACGAGGCCTACAAGGCTATGCTGAAAGTGAAGACGAGAGCTGCCATTGAGCTCTATAGGCTGAGAAGAAGGGAAGAAAAGAGAGCAAGAAAAATGCGCGATCGAGGATATAGAGAGGTCCCACACCAGGAACGATCGCAAGTTTTACCAAAGTGTAAAACGTCAAAGCTAAGGATACAAGGCTCGAACAGAATCCTGTCGAGATAAATAAGAAAATATCGTAGTTAAGACACAGTCGATGTTGAGAATATGAAAGAACCACTTCTGCAGACTGTTGCAGAACGAACCATTCAATGTTATCAACGACAGCGAAAACTCCCAACCACCCGAACTGAGTGAATTGAGGATAGCAATATCTAAATTCGAGCTTAATAAGGCTACCGGAAAGAAAGGCATTCCCGCTGAGCTTTATAAAGCCGGCGCAGATGACTTGATCTGGTCGGAAGAAAGTATGCCTGAAGAATGAAACCTCAGCATCGTTTGCCCGATCCACAAAAAAGGAGACCCTTTAAACTGCGTCAAGTACAGATGCATAAGTCTCCTCAACATCGCCTACAAGATTCTATCTGCAGTAATATGTGAACGCCTGAAATTGTTAACCAACAACCTGATCGGCCCTTATCATTGTGGTTCTAGGCCAGGAAAGTCCACAGCCGATCAAATTTTCAAACTTCGGCAGATCCTGGAAGTCCAAATCGATACCCAGCACCTCTTCATCGATTTCAAAGCCACATACGACAGTATTTATAGAGACGAACTATACAGGCCCATGTCTAGTTTGGTATCTAGTTTGGTATACCGCCCAAACTAGTCGAGCTGTACAGCGACATGCCCCTGTTCAAAAAAACTCCGCATTGAACGTTTAAGATGCCTAGGACATGTAGAACGAATGGACAGCAATACTCTGGCTCGCAGAGTCTTCGACTGGGATTCAGGAGTTATGCTTTGGCTACGAAGCAACCAAGAGCCTTGGCAAGAACTGATCTTATTGGTGACCATTCTAAACGAAAATAAGAACAATGACGTTTCTATCTGCACCTGGAATGTGGGAACATTAAACAAGGGATGTGCAGGTGAACAACTGTAGCGGAGATCAAAGCTGCTATAAAGCAGACATTAGTGCCAACCAGGATGACTTCGATGTGATGAGCCGGGAAAAAAAAGGATGAAAAACTGTAACATCTACTATAGACCGTGTTATAGTGACCAGAAACAGTGGCTATTCGAATGGTTTTTTTTTATAAGTGCCAGGCAAAGCAAAAGTTTTATACATACTGGACATAAGCGAACGCATTGTAACAATTCACATCAAGACAAAATTTACCAACACTACCTTAATATGCGTTTACGCTCCTACAGAGGAAAAAGATGGTATTGCGAAAGTATGTTTCAATAAGCTCCGGGACAAATCTTGTGAACGACTGCCAAAGTACGATGATACACACATGCGTGCAGGGAGATTTTAAAGCAAAGCTAAGGTTGATGTCTTTATCAGTACTGTGAAAAAAAACACAGTCTACACGTCAACACGTCTGGCATGCCCTATAGCCAGCTCACCGTTTTCTCACCAAGATATGGCCGTTTGCAGATCAACGAAATTTCAATCAAAATGATCACATTGCGATAGACTAGTATTTTGAATGTCCGAACATTCCGAGGGACTAACATTGAGTAAGAAAACTACCTTCTTGCAGCTAAGGTATGAATGCAGATATTCGCCACACCACAACAAAAAAGAAAGAAATACGCGCAACGCGTATCCCTTAACCTCTCGATTAACACCTACCGTCAACTTCGAATTTCGGAGAACAATGGCAGCGATACCAACAAGCCATTAGGTCAGTCGATGATTAGATTAGATGATGTGCTAGGTTTCTTGAGCCCACCAGTAAGAAATCCGTGGTTTGATGGAGAGTGCCGACAGATGACGACAAGGCCGACAAGGCTAAGCTGCATGTGAAGACGACAGCTGCCATTGAGCTCTTTAGGCAGAGAAGAAGGGAAGAACACCGGCTTTTCAGAAAGAAGAAAAAAGAGCAAGAAAAGTGCGCGATCGAGGATATAGAGCGGTGTCACTCCTGGAAAGATGTTCGCAATTTTTACCAAAGTGTAAAACGACGTTAATATCGATATGAACAGGGAAATATCGTAATTGAGAAACAGTCGATGCTAAGGATATGCAAAAACCACTTCTGTAAACTGTTAAACGGCGATGACGAACAAACTCCCGCTGTTAGGCAGAACTAAATATTCAATATTGGCGACGACATTGAAAATTAATAATCTAATGACTCAACCTAAGTGAAGTAAGGATAACAATAACTAAACTCAATCTTAACAATGACTGCCACAAATGAAGGCTTTCCCGCCTAGCTTATAAGTAACATTTACCAACTCATGAGCTAAATTTCGTCGGGTAAAAGTATGCCTAAAGAACAGAACCTCATCATCGTTTGCCCAATTCACAGAAAAAAAAAAATAAAGCCCTCACTCGAACTGCTAAGGAGATCCTAAACAAGACCCTGATCAACCCAGTCCTGCTCTACGGCGCTGAAACATGGACCTCAGCTTATAAAATCTGCATCGTCTCCTTCATTCGCATTCCACGTATATCAAAAAATAAGCGAAGAATTTTTCTCTCGAAAGTGCCTAATATTTGCAGTTCATTCCTGTCTGTTATTGGACGTTTTAGCCTTAAAGTAGGACTGGTATAATTAGTGTCGAGTAGAGTAAACATTTGGGTTAAGAGTTTTGATCCCGTTTGTTTAGCTAGGTTTCATAGGGCCAGTCTTTGTGTGGATGCTACTGTTAATGAGATAACGAACACAATTGTCATCGGTATGAAATGCTTTATCTATAATCGCGTAAGGAGTATCAAACTAAAGGTAAACGAGTGGTATGATTCGAGCTGTAAAGAGGCTATTAGGTTGAAAGCTATGTTTTTGCTTATATAAGACCAATCGTACTTAGGAAAATTGATTAAAGTTCAAACGAGCCAGAAATGACTTTATTATCCAAGTTAAGCGTGCCGAATTCCCCACAGCCACAAGCTGAAGCGAAAAATTCTACTATGTCCCAAGGGTTGTAAACATCTTTAGACCAAGCAAATCATCTAGCTGCTCAATTTGCAGCCAGTTCCACTTTGTCAGATTTGTCCATTCACCTCCTGTACTTGAGAACGTAGAAATAATTATAATTAGTAAAGTCCTCACTCGAACTACTAAGAATATCCTATACAAGACTCTGATCACACCAGTCCTGTTCTACAGCGCTGAAACGTTAAAGGTGGGTGAAGAAAGGCTTGAGCGAAAAATGTTCGGTGTTGATTGCGCTGACGGTTTATGGAGACAAAGATTCAACCAAAAAATATACGAACTCTACAGTGACATATCCCTGGGCAAAAAACTCCTTATTGGACGTTTAGGATGGCTTGGACATGTAAAGCGAATAGACACCAATACTCCGGCTCGCAGAGTCTTCGATTCCAAGCCAGACGTCGGACGCAGTAGAGGAAGACCTCGCCTTTAGTGGCGCGCACAAGTAGAAACCGACCTCAACCAATTTGAAGAGCGCGTTGGGGGAAACTACCTAAGGATCAGGCTAATTGAAGAGACCGTCTACGATGCTTGGAATGGGGACAAACAGCTGATCGAAAATTTGACACTGACCTTAATTTTTTTATTTTTTTTCCGTGTGTTGGTGGAAATCTCAAAGGATACGATGAGTACGTGCCCAAAGTAGCGTGGGACTTTAACCCTAACTAAAACCACCACTCTTTTTGTATTTGTATTGCAACTAAGTATGCGACTTATCTAGCAATTTTTTTATCACGAGTAATGAATGTATGGCAGGTTACTTCCCTGTGAATTTTGGAAGGATATTGTGTGAGAATTTTATAAACGAGGCAAACACCAAATGAAACAAAGAATATCAATGAAATTAAACGAGAGATATATGTTCGAGTTTTTATTGAGGGGTTACCCATTAGGTGTCTGTGATCCAAGTGAGCGAGCTTAGCCAAAAACATTTTCCAAATGCATACAAACCGTTATACAATTGAGAAATCACTAAATAGCGTAACTGGTATAAAGTGCATAACAGTTATATATAAGAACTATTAACAGAGCAACCAAACTTTGCGAACAAAATAGGGTAAATAAGAATTTATGTTTTAAGATACAAACAAATAAGTAGTTTTAACGAAGAATGAATTAACATGCCATATTCTCAAACAGGTATATTAATGACCGATGAGTCTCAGCTTATCGTTTTTGCTTAATTATGTCCAAATTTTGCCCAAAAAGCCTATTAAATAAGTTTTCAGTTTTGGTCAACAAAGGAAAATCACATTTTCTCCCGCGGTTACGATTTTACCAATTTCCTTCAAATTCAGTATTCAGAGTTATCATAATCATAATTTAAACTATCAAGTACGTACGACTAAGTCGTGCACATAACACTTGTTTTCAAAATGCTTAATAAACTTTGGTGCTTAAGCTTTGTCTTACTCACTTTTGACGGTTATAACTATTTTGTTAAAACAGACTATCACACTAATTTGTAAAACACGAATATACTCAATATCGGTAATAGTCACTCAAAATCATTCGGTCTCATACACAGCTCGAGTTTGTATTTACCCTAACGTAAATACAAGCGGAATGACTGATGCGGTGCATATAAAATTGCAATGATAAGGTATGCGGAAACGTTGGCGATGCGATAAATATAACAAAAGTTTGTCCATGTCACCACCTCGTTACCGCCTATCATCGCCCACCCACTGTAGTAGATCTAGTTATAACCGCAAAGAGATAACCTACTGTTGATATTCATCTTCTATTGAAAGAAGAAAAATATTTTTGAAAATATCTTTTCAAAGCAGATTGAGTTACGATTTGAATATGCCTTCGATCCTTAACAACAAGGGAGGAAATGTACAGTGATAAGATAAGGGGGAGTGGAGCAGTGCACTACCAGTTAGCCTGTATCGCTGTATATGAAAGATCTTAACGGATCACTGACACATTCAAAAAAGATTGACGGTTCTTATAGCATTCGAAGTCTCATCATCAAAAAGTCTTTTAGTCACATGCACCTCTAGCATGCCCTGGGATGCTTTATTGTTTTTTTTCATTAGTAATACTCACGAATCCATTGAAGCTGTAGAGTTCATAAAACCCGCGGTTGAATCTTCTCCTTCATTCGCCTTCCACGCATATAGGATTCAAAAATTAGCGAAGAATTTTTCTATCGAAAGTGCCTAATATTTGCAGCACTTTCCTGTCTATTGTTCAGCACTCGAAGCCGTAAAGTAGGACTGGTAGTATTAGGGTCCGGTAGAGTAAACATTTGGACTTCCAGGTTATGAGTTTTGATGCGATTTGTTTCGCTAGCGTGGGTTTCCTAGGGTCAGTCTTTGTGTGATGCTACTGCTGATGCGATAACAAACACTATTCTCCTTGGTATGAAATACTTTATTTATCACCGGCTAAGGAGTATTAAACCTAAGCAAACGAGTGGTATGATTCGAGTTTTTAAGAGGCTATTAGGTTTCGGTTATATATAAGACCAATCGTACGATTAAATTTCAAACGAGCCAGAAATGACCTTATTATCCAAATAAAGCGTGCCAAATTCTGCACGACCAAAAGCTCAGGAAAAAAATTCTACTATGTCCCAAAGGTATTAAAAATGTTTGGTCCTACACATTTACTAAGCTAAGTGGCGCTACAGTCCGGAATAAACCTAAGCCTCGACCAACATGTCTCTCTGTCTCGATTGTAGTAGGGATTTTAACCGGACACATCTTACTAAAAAGCCACGGTTTTCACGGTGATGAAAAAACACACGAGGATACCCTCCACTTTCTGTACCACTGCCAAGGGCTTAGCCAATTAAGAATGAGAACGGCAAATACTAATTCCATGACCTCACTGATCTCTAATCTTTTGAGGTTTGCAACAGCCTCTAAATGGCTGGAAAGGGACTAACAACAATGGACAGTATGGGGATAATGAAGGAACTAACCACACACGTGGAACCACAATGGGCATCACAATGGGTCTATATTGACCTGAGTGTGATGGGGAAGACGCACACCGACTTTCTCATCAACCCATACCAACCTTACCCAACCTTACTTAACATGCCTCTCCAATTAGCCCGATCCTTAGCTAACTGCCTCCGGTTGGTCGAGGTAAATTTTGATTTGTAACCGCAATTTTAGGCGCGGTTTTTCTCTACTAATTCCACATTCTGGTTGATAATCGAAGACTGTAGGCCGGAGTATTGGTTACCATTCGCTCTACATGTCTTGGCAATCATAAACGAAGTTTTCTTGCCCAGGTCTATGTCGTTCGTAAGGTTATTGGTTAAATCGTCGCCTTTTTGACCGTCATCACAAAAAGGGCCCGAAGATTTTTTGAAAAATTCATCCGCTTTTGATACGGTGCATGCTTGGGCTAGGTAGATCAGGACTGGGATGATAGGATATATAAGATCACCTTAGTAGATAATAACAAACCGCGCTATAAATTGCGGAAAAGCTGGAACTCTCACAGGAAAGTCACCTGCCAAACATTCATACTCGTGATAAAAAATTGCTAAATAAGTCGCATACTTAGTTGCAATACAAATACAAAAAGGGGGGTGGTTTTTGTTAGGGTTATCGTGTCTTTTGAGATTTCCACCAGCCCTCGGAAAAAAACCTTGGGTTCTTCTTAGCCCGACAAAAAAAACAGCGGTTGGGAAGAGTAATTCTTCGTTAAGAGGTAGACAATGTTATTACTACTCCACACACAACATAGGCGCTTCGTCTATTTCGAGGTAGTGTATCAGAAGCAAATACATGGTCTAATCCTCATTTACTGTTAAACCCATTTTCGCAGCTTTCTTCTTTATATTCGCCTGTGAGATCTCATTGACTAATGATGTCAATATAGTTGGCGTATGCTGGTAGGTACTTGATTTGTGAAAGATTTTAGCTCTGGTGTTAGCTTTGGAGTTTAGCAAAACTCTCTCAAGAATAATGTCTTAAAAAAAGGATTGAGGCAAGGTGACCCATTGTCACCTTGCCTCAATCCTTTTTTTTTGGTATCGAATGATATGTTGGAGGTAGTTGTGACCAAAAATTATACATCGTCATACAGATTGACGAGTTTGAGCTGCTTAAAAAACTAGACATGGCTCTCTATAAATGCTGAAAAGCTATCGTATGCCCCATTGAAACTTTCGAATTGATTTTTTCCAGGACCTACCGAAGTGTGAAGATATGATCAGTGTTTACTTTTTTGGCTTGAGCAGTTGTCGGTAAACCGTTTCAGGGCTTCACATATTACGGCAGATAAGGTCTTGTAAGCGATGTTTTGCAGACAAATGTCTCTGTAGTTGGTATGGTTCATTCGGGTCCCCTTTTAGTGGACTTTGCAAACTACCACTTTTGTTGTTCATCTGTTCGGCGCTTTTATCCCTGGTTTTACGATTTAGTAAAACTGCCGAAAATTGTCCCTGGAGTGGTATTTCTATATATTGAACTCTTTTCTTAGTTCCAATATATTTTTTTTTGTTCTGAAGAGCTGATGTCCTTTACTTGTTCTCAGCTTCAAAATTTGAATGCCTGCGTTTGCCACCATCGTCGCCCTGTTGGCCATATTTTAAGCAACGAGCGGTAGAAAGGTGAGAAGTTGTGTGCTGGATAAAGTGACATTTTGCAAGCCAGTAGCAAAGTCAATTAGCTTTAGTCCATTGCCATAGGTGATGTTGAATAGGTTGTGTATTGCTAAATATGTCCTCTTCAGCTGTACTGTTGTTTCAATCATTAAGCATGATTTTGGCTATTAGGGCCATGGTGAGGGTCCCGATTCAATAGTGGATAATTCTGTTCACTATCTGTCACAGCTGTTTATCTTTCTTTGACCGTTGTAATGGGTGATCCAAGTAGAGATACTTTTTTCAATAGCCTTTTTTGACAGATCATGTGTGAGTCGTGTCATGCTGTCATGTTATTTTTTCTTAGTATTGTTTGGCATTTCATAATGGAAAGACTTACGCGTGAACAACGTTTACAAATTGTTCAAACTTATTATGAAAATTCACGTTCTGTGAGGAATGTGTTTCGTGCACTTCGCTCAACTTATGGTCAACATAATCGGCCTACTGAGCGTACTATTCGCAACACCATCACCCATTTTGAGACCCAGCATTCATTATTGGATAATATTCGACCGAATAGACCACGTCCAGCACGCTGTGAAGAAAATATAGCGGCCGTAGCGGAGAGTGTACACGAAGACCGTAGAGAGTCGATTCGGCGCCGTTCGCGGCAACTCGGACTGACGTATGGAACGACTTGGCGCATTTAACGTCAAGATCTTATATTGAAAGCGTACAAAATAGAGCTTGTGCAACAACTGAAGCCGCTCGACCTTCCCAAGCGACATCGCTTCGCTCTATGGGCTCTTGAAAAGTTCCAAGAAGATCCGACGTTTTCGAGGCAAATTTTGTTTAGCGATGAGGCCCATTTCTGGCTCAATGGGTATGTAAGCAAACAAAATTGCCGCATTTGGGACGAAGAGAAACCTGAAGAGATTGAAGAACTGCCACTTCATCCAGAAAAAACAACGGTTTGGTGTGGTTTGTGGGCCGGTGGAATCATCGGTCCATATTTCTTTAAAAATTATGCCAGTGCGAACGTAACCGTCAATGGCGACCGTTATCGTGCCATGATAACCGACTATTTGATGCCTGAAATTGAAGCTCGTGATCTCGGCGACATTTGGTTTCAGCAAGACGGCGCCACTTCCCGCACATCGCATCAATCAATGGACTTATTGAGAGAACATTTCGGTGAGCACATAATTTCACGTTTTGGGCCGGTCGATTGGCCACCAAGATCGTGTGATATCACACCGTTAGACTTTTTCCTGTGGGGATATGTAAAGTCAAAAGCTTAAGCCGACAAACTCGCTTCGATTCAGGCCTTGGAGGAAAACATCACGCGTGTCATTCGCCAGTTACCAGTCGAAATGCTCGAACGAGTGATCGAAAATTGGACTCAACGGATAGACCATCTGCGACGTAGCAACGGCCAACATTTGATAGACATAATCTTCAAAAAATAAATGCCAAAGAATGGTCTTTCAAATGATAAAAAACATTCTCCATTAAATTTGAATTTTCTGTGTTTTTTTCTTTAAAAAAGTAGGGAACCTCGAAATGGATCACCCTTTACTTCCTGGATGGTGTGTTGTAGCATATCAGGATTATGGCATATGACTGCAATATTCCGGGTGGAAGAACCATTGTTCTTGTTTTGTTTTTATGGAAATGATAGTAGAAATGTCCCCTCAGAGCGTCTAGGCTGGTTCGTAAATTTGTTCTTTGTTGTGGGATAAGTTAGCCCAAAGCATATACTTGTGTTTTAACCTAGAACATAACCTAGTGCATAACACTAGCACTTATATCGGTTGTCTGAGAACGGAATCCGATGAATTACACTGCGAGATAAAGTATCACAATTTATAAGGTTGAGGTTCAATTTAAGTTGAACATCAAGTTAAAGACCCAAATGCCATCCAAATTTCTCCCTCTAGTAGATATTTTAATGCCTTCGATACTATTTAAATTTTTCAGTTTAGTATTTAAAGCTATCGTATTAAAGCCTCATATATTATGGCCATTTTGCATATAGCAAACGCCTTGACACTTTATACTGTCTGAAAATGTATCGTAATTCTTTTTTGGTTCAAATAACTTATTTATTTTCTTAAAATTTAAGTTAAAATATTAACATAAATGACGATAAAAATGTACACAAGTTCTTATTTGTTTAAAATTGATAAATTCATTTAAAAATACATATAAAAACATATACACCTTACTATTCATTCTTACTCTTATCAGGATTAGCATCATTTAAGAATGATATCACACGTTTCAAAACCTTGTACGCCAGCAAGGCACCAGCAATTACAATACTCATTGCAACTAGGAACACATCCAACAGGACATACTTATAAAATGGCACATGCACCCCGTACGACTTAAGGCGTTTAGCACCCTTATTCCTTACTACATATTCAATCCAAAACATTGCTTCATCCATAGGATGGATAGGATTATCCCTGAAAAGAGATGATATCTGCTTGGCTTTTCTTCTGTACTGGGGATCCTCAATAAGTGTCGCAACCTTCGTAACTATTTCCGATTCGGTCATCTTTGAAAAGTCCAACGGCAAGGCATATCCTTCGCGAACGGACTTGAGCGTATTTCGATGTTGATCACCATACAAAGGTACGCACAACATTGGAACTCCCCAATGGACGCCCTCTTGGGTACCAAAAAGACCACCATGCGTTATAAAGAGAACAACCTTTGGGTTCGCCAGAATGTCGTTCTGGGGCATCCATTTTTTGATCATAACGTTTTTCGGGAGATTCTTTAGATTATCGTCTTCGTACTTCCATAGAACATTTTGCTTCAGCTTACTAAAGGCGTTTAGGAGAAGTTTAATTTTTTCTGGTGGCATGTCAGTACTTTTCATGTAAGAACCCAGGGTAAAGTAGACAACGCCATGTTTTGACTTGTCAAAGAACTCCTGAAATGTGTTTAGATTGAGACCGGTTATCTATTTTGATGGTTAGAGCGAACTACCTGTATATCAGTGGGGAGCACTTTCGCTGGCTTAATATGACATCCGCCTACATTTACCAAGCCCGCTATTCCTGGTCTGGGCAAATCAATACTCCGATGGCTGTTGATCAGCATCATTGAGATATTTTTCTCAAGGTCTCGAACCGATGGTAGAGGTCCTAAAAAAAAAAAAAATAAAGTAATCCGAACTATCAGGGAACGTGTATTTCTCACCATCAATATGATCCTTGAAATGTCTTTCAGCCATTTCCTGCATCTTCGGCATGTAATGCCACCTTCGGAAGACATAATCATAAATCGACAAGTAGGTGTTGTAGGCCCTTTGCTTGAATGACATATTGTCGGTATACGGTAGCAGTAGGTGAGGAACAATCGACAAGGGGGCAAGCAAACCCATGGCGTGATCCATATTATCAGCATAGCCCATGGTACCTAAAATTGAAACTTAATAAAGTTCGAATAGTTGTGGTGATATTTTGATGCTTTACCCATCGTAACAACTGGGGCCTTAAATTTATGGGCAAACATTAAAAGACTTTCGTGGAAAAATTGTTCCAAGATGACTAAGTCGAAATGCATGTCACTTTCGATTATCTTCTTCACTTTTGGATCATTCAGTGCATGCTCAGTTGTTGCCACGCCGAGGTTCCACCACATTTTCAGGTTTTGAAAGTCGCTACTGTAACGCATTTCGAAGATAATGCTTTTAGGATCTGAAAGGATATAAATTAAAAGAAATAAATTAAAATAAAAACAATCATAAATTGGAAGTCTTTTTGTGCGGCCTAGCTCTATTTTTGATTTTGATCCTTTGAAAAAAAAACCGCGACCAAAATTAGAACCTTTTTAAAAAAAAAATGGGAGAGAAACTGTTGGATAATGTAGCTTCTCCTGCGACCATACTTATTGTCTGTTCAAGTTGAATATATTGGCATTGCTCAGATCGTTGCAAATGTAGTCACCGATGATAAATATAAATTGTTGCTGGCAATACCAACAATGGTAAATTGGATACAATCGCCCTGCTTGGATCTGCGTTTTGACCAAATGGGCAGCCATATCAAGAGTACTCAATAAATACCTAAATTATAACATGTGCGCCATCTAGGGGTTTCATTTTTAAAGCATAGGTAATTATGACACTGACAACTATTTTGAATTGAGTCGCTATACACTTGAAAGATGTTGGGAAATATTGAAAACATATTTCCAAAGTGAGTGCTAAGTAGCCCAAACAGTGCCTTATTTGAAAAGCTGTTATGGCCTAAATCAAGCACCCCCCGCGCCAGCTGTACGCAAGTTTGCGCAAAAAAGTTCGTGAGACTGGTATGCTAGTGGACAACACTCGTGATTCCCTTCGTCGTACGCACCGCACAGAGACAATTTGGTTGCTCTTGCCGAGAGTGTGTTAATTCACTAACATTCACTCGCCATCGATCTTAACAGCTCAACATTTCATGCACTTGTCTGAGGAGAATTTTGCAAAAAAGATCTCGGATTATTCGCTTACAAGGTCTAATTGGTTCAGCAATTGGAGGCGCACGACAACCCACCTCGTTATTGCTTCCCAATTTGGGCCACTCGTTTCGATTCTGATATCATGATACCCCAAACTTTCTGTATCCCAGATCGGGCCTCAATGAAAATCGACTATTCCTAATCTTCCTTACTTATATTTTCACGAGAAAAATGAAGAGCAACCCACGCACTGGATTTCCAATGAGCTTACATTGACTCCGATTGAATGCAATACCTAACCTAACCTTAGCAATAATTTAACTTTATGTAATGCTTTATTAAAAACTCTTTAGACCCGTTTCCGGGACGTACCCCTTATAAAAAAAAAACTCCGCATCGGACGTTTAAGATGGCTAGGACATGTGCAGCGAATGCACACCAATAATTCGGCTTACAGAGTCTTCGATTCCCAGACATGCATCGGACGCAGTAGAGGAAGAGCCGTGCACAGTTAGAAAACGACCTCAACCAATTTGAAAAATCATCCGTTTAACAGTTTGCAGAAGTGGTTCCTCGTTCGTCTCGGCATGATTTTGCAATAGCGCGATTTCTTGCTCTCAACTTCACTTGGAGCTCAGCCTTGTAGTCCTCGTTCTTGGCTGCGAACATCTGTAGGCTGTATTTTCCGACAATACTGCTAAAGTTGTCTTCTCTTCCTACCCTTGCACACGATTTTAGCAAATGTACTTCGGTGCGGGCTCAGTGACGGTTGGTGCGATGAAATGCCGCGCAGAAGGTCTTGCTTCGATTCCCAGCCGTAGCAACACCAAGAAAAGCTTATCTCAAATTCGCCGTTCGGAGTCGGCATAAAGTAGAAGGTCCCGCCATCGTGCTAGAAGTACACGATGTATTGTATTTGTATTTGTACTTCGGTAGTCACTCATAGGTTTTATCAAGGAGTTCATAGAATCAGTTTCTTATCATCTTTTCCCCCATCGCGTCGGGTCGTTGCCGCATATAAGGCTTACGTTGGTGAATTTGGCTTTGATGCAGATTTTTACAATGCGTTCGCACTTCTGTCTGGCACTTATTACAAATCGTCCGTAGTAGATGACACAGTTTTCATCCTCTTTTTGCCCGGCCCATCGTATTTCCTGGATGGCAGTAATGTCGGATTTATAGCAGCTTAAGGATTCCACTGGTTGTTTGCCGGCATATCTCCTATTAATGTTCTTACATTCTAGGTGCAGTTACGAACTATGTTGTTCTTTTTAACTTTCTCTTACAAAGAGAAAGATGTTGTTTTAGTGAAAATTTTCGACCTCGAGATTTTGACTGATTCTAACATTACGATAATAGCGGAACTCAAAAAAGTGTTTTTTTTTTTAATTCCGACCGTCGGTTCGTCCGTGCAAGCCTCTCCAGCCTAAGCGTCTTGACCGATTTTCTTCAAACTTCGTATCCAGTATTTGTTTGGCCATTATTTTAGGCCATTTTTTTGCTTTTAGCCATGTTATTACTGGTACATGCCATAAAAAAATCATACATAATCTCAATGCGCTCAAAAACGGCTCTAACGATTTTGATTGAACTTCTTAACTGCTATAAGCAAATTAATTCCAACAAAAGTTCATAACCCAGTTCTTTCGATAAAATCCATATAACGTATTTTTGCATTTAGGCCATATAAAAAAAATTGTCAATTTCTCGCAAACTATTTTGCCAAATTGAATGAAATTTAATGTGTATGCTACTATTACCGGTTTTATGAGTTTCGCATAATTGGTTTTGACCCAATTATCCCCAAACGCAATTTTCAGTTTTGGCCAATAACGGAAAAACATTATTATTCATTTGAACACCAATTTTTTTTTTTTTATAATTTACACGTTCTCAAGGGGTTATGAATACCCTTTACATATATGTTTATCATAGTATGAGCGTTTAAGAAGGGGAAGAAAGAGAGGGATAGGAAAGATTTTGGATGTAGTGGAGACTTAAACTCCATGGGTGGTGTCCGAACTAGCTTCGGGGAGTCACTTTTTCTTGTGTTCGTTAAATTTGAAGAAATTCAAGATGGTGTGCATACTTTTAGGTATTACACCGACCTTTTAATTTCTTTTAAATAAAAGTGAAATGGATTTCGGCTGACATTGAACGCGCAAACCTTCCACTCAAACAGACGAACACATTACCACTACACCGCGGCCACCCACAATTATTTAGTTTCACTTACGGAATAAACGTTCGTATAATCTCATTTCGACATTACTCATATCATTCTAGCATTGTTAATCGAAATAAATATTTTTGTGTATTTTGGCCAAATTATTATAAACGTCAAATTAACTCGATGTGAAAGAGATAGTTGCGTACAACCTAGTCGTGCACCCACCAATCGTTTATTTGGCACTCGATCGCATTGAACTTAAATAATATCCAACCCTAAGGAGGTATCTGTTGAGATGAATATCAGAAAGTTAGTTCAAATCGGAGCTCAGTGTAGCCCGTTGCGGAACATAATAAAAGAAAAAACAAATCCATTCAATAAATGCCACAACAATTATTTTTCGGAAAACTTCTGAAGAAATTCAACGCCTAGCTGGTTGATTTCATACATTGTGCCGCTGCGCGTAGAATTTTGTCAGAAAATCAGTTTGAAATTATCATCGTAACGGAAATCTCGGTAAAGATTTCTCCAAATCGGAAAATAAATTCTTACGAATGGATACCTAGATGGGAATGATTTTGATGAGGGACATACCAAAGATATCCATTTGTGATAGAAAATCTAAAGAGGTTCTGGCAAGCTCATTAATCTTACAGCTTCCTGGGATATTTTTACGGCCCGATACTCATAAACGGTGAATTTTTAAGTATTCTGTCAGCTTATTAAGAGACAAGTAACACCAAGTCTGTCAATTAAATCGAGTTGACGAAAGTGAGGCACGAACTTTTAATTCGGACCTATACAATCTTCATTCTTTCACCTTCTGTCAAAACACCCGCACTGTACAATTCTGTGATACAGACAAAAATCTATATTAAGCAACATATACATATCTAGGACATACTGACGAATTGGATACTAATGCTTCGGCTGGCAAAGTCCTTGAATCCGATCTAGATAGTAAACAAAGTCTGAATAGACTTTGTCATTGGTGACTCTGCCAAGAAACCTTCCAAAATCAACCTAAAATGCGAAACTGGATTTAGGTTAGCTAAGAACCAGTCTTACTCAAGTGAGGTATTGATTTAGGTCCAGATTCATCACACAGCCACTAAATAGCAAACTGGAGAACAATTACTATAAATGTCCCGTATAAGACAACAGGATCGTCTTATGTGCTAATCATGAATGAAAATGGCAATGAACTCGTTATAACAATCGATAAAGTGCAATCGCACAATAGCCGGAAGTTTGTTCAAACCTGAATGTTATAATGGGTGTCTTATATTTATAATTATCATTCATTTTAGGTCATTGCTCTCTGAACTTGTGGCATGTTTTTTTTTTGTAACAAATTTATTTACGAACTTCATCAACTTAAACAAATTAATCCTTCTATAGGTTTAATGGTTGCAAGGTATTTATGTTCAGAACAGGTTTCGAGATCACTCCACAGTCCATTCGTTTCGAATCAATTATAATTTATACAACAAGTCAAATTTATACTTACAAAGCTTGGGGATGTCAAATTTGGGATCTAGCACCAGAGCCGTGTAGTTCTCATGCGGTTGCTTAGGTGGGAAGTTAGTGATCGAAGTCACATGATGTCCCCTGTTGAGAAGTTCATTTAAAAATTGCTCGAGCCACATCCAATGGCTTGGTGCTGGGAATGGCCCCATAAACAAGATGTTGTATGATGAGGAAAATTGCGGAAGAGCTAAAAGAAGCAACGCTGAAAGGATAGCTGCCTTCATCTGAGAAATGAAAAAGAAAAAAATATTTTGCGATATATTAAGAATGATTAAGGCTACCCTATAAAAGGCTTCGTAAACACAAATACATAGATAACAAAACTGCATTCCACCATTCTTGAAGTGTGGTTATTCTCTTAATACAAATGCTATCAGACTACCTTTAGATTTGCAAACTATTCGAGCTCTTGCGAAATAAAATGATTTCACCAACAGTCTTGTCACATACGAATAGTTGAGTTATGAAAGTTAATAAAGTTAATAAAGGTCCTTAATCAAAAAAGCTATGTGAAGAGTAACCTTTAATGAACTGGACGTGCCTTACATTTTACAGAAGACAACATTTAACAGACAACAGTTTCTTAACTGTTGTTCAGAAATATTGTCGAATATTTTTAATGCTTTTTGGTTCAAGACATTTCCCAGATTTATGAAATTGAGGTTGACAGTGAAATTTTTTTTTTTAATTTTAAAATCATTTACACTTCATAATTCGTATTAAAAATTTAAGGCCCAAAAACTGTTACAAAAAAAAACTTCTAAATACTGGGAAGGAATAACATAAATTAATCGACTTAGGTTTTAATCCTTATTCGATCCCATATATTCAACCATTTGTATGCATCAAAACGGATTTAAACCGAATGGTTATTCATTCAAAATTTCTTGTTAATAGGGCGAGTTCCACGCCGAAGTATTCCTCCACTGTATCTCTCACCTGGAGAGGAAAACCGAAAGACTATGTGGGCCGGATTTTTATTGTTTATTCTAAATATTCTACACAGCTCGAAAAGTTTGCTGGTAAATATTTGTCTCCATAGCCCGCCAACTTTTTTCACCAAGAATTTTTTTCATGCGCATTTTAGACGATCCATTTTTCCGACATCTGTATAGCCACACTGCCTCAACCATGATTTACCACATCTCTAAACGGGATTCAACTTCTATGGTGAGACTTGAGCCAAGACAACATACCAGAGTTTGTTGTTTCAGACTTTAGTTGTTTCATCGCATTCCCAGCCCATTTTAATCACGCGAGAGCCATTTCACTTCTAGCTTCGCCCATGACCTTGCGCAATTGTTGCAAAATTTTGTTTACATTTATCGATTGAATCGAAAAATCCTACACCTTAAGGCCAACATCCTCAGTGGCCTGTTCAGAATTAAGTAGCCTCAACCAGCATGGCTCTTCAATTAACCCGGACCATAGCTAACCATGATAATACAACCTTGGGTGCTACTTTTCTCATGTTGTTTTTTTTTGCCATGAGTGTCGAAGACATAGGATACTTGACGGAACTATACTGTTGGCATGATACAACACAGATATGCCTTTGCTCATGTTCCATGACCGTCGATGACCTAGATGCGCAGAACGACACAAAATTGAAACGCAAAGACGATATCTGTTTAGTTGTGTCGTGATAGCTGACTGCCTCGAAAAGGGCACTTAAAGATGGTTGAGGTCAGTTTTTACTTATGTGTCGTGATAGCTGACTGCCTCGAAAAGGGCACTTAAAGATGGTTGAGGTCAGTTTTTACTTATGACCGCCACTTCAAGCGAGAACTTCCTCTACTGCGTTGAAGACTCTGCAGATCGGAGTATCGGTGTCCATTCTATTTGCATTTTCTAAGCATCTTCAACGTCCAACGCGTGGTTTTATAATTAGGGGCATATCCCTATAGTTCTTGCTTGAATCTTCGTCTCCATAGCCCGTCAACGCAAACAAGACCGAAGAATTTTCGAAGGCTTTTTTTTCGCAAATCGACCAATGCCTCAGCCCCTAGAATAGGTCTAGAATGATAAGCAATTTAGTAGTAAAGCCTTCATTCGAGGAGATCCTATATAAGACATAGGATCTTCTCGAGTGAGGGCTTTACTACTAAATTTTGTTATTAGCCCGAAGAAACAGTGGTTCTGTCCAAAAAGGACACTAGTACTAAACCAATTTTGTCTGTTTTTTTCCCTATACAAGCAAACGTTGCTATGACATCCCTTTGAGTCCGACCAATGATGTCAATATCGTTGGCGTATGGAAGATTGTGCCTCTTGTGTTGGCTTGGAAGTTTTGCACAACCCTCTCAAAGATCAGATTAAAGAAGACACATGACGGTGAGGCCGTTTCGACCCTGATGGAGCCGCGAATTCTCCATCTTCATCCTGCACAGACGGACCAGTTTGGTGGGTCTGTATAGTTCTTATCTATATATGCTGTCGTATGCGGCTTTGATATCGATGAAAAGGTGGTGGGTATCGGTTTTGGACTTCGTGAAGATTTGATCAGTTTTGAACTATCTTGGCCCAAAACCATAGCGATAAGGACCGATCAGGTTTCTGGAAAACGGAACGTTCACATATTACGACAGATAGGATCTTTTAGCCGATGTTGAGCAGACTTATGCCTCTGTAGTTGGAGCCGTTCAGAGAATCACCTTTTTTGTGAATCGGACAATCGATGCTGAGGTTTCATTCTTCAGAATTTGACTTATGAGTTGGTGCATGTTACTTACCAATAATATTCTGCATAAATAGTTCTTCCATATCCCCCGCATTGACCGTGTCTCAATTACGATATTTAATTGTTCATCTCGATAGAATTCTGTTCGAGCCTTGTTTTCTTGACTTTGACTTTTATGCTTTGGTAAAACTTGATCATTATTGGAGTGACACCTCTCTATATCCTCGATCGCGCCCTTTTCCTGGACTTTTATCTTGTTTCTGAAAAAGCCGGTAATCTTCCCTACTTCTCTTTACAAAGAGCTCACTGGTAGCTCTCTAATTCACCTCTCGCCTTCACTTTTCTATGTCTGCAGACTTAAATACCGGCCGTAGTAGATATCAGAGTTTTTCATTTACTTTTTCTCGATACCATCATATTTCCTGGATGACAGTAATGTCTGCTTTGTAAGATCTTTGGGCTCCCTGTCGTTATTCGGCTCCGACTTATGTGTTAAGTGTTTTTACACTGTAGATGCAGATACGAAAGTCGTTGTCCTTTTCGGGAGCTTTTGGTTTTTTTGTCACAAAGTTGGTTTTCCGTGATTGGGTAGTTAATCCAAGGAAGTTTTGACAACCGGTTTTGAAGCAACCAGAATACGAATTCTTATGGATATGCAATGGAACGAAATACCCTTGAGTGCGGACTAATTTCTAAGATGCTTTTGGAGTGCAATTTTTAATTGACTTTGGAGAAACTTGTATTTCATTTCCATTTTCCTAGCTGCCCCAATGCGACGCTTGTGTCTCTAAGACACTTTACCCCAGAATAAACGTGCAAGTGACAAGGGACTTGTTCCCTCTGGGGATATGTGAACAAGCAAAATGTTTGGTTTTGTGGTTTGGTTTGGTTCATTGGACCATTGGCGGGGGCCAAACTGCCACATATATTTACCACCCGAGTTTTTAGGAAAGCCATAACAATCGCCACAAAATGGTTATTAACAATGGTCGCTACAGCGATATCACTTCCAAAACAAATACTTGTTTGTTTTTATTCTGTTTAAAATAACTTGTAACTGCTAGCGTTTTTAAAGAAAATCACGTTAAACTGTGCGATAATATAACCGCAAATTGTTTGCCGAAATAATAGCTTAACAGCGATTACCCAATAGGTATTTTTGATCTCAAATTCCTATATTTTACAACACGTGAAAATATTCCACGAGCCATTTAGCAACGATGACTTTTTAATTATATTTAATGCGTCGATTGTGGATAAATGGAACATGCGACATTCGGGAAATATTTAAGTTGACCAAACGTCACAATAAGATAAGAATCGCATAATTATGTTCGTACAAAATGATGTAAGTAGTCGGATAACAACAACTTCCCGTAAGCACCATTCATGTATCACATTGTAAATATGGAAATTCGATACTCACGCGACTTAAAAAAGTCTAAAGAATTGCATGTTTCTCTTATCTAAAATACAAACTGTGGAACTGCAATTTAAGAAAATCACAGATTTTGAAATACATTTTATGGGATTCAAAAATGTAGATACTGAACATAAATAACACGAAATGGTTTACATAGCCATAGAAAAAGATGTCAAGATACGCAATTGCTTAAAGTCTACAAAAAAAAGACGTTTCTGTCGCAGGGTTCTGGGGAGGTCTTGTTGGATCGTTTTTACATTTCTTGAATTTTAAAAGACGTCAAAGTAGAATTCCAAACTATCGTCACTTCAAAATGCGTAATCTAAAACACCATACTCACTAAAACATTAAAGAACCTACAAGACTCTATTGTACACGTATGTACTGATAATACCATACCTATCACTATCACTTAACTGTAGACAAGGTCGGCTATTTTTGTAAGAGCTTTTTGACATTTGAGAATAGAAACTGATATGCATTCTCACATGGCACCTACATACATTAATATAATTAAAATATAACTCATGCATACATGTATAAACACCAAATCGCCTGTGACTTAACATTGAAACTTTTATTACATATGTATTTACATTTCATGTTTTTACATCGAATATCTGAAATCTCAAGGGAAGGCATAGTTTGCTTGGAGATATCGTTGCTTTACCATATTAGGATTGAGAGTTACATCAGGTGAGTGGCGATATTGTCTCACTTGATTTTCTAGGAAGAAAATTTTATCAATTGTCAATAGCAGCATCTACTGAAGACTATTTGGAGCTAAGAGATGTTTTACAACTAGTTTCGTCTCCTATAAAGTCGGATGTAGTCGAACGTTAGTTGAATTGGTCAACGATTATTGGCGAATAATAATCTTTTCTGACGAGTCATATTTTCACCCCGGCGGCTACGTTAACCATCAAATTGCCGCATTTGGCGCTAGGAAAACCCACGCGCTACTGTTGAGAAGCCAATGGATCCAAAGAGAGTGATAGTTTGGTGTGGATTGTGAAGTAGTGGCATCATTGGACCATTTTTCTTCGAAAATGATGCTAGGAACAAAGTTTCTGTCAATGGTGGATGTTACATATCCATGATAACCGATTTTGATTGAAGACATGAATTTGGACGACCCCTGGTTCATGCACGATGGCACGCCATGCCACAAAGGCAATTTCTTTGTGGGGAACCGGAGGCTAATATCATCAAAGCAATCCGTAAGCTATAGACCGAAACCATCTACAAGGTCTTGAGAAATTGGAGTAACAGAATGAGCTACTGCGAAGCCAGCCGAGACAGCCAAGTTAACGCCGTTGTGTTCCATAAGTTGACAACAATAAGTTACCTCTTGTTAATAGCAGCATCTACTAAAGACTATTTGGCGCAAGCTAAGAGATGTTTTACACCAGCCTAGTTAATTTGCGTAAGTCTGACAAAAACCCAACAGTAACACTGTCATGTATGCTACAAAAAACTGTTAACCACATCATACCAACATTAGTCAACACATTTCGTGAATTATTTGTATCCTCGTCTCGTATATTGAGCACAGACTCTTCCGTGTGAAACTTGGAAACGAATATTCGAGTTCAAAGAAATATTGGCGGGAATATCCCTAGGAAGCGTCCTTGGACCACTATTGCACCTTGTACCACAAAAAAAAGATACAATAGTTGCCACGTTTGCTGATGATACTGCTAGACTAGCAGTTGGCACAACAATAGAGGAAACAAATATGAAATTACAAAAAGCTCTTAAAGAGGTTAATGAATGGACAAGATCCTGGTGGATTGCACTTAATGAGAGCAAATCGATTCATGTAGATTTTTCATAAAATCGGACAAACAATTTGCCTGTATTTCTAAATACGGTTCGAGTCCCTTTTGCAAATGAAGCGAAATATCTCGGAATGACACTCGATGCAAAATTAAAATGGAAGTCGCATGTAAAAAAGAAATGCGAAGAAATTAAAAATAAATAGGTACAGAGAACTGTACTGCTTACTCCGAAAATATTCGAAACTTTACCTTGATATCAAGCTGCTATTATACTAGCAAGTGCTAAAGCCGGTTTGGACATATGGTACACAACTATGGGGTTGTACCAGTAAAACGAATCTTAACATTTCACAAACTTTCAAAAACAAAATGTTAAGATCGTTCGTCAATACGCCGTGGTATAAAAGAAATAAAGATCTACGCAGAGATCTTTGTATTCCTGTGGTTAAATATGAAAGGAAAAATTTTGCACGCAAACATAAAAAATGTTTATTGGGACACGTTAACACAACGGCCCTCCAAATTCTTTACGAAACAAATTTATTGCGTCGTCTCCAAAGAACTAAACCCTTGGATTTGGCTTGATAATAACCGTACTATAAATTGCAAAAAAAGCAGGAACTTCCAAAAGAAAGTCATGTAATACAAATGTAAAAAGGATGGTGGTTTAAGTGCCTACTACTTTGGGCACGTGCTCATCGTGTCTATGAAGATTTCCACCAGCCAGGGAAAAACAAAACTTTTGTGAATTCCTTAAGTTAAAATATCTTACCAAAGCGTGGCGTGAAGTCAATGTGATATTTATACCAAAAGCAGGGAAACGCTGCCACACGGCTGCCAACGATTATAGACCTATTGGCTTATCTTCTTTCTTACTGAAAACGTTGGTAAGACTACTAGACATCCATATACGTAGTAACTTGAATCCAGCCTACCTATCCCCAAACCAACACCCCTATATAAAAGGTCAATCATTAGAAACTGCCCTAGGTAGTCCAAACAGTAGAAAAATCATTTATATTACAATGAATATACACTGTCAGCCTTCCTAGACATCGAAGGAGCCTTCAATAACTTGAAAACAGAAGCTATCGAGATAGCACTTGAAAAAGCTGGAATAGATACGGTCGTTGGTACCTGGATCATAACTATGCTCAGTAAACGTATCATTTCATCGTCACTGGGTGATTGCACCAAGAGGATAATAACGACAAAAGGAACTTCACAGGGGGGTGTTCTTTCTCCTATTCTATCATTGGCCTATGCAGACGATGTGGTTCTCCCGTCGACTCAAAGTTCTGTCATGCAAACCAGACTAACCATACTGAGTATATGGTCGGAACTATGCGGCCTGGGTATAAATCTGAAGCAAACCGAACTAGTCTTCTTCACTTACAAGATATCAAAAACAGAGTTTGCAGCACCGACTCTATAAGGATCCATCCTCTTACTCTTAGCAAGTGACAAATACCTTGGGGTGATACTCGATAGCAAACTAAACTGGAACCTGAACATTTTACCCTTTCGTTAATGTTTAGGCTCCAGTTTAGTTTGCTATCGAGTATCACCCCAAATCAAACATTGCACTCTACAGCTGCAATAGAACTTGCGGTAAAAAAAATGAAGCCCCTCTCCAAAGGTCAATAACGTGATTGTGGCTTTTTGGGATTGTGTCTTTTCGAGATTTTTGATTTTCGGTATTTTGGGCTTTCGGGATTCTGTCCGACTTACATTATACTGCTGACAGGCTCAAAATTGATCGAGAGTTATTTTATCTCACAGCATTAAATGTGGACCAACATGTCCTAAAATGGACCCCGCAAATACGAACGTCATAGAAAATCTGTAGCAAATAGTAAAATCCCAAATATAGGAAAACATCGACAAAGCTGCATATGAAATTTAAGCTCGCTTAATGCCGAATCCGAACGGCTGAGTCTTTGGTTTTGTTAAATCTTATCGGTAAAATTTCATCTGTTCGTAATACTTATGCAAAGTCATCGGCCTATCGGAAGATGCTACCATTTTTGCAGATGGCGTAAAATGTCAAGTCTACTTTGACATGAAAAGACGCTGAAGTTATCGCTTCAAAAGTAGAAAACATAGCTTATAAAGTGCTTCAACCATACAAAATAGTTTCCTGTTATTGGTTTGTGAAAAAAAAATCAAACTCCAGATTTAAATCCAACATAACATTACGAAAAAGTGGTTTCGGAAATTCTTTCCACCTGTCCGTCTGTCCGTCTTTCGGTCTGTATTCTCGCCTGGCAGCTAAACAGCTGGTAGGACGGATTTACTTCAAATTTTATAATAAATTATAAATTTTTTGGAGGTATAGAAATTCGAGGTATACAAATTCAATAAGAAAAAAAAACTTGAAGTAAATGTTAATGTCTTTGATGTAAGGTGATACGCCATTCGTTTTTTTTTTTTTAATGATTTCGGGGATATACGCGCTAAAGCAAGCTCTAATGAAGCCCAATCGTGATTCAACAACTTAATCGATCAATTTTGGGCATATAACAGCAATAACACTGCGAATGTTGACTTCCGAATATTCAAACGTCTCTGATTTTTCGGCAAAGACTAGTGACTTCTCGTACCCCCGAACAAAGTAATCGAAAGGCCATCATCGTGGAGGCCAGTTCATGGGTCAATTAGGTGAAATTATGCACTCATCAAATCGCTCAACATCTCTGGATTATGGGTATAGGCTAGTGACAAGTAAATGTGTGAGATCACATGCCAATTCACGATTCCATTACAAATTATGCGCTCAACAAATGATTCTAGCTAAAATTTGATGGGGTCACGCGCCAAAAAAATGTTATCTCAAATTCGCTGTTCGGAGTCGGCATAAAACAGGAGGTCCCTCCTTAGTGCAAGAAGTACACATGCACAAATGAACGTTCTCAAGAAAGTTTGGCCCTGTGTACTAACCAGCCTGTTGCGCTATAAATTTGTAAAAAATGGGTTTTGGTTTTAACTTTTGCAAAAACTGGATCTTATATGCTTTTAATGATCTTTCCTTAAAATCTTCCACAAAGTGAATGGGCATAACTCCAATTGCTGTGCACTACGACGAATCGGATATACAATAACTTCTTCTGTTCTTCCACTTGCACTGTTGGGGGTGCGTATTATCCACAAGAATATACGTGGTGCGAAAACGATTCATCAAGTTCCAAATAACTTGCTCCGATGGATGATTATGCCGATCGTAAATTGTACGTAGCACACGATAAGTTTAATGAACCGAACTGAAAACCAACATAAGTTTGCATACGTTGTTCTGGCGTTAATTTATTTATCGTAAATTAACGTACTTACCACAAATCACCTTTCAACTGGCAATACATAGTTGGAAACAGTGTTGTCAGTTTCAAAACCAAGTTCTTAACGTATGAAGAGGCTAAAATTCGCAGTGCGAATCATGGGATGCCCTATCGCATTTCATCCCTTAATTAAATATCCCCAAAAAGTGGGCATGCGTAAAACTGAATGGAACGAAATATAGAAAAAGACATTGGCACCACATCTTGTTAACAAAGTTAATGTTATTCCCTTATGGTTCGAGAAAAAAATACGATTTTCTATGGGATAGGTTTTACAAATGGTTTTTTTTTTAATAAAAACGCCCCCAAAAATTGGGCGTGGGTTAAAATGAGGAAGTGTTTATAGAATTATTCTCGAAATATTTAAAATTTAACGTACAAAAATGGGTGACATGCAGACGGGCGGGCGAACGGACAGGCAGACATGGTTAGATCGTATCAGTTAGCGATTCTAAGTCGATCCATATGCTTTCGAGTATATGTAATGAAATTATTGCCCTATCTTACAAACCTAATGTCAAAATTAATATACCCCAATGCGATAGGGTATAAAAACATATGACAAGGTTGCAATCCCCTACGTTAGGTGATAAATACCCTATCTCATTCCATCTCTAAATTAAATGTCCCAAAAAAGTGGGCGTGGCTTAAGACATTAAAGATGATACATAAAAAATGGCATTGTCACAATCATCAGAAAGTTAAGCAAACGCTTTTCTATTACCCTATGATGTAGGGTATACAAATCGTGTTTTTTTTTTTGTAGATAAATGACCATAAAGCTATCATAGACGAAATAGTTATACCAATGTTATCAAAGTATTTGCATCAAAAGTTTTTATCCGAATTTCCTTAAAACTTTACGAAAACATTTTTTTTTTACTGAAGACCCAAAAAAGTCTTCGAGATATGAAGACATTCGAGTAATCGAAGTTCGCCTGTATGTTATTCAAACAAACAAAAAAACAAATTTTTGGTGCAACAGCCTCGTTACTATGTCCCCAGGGCTTAGCTTTCTCACGTGTTTCTGTGCATGTGTTCTTCTTGCACGATGGCGGAACCTTCTGTTTTTCGCCGACGCGAAGGGCTTAGTTAAGCTTTTCTTCGCAATTGATACTGCTCGGATAATTTGTGAGATCATCACGAGAGGAGGTCCAGTGAAATATCATTTATGATTTGTTATGACGATCTCAGTCCTTCTGCGCGGCAGTTCATCGCACTGAGCGCCACTAAGCTCGTCATTGCATTCAGACAATTTTTCAAAATCCTTATCTGTTTCGCCAAAAACAACGTTTTATTGAATAGAGTAGGCAGATTTTGGAAATTTTACACACGTTCTGCTTTATCGGACAGAGAGTCAAATTTGGTCACTCCAGCTCCAAAATGTAGTGGTCAAATCGATGACACATCGGCCGGCGGACATACAGAACATATCCATATATTTTAAGAAGTCATTTCATTGGCAACACTGGTGAGTAATGGCGTCCAAACGTCATCTGTCAAAGTGAAAAGTTTTCAGTATACTCTGCCATTTAATCATGGAAAGACTTACAAACGAGCAACGATTGCTCATAATTGAAATTGATTATCAAAATTGGTGATCTGTGAAAAATGTACACCGTTTGTTACGACCATGTTATGGTCGTCATAATCGACCTGGTGAATCAACAATCCGTGCTGTTATCACCAAATTTCGCACCAAATTTAATTTGTTGGACATTAAACCATCGACTCGCAGTGCGTACCGAAGAGAACATTGCAGTCGTAGCGTCCAATGTTAATGAAGATCGTGATATATCAATTCGTCACCGTTCTAAGCAATTGGGCGTGTGTTACTCAACCACATGGAAAATTTGACGTCTCGATTTGGGTTTGAGAACCTATAAAATTAAACTTGTGCAAGAATTGAAGCTGAATGACCTACCACAACGTCTAATTTTTGGTAAATGGGCCTTAGAAGAGCTCCATGAAAATCCACTGTTTAATCGAAAAATTGTGTTCAGCGATGAGCCTCATTTCTGGCTCAACGGATACGTAAATTAGCAAAACTTTCGCATTTGGAGTGATGAACGGCCACATGTCATACAAGTATTACCGATGCATTCGACAGTTTGGTGTGGTTTATGGGTTAGTGGCATTATCGGTCCATTTTTCTTCAAAGACGACCGTGAAACAAACGTTACCGTCAACTGCAAACGATATCGAGCAATGCTACGCTACTTTTTTTTGCCCAAGTTGTCTGGGTTGAACTTGGTTGAACTTGGTTGACATTTAGTTCCATCAAGACGGTGCCACATGCCATACAGCTCAGCTCGTGAAACAATTGAAATGTTGAAGGATGAATTTGGTGAGCAGCTTATCTTCTCGAAATGGCCCTGTGAGTTGGCCGCGAAGATCATGCGGTTTAACGCCTCTTGATTATTTCTTGTGGGCTTATGTAAAGCCGTTAATCTATGTAGAACACGATTGAAGCCTAACAGGATAACAACACATGTAATTCGTGAAATGTATGCCGAAATGCTCGAAAAAGTGACGAAAATTGGATCTTCCGAATGGACCATTTCAAACGGAGCCGCGGACAACATTTGCATAAAGTTACCTCTAAAACGTAAGTGGCAAAGGCCTATTTATCGATTACAAAAATTTTTTGAATATTTGATGCAAATTTGTGTGTTTTATTCGACAAAACAAAACTACGCTTAAAAAATCACCCGTTATAAATAAATTTCAAACCGATTGCACAAAAATCAAGCATGCACGACCCAGTCGTGCACCCACCAATACATACTGACGTAAGTAAAAAAGTTTTTATATGTCAAATTAAGTAACTACGAAATAACAATTATTTTAGAGGGTTTTCACCTCTGAGCACATTTAAGCACACATGCTTAGAAATTTTTGAGTTTATGGTCAATTAAGTTTGAAAGATCTAAGAACCAGTGTAGCCTCAACTTCACTAAAACCCCTTTATCTTATTTTATCTACCCCAGGCGGTGATATTGTCACAAATTTTTACTTATTTTTGTAAAACAAACTCACTAATACAACTTTAACTCAACTGATTAGTATTCAATTAAAATTCTATTATCACAATCAGTTGGCTCATATTTTGGGCATTGTCTAGTCGGCTGTGACGAATTTTGGCAATATTCCATCAGATTGGGATTGTGCTTTGCACTTGCATCAAATGTTTCCGAACTGGTTTAGTATGAATTTGATTGCAATATTGATTTACTTACCATTATTGCTTAATAATTTAGTTAGCTGATGTCGAAAAGCAATCGGAAATTATTAATTAATTTCTTAGTCTGATACTAACATTCGATCAATTCGAGAATACTAGCTCAAAATCACTCTAATATCACTTTTTCAAGATCACTTAGAAATCACCCGGCTTATTATTGTCGCTTGCAAAACGCATATGCATTCGCCGAATATGCAATTTCGCAGTACGCGTATATTCGTATATTGAATGTTAATGAATTTTTTTTCAAAGGCACTTTATAAATAGGCCTGCGATGTGCACAACCACTGCGTCGCGTATCAGACAGCTATTTGAGGCGGTTGACAGCGATCAGCTATCGTTTCAAGTTCAAAATTATAAAAAGCTTTGTGTTATAGCTTTTTGTTTATTTTTTGTTCGAAGGAAGAAGTAAACAATTGCGCGATTTCATTTTTTTTTGCACCCATACCTGTATATACACTCGTGTGCACATCGTTGCTACAAAAAGATTGATTGGGGTCGTTTACACCCTCAGAAATATGTCTGCACCTTGTATGTGTTCTGATTACTTAAATGGCAGACAATGATACGAATTATCTCGGCACCAAAATACTTCTTAATCATGAGCGCATTTTCAAATGTGTGGAAATAAAAAAACGAAATGATAATCAAACATCAAGTTGGGGTATTCAGACTTTGGTGCGATAAGATAAGTAAGTTCATATAGCTAAGATATGACACTTTTGAATGTGGGTCAATGACTTGAAATATATATGTTTAATGAAATAAAAAAATACATATGAGAAGGCTACAATCCCCTGTGCGGATCTTTTGATACCCTATCACATCCCATCCTTAGAATAATGTCCCCGAAATGTGGGCTTTATGGCAACGTAATATTAAAACATTGTCACAACATATTGTTCAGACAGTTCATCAGAACAGTTCAACAGTTCATGTAGAACAATCTTGTATGGTTCTACAAAAAAAAAAAGTCTACAGTCTGCTGGGCGGATCGTTTTATAGCCTATCCCATGCCATGATTTAAAACTGAATGGGAATGAAATAAGAAAATTACATTTTCAAAATATCTTGTTCCGATTGTATCTAAATATTTTTTGGTTCGACAAAAAACGATGATTTTCTGGCATAAGCTATGGGGTAGGGTATACAAATAGTTTTTGTAAAAAACAATTTCCCCAAAAACTGGGCGTGGCTTAAAATGATCTTAAGACGAAATGTTTATATTGACGCTACGGAAGTATTTGGATCGAAATTTTTCGAAATTCTGTAAAATTTTACCGAAAAAAAAAGCCCCAAAAGAGGGGCTGTAACGGTTTTTTTTTAGATGTTGGTTTTTCGTAAAGAGATAAAACTGAAATTTTGTGGTCAAATCGGGAAATTCTAATGTTATTTGTGTTCAGTTTGGTTTGCCATTTCATCATAAACAGGTTGACAAATGAACAACTCTTACAAATATTGGTTCAGTTCGCGATGTTAACCGCAAGCTCCGTTGATTTTATGGTCGATATAATCGTTCATCAGAGCAATTAATTCGGTTAACAATGGATCGTTTTCGCACTACGTTTACTCTATGTGATAATACGCATCCGCAGAGACGTCGAACAGTGCGCACCGAAGAAACAATTGCCGCTGTAGAGCAAAGTGTTGAAGAAATTGCACAGCAATTTGTCCATCAACTTTATGGAAGATTTTGTGCAAAGATCTTCCGTTACGACCTTACAAAATCCAGCTTGTGCAAGAATAAAATCCGCAAGACCATACAATGCGTCGTGATTTTGGTGTATGGGCTGAAAATGAGATTGATCTCGATGGTGATTTTCATCGCAAAATTTTGTTCAGTGATGAGGCTTATTTTTGGTTGAATGGCTACGTCAACAAGCAAAATTGCCGCATTTGGAGTGAAGAGAATCCACGTGAGACCTTTGAGACGACATTACACCGACAAAAACTGACTGTTTGGTGTGCTCTCTGGGCTGGTGGAGTCATTGGGTCATACTTCTTACGAAATGATGCTGGAGAATCCGAATTGGATGGCATGAATGTGGATGAGATGTGGTTCCAACAAGAAGGCTCTACATGCCACACAGAGAACATCACAATCGATTTATTGAAGGAAACATCCGATGACCGCATAATTTCGCGGATTGGACCTGTCAATTGGCCACCAAGATCGTGTGATTTGACACCATTGGATTATTTTCTTTGGGGATATGCGAAGTCGATCACCTACGCCAACAAACCAGAAACGTTAGGGGACTTGGAAGCCAACATTCATGGCGTTAACGAAATATATTTAAGATTGTCTAAATATATTTTTCAGACAATTTTTCAAAATTCCCTAAAGTAGCGCGGCAGTGAGCGGATTTTTAAAATGTTAACACTTGTTCTGTAGTCATCGCCAGGATCATATGTACCGAATTTCATTATCATTGCCCAAAATTTAAGGCCCCATGTTACAAACTATGTATCAAAGCTAATATACCCCTATGAAATAGGATAGGATCTCCTGCTACGCTATGGGTAAGGGTGTACAAATGATTTTAAGTTAAGAATGTATAAATATGCTGTTTAAACACTTTTTCGAAATTTTTAAAGGGTTGGTCAAAAACTACGTTTTTTTAAAAGAAAGTTTACACTTGGCAGGATTTCTTCCTACAGAGACAAGGATCCTATATATCGAATTTCATTACTTTAGCTCAAAATTAAAGGACTAAAAAGCGGTGACGTACAGACGACTTCCGAGTCGATTCATATACATTAAGGTATATCTAGCTAAATTATTTCTCTATGTTACAAACTATGTATCAAAACTAATACACCCCTATGCGATAGGGTATAAACAGTACCGCAAAAAGTAACGGGTGATCCAAGTAGAGATACTTTTTTCAATAGCCTTTTTTGACAGATCACGTGTGACTCGTGTCATGCTGTCATGTTATTTTTGTTTAGTATTGTTTGGCATTTCATAATGGAAAGACTTACATAATAACCGACTATTTGATGCCTGAAATTGAAGCTCGTGATCTCGGCGAAATTTGGTTTCAGCAAGACGGCGCCACTTCCCACACATCGCATCAATCAATGGACTTATTGAGAGAACATTTCGGTGAGCACATAATTTCACGTTTTGGGCCGGTCGATTGGCCACCAAGATCGTGTGATATCACACCGTTAGACTTTTTCCTGTGGGGATATGTAAAGTCAAAAGCTTAAGCCGACTAACCCGCTTCGATTCAGGCCTTGGAGGAAAACATCACGCGTGTCATTCGCCAGTTACCAGTCGAAATGCTCGAACGAGTGATCGAAAATTGGACTCAACGGATGGACCATCTGCGACGTAGCAACGGCCAACATTTGATAGACATAATCTTCAAAAAATAAATGCCAAAGAATGTTCTTTCAAATGATAATAAACATTCTCCATTAAATTTGAATTTTCTGTGTTTTTTTCTTTAAAAAAGTAGGGAACCTCGAAATGGATCACCCTTTACATGATGTCCTTTTTTGTATATGCTGCCTATTTACTTCTCTCAAGTAAATTTAAATTCTGGAGGTAATATATTTGAAAGTAAAAATTGTCAAATATGCACAAATATTTCAAGCTGAGAAATATTTATTTTTGCGAATTGAATTTGTTTATTTTTATTTGTATGACATAGTCGACGTGCATATGAATTTTCATCAATGTGGGGAATTTAATTCGTTGTACGGATTTAGAGTACTGCAATACACATATGGCGACACCCGTGCAAGTTTTAAAATATCACTACAAATCTTTTCGTGACTGGCATTCTTCTGTGCACAGACTTTATGCAGGCTGTTCATCAAATCAGTTTTGGGTACATAAAGATTTGATCTGCCATGTAAATGGTGATCCAATGAGAGCTTCCTGATTAAAACACAAACAAAAATCAACGTACTGAGTAAAATCTTTATTTGAGGTCTTAGTTTAGGTAAAGAGAATTTCCTTCAAATATTACCCACAACTAACTCTTAAATGATCCATTTTGTGAGTCCAATTATCGACCAATCTTTCAATCGTTTTTGTTATTCCATTAATAATACGAGTTATCTTGGTTTCCAGAGTTTCAATCGTTTCCGGTTTATCGACGTAAACAAGAGATATCACATATCACGATAGAAAGTAATTCAATAGTTTCAAATCCCCATATGTATCTTGGTGGCAAGTTGACAAAATAATTTTTTGAGATTTTCATCGAGCATTTCCCTTAATAAAGCGATTTTCCGTTAGCTTTTAGCGCCATCCTGTTGAAACCACAATTCAGCTACACCAATAATGTTCCAAGGCCCACCGATAGAAGTTAAAACATAAACCAAAGCCAGTCATCCTCAATTCTTAGACAGCCATATTTTATTAAAAAAAATAAGAACACATTTTTGGCGGAAAAAGCTCTTTAGTACCCAGGGCCGAGCTTTCTTACAACCATTCATGTGTGCGTGTGTACTTCTGCACGATGGCGGTACCTCCTGTCTTATGCCGACTCCGAACGACGAGTTTGAGATAAGCTTTTCTTGACAATTCATACTACTCGGATGTTTTGTCAGATAATCACGAGAGGAGGGCCAGTGAAAAATCATTTAGGTGTTGCTACCGCTGGGAATCGAACAGAGACCCTTCTGCGCGGCAGTTCATCACATCAACCATCGCTCCTTTATATAATCGACGGAATTTAAAATAAGTACATCCTATCAGCACGGATAATAATGAGGGATCTGTTTTGTGGTACGCCAATTTCGTACAAGTTTTAACTTCTATCGGTGGGCCTTGGAACATTATTGGTGTAGCTGAATTGTGGTTTCAACAGGATAGCGCTAAAGCTAACGGATCAATCGCTTTATTAAGGGAAATGCTCGATGAAAATCTCAGTCCCAACTTTGATGAACTGATCGTAACATATCTGATGGTATTGTTATATTATGTCGCCACTTCCTCAATGCTTTTGGCTGGTAAGGTCTGGTTATAAAACTGACACTTGTGGAACTCCTCCAGTAGGGATATGTTCGTTTTGACACATAGTTTGAAACATACTTAAAAAGCGCTACTTTCTTGTTTACTTAAGTGGCGCTACAGTCCGGAATGAACCTGGTCCTCAGGCAACATGTCTCTCCAATTAGCCCGGTCCTTGGCTAACTGCCTCCAGTTGCGCACTTCAAGTTGGTTGAGGTCGGTTTCTACTTGAGCGCGCCACTTTAGGCGAGGTCTGGCTTCGAATCGAAGACTCTGAGAGCCGGAGTATTGGTTTCCATTCGTTCTACATGTCCTAGCCATCTTAGACATCCAATGTGGTGTTTTTTTGACCAGGTCGTCGTACAGGTCGTATAGTTCTTGGTCTCCGTAGCCCGTTAACGCAAACGGGACCAAAGATTTTTCGAAGAATTTTTCTCTCGATTCGATTAATGATTTTTTATCCGCTTTTGAGACGGTCCATGCTTCAGCGCCGTAGAGCAGGACTGGGATCATCAGCGTCTTATATAGGATCTCCTTACTAGTTCAAATGAGGGCTTTTCTACTAAATTGCCTTCTTAGCCCGAAGAAACAGCGGTTGGCAAGAGTAATTCTTCGTTTAATTCCTGACGAGATGTTGTTGTCGGAGTTAGTAGCGGAGCCAAGATAGACAAAGTTCCGTACTACCTCAAAGTTACATCTGGCAATGGTGATGGTTTGTCCGATTCATCGATGTTGTGTGTCCTTTCGTGTTGATAGCATATACGTGGTCTTGCCCTCATTTACTGCTAAACTTTTGCTGCTTCTTTCTCTATACTAGCAAGCGTGGCTATGATGTCATGGTGTTGAGTCCAACCAATGATGTTAATATCGTCGGCGCATGCTAGTAGTTGCTCCAGCTCATGCTATTGCTAACAGTCATAGTAGATTCTTCCTCTGGTGTTATATCGGTAGTCACACAAGCCTCTCAAGAACGAATTAAAGAAGTGACATGACAGTGCTCGCCAAAATATTTTTTTGGAATCGAATGTGTCGGTATGATCGTTTCCGGCTGTGATGGAGCAGCGAGGATGAACTTAGGCGGTAAACCAAAACTAGTCATGGCTCTGTAGAATTCGTCTCTTTAAATGCTCCCGTATGCGTATGCAGCTTTTGTTGTTCACCTCTCTATATCCTCGGTGTTGTTCTCGTCTTCTCTCCCTATAGATCTCAATGGCAGCTCTCGTCTTCGCCTGCAGCTTAGCCTGGTAGGCCTCGTTCTTGGCTGAGAGCATCTGTCGTATTCTAATGGCTTGTTTGAAGCGTTGCCATTGTTTTCGACATTCGTTGCTGGTGACATGGTGTTAACCGAGAGGTAAGGAGATACACGTTCTGTGAAGGCCTTGTGGTTTCTTGTGATTGCATTATTTTTGATTCTGACTAAATCGAATGCAAAATTGCCAACGTTCCGTACTGGCGGTGGTCATATGAACGATCATACAATCTAACATGTGTACTGCATCTGGTATACACATTTTAGCCCGAACTATTTAAATACACAATAGCTATGCCCTAGTATTTAAAAACGTTAAAGTTTCAAAATCAAATAATTGTTTGAGCATTTAATAGTTTTCTTGTCATAAACAATTCCATTGAAACCAGAAAACGTATGTATAAGGCCTAGCTATAACTATGACAATAAATTAAAACCGAAAAACTGATTAAAAGCATTCATTCGAAATTGAATTTCAAAATTAATGTTCGAGCAATGTGATTTTCGCATTTTTTATAACGATCGTCACTGCAAGTTAGGTCATCCATTTTGATACGAAAATAACAAAACCCGTCATTTTAACTGAACCAGTTCAAAAGGATAAAAATAAATGCGACTAATTTCGTTCAAATAATATTTTTAATACGTAAATGAACTTCACTTTATTTAGAATCTTATTTTAGTCGTGTAATTGTGCAATTTGAATATTAACGATTGACAACAAGTTTACAATTTTTAACAATCGAACAATGTTAATGTCGAGGTCAATTTAAATGCATTCGCAACAACAATATTCTAAGTGTTTTATTTCACTTAATAATCTCCAGCATATACCGATAGTAGCACCAATTAACCAAAGTAACACCTTTTCCCTAACTAGGTTGGTTGGGTTCGGATTTATGGGTAGCAATAGTAAGGCCAATCCCCTCTGATTATAACTTTATATCAATTTTTATGTTTTGTGGCACCCTCAACTTGCGTAAATCTTTTATTCATGAGACTATTATAAACCTGCAGTTATCGGAACACCTTCGTTGCTTTGATTAAACTATAAAGGTTTATTCACGAGCTTACTAGAAATATCTTCTAAATACTGAAAAGGTATTTTCCTAGGTTCTTAAATCTAAGAATGAAGAGAACGGAATTTTGACATATGACGTTCTTTTGACCCATTGATGCACATTTACCCCATCAAATTTGACATATAGATTGTGGGTGGCCGAAGTAGTGTTAAAGTGTTTGTCTGTAACCTCCAATTCAAAAACACCAAAGTACACAACTCTGTAAGCTTAAACGGTTGCACAGATAATTTACTGAGAGATACGGCAAATAAATTTCGGCATTTAACAAGCTGATCTTAAATCTCTGGCAATTGGTTCCGCAGAATTACAAAAGATATGTAAGATGGACCTTGTCAGAAAGAGTCATGCTATAACAACCCCTAGCACAAAAATGTTCTGCAAATAAATAAAATATTTAAGAGAAATGGTCAGAACTAAATTTCATGCTTCCGTATTTTCTAGACCTAAGAAAACAGACAGACTGTTGGTTGGTTTAAGCTTAGAAAGTTTCGACTCCATATATAGTTTTTTCTACTCCTCCCGAGGGTAGAATTCGAAATAAAAATTGAACTATTGAGCCTTGTAAGCCTTTTGAGCCTTTTTTGAATCAATTTTATCTCGGAGATTTTGGAATCACGTTTTCACTTTAAAGAATTCTAACGAGATGTTGTTGTCAGAGGTAATAGCGAAGCCGAGGTGGGCAAAGTCCCGTATTACCTCAAAGTTATATCTGTCGATGGTGGTGTTCTGTCCAATTCGTCGGTTTTGTGAGTCCAATCGTGTTGATAATATGCATGGCCTTACCCTCATTTACTGCCAAATCCATATACAGAGTGTCCGCCGGGAAGGTATACTACTTTTTTTGGCGCCATTTTGGGTAAACATTAGTCTTGACGGCTCATTTTTGGCAGATTTTTTAAGGAAAAATATTCAATAAACCAACATGTTTGAATCTTAAAATTTTTTTTATCAAAATCAATCATCGATTACTGTGACGATGAGAAAGTTGCGTGAAATTTTTGGGAAAAACAACGTGCCAACAAAACGGACTGTAGTGAATGATTTCAAAGAAGAAAGAAGGCCTGTAGGTGATAGTCCCAAGCATGTACCACATCGTACTGCAAGATCGGCTGAAAACATTTCTGCACTCGAGGAAAAGTTCAAAACAATCCATCAACCTCAATTCGACGCCGTGCTCAGGCGCTTGGTCTTCAAAGAACAACATTGGTCACAATTTTGCACAAGGATTGGCACAAGAGCTTCTCCCACAAGACCATTTACGCCGCCGTTCATATGCCAATAGGATGTTACAGCTACCCGATGACAACCCCGATTTTCATGAAAAGATCATAATGAGGGATGAGGCACATTTTCATTTGAATGGATATGTGAATAAACAGAATAGTCGGTTCTGGGCAATGGAAAGCCCTCAAATTATTTATCAATCACCTTTGCATCCATTAAAAGTTAAAGTCTGGTGTGCAATTTGGTCAGGAGAAATTATTGGACCTTACTTCTTTGAAAATATGAAAGCGGCGTAACGGTAACTGATATGATTGAAATGACATGATTGAAAACTTTTTCACGCCACAACTGCATGCTTTGGGCTTGATTAACATGTGGTATTAACAAGACGGTGCCAGGATTACGATGGAATCACTGCGAGACCACTTTCCACAACAAGTCATTTCAAGAAATTGTGATGTGGAATGGCCTCTACGGTCGCCTGATTTGACTGCTCCGGACTTCTTTTTGTGGAAATATCTGAAAAACAAGGTTTATGCAAACAAATCAGAAACGCTGATTAGTGCAGGCTAATCAGTAAGAGTTACAGTGATAATGGATTTACAGAATCCATTACCACTGTGTTATTGCCGTCGTCAGAATCGGAATCTAGAAGGCACTCTTCTGCAAGCCTGCCGGTAACACCGACCACTCCAGGCTGTTGGCTTTTAGTTAACCCCAGAGAAGATAGCGTTGTGGGTAACATTGGTTGACTCCAGGTCTGTTGGCTTGGTGTCAACTCCAGAGAAGGTAGCATTTTGAGGTTCAGGGTGTGAGTTTAGTTTTGATAGGTATTCCTTCATCTCCGAGTTTGTCGGCAATGATCAACCCTTGTAAGAGATCACGGACATTTTTTTGTGGAAGAGGTCCTTCGACTTTCCTTCGACTTCCGATAGAGTTGGTGCAGTGCAAAGGTGAATCTGTTGTTGAAGTTTGCAGATTTTCAGAAGTGCACGCTAAAGACAAGGGCATTGCAATATACACTCCTGAGAAAGAGTTTTTTTAAAACTAATCTGCTTGGTGATTCAAGTATTTGGTATTAAACCTTCACATCCCGCTCACATACGAGTTTTCGGGAAACTCACTTGCTCGTGAGCCTAATATAAAAATGATTTTGGTTGTTACAATGGATGCGATAATCTTTTAATTGTGTACTAGTAGACATAGTATCAGAACTGAATTACTCGTTGTTAGGATAGTGGCTACATACTAATCCACAAGCGGCACACTTCTATAACTATCGACTATGATTAGGTATAACTTCGTGGGACTGGTAAGCATTTTATGCTGGCTATATTTTTTCATTCTCCTCAGCTTTATTTCCAAACTACTTATAGTCCTTAACGCAAATAAACGACTGACGATAACTTTCCCATCGTTTCATTCATCGCTAGATCTTCGCCCAAGCGGAGTATAATAGTTTTTACCTTTGGCCGCCACTTATAGCAATGGATTCCTGTACTGCGTTCGCCATCTGGATGAGAACCAAAGTCTTTTGGCCAGTCGATCCTAACATCAAAATGGGGATATCAAGGACTCTGCGAGTCAGATTTTGGGCGTCCATTCGCTTACATGTCCTAGCAATCTTTTAAACGCCCAATGCGGAGATTTGCTTAAAAAGGGGTTTGTGGCTGGCTGTACAGCTCGCATAGTTGTGGGTTGAATTTTCGGCTCCATAGCTCGTCGACACACATGATACGTATCATGCTTCAGTGCCTTAGAGAGGGACTGAAGGTATCAGGATCCTTTATATATATCGCCTTAGTAGTAGAATCTTGTCTAGCAAGTTGCAAAATCCATTGCGAAATATTTCACAGCTTAACAATGTTCTACGAGTGTGCATGCAAATTCTTTGCCCTGACAAGAGATCGTTAATTCTGTTCAAAACAAAATAAAAGTCAAAGGGGGCACGTCAAACAGAAAAATAAATAAAACCACAGGAACTCATAAACTATGGATGCAAAATGGGATGGTTAACCTTTGTCCAGGTCACAATATTATCGGCAAGATTGGAAATCTTTTTGTGTGAAAAATAAGACTTGCCTTTCACACGGCTTATAGGTACTTCCCCATTTAATTTCACTGACGATTCATCTAAAGCTACCTTCTCGACTTTTTTGTCTTTCTTTACACACTATCCCCATATACATACAAACGAACCATATTATAGGTTTCCTCAGATACAACCGAGGGCGCACGTTTTATTACATTCTACCACTGCAATGACACCCCGTATATTTGTATAATTGATCCCAGAACTGGAGAGGAACTGTGGAAATGTGAGCAGCCAAATAAAGTTGAACTTCTAGAATCTCTCCAATCGTTTATCAACGACAACTCGTCCGAGGTTCGTACACATCAAGCCACGCACAACAATTGTATTCTAATTGATCTTTAACCCTCAAAATGCACCATGAAGGGATTTTTCCAGAGCGATTCATATGCTGGCCCATCTTCTTCCCGTTCGTCTAAACACAATTCTACTCGGGATGTAATTAATGAAATACCGCGTGAAATGTGTGAATGTAACGAAAAATGTGCTCAAAAGGGCTCGCATTTGTGAGACTAACAGAGGCGGACATTTACCTGATATTGTATTCCATACATAATTGCCGGCATTAAATTAAACATGTATCAATATAATATCCATTCTCTTTCATTTAATAAAAAATTATAAACAAACAAAGTAGTATACCTTCCCGGCGGACACTCTGTACTAGCAAACTTGGCTATGACATCCCGTTGAGTCTATTGGTCGGACTCAAAGGGATATCATGTCATCTGTGTATGCTATAGAAGTTGCTCGTATTCTAACAGTTATAGAAGATTGTGGTTCTGGTGTTAGCTCTGGAGTTTAGCACAAACCTCTTAAGAATCAAATCACATAAGTCACATGACATTGCATCACCTTACCCCAATCCTTTTTTGGTAGCAAATGTGTCGGTGAGGTCGTTTCCGACCCTGGTGGAGCGAGAATTCTCCGTCGTCATCCTGCATAGACGGGCGAGTTTGCGCGGTATACCGAAACTAGACATAGTTCGTCTATATAAATGCTGCCGTATGCGGTATTTAAATCGAAGGGTATCGATATGGAATTCTTAACTTAATTCCAGGATCATCCAAAATTTGTATATTTTATCAGTTATGGTCTTTCCTGGCCTAAAACCAAAATGATAAGGGCCGATCGGGTTATTGCTATTCGGTTTCAGGCGTTCACATATTACGGCAGATAGGATCTTGTAGACGATGTTGGGGAGACGTGTTTCTCTGTAGTTGGCGCAGTTCAGAGGGTCCCCTTTTTGTGGTTCAGGCAAACCGTCTGTTGAATTCCCTCAGATTTACTTTAATGATCTAATGGCTTAGAGTTCAGGGCTGACAATATTCCATCAACATATTCTTGCAGTTTGACTTCGACTACATTAGAGGATATTACAACAAGTCAAGTAGTTAAATATCTTGTTATATGGATTGACCAGCTTTTACGTTTGAACAATGCAGTCAACTTGACTCAATGTAAATAGTCATATCATCGCTTACCTCGTGTTGTTCACGTCTGTTTTGAAGACGGCATCTACGATACTGTCTAAAATTTTACCGGGAGCCAGAATTCGACCTCATGAAATACCATGTGGTGTGCTCAGCTGAATTAAATTAAAAAAAATGGAATCATAAGGCATGTTACAAGGTTTGGCAACAGAAGTCTAATCTCCATGGAGAGTATGCTTTGTGCCACCTAAAGCTTTTATTTTCGTCGACTATTTAGGGTAAATGAATGAAATGGATGGTACAGAGTACTTCGGGAATTTGTCTCCCTTTCAAATTCGTTGTATCTTTCATATGACATGTAGGAAAACAATCAGATATTTGATATGGCGGGAGTACTGTTTTTTTTTATACTTGTTTTCGTACAAATGTCAGTTTTCATTTGACACTGACATTGTCACGAAGTACTCTATTTCAGAATTTTACCATTGACATCGTGTTCCTTCAAAAAAACGGCTGATAGGCGTTAGGTTCATTAAAATCTTCCGTTTAAGTATAGCGATATACTGGACAGACGAAAATGTGGCTGCTGTATCCGAGAGTGTGAGCCTCAATTCAAGAACATCAACTCGGCATCGATCTCAACAGCTCAATATTTCACGCACTAGTCTGAGGAGTTTTCTGCACTCGGATTGTTCGAGAATTTACTAAGCAATTGAAGTCGCGCGACCATTCGCTTCGTTATAGCTTCTCAGTTTGGGCCTTATAGCAGCTTGAGCTGGACAACTATTTTTTTGCGAAAGATCATCTTTATTGTTGGAAACCATGAAGTACCGTTGTTATGCCAATAATCTATCAACGATTCAAGCACTTAAGGCCAATATAATCCAAGCTACAGTCCGAAACCGTCAACAAGGTCTTGGAAATTTTTGTGACAGAATGCGTTTTTTTTCTCTTAATCATTTTATTAATGCTATCTATGTCCCATATAGCGGTTACACATAAATTCAATTTTCTCGAAAAGAGCTCTGACGATTTTGATTAAACATAACATATACAGCAATCTTTCACATACGCGAGGGATGCATTCCGCGTATGTCGAAACTCCGCGTTTGTTGAGACCAGAATCTGTATGCAAATATGTATAGAGGTGCGTTCAAAGACAAGCATTTTTAAAATAAACATTTTATTCAGTTTGTTCGTTTTTTTTAATAAATTATAACTGAAAATCACTTCCCAGCTTGGTGCTCATCGATAGATTTAAAAAATATACGTAAGGATGCACGGTTGCTTTAAAGCTCTTTTTCCCCCTCTAAAATAAGTCGATATGTCATCGAGCTAACCATTTCTGCTGTACATGTTGAACTCCTTTCCCAGTTCGAATCTGTGGATTCTATTATAACATCACCCTCATTTATTTTGGTTATCAATTTGTTCTGCCTATCAGTTTATTGTGCAGGATCAATGTGATCTTTATCTAGTTCGCAATCTTTTTCAAATTCTACATATCAATTCTCGAACTGAAAGCTAGGCGTCATACGCTTCTAAGAGCTTATTTATATCACTTAGCTTTAGGTCATGAAACTCTTCAACTCAAACCTTCCTTCCAAGGCACAGCAAATTCTGCACATTGCAACCAGAAGCATCTCCAACATCATCTTGAACACACCTTTCAATATTAGTCTCCAAACTGCATTCATCGTAGTATTTTTTATGACACACCATGAGAGCTTGAGTTGGCTCATGAGGTCATTCTATGGCTTCCAACAAGTTTGCCGTAGATACAAATTCTTAAATATTACAATAGCTCCTTGGCCCATTGTCCTGAGGATGACTTGACACATTGTCGATAATAAGGAGCACTTTGAAATCTAAGCTCTGTGTCTTGCAGCAGAGTTCAAATTCTGGGCGAAAGTATTTACTGAACCAGTCAGTGAATAGTGATGAATTCATCCTGTGCTATTCATTTTTCGGCTTTTCCGAAAGTAAATCTAAATAAATTACACACAGCGATACATTTTTGATGAACATTTTATCTATCTTCTATCTAGACACAGTACAAAATAAAGTCTCAAAGCGTCTGTGAATGCGCTTATCTCGAAAACTGTTGAACGGATTTCGATGTGATTTTAACTGTTTTTTGTCGGTGCCATAAAGTAACGCCGAGCAAAATAAAACCCAATTTAAAATTTCGGAGTTAAAAAAAAATTTCACACACCCAAACTTTCATTTGTATTCAAAGTATGAACCCCCTGCTTGGGCTCACCGTTGGGTACGGGATAGGTGAGAAATTGGATGTATGCAAAGTGAAATAAGGCCTAATCGGCTTTACTTCACGTTAGGAAAGTAAAATAAAACCAAACATGGAAATTCAATGGACTTTGCCATCAAGTGTGAAAAATTATATCATTGAAATGGCCTCCTCGGAAAGCTTAGCAGTATGGTCTTCTTTTGAGGTATCTCTGGCATAACTAAAAAAAACGAACGGTGTCAAATCTTATTATCTTTGACGTCGCCAAAACGTGGATTTATGCGACCAGGAAACTTCTCACGAAATAAAGCCATGAGTGGTCGTTGCCCCGTCTTGTTTAAACCACATATTGTCCAAGTACTGATCGTCGATCGCTGGCCAAAAAAAAATTGGTTATCATTTGACCACATCGCTTCGAATTGACTACAGTTTCCCCATTGGCTAAGAAATAGGGGCAAATGACACCTTTCGACCATAAGGCACACCTTTCGACCATAAAGCACACTAAACAGTCATTTCACCTGCATGAAACGGCCCTTCTTTGGTAACTTGTGGGTTTGCACTAATTTTGTTCGTTTACACACCTACCAAGTTAGAAATGTGCCTCATGTTGTTCCAAAAAATCGGTGTTAATTGTATGGTGTTCCAACACCCAATAAGCGTAGCTACGGCGTCGTGAATACTCAGCTATGGGCTCCAATTGTTGCGTCATTTGAACTTTATAAAGATGGATATGCAAATTAAAATGGAAAATACGCCATAGTGAGGTGTACGACACGTTCAATTGCTGCCAACGCCGGGAAATCGATTATTTCGAATCATCAGCAACACTTGCACATGCAGCTGCAATATTTTCGATTGAGCGTGCATTTTAATGATGTACACAGGTCTTACGGTTACGACATCAGTAAAGCTTCCACTCTTTTCAAATTTCTTCATTTACCGAGTGCTGACGTAGTATCTCGATTTTAACGACCGGAATCAACGCGTAATGCGAGAAAAGTGACTACGTGTGAATCTTCACTTTTTTTAATAAGTTTTAATAATTTTAACGCGTTATTCGATTGTTAAGCGATCCATTGTCGTAAATGGCAATTATAATGACCCTTCAAATGATAGCTGAGCTTGACAAGTGTCAGCGCTACCAGCTCGAAACCGCGAAATGAATGACCCAAATGAATATGTAGGTATGTCAATAAACTTGGCAAAATTTCTCTTCGAAATGTTGTCAACTCTTGTTCTTACTACTTTCTAGCAAGTGAAGCAAAATGAACACGCAAATTTAAAATGTTCCCATAGGTAATGGTTTTTTTTTGATTTTCCAATCTCTAAGCGGATAAAAATTACTAACATCAGGATATCAAATTTACGGGCGGCATTAACCCTGCTTCACAGTAAGTAATCAGACATTTCCATGAATGCTGCCCCCATGTAGTATGCAACTACATTTTATCAGAAATGACAACCCTGGGTACTTATTTCGTAACTTTTGAAATTAATATCGTTGAATACAACGTTGACTTGCTAGGTACCTAGAATTAAATTTTTATATACTTTACATTCAAAATTATAATCGTTGACGGTAGTAAAGGAGACTTTCTGGTTACCTATCGTGTGATTTATATACATGTGCACACACCCAATATAAAGACTCCACTTTTCGTATAGTCCGTACCAAAACAGTTGGCCAACGGTCGATTGCGCAGAGAGAGGATTTAAGAGAACAAAAATGACGCGAAAGAGATTTAATCACTAAGCGTTTTTGCCTGTAATTTACAATGCGTAACCCAACTTTACAGTGCTTAGAACTAAAATGCTGTTGAATATCTAAATAAACTTAATTTTTTATTATGAGGTCGACTTTTATACATTTCTACCTAGAAGTCCGATTGTATTTGAAAGGGTTCAAAGGGTTTTCAAAAATAACAGTTGAAGATTGGCGCAAAGTTTGTGAAAAAATTATAAGGACAGAGGAGGAATACTTTTCACACGAGCAGATGTGGGACACAATGTCGGATGCAATAATTATCAATCCAGGAGATGATTCTTCAACCGATTATGAAACTGACAGTTCTTCGAATTCAATTTAATATACATTAATATTAACTATTTCATATATAGGTAGCAAAATCAATAAATATTTTTATCTTAGTACTAAAACGTGTGTGTTTTTACTTCTTAATTCAAACCAAACCGAACCACCCATTTGGTATACTGGTGTTTTGTTTTGCTGCTCGCTGTAAATCTGTTTTATATTTGCAATTCATCGTCAATTTTATCTCGCTATAATTTACACTTTTAATCAAGGTTACAAATTTAAAAGTGGTGGGTAGTTCAATAAGTTTTAAAAACTGCATTTCTTAAAAAAAATTATTGAAGAATCAAGAACGTTCACCATTTTGTCTTTAACGAACCGTTTAATACCCCATCCTCTTTTTTGTGACAGAAAATCGTGCCTATTGTTATTGGGTATAAAATCGTTTACGTTTCCAAAAAATTCCCAAATTGTAATTTTTTTATTAAATTTACCTACCTCGCCCAAATTCAATGATATAAACAAAAAAAATTTGGTGTGACACTGCAATTTACTTTACTTTGCGTGCCAATATCAGTACCTACATGATCAATATGCACGACACAATTAATAATGATCAACGAAAGCATAATGAGCAAATAGGGTTTAAATCTAAAACCGTACACCTTCATACAGACACAGTCACACAATCAATTCATGTGCAATGTTTTGCTTAATCTATCCGACCGTGATCACATCATACTCCTACAAAGAACCGACAAGACAAAAAACGAAACAATATATTTTCCTCCAAGTAAAGTTGACATATAATGGTCTATATTTTTCCTCCGCTCCTAATTTCAGTATAAAAGAAGGAAAATGAAGAAACCACCCTCAGTGAGATCGCGACAGCGATCTTGAACACAAGGCAGGGTATACGTCGTTTTTTATTATGGCTCCGCCCATTTTAGTCTCTTTATGCTTGTTTTTGCAATTTTAAGAGATTGTAAAACACATTTTAAGAGACCTGCGCAGTAGAATGGCCAACTGTTTTGGTACGCACTATACGCGGTATACCTAGCAAGTCTCCTACACTATGCCAGAGATAAGGGAAGTAAAGAGATACCAAACTTCTACCTCTCTCACCCTGAATCCCCGCAAGAGTTAGTTGTTTTTGTTGTAATCCACCCCCAATGCACTCCTGTCTGTCAATACATGTATTTCCGAGTAAAAGAATTCAGCAGACGAAAAATTTTGGGTTTGGACACTTTTATTAACAGCTGTTTAGCAGTGTGGTATATTTATTTTTTTTATGACATTTCAGTCGACATTCATTTATTTTTTTGCGTTTGTTGTTTTTGCGTGCGTGGAAATATATTCGCACTTTGTCCTGTCGTACTTCACAAATTAACTTTATGTAAACTTTTGTGCGCACTTTTTTGTTTTATTTTGCACTTCAATTTTACACAAACAAACGAAAATAGTAAAAAGAAATGTAAACAAACCAAATAATTAAATGACAGCTCAAAATTGTATGTTTTGGTGAATACAAACATATGCTTTTGAATGTATTCAGTGAAGTAAATGTTTGTTTTGTAAATTATATGAGTTGAATTTAGCAAGCAAGATTCTGAAGATAGTATATTTCCAACTCAGCGTTATTATAAGTAGAATAAATTCTTATTTTTATAAATGATATAAATGGTGTTTGAAGTACCGACTTTTATTATGTCTCTGTTGATCAGAAAAAGTTGAGTTTCATATTTAATGGTAACGAATTCGCCCATTTCATATTTTTGATGAACTGTTTTTTTTTTTGCTGATAAATATATTTCTTTGCAAAAAATAAATATTCCACTTACCAACAGCCGTATTAATTAAAGCAAATTAAATGTGAATTATCTTTAATCAATGGATTTAACGAGAAAACTTCTAAGGCCGTATGTCAATTGCGTTAAAAAGAGGGTTAAATTTTATCCTCTTTTTTTGTTTAATTTTTGACTTTTCTGCACCATACTAATGTCAAAAATTATTTACTGGTTAAAATTTAACGCAATTGACACAGGGAATAAAGATGTCCGCCTTACTTTGTTCATGTTAAACATATTCAACATACAGTGAAACTGATATTATTTAGAGTTTAAACGCAATATTGTAAGCCTTAAATAATTAAAACACGTGTTTTCTGTTTGGTAGGTACAAACCAAAGAACAATTTATTTCAATTGTTAACCGTACATGCCATAAAAAACAGTGATATGCTACTTTTCAATATAAATTACATTTTGATCTTATTTTCAACAGAAGCAAATGTAATCATAATATATTTGAACCCATTTTTTTTTTAAATATCCAATTAGCCACTGGATAAATTTTAGCGAGCTGTTGAGCAGGTTAAAATAGAACAAATATAAATAAACTTATATTTGTTCTATTTTAACCTGCTCAACAGCTCGCTAAAATTTGTTGTTAACCATAAAATAAACTAAAATACCGAAGTAGGTGAATTGAATTGTGATTTCTTCTGCACATGAAATTGCAATCTATATTGCACATACAGAATAAAAATAACATAAACAACAACGGAATATGGAATATATGTACTTAGTAAGAGATTTGTCACTAAACGTCAATTAGCTATTAAAAAAATTCATAATTCATAATTAGCTTTTAATCAAAAGATTAGATAATAATTGTTAATTTTTTTATTAATACGGCTGCAACAGTTGTGTCACAGTCTGTATTCCTGTTTTTTTTTGGCATAACTAAGCAAAGTATGTATATCTTGTAAAATATCCTAGTTCCAATAAGTTTCGTATTAAGATTTATGCTTGGATAGATAGTGTTTTAGTATGGCATAAACCCGCAATATAAATCAAATGGCTAAACTTCTGATCGAACTTCAATATTTATTCCTCCATTTACAATGTTCTCGATTCGAACTTATGTCAATATGTACTTTTTAAAATGAAAAAAAAAAAAAAATTTCCTCATTAAGAACATCTTGCGTTTTTATGAAGTTCTGCTACAGCCGGATATACGTAATAAAACTTATATCCTTTTTCCACACATTGTGTTAATTGCATGTAGGTAAATGTAATCAAACCCTTATCCGTTTTTTTCTAAGATAATATATCAAAATATCACAGAATGAGTTAGACAGATAAATGAAACAATTAGAACGATTTATCGCAAACATGTGGACTTAGTTACATATGCAGTAACAACACAAATACAAAATTAATGGAAGTATTAATGAATTCGACGCACACGAAAAATTAGAATTCTATTTTATTGTTCTCAGTAGGTTTTTTTTGTACTACTATTTTTTCAACCATAACATAAAAAATAAATAAATATATTTTCAAGATTTGATTAAATTGATTATTCAAAACTGAACGCGATGCTTATTTCTCAATTTTTCTTGGATGCGCTCATTGGTGGTGGCAATGCTACAGCTGTTTTAACTCCGATGTAAATTTTCACCCCTTTCTTTGATGGTTCTCGGTGAGGTCGGCAAGGTAGCGGGGGAAAATCGAAAAATTTTGAGCAAAAAATGTGGGGAATAACTTATCTCACGCATACTTGCTTAAAAATGTGATAGTATGTGTAAGATACGTAATTATGGGTGAATTTAGCTTGTAGGCAAACAGCGAAGATTAGTATCTCTTTACTTCCCTTATCTCTGACTATGGTCCGCTACCTATTGCAAAAGTTACGGGATAAATACCCAGGGTTGTCATTTGTGATAAAATGCAGTTGGATATCTATTATTACTAGGAAGCAGCGTTCATTGGATTTTGTTGTTGTTACTCTTTTGCTTACTGTGAAACAGGGTTAATTCTGGTAAATTTTATATATTTTAACCGCTCCGAAATGCAGCCCATAGCAAAGTGCCGCCCATTGCATCGGTTCCCCTGATTTTCCTGAATTTAGGCCAAATAAGTGAAATTGTTAATATCTCGCTTGGTTCGTATTTGATCTTACCCTAACCTGTCATTGGACAATAATGTTACGTACGATCACTACTCGTTAAATTGGAGTTAAATAACAACTTAGTGGTACTTACTTTTTATAAATGCTAACATACATATCTAAAATTGTTCTCTCGAAATTAGTATGCTTATGGTTCTATCTAAACAATTTAAAAATAATATATCTATACAAGTGGGTACTAGTACAAGTCCGGGTACTAGTATTGAATACAAGTCTTTAAGTCGTTTAAATTAAGGTAACTGAACTTTTAATTGTATCTGTAAATTTTCACAGACAACAACAAAATATTTTAATTTAAAATGGTCATTGCATATACACATGATTAATTTGAATGCTCACCGAAAAGCTTTCGATACAACTTGATCATGAATGGGATCAAATGAGTGAGCTTCTATCATGGTTGCAAGCAATGCCATTTACTCCTTTGGATTCGGTAAAGGCATGATAACAACCAGAAGCCAAATCCCTAAGGGTGTTCAATAAATTATCATGATTCAATCATGATTACTGAAATGGATTTTTTGCCGCAGAACATGAACTGCATGATATTGAGGATAAATCATGACCGTCTCTGTTGCAGTGAAATTAGTTAAGATAGATATTTATTTTCATGACTTAATATTCACAGGAATGACGTTATGCACAGCTCGCACAGAGATATGATAAACTATTATTAAATTAATACTGAAAAATACATTTTTTGGACATTGAAATACTTATCTTGAAAATATAAAAATTACACAGGTCAACAAACAAATAAAATAAAAATGTTACCAAGACACTGTTAATAGACTATTATTAGGTCAGCGTTCGTAATAGTAAAATTATTTTTCTATTTTTTTCCCCACTTGTAGTTTTGGATCCACCCTAAGTTTTAATTATTATTAGCCTTAGTCGGCACTTTTGTGTGCACAGTATTATCAGTGCAATCTTTTAAATACATTTGTTTTAATATCTTGTCATATCAGATGTATCAAGTGTATTTTGATTCATCTGTGGTGAATGAACAGTTAAGGAGTTCAGAAAACCTATAACAGATTTTATTAAAAGTGCTCACTTTTCTAACTTCAAGTCGGAAATTGTGGATGTATTTAAGCCGTGAATACCCAAAAGAAGGTTAAAGAAGGCCGTATGAGATTCGGAGTGCCTATGCATTGGAAAGAACAAAAAAATCACTTCGATGACTGTTACTTCTGCTGCGTTAATTTGCGTCGTGTTAACGTTAAAAAAAATTATTTACCCTGATTTACTATTAAAGCAATCAGTTTAAGGTCCTCAATCAAAAAAAATATACACATTCTTGACACCAAAACCTGTGTTGTCCAGTACACTATAATAGTAAGAGTCTTGAAATTTTGGATTGGAAAAGTGGGCATATAAAACAAAATCTGGGGTCCTATGAAAGCCACAATCTGAGCAGCGTGGTAGAGAAAGTGGGTGTGGCACCTCCTATACAAAGTAAATATTGAATGTAATATAGCTGCAACACTATAATAGTGAGAGTCTTAAACTTGGGTCCAGTCATGTTGATTGTGGTTCTAAGTCATCGTAGAAAAAATTAACGGAATCGGAAGAGAAGGCGTGGCACCTCCCACACTTAGTGATTATTTCATGCCAGATATATGTATATGTAAAAGCCCGAAAGTCCAGAAACTAAAATCCCAAAAATTAAAAATAACAGAAACTAAAAATCCCGAAACTAAAAAATCTCAAAAACCCGAAAACTCACAATCCCGAAAATCCAAAATCTTGAAAACCAAAATCTCAAAAAACCATGAACATAAAATTCCGAAAAGCTAAAAATCCAAAAAATCTAATATTCTGAAAACCATGAACATAAAATCCCGGAAAGCCAAAAATCCAAAATCTCGAAAACCTCAAAATTTAAAAAACACAAATTTCCAAAAATAAATAATCTGAAAAAACCCAAAATCCAAAAAAATCCAAACCACCAAAAACCTATAAACCCGAATGTCAAAAATCCTAAAAAAAAACCGAAAACCCAAAATCCCAAAAAAACCATGAACATAAAATACCGAAAAGCCAAATATCCAAAAAATCAAAAATTCCGAAAATCCAAAATCCAAAATATCGATAACCCAAAATCCCGAAAACCATGAACATAAAATCCCGAAAAGCCAAAAACCCAAAAAAATCCAAAATCTCGAAAACCCCAAAGCTTAAAAACCCAAAATTCCAAGAAATCCAACCCACCAAAAACCTATAAGCCTGAATGTCAAAAATCCTAAACAAAAAAAAAAACCCGAAAACTCAAAATCCTGAAAACTTAAAATACTGAAACCCAAAAATCCCAAAATCCTGAAAAACCAAAAATTATAAAATCCCGAAAATCCTAAATCTCAAAAACATAAATTCCCGAAAATTGAAAACACAAAAACCCAAACTTCCACAAACCCTTAATCCCGAAAACAAAAATACGCAAAATGCAAAATCCTGAAAATTAAAAATTCCTAAACCCCAAAATCCCAGAAAATCAAAAGCCGAAACCAAAAATAGAGCTCAATGCGGCCCTCATCTTCACCTGCAGCCTCGTTCTTGACTGCGAGCATCTGTCGGCATTCCTCATCAAACCAAGGGTTTATTGCTGTTGGGAGGAAGAAACCTAACACTTCAGATGTGGCTGATCTAATGGCTTTTTGGAATCGTTGAAATTGTTCTCTACATTCTGGTGGTATGGTGTTGATCGAGAGGTTAAGGGATACCCGTTGCGCGAAAGTCTTGGCGGTCTCTTGCGATTGCAGTCTTTCGACATTAAATTTTTCACAGTATTTCTGGATTGTTGTGGAGTGGTGGATATCCGCATTCTTACCTTGGCTGCAACAAGGCAGTCCCAGTCGATGTTAGCTCCTTGGAATGTTCATAAATCCAAAATAATAGATGCGTGCCTCTTGTCCATCGCTATGTGATTAACTTGGTTGACCGTTCGTTGATCTGGAGACCGCCATGTCCCTTATGGATATCGAGGTGAGGAAACCGTGTGCTGGCTTTAGTGGCATTTCGTTCCGTAGCGAAGTCAATTAGCCTAAGTCCGTTACCAGACGTGTTGTCATGTAGGTTATGTTTTCCGACAATACCGCTAATGATGTCTTCTCTTCCTACCTTTGCGTTAAAATCTCTTCGGTTGTCGCTCGTAGGTTTTGTCAAAAGGCTCGTAGAAGCGTGAGCGCATATAAAGCGTATGCTGGTGAATTTGGCCTTGATGCGGATTGTTACAATGCGTTCCCTAATGTCTTGGAAACATAAGACTTTTTGCCTAAGTCTGGCATTTATGGCAAATCCGCATCCGAATAGTCGCTGTTTCAGCTCACTATAACCGTAATAGATGTCACAGTATAACATCTTCTTTTTTCCCGGTCCATCCCATCGTATTTCCTGTATGTGAGTAATGTCTGCTTTGTAGAAGTTTATGGCTTCCGCTAGTTGTTCGCTTGCACAGGTATACAGGTACCAACGTTGTATAAATAAACTCAGTTTACGAAGCAAGTACTTTTTTCCATGGTTGGTAGTTAACCCAAAGCACAACCCCCAACCTGGAGGGCCTGTTCCAATTTATAAGATACCCCTTGGACACGGGGCCATCAGTATCCACTACGGGATTGAGCGCTGCCGTTGGCTCTTTGGTTCATCCGCCACCATCTCTGTTCAACGGGCCTGACTAAACCTAGACAACTTGTTTTCCGAATATGTCGAAGCAGCTTGTCTAAGTTCGCCTTGGACAGCAGGCCGGGTATTCAATCCGTGCCATTCTGACCTGTTTGTTTATAGTTGTCGTTTTTCGTCATGTTGTCAACACTCGCGCTTATCGTTTAGCAAATCAAATCCGGTTGGATGAGACCAGTACCTATTGGTTACCACTTGGAGGTTAAAAAACGCCAAGTTAAAGCCAATCAGTGTCTACCCTCGATCTGCAACATCCAACGATCTTTAGCTTTAGCTCTTGCTTGTATAATAGCAGCTTGTTATCAAGGTTAAGTTTCGAATATTTTGCGAGTACCAGTGCGGTTCTCTGTATTTATTTTTAAGTTCTTCGCATTTCTTTTTTACATGTGAGTGTTACCGAGTTCAATATCGTGTTATTTCGCTTCATTTGCGAAAGGGACTCGAAACGTTTTTAGAAATGCATTCAAATTGTTTGTCCGTTTATACGAAAAATCTACATGAATCGATTTGCTCTCGTTAAGTGCAATCCGCCAGGATTTTGTTCATTCATTAACCTCGTTAAGAGCGCTTTGTATTTTGTTATTTCAGTCTTCTATTGTTGTGCCAACTGCTAGTATCGTCAGTAAACGTGGACAACTATTTTATAGTTGGTTTGTGGGATTTCACGTGTAAACAGGAGGTACAAGAGTGGTCCAAGGATGCTTCCTTGGGGTACACCTGCCCATATTTCATTGAACTCTGAATATTCGTTTCCAAGTTTCACACAGAATAGTCTTTCCTCAAGATACGAGACGAGGATTTTATATAATTTTTCTTTGCTCAAGATACGAGACGAGGATTTTATATAATTTTTCGGGCAGAACTTGTATCGGAGGCCTCTATGCCAAACTTTGTCAAAAGTTTCCGACACTTCAAGAAATACGGCTGAGCAAATCTTCTTTTTTTCGAAAGATTTCTCAATTACATCAGTAATTCGATGAACTTGGTCCACAGGTTCTAAACCCAAATTGATGGTCAGCTAAGAGGCGTTTCTTATCAATAATAGGGTGTAAGCGACCGAGTAATATCCTTTCAAAAACTTTTGAAGTTATTGGAAGAAGTGAAATAGGCGAAATTGTGAAAATTTGAAATTTTATTTCATTCGGTGATTTTTCTGGCTTGAGAAGCATTATCACTTCCGCGACTTTCCACTGTCTTGGTATGTTATTCTTATCTGATTAAAGATGCTTTCCGAGGAAACATTTCAAGAAGTTCTTTCGTAATAAAGCTTTTTAGGCTTAAGTTTTTGTATTTCCCGTTTAAGCTCAACAATACTTGCTTGTTGTAGTCTCGAATAAATTAATGTTTTCTGGACCATCAAATGGTTTAAATGTTTCCTCAAGATGTGTGGCAAGAACGTGTGCTTTTTCCTTTTCGCTTTTTGTCAAAATGTTTCTAGTAACCTTAATTGGTGGCACAGCGTTCTTTGGCCGTTTTGTCTTCAATTGCTTTCCAAAGTGAATAATTCTATTCTCTCCCAGCGGTTAGGCTATGCAGATAAATTTCCATCTTTGACGAGCTTTTATTTTTTGTCTAACCACACTTTTATTTCCGGTGGGTACTTGATATTACTATATCTCACTATTTTGCGTTGCCGAGGAGTATTATTCCATGCTGCTTTTTGAACGGTATCGGTAATGGAGTCAACCGCGACTTCTAGCTCCAATGGGGACCTAAGCAACACACCCAGTCGAATATTATTTTCAGTATGTAATCGCTTTCAAAGCCTTTCCAGTTGGTTTTCTCGTTTGTTAGTCTGGTGGGTCTTCATTTCTAATTTAATTTACTGGAGAATTATCAGAGAAAATATCGAAGCATTCTTCAACTTTTATTTGATTGAACGGCAGACCTTTTACGATGGAAAAATCGATCAAATCCGGTATTTGAGTAACATCATCAATGATGTCCAAGAGAATCAAGCAAGTTTTCAAAGTAAATTTTTTCAACCTTGCATCGTGGTGAGCAGTAAATAGAAGATATCTTCAGAAAGGATTGTCTGCTTTTGACATGTGTAGAGCAAACTTGCGCTGTTTCAACTTCTATTTTAAAATCAATCGAATATTTGATTCACACTTTTATGTATAGTGATGCTCCATCTCTAGCCTTTTTGATGGATGTAGAGCATAATAGTCGAGGTAACCTTTAATCTTTAAGTTAGAATTACTCCTTGCGTTAGTTTCGGATATAAAACAGACGCCGATATCTTTTTCCTGGATAAACAATTCAAGTTCTTTAAGTTTTTGCCAAAGGCCATTGGCATATAAAATGAATCGGCAATCTGTTAATCGGTAAATAAAGGGTGTTTTTTTTTAGAGGTTGGTTTTTCGAATAAAGATAAAACTGACTTTTTTTGGTCAAATCGGGCAACTCTAATGTCATTTATGTTCAGTTTGGTTTGCCATTTTATCGCAAACATGTTGACAAATAAACAACGCTTGCAAATCGTGCAAATTTCTTTCGAAAATAATCTTTCAGTTCGCGAAGTTTACCGCAAGCTCCGTTGATTTTATGGTCGATATAATTGTCCATCAGAGCAATTAATTCGGTTTTCGTTTTCGCACTACGTTTACTCTATGTGATAATACGCATCCGCAGATACGTCGAACAGTGCACCAAAAAACAATTGCCGCTGTAGAGCAAAGTGTTGAAGAGGACCGAATGAATCGATTCGGCACTGTGCACATCGACTTATACAAGATTTTGCGCAAAGATATTGGCTTACGACCTTACAAGATCCAGCTTGTGCAAGAATTAAAGCCGCGAGACCATGCAATGCGTCGTGATTATGGTGTATGGGCCGAAAATATGATTGAGCTCGATGTTGGTTTTCATCGCAAAATTTTGTTCAGTAATGAGGCTCATTTTTGGTTGAATTGCTACGTCAACAAGCAAAATTGCCGCATTTGGAGCGAAGAAAATCTACATGAGACCCTTGAGACTCCCTTACATCCACAAAAACAGACGGTTTGGTGTGCTCTATTGACTGGTGGAGTCATTGGGTCATACTTCTTCTGAAATGATGCTGAAGTGTCAGTTACCGTTATTTGAGACCGGTATAGAAATATGATAACCGACTATTTTGCTCCCGAACTGGTTGGCATGAATTTGGATGAGATGTGGTTCCAACAAGACGGCACTGCATGCCACACAGCGCACGGCACAATCGATTTATTGAAGGAAACATTCGATGAGCGCATAATTTCGCGAAATGAACCTGTCAATTGGCCATCAAGATCGTGTGATTTGATACCATTGGATTATTTTCCTTGAGGATATGTGAAGTCGCTCTATAACAAACCAGAAACGTTAGGGGACTTGGAAGCCAATATTCGGGGCGTTATTGCCGACATATGGCCTCAAATGCTCGAAAAAGTGAATTTGAAATTTTGACCTCTAGACTTGGCTTTATTCGAACAATCCGCCCTGCCACATGCCCGAAATCATATAATCATAAACATTAATGGCATAAAATGGCCCTTCCAATAAAGCCAAATTAATGGACCTTAAAACGATTCTCTTGTGTTTTATTTCAATTTAAAGTTCTATACCTCTAAAAAAAACATCCTTTACATATAAATATGGTAGATTAAATAAATAAATTGATATAAAAAAATCAATTTCCTTCCTACCGATTGCCCGAGTTTGCTAAACAACTCTTTTGTCTTACTGCCATACATAAAAATAAAACATAAATATTCCATCAAAATCGAAAATGCGTTTGACTAATGCGCTGATGAAATCAACACAGAAGTCCGATATCCGTGAAGATCAAGCAATATTCACTTTCCACCATACCCAAGTCAAATGTGGTTTTCTAATGATTTTATGGAGTGCAAATTCGCCGAAAGATTAAGTCAATTAGTCCCAATTTCTTGGGTATGACTCGGTTTTAACAAAAATAAGCACATCGTTCATACATTTATTCGAATGCAAATACTAAAAGTACCAAACCCCAAATGGTGGTTTAATCTTTATAAAAAAAAATTGCAAACAACTTTGATTGCTTAGTCAATAATAAAATCTTTACTTTATAGAGTTCTCTCTTTTCTTTTTATAAACAAACAACATTTGGCATTTTGATAAATCCTAACGAACAAACACTGGTTACCAGAAGCCAGAAATTACTCAGGCAGGTAAACAAAACTATCGCAGTGCTGTTATGTGTTCCCCTTCACACTAATGGTGAAAACGTCAAGTGCCATCAACTCGCTACGATCAAAGCAGGTAGCTTATAACAAAAAGAGTAGGTGAGCTATAAACAAAACGAGTTTCTTCGTTCAATATAAAGCAACAACAACAGCGACGTCAAAATATCTACGTGTTCTGAGTTCAGCTCTCACCTGAATCATCGTAGAGCAACGTTAGTATGTACCTGTAACTAACATCAGTGAACGGTGCGTTGCTCTAGAGTAAACGTTCGTTTGTATTGTACAAAATCGATCGCGCAAAGTGTCTAATTGTGAACAATTTTCCCAATAGTTCTCTGATTTATGTGCATTTGTGAAAACTATCCAAGAAATTAATCGATAAATCGATATCTGTTAAGTTGAAAAATTTTAATTTAAAAAAAAAAAAATTGTCATCTTCTTCTTTTGGCCGAGAAGAAATGACTTCTCTTGTGTTTCGGGGGGAGTGTTCAAATGTGAGTCATCGCTAGCATCACCAACCTCATAAGTTGTTGTTTTTGTATGAAGACAGTGGGTGAATCTGAGAAATACGTGCAGAAATTCTGAATTTTTAAACACATCTGTAAGAAAACAAAACAAATGCAAAGCAATGAATGGTGCTTTGACAGTTGCAGCAATCCTGCTACCGACCATACATAAGTCATTAGCGCTGGCGCAGGGATGTCACAATGGGCGGGCATGTTCATCTGTGGAGTATTGTTCTCCCTTCAGCGAGCGGTGCGAGAAATGTGACGAAATCTGTGACTCGAAGTCTCACAACTATCATAAGAACGACTGCAATCGATATTGTCCAGGTAAGAATATGGATGCTTTGTCGTTGTATTGCAATGAAGCGCATTGCCATGCAAACAGTGGTGTAGGTATGTACTTTCTCTTCTTTGCGGAGTGAGTTTCTTGTTATGTCGTATTTTTTGTTACGAACGTCTGTTTAAATTATATCGCAGTTAAACGTCAATCATTTGTGTGTGTGTGGCTTACTATAATGTAAGAACAATCATCGGCGTAACCTGTATCCGTTCGCGTTTTTGATTGAAAATATATTCAAACGCTCGATATCGTTCGGAATAAACATTAGGCATTAACGACCCACATAGGGTCTAGAAATTAGCCTCTCCAATGACTTGGTTTTGATCGAAAAACTTAGCGAAATGACCGAAATTTAAATATCTCTCAACTGTGTGTGCGAAGTTGTTATTTTGCCACAAATAAGACGGCCTCCTGTTTAATGTCGAATAATAGTGGTAGTTCAATTTTATCCATTGTGCAAATGTATCTTTCTAGAGCAGTTATCTGCTTGGAATGAACCTGGATCTCAAGGAACATGTCTTTTTTTTATAATTAGTTTTTATTTTACTCCAACTAAAAAAAGTAACTTAAATGCTAGAAAAAAATTAATGAAAAACTAGCCTAGTTATCAACTACTTAACTAACTTACTGGCCCTATGCGGGCGCTCTAAATAAAACGATTACAACTTAATTCTAATGCCTTTCGGCCTATTGTCTAATATGGTAATTTTAAAATAGGTATCTTCATTGTGCAACCAAGAAAAGTTAAAAAAAAAACTTGGTATGGAAAATGCCACTCTAATTAGCCCGGTTCTTAGCCAAGTGCATGCACATGCATTAGCATTACCGATCTTAAACTTCGAATGCTGAGTTTTTTGCCTAAGGGTATTTCACTGTGCAGCTCGTATAGTTCTTTGTTGGATATTCGTTTCCATAGCACATCAACGCAAACATCCAAGGATTTTTTCATCCACTTTTGATACCGGTCCATGCTTTAGCTCCCTAGAGCAGAATTTGGATGAGCAGGGTCTTGTATATGATCTTCTTCGTAGTTCGAGTAAGGGCTTTACTATTAAATTGCCTTCTTAGCCTAAAACAACAGCGGTTGGCAAGAGTAATTCTGCTTTTAATTTCTGACAAGATGTTGTTTTCGGAGTCAATAGCGGAGCCGAGGTACCTCAATTTTATACCGGGAAGGTATACGACTTTGTTTATAATTTGATTGGATTTTATATCGATAAACGTTTTATTTAATGTCGGCAATTATGTATGGAATACAATATAATTTAAATGTCCGCCTCTGTTAGTCTCACAAATGCGAGCCCTTTGAGCACATTTTTCATTGTAGCCTCACATATTTCACGCGGTATTTCATTAATTTCATCACGAATATTTTGTGTGGTTTGCTTAAACTTTCCTGTTTTGTTTGCATAAACCTTGCTTTTCAGATATCCCTACAAAAAGAAGTCCGAAGCAGTCAACCCAGGCGACCGTGGAGGCCAATCAACATCACCATTTCTTGAAATAACTTGTTTTGGAAAGAGGTCTCGCAGTAATTCCATTGTAATCCTGGTTCTATGCGTCTTGTTGATAACACAAATTAATAAAGCCCATAGCATGCAGTTGTGGTGTTAAAAAGTTTTCAATCATATCACGATATCGCTCCCCATTCACAGTAACCGTTACGCCGTTTTCAAAGAAGTAAGGTCCAATGATTCCTCCTGACCAAATTGAACACCAGACTGTTACTTTTAATGGATGCAAAGGTGATTGATGAATAATTTGAGGGTTTTCCTTTGCCCAGAACCGAATATTCTGTTTATTCACATATCCATTGAAATGAAAATGTGCCTCGTCACTCATTATGATTTTTTCATGAAACTCATGAAACTGAAATGAAAATGTGCCTCGTCACTCATTATGATTTTTTTCATGAAACTCGGGGTTGTCATGGGCTAGCTGTAACATCCTGTTGGCATATGTACGGCGGCATAAACTGTCGAAGAGCTCTTGTGTCAACTGAATCTTAAATAGAAACAAATGGAAATTCTTGTGCGAAATTTCGGAAAAAGTTGTTCTTTGAAGACCAAGCTCCTGAGCACGGCGTCGAATTGAGGTTAATGGATTGTTTTGAACAGTTCCTTGAGCAGCAGTAATGTTTTCAGCCGTTCTTGGCCCATGCAAAATTTCGGCAAAAGTTGTTCTTTGAAGACCAAGCTCCTGAGCACGGCGTCGAATTGAGGTTAATAGATTGTTTTGGACAGTTCCTTGAGCAGCAGTAATGTGTTCAGCCGATCTTGGCACATGCTTGTGCCTATCACCTACAGACCCTCTTTCTTTTTCTGTCGGTAAGGTTGTATCCGATCCTGAGTGAGCAGCAAGAATTCTCAATCGGCATCCCTTACAGACCTAAGAGTTTGGGCATTATACCAAAACTAGACATGGCTCTGTATAGTTCGTCTCTATAAATGCTGTCGTATGCAGCTTTGAAATCGATAAATAGGTGGTGGGTAGCGATTTGGACATCTTTAGTTTTTTCCAGAATCTGCCAAAGTCTGAAGGTTCGATCACTTGCGGACTTGCCTGTCCTAAAAGTACACTGATCAGGTTGTTGTTAAACGTTTTCAGGCGCTCACAAATTAAGAAAGATAGGTTCTTTTAGGCATTGTGTGTGTGGAAAGGGGGGGGGGGGGGATATGCCTCTGTAGTTGAAGCAGTTCCGAGGGTCTTCTTTTTTTGTTGAACCATAGCTCCCTTCAAGCAGCAAGTGCTAGCCTACGTATAATCGCTATGGATTTTTGTCTCTTCAAAGGTTTAAGTTTGCGATTTTACATATGTTTTTTCTTGCAAGTCTAATAAAAGTTTAAGCATCTCGCAATTTCAGTCGTATTTTAACTTGTTTCACTAAATTTACTCGTTCTTCCTCGTTATCATTTTCTCCAAAAACCATTCTAATTTCTCTTTGAGCATTTTTTAAAGTAAAACTTCTTTTCGGTGTTATGAATTGGATTTTATGAAACGATCAAGTGTAACAAAAAAGATATCAATCGCTTTCTTTACGTCTCTATTTACAACCATCATATTGTAAAGTGTAGATTCTCTTCACTCCATATGCGGAAATTTTGCTTGTTGACGTAGCCATTCAACCAAAACAGAGCCTCATCACTGAACAAAAGTTTGCGATGAAAATCAACATCGAGCTCAATCATATTTTCGGCCCATACACCATAATCACGACGCATTGCATGGTCTCGCGGCTTTAATTCTTGCACAAGCTGGATCTTGTAAGGTCGTAAGCCAAGATCTTTGCGCAAAAACTTCCATAAAGTTGATGAACAAAGCTCCAATTACTGTGCACGGTGGCGAATCGATTCATTCGGTTCCTCTTCAACACTTTGCTCAACAACGGCAATTGTTCCTTCGGTGCGCACTGTTGGACGTCTCTGCGGATGAGTATTATCACATAGAGTAAACGTAGTGCGAAAACGATCCATGGTTAACCGAATTAATTGCTCTGATGGACCCTTATGATTATGTCGACCATACCAATATTTTCTAGCAATAATTTTGCACGATTCGCAAGCGTTGTTCATTTTTCAACCAATTCATGATGAAATGGCAAACCAAACTGAACACAAATGACATTAGAGTTGCCCGATTTGACCACAAAACGTCAGTTTTAACTCTATTCGAAATACCAACCTCTAAATAAAAAGGTAAATAGAGTATAAAGTATGACCTCATCCTAGTGATCGCCAATATATGTAAACATTGTATTTGGGCAATGTCGCTGTAATATTTTCGCCTGTTGACAGTTTTGAACCACACTCGATTTTTGTGTTTTTTGTTTTTGATGTTTTATAGCCAGTCACTTAGGTGATATTTTAATAGAGAATGTCAGTGAACGGTATGTCTTCATTTAATCTTTTCCATATTTCAATCTACTTTAGTAGTTTTTAATTACATTTATCTGCGTGTGGATAAAAAAGGCTTATAAATTCAATCAGATCCCCAAATCTAACGCAGCTAAGTGTCTTACATTAAAGAGTCATCTATCAGCTAATTGTTTGGTTCACAAAGGTTTAACTTACAGATTTTTATAAATACCAAAGTGTACAAACTGCTTAACTTCTACAAATATAAATGAATCCCAACCAAGCGCATACTTAATGCATTTTCCGATTCTTATTTGATTACGTAAAACACTCGTTACTAAAAATTAATTTTTGAGCAAGTTAACACATCATTTACTCATTTCAGAATACGGCAGTGATGACTCGCTAAGTGCCCAAGTTCGTACAATGCAGCACCAGCAGAATGTGATTCTGATTATTGTCATAGTCCTTCTAATTATGGTGATTACATCGAACGGAATTAAGATAATCCGATGGCTGAAGAAGAAACGCGGAGTGACGTCATTGTTCAAGAGTATGTCGGCAAAAAAGGAGAAAAATGGAAAGGACCAGCCAATTGGAACGATTGCCAATGTAATGCACATGAACGAAGCTGAGAGACCTTCATCACAAATCTATAGTGTGACTGGTGAGTTATTACATGTCCCATTCCTGTACAACATTTGAATAAGTAAACTGTTTGTTTTAGGCATGGAAGGTTCAACAGTGTTAACAGTTACCACACCAGTGAGTACGAGATATCCCGCAGAGGATAGTACAACAACGACAGAGTATTCCTACGATAATGCCGGCTTGCAGGTTACACCTTCATCGAATAAGCCGCCGTTTCCCCAAACTACATATTAAGGTTAATAAAATGATTGCCCCAATACGTCCATTGACAGTGATAATGTTTGTTTTTTATAATAATGTTATAATATATTGTATATGTTCATGAAATAAAACATGATTTATGATAATTGAAAATCGATATTAATTTGATACCTCTCTGTTGTAACTCCCATGTACCTATTTATAGTACGGGACTTTAAGCATATGGCCTTGCTTAAAAGTAGGTGTTCTGATTAGTTCTAGCAAAACTACATAATGCAAAGAGAATAGAGAGGTACCACTCCAGGGACGATGTTGGCAAGTCTTACCAAAGTGTAAAAAGTCAGAGCCAAGGATACATTGCTCGAACAAAATCCTGTCGAGATGAACAAGAAAATATCGTAGTTGAGACACAGTCGATGCTGAGGATATGGTAGAACCAATTCTGTGTCAGGCAGAACGAACCATTCAATATTGGCAACGACAGCGAAAACTACCAACCACCCGACCTGAGTGAAGTGAGGGTAGCAATATCTAGACTCAATCTAAATAAGGCTGCCGGATATGACGGCCTTCTTGCCGAGCTTTACAAAGCCGGCGGAGATGACTTAGTAAAAAACAATAACCAACTCATAGGCCAAATCTGGTCGGTAGAAAGTATGCCTGACGAATGGAACTCCAGCATCGTTTGTCCGATCCACAAAAAAGGAAACCAACTAAACTGTACAGAGGCATAAGTCTCCTCAACATCGCCTACGAGATCCTATCTGCCGCAATATGTGAACGCCTGAAACCGTTTACCAACAACCTGATCGCCCCTTATCAGTGTGTGTTTAGGCCAGCAAAGTCCACAACCGATCAAATTTTCACACTTCTGCAGATCCTGGAATAACCCCAAGATGTCCTAACCGATACCCAACAACTATTCAACGATTTCAAAGCCGCATACGACAGCATTTATAGAGACGAACTATACAGAGCCATGAACACCGCCCATACTCGTCGTTTGTGTAAGATGACGATGGAGAATTCTCGCTTTTCGATCAGGGTCGGAAACGACCTCACCGACATATTCGTTACCAAAAAAGGATTTAGGAAAGGCGATGCGCTGTCATTTGACTTCTTCAATTTGATTCTTGAGAGGATTGTGCAAAACTCCCGAGCCAACACCAGATTCACAATTTTCCAAAAAATCGGTACAACTACAACGCGGAGTAGCTGCACAATATCGTCGACGATATTGACTTCATTGGTAGGACTCAACGTGATGTCCTAGCCACGTTTGCTATTATAGAGAAGGAAGCGGCAAATATGGGTATAGCAGTTAATGAGGGCAAGACGAGAAACCGACCTCAACCAACTTGGAGTGCGCAACTGGGGAACTTGTTTTTTCAACTATTTTTTATATGCTCTTCAATTATGCATACCAAAAAAAAGTTTAAAAAATATCGATTTTTTGAGTCGAAAAAATGACAAGGGGTACCCATTATACTTTTTTGGACTCAAAAAACCGATATTTTTTAAACTTTTCTTTTGATGTCCAGAATTAAAGAGCATATCAAAAATAGTTAGAAAAACATTAAAAAACTAAAACTAATTTTTAGACATGTTATGAGGTTAATGAGGGCAAGACGAGAAACCGACCTCAACCAACGTGGAGTGCGCAACTGGGGAACTTGTTTTTTCAACTATTTTTTATATGCTCTTCAATTATGCATACCAAAAAAAAAGTTTAAAAAATATCGATTTTTTGAGTCGAAAAAATGACAAGGGGAACCCCTTATACTTTTTTGGACTCAAAAAACCGATATTTTTTAAACTTTTTTTTTGATGTCCAGAATTAAAGAGCATATCAAAAATAGTTAGAAAAAAACATTTTCGAAATTTTAGACATATTTTCTAGGTGTTTTATTAAGAAAAAACGGGTAAATACTGAATTTTAGCCTTTCATACCATCAAACTGCCACAAATGTCTTGTAATTTGTATATTTTATATTTTATTACATAACTAGATGTTTTCAGCTTCAATGTAGGGGGTATATCACTAAAATCGGAGCACGAATGAATCTCAATATGACGACATGAAAGGCTAAAATCAACCGCTTCCTTAAAGTGTTCCTTAAACACCTATAAAATATGTTTAAAAATTCAGAGCTATGTTTTTTCAACTATTTTTTATATGCTCTTCAATTATGCATACCAAAAAAAAAGTTTAAAAAATATCGATTTTTTGAGTCGAAAAAATGACAAGGGGAACCCCCTTATACTTTTTTGGACTCAAAAAACCGATATTTTTTAAACTTTTTTTTTGATGTCCAGAATTAAAGAGCATATCAAAAATAGTTAGAAAAAAACATTTTCGAAATTTTAGACATATTTTCTAGGTGTTTTATTAAGAAAAAACGGGTAAATACTGAATTTTAGCCTTTCATACCATCAAACTGCCACAAATGTCTTGTAATTTGTATATTTTATATTTTATTACATAACTAGATGTTTTCAGCTTCAATGTAGGGGGTATATCATTAAAATCGGAGCACGAATGAATCTCAATATGACGACATGAAAGGCTAAAATCAACCGCTTCCTTAAAGTGTTCCTTAAACACCTATAAAATATGTTTAAAAATTCAGAGCTATGTTTTTTCAACTATTTTTGATATGCTATTCAATTATGCATACCAAAAAAAAAGTTTAAAAAATATCGATTTTTTGAGTCGAAAAAATGACAAGGGGAACCCCTTATACTTTTTTGGACATAAAAAACCGATATTTTTTAAACTTTTTTTTTGATGTCCAAAATTAAAGAGCATATCAAAAATAGTTAGAAAAAAACATTTTCGAAATTTTAGACATATTTTCTAGATGTTTTATTAAGAAAAAACGGGTAAATACTGAATTTTAGCCTTTCATACCATCAAACTGCCACAAATGTCTTGTAATTTGTATATTTTAAATTTTATTACATAACTAGATGTTTTCAGCTTCAATGTAGGGGGTATATCATTAAAATCGGAGCACGAATGAATCTCAATATGACGACATGAAAGGCTAAAATCAACCGCTTCCTTAAAGTGTTCCTTAAACACCTATAAAATATGTTTAAAAATTCAGAGCTATGTTTTTTCAACTATTTTTGATATGCTATTCAATTATGCATACCAAAAAAAAAGTTTAAAAAATATCGATTTTTTGAGTCGAAAAAATGACAAGGGGAACCCCCTTATACTTTTTTGGACTCAAAAAACCGATATTTTTTAAACTTTTTTTTTGATGTCCAAAATTAAAGAGCATATCAAAAATAGTTAGAAAAAAACATTTTCGAAATTTTAGACATATTTTCTAGGTGTTTTATTAAGAAAAAACGGGTAAATACTGAATTTTAGCCTTTCATACCATCAAACTGCCACAAATGTCTTGTAATTTGTATATTTTATATTTTATTACATAACTAGATGTTTTCAGCTTCAATGTAGGGGGTATATCATTAAAATCGGAGCACGAATGAATCTCAATATGACGACATGAAAGGCTAAAATCAACCGCTTCCTTAAAGTGTTCCTTAAACACCTATAAAATATGTTTAAAAATTCAGAGCTATGTTTTTTCAACTATTTTTGATATGCTATTCAATTATGCATACCAAAAAAAAAGTTTAAAAAATATCGATTTTTTGAGTCGAAAAAATGACAAGGGGTACCCCTTATACTTTTTTGGACTCAAAAAACCGATATTTTTTAAACTTTTCTTTTGATGTCCAAAATTAAAGAGCATATCAAAAATAGTTAGAAAAAAACATTTTCGAAATTTTAGACATATTTTCTAGGTGTTTTATTAAGAAAAAAACGGGCAAATACTGAATTTTAGCCTTTCATACCATCAAACTGCCACAAATGTCTTGTAATTTGTATATTTTATATTTTATTACATAACTAGATGTTTTCAGCTTCAATGTAGGGGGTATATCATTAAAATTGGAGCACGATTAATCTCAATATGACGACATGAAAGGCTAAAATCAAACGCGTCCTTAAAGTGTTCCTTAAACACCTATAAAATATGTTTAAAAATGTAGAGCTATGTTTTTTTAACTATTTTTTATATGCTCTTCAATTATACATACAAAAAAAAAAGTTTAAAAAATATCGATTTTTTGAGTCGAAAAAATGACAAGGGGTACCCCTTATACTTTTTTGGACTCAAAAAACCGATATTTTTTAAACTTTTCTTTTGATGTCCAGAATTAAAGAGCATATCAAAAATAGTTAGAAAAAAACATTTTCGAAATTTTAGACATATTTTCTAGGTGTTTTATTAAGAAAAAACGGGCAAATACTGAATTTTAGCCTTTCATACCATCAAACTGCCACAAATGTCTTGTAATTTGTATATTTTATATTTTATTACATAACTAGATGTTTTCAGCTTCAATGTAGGGGGTATATCATTAAAATCGGAGCACGAATGAATCTCAATATGACGACATGAAAGGCTAAAATCAAACGCGTCCTTAAAGTGTTCCTTAAACACCTATAAAATATGTTTAAAAATGTAGAGCTATGTTTTTTTAACTATTTTTTATATGCTCTTCAATTATACATACAAAAAAAAAAGTTTAAAAAATATCGATTTTTTGAGTCGAAAAAATGACAAGGGGTACCCCTTATACTTTTTTGGACTCAAAAAACCGATATTTTTTAAACTTTTCTTTTGATGTCCAGAATTAAAGAGCATATCAAAAATAGTTAGAAAAAAACATTTTCGAAATTTTAGACATATTTTCTAGGTGTTTTATTAAGAAAAAACGGGCAAATACTGAATTTTAGCCTTTCATACCATCAAACTGCCACAAATGTCTTGTAATTTGTATATTTTTTATTTTATTACATAACTAGATGTTTTCAGCTTCAATGTAGGGGGTATATCATTAAAATTGGAGCACGATTAATCTCAATATGACGACATGAAAGGCTAAAATCAAACGCTTCATTAAAGTAATCCTTAAACAACTATAAAATATGTTTAAAAATTCAGAACTAGGTTTTTTCAACTATTTTTTATATGCTCTTCAATTATACATACAAAAAAAAAGTTTAAAAAATATCGATTTTTTGAGTCGAAAAAATGACAAGGGGTACCCCTTATACTTTTTTGGACTCAAAAACCGATATTTTTTAAACTTTTTTTTTGATGTCCAGAATTAAAGAGCATATCAAAAATAGTTAGAAAAAAACATTTTCGAAATTTTAGACATATTTTCTAGGTGTTTTAATAAGAAAAAACGGGTAAATACTGAATTTTAGCCTTTCATACCTTCAAACTGCCACAAATGTCTTGTAATTTGTATATTTTATATTTTATTACATAACTAGATGTTTTCAGCTTCAATTTAGGGGGTATATCATTAAAATCGGAGCACGAATGAATCTCAATATGACGACATGAAAGGCTAAAATCAAACGCTTCCTTAAAGTTTTCCTTAAACACCTATAAAATATGTTTAAAAATTCAGAGCTATGTTTTTTCAACTATTTTTTATATGCTCTTCAATTATGCATACCAAAAAAAAAGTTTAAAAAATATCGATTTTTTGAGTCGAAAAAATGACAAGGGGTACCCCTTATACTTTTTTGGACTCAAAAAACCGATATTTTTTAAACTTTTCTTTTGATGTCCAGAATTAAAGAGCATATCAAAAATAGTTAGAAAAAAACATTTTCGAAATTTATAGACATATTTTCTAGGTGTTTTATTAAGAAAAAACGGGTAAATACTGAATTTTAGCCTTTCATACCATCAAACTGCCACAAATGTCTTGTAATTTGTATATTTTATATTTTATTACATAACTAGATGTTTTCAGCTTCAATGTAGGGGGTATATCATTAAAATCGGATCACGAATTAATCTCAATATGATGACATGAAAGGCTAAAATCAAACGCTTCCTTAAAGTGTTCCTTAAACACCTATAAAATATGTTTAAAAATTCAGAGCTATGTTTTTTTAACTATTTTTTATATGCTCTTCAATTATACATACCAAAAAAAAAGTTTAAAAAATATCGATTTTTTGAGTCGAAAAAATGACAAGGGGTACCCTTATACTTTTTTGGACTCAAATAACCGATATTTTTTAAACTTTTCTTTTGATGTCCAGAATTAAAGAGCATATCAAAAATAGTTAGAAAAAAAATTTTTTCGAAATTTTAGACATATTTTCTAGGTGTTTTATTAAGAAAAAACGGGCAAATACTGAATTTTAGCCTTTCATACCATCAAACTGCCACAAATGTCTTGTAATTTGTATATTTTATATTTTATTACATAACTAGATGTTTTCAGCTTCAATGTAGGGGGTATATCATTAAAATTGGAGCACGATTAATCTCAATATGACAACATGAAAGGCTAAAATCAAACGCTTCCTTAAAGTGTTCCTTAAACACCTATAAAATATGTTTAAAAATTCAGAGCTATGTTTTTTTAACTATTTTTTATATGCTCTTCAATTATACATACCAAAAAAAAATTTTAAAAAATATCGATTTTTTGAGTCGAAAAAATGACAAGGGGTACCCTTATACTTTTTTGGACTCAAAAAACCGATATTTTTTAAACTTTTCTTTTGATGTCCAGAATTAAAGAGCATATCAAAAATAGTTAGAAAAAAACATTTTCGAAATTTTAGACATATTTTCTAGGTGTTTTATTAAGAAAAAACGGGCAAATACTGAATTTTAGCCTTTCATACCATCAAACTGCCACAAATGTCTTGTAATTTGTATATTTTATATTTTATTACATAACTAGATGTTTTCAGCTTCAATGTAGGGGGTATATCATTAAAATTGGAGCACGAATGAATCTCAATATGACGACATGAAAGGCTAAAATCAACCGCTTCCTTAAAGTGTTCCTTAAACACCTATAAAATATGTTTAAAAATTCAGAGCTATGTTTTTTTAACTATTTTTTATATGCTCTTCAATTATACATACCAAAAAAAAAGTTTAAAAAATATCGATTTTTTGAGTCGAAAAAATGACAAGGGTTACCCTTATACTTTTTTGGACTCAAAAAACCGATATTTTTTAAACTTTTCTTTTGATGTCCAGAATTAAAGAGCATATCAAAAATAGTTAGAAAAAAACATTTTCGAAATTTTAGACATATTTTCTAGGTGTTTTATTAAGAAAAAACGGGCAAATACTGAATTTTAGCCTTTCATACCATCAAACTGCCACAAATGTCTTGTAATTTGTATATTTTATATTTTATTACATAACTAGATGTTTTCAGCTTCAATGTAGGGGGTATATCATTAAAATTGGAGCACGATTAATCTCAATATGACGACATGAAAGGCTAAAATCAAACGCTTCATTAAAGTAATCCTTAAACAACTATAAAATATGTTTAAAAATTCAGAACTAGGTTTTTTCAACTATTTTTTATATGCTCTTCAATTATGCATACAAAAAAAAAGTTTAAAAAAATTCGATTTTTTAAGTCGAAAAAATGACAAGGGGTACCCCTTATACTTTTTTGGACTCAAAAAACCGATATTTTTTAAACTTTTTTTTTGATGTCCAGAATTAAAGAGCATATCAAAAATAGTTAGAAAAAAACATTTTCGAAATTTTAGACATATTTTCTAGGTGTTTTATTAAGAAAAAACGGGTAAATACTGAATTTTAGCCTTTCATACCTTCAAACTGCCACAAATGTCTTGTAATTTGTATATTTTATATTTTATTACATAACAAGATGTTTTCAGCTTCAATTTAGGGGGTATATCATTAAAATCGGAGCACGAATGAATCTCAATATGACGACATGAAAGGCTAAAATCAAACGCTTCCTTAAAGTTTTCCTTAAACACCTATAAAATATGTTTAAAAATTCAGAGCTATGTTTTTTCAACTATTTTTTATATGCTCTTCAATTATGCATACCAAAAAAAAAGTTTAAAAAATATCGATTTTTTGAGTCGAAAAAATGACAAGGGGTACCCCTTATACTTTTTTGGACTCAAAAAACCGATATTTTTTAAACTTTTCTTTTGATGTCCAGAATTAAAGAGCATATCAAAAATAGTTAGAAAAAAACATTTTCGAAATTTATAGACATATTTTCTAGGTGTTTTATTAAGAAAAAACGGGTAAATACTGAATTTTAGCCTTTCATACCATCAAACTGCCACAAATGTCTTGTAATTTGTATATTTTATATTTTATTACATAACTAGATGTTTTCAGCTTCAATGTAGGGGGTATATCATTAAAATTGGAGCACGATTAATCTCAATATGACGACATGAAAGGCTAAAATCAAACGCTTCATTAAAGTAATCCTTAAACAACTATAAAATATGTTTAAAAATTCAGAACTAGGTTTTTTCAACTATTTTTTATATGCTCTTCAATTATGCATACAAAAAAAAAGTTTAAAAAATTTCGATTTTTTAAGTCGAAAAAATGACAAGGGGTACCCCTTATACTTTTTTGGACTCAAAAAACCGATATTTTTTAAACTTTTTTTTTGATGTCCAGAATTAAAGAGCATATCAAAAATAGTTAGAAAAAAACATTTTCGAAATTTTAGACATATTTTCTAGGTGTTTTATTAAGAAAAAACGGGCAAATACTGAATTTTAGCCTTTCATACCATCAAACTGCCACAAATGTCTTGTAATTTGTATATTTTATATTTTATTACATAACTAGATGTTTTCAGCTTCAATGTAGGGGGTATATCATTAAAATTGGAGCACGATTAATCTCAATATGACGACATGAAAGGCTAAAATCAAACGCTTCATTAAAGTAATCCTTAAACAACTATAAAATATGTTTAAAAATTCAGAACTAGGTTTTTTCAACTATTTTTTATATGCTCTTCAATTATGCATACAAAAAAAAAGTTTAAAAAATTTCGATTTTTTAAGTCGAAAAAATGACAAGGGGTACCCCTTATACTTTTTTGGACTCAAAAAACCGATATTTTTTAAACTTTTTTTTTGATGTCCAGAATTAAAGAGCATATCAAAAATAGTTAGAAAAAAACATTTTCGAAATTTTAGACATATTTTCTAGGTGTTTTATTAAGAAAAAACGGGTAAATACTGAATTTTAGCCTTTCATACCTTCAAACTGCCACAAATGTCTTGTAATTTGTATATTTTATATTTTATTACATAACAAGATGTTTTCAGCTTCAATTTAGGGGGTATATCATTAAAATCGGAGCACGAATGAATCTCAATATGACGACATGAAAGGCTAAAATCAAACGCTTCCTTAAAGTTTTCCTTAAACACCTATAAAATATGTTTAAAAATTCAGAGCTATGTTTTTTCAACTATTTTTTATATGCTCTTCAATTATGCATACCAAAAAAAAAGTTTAAAAAATATCGATTTTTTGAGTCGAAAAAATGACAAGGGGTACCCCTTATACTTTTTTGGACTCAAAAAACCGATATTTTTTAAACTTTTCTTTTGATGTCCAGAATTAAAGAGCATATCAAAAATAGTTAGAAAAAAACATTTTCGAAATTTATAGACATATTTTCTAGGTGTTTTATTAAGAAAAAACGGGTAAATACTGAATTTTAGCCTTTCATACCATCAAACTGCCACAAATGTCTTGTAATTTGTATATTTTATATTTTATTACATAACTAGATGTTTTCAGCTTCAATGTAGGGGGTATATCATTAAAATTGGAGCACGATTAATCTCAATATGACGACATGAAAGGCTAAAATCAAACGCTTCATTAAAGTAATCCTTAAACAACTATAAAATATGTTTAAAAATTCAGAACTAGGTTTTTTCAACTATTTTTTATATGCTCTTCAATTATGCATACAAAAAAAAAGTTTAAAAAATTTCGATTTTTTAAGTCGAAAAAATGACAAGGGGTACCCCTTATACTTTTTTGGACTCAAAAAACCGATATTTTTTAAACTTTTTTTTTGATGTCCAGAATTAAAGAGCATATCAAAAATAGTTAGAAAAAAACATTTTCGAAATTTTAGACATATTTTCTAGGTGTTTTATTAAGAAAAAACGGGCAAATACTGAATTTTAGCCTTTCATACCATCAAACTGCCACAAATGTCTTGTAATTTGTATATTTTATATTTTATTACATAACTAGATGTTTTCAGCTTCAATGTAGGGGGTATATCATTAAAATTGGAGCACGATTAATCTCAATATGACGACATGAAAGGCTAAAATCAAACGCTTCATTAAAGTAATCCTTAAACAACTATAAAATATGTTTAAAAATTCAGAACTAGGTTTTTTCAACTATTTTTTATATGCTCTTCAATTATGCATACAAAAAAAAAGTTTAAAAAAATTCGATTTTTTAAGTCGAAAAAATGACAAGGGGTACCCCTTATACTTTTTTGGACTCAAAAAACCGATATTTTTTAAACTTTTTTTTTGATGTCCAGAATTAAAGAGCATATCAAAAATAGTTAGAAAAAAACATTTTCGAAATTTTAGACATATTTTCTAGGTGTTTTATTAAGAAAAAACGGGTAAATACTGAATTTTAGCCTTTCATACCTTCAAACTGCCACAAATGTCTTGTAATTTGTATATTTTATATTTTATTACATAACAAGATGTTTTCAGCTTCAATTTAGGGGGTACATCATTAAAATCGGAGCACGAATGAATCTCAATATGACGACATGAAAGGCTAAAATCAAACGCTTCCTTAAAGTTTTCCTTAAACACCTATAAAATATGTTTAAAAATTCAGAGCTATGTTTTTTCAACTATTTTTTATATGCTCTTCAATTATGCATACCAAAAAAAAAGTTTAAAAAATATCGATTTTTTGAGTCGAAAAAATGACAAGGGGTACCCCTTATACTTTTTTGGACTCAAAAAACCGATATTTTTTAAACTTTTCTTTTGATGTCCAGAATTAAAGAGCATATCAAAAATAGTTAGAAAAAAACATTTTCGAAATTTATAGACATATTTTCTAGGTGTTTTATTAAGAAAAAACGGGTAAATACTGAATTTTAGCCTTTCATACCATCAAACTGCCACAAATGCCTTGTAATTTGTATATTTTATATTTTATTACATAACTAGATGTTTTCAGCTTCAATATAGGGGGTATATCATTAAAATCGGAGAGCGAATTAATCTCAATATGACGACATGAAAGGCTAAAATCAAACGCTTCCTTAAAGTGTTCCTTAAAAACCCATAAAATATGTTTTAAAATTCAGAGCTATGTTTTTTCAACTATTTTTTATATGCTCTTCAATTATGCATACCAAAAAAAAAGTTTAAAAAATATCGATTTTTTGAGTCGAAAAAATGACAAGGGGTACCCCTTATACTTTTTTGGACTCAAAAAACCGATATTTTTTAAACTTTTTTTTTGATGTCCAGAATTAAAGGGCATATCAAAAATAGTTAGAAAAAAACATTTTCGAAATTTTAGACATATTTTCTAGGTGTTTTATTAAGAAAAAACGGGTAAATACTGAATTTTATCCTTTCATACCTTCAAACTGCCACAAATGTCTTGTAATTTGTATATTTTATATTTTATTACATAACTAGATGTTTTCAGCTTCAATGTAGGGGGTATATCATTAAAATTGGAGCACGATTAATCTCAATATGACGACATGAAAGGCTAAAATCAAACGCTTCATTAAAGTAATCCTTAAACAACTATAAAATATGTTTAAAAATTCAGAACTAGGTTTTTTCAACTATTTTTTATATGCTCTTCAATTATGCATACAAAAAAAAAGTTTAAAAAATTTCGATTTTTTAAGTCGAAAAAATGACAAAAAATGGACTCAAAAAACCGATATTTTTTAAACTTTTTTTTGATGTCCAGAATTAAAGAGCATATCAAAAATAGTTAAAAAAAACATTTTCGAAATTTTAGACATATTTTCTAGGTGTTTTATTAAGAAAAAACGGGTAAATACTGAATTTTAGCCTTTCATACCTTCAAACTGCCACAAATGTCTTGTAATTTGTATATTTTATATTTTATTACATAACTAGATGTTTTCAGCTTCAATTTAGGGGGTATATCATTAAAATTGGAGCACGATTAATCTCAATATGACGACATGAAAGGCTAAAATCAAACGCTTCCTTAAAGTGTTCCTTAAAATATGTTTAAAAATTCAGAACTAGGTTTTTTCAACAATTTTTTATATGCTCTTCAATTATGCATACAAAAAAAAAAGTTTAAAATATATTGATTTTTTAAGTCGAAAAAATGACAAGGGGTACCCCTAATACTTTTTTGGACTCAAAAAACCGATATTTTTTAAACTTTTCTTTTGATGTCCAGAATTAAAGAGCATATCAAAAATAGTTAGCAAAAAACATTTTCGAAATTTTAGACATATTTTCTAGGTGTTTTATTAAGAAAAAACGGGTAAATACTGAATTTTAGCCTTTCATACCATCAAACTGCCACAAATGTCTTGTAATTTGTATATTTTATATTTTATTACATAACTAGATGTTTTCAGCTTCAATGTAGGGGGTATATCATTAAAATTGGAGCACGATTAATCTCAATATGACGACATGAAAGGCTAAAATCAAACGCTTCCTTAAAGTGTTCCTTAAAATATGTTTAAAAATTCAGAACTAGGTTTTTTCAACTATTTTTTATATGCTCTTCAATTATGCATACAAAAAAAAAAGTTTAAAATATATTGATTTTTTAAGTCGAAAAAATGACAAGGGGTACCCCTAATACTTTTTTGGACTCAAAAAACCGATATTTTTTAAACTTTTCTTTTGATGTCCAGAATTAAAGAGCATATCAAAAATAGTTAGCAAAAAACATTTTCGAAATTTTAGACATATTTTCTAGGTGTTTTATTAAGAAAAAACGGGTAAATACTGAATTTTAGCCTTTCATACCATCAAACTGCCACAAATGTCTTGTAATTTGTATATTTTATATTTTATTACATAACTAGATGTTTTCAGCTTCAATGTAGGGGGTATATCATTAAAATCGGAGCACGAATGAATCTCAATATGACGACATGAAAGGCTAAAATCAAACGCTTCCTTAAAGTGTTCCTTAAACACCTATAAAATATGTTTAAAAATTCAGAGCTATGTTTTTTCAACTATTTTTTATATGCTCTTCAATTATGCATACCAAAAAAAAAGTTTAAAAAATATCGATTTTTTGAGTCGAAAAAATGACAAGGGGTACCCCTTATACTTTTTTGGACTCAAAAAACCGATATTTTTTAAACTTTTCTTTTGATGTCCAGAATTAAAGAGCATATCAAAAATAGTTAGAAAAAAACATTTTCGAAATTTTAGACATATTTTCTAGGTGTTTTATTAAGAAAAAACGGGCAAATACTGAATTTTAGCCTTTCATACCATCAAACTGCCACAAATGTCTTGTAATTTGTATATTTTATATTTTATTACATAACTAGATGTTTTCAGCTTCAATGTAGGGGGTATATCATTAAAATTGGAGCACGATTAATCTCAATATGACGACATGAAAGGCTAAAATCAAACGCTTCATTAAAGTAATCCTTAAACAACTATAAAATATGTTTAAAAATTCAGAACTAGGTTTTTTAAACTATTTTTTATATGCTCTTCAATTATGCATACAAAAAAAAAGTTTAAAAAATTTCGATTTTTTAAGTCGAAAAAATGACAAGGGTTACCCCTTATACTTTTTTGGACTCAAAAACCGATATTTTTTAAACTTTTTTTTTGATGTCCAGAATTAAAGAGCATATCAAAAATAGTTAGAAAAAAACATTTTCGAAATTTTAGACATATTTTCTAGGTGTTTTAATAAGAAAAAACGGGTAAATACTGAATTTTAGCCTTTCATACCTTCAAACTGCCACAAATGTCTTGTAATTTGTATATTTTATATTTTATTACATAACTAGATGTTTTCAGCTTCAATTTAGGGGGTATATCATTAAAATCGGAGCACGAATGAATCTCAATATGACGACATGAAAGGCTAAAATCAAACGCTTCCTTAAAGTGTTCCTTAAACACCTATAAAATATGTTTAAAAATTCAGAGCTATGTTTTTTTAACTATTTTTTATATGCTCTTCAATTATACATACCAAAAAAAAAGTTTAAAAAATATCGATTTTTTGAGTCGAAAAAATGACAAGGGGTACCCCTTATACTTTTTTGGACTCAAAAAAACCGATATTTTTTAAACTTTTCTTTTGATGTCCAGAATTAAAGAGCATATCAAAAATAGTTAGAAAAAAACATTTTCGAAATTTTAGACATATTTTCTAGGTGTTTTATTAAGAAAAAACGGGTAAATACTGAATTTTAGCCTTTCATACCATCAAACTGCCACAAATGTCTTGTAATTTGTATATTTTATATTTTATTACATAACTAGATGTTTTCAGCTTCAATGTAGGGGGTATATCATTAACATCGGAGCACGAATGAATCTAAATATGACGACATGAAAGGCTAAAATCAAACGCTTCCTTAAAGTGTTCCTTAAACACCTATAAAATATGTTTAAAAATTCAGAGCTATGTTTTTTCAACTATTTTTTATATGCTCTTCAATTATGCATACCAAAAAAAAAGTTTAAAAAATATCGATTTTTTGAGTCGAAAAAATGGCAAGGGCCCTTATACTTTTTTGGACTCAAAAAACCGATACTTTTTTAATTTTTTTTTTTGATGTCCAAAATTAAAGAGCATATCAAAAATAGTTAGAAAAAAACATTTTCGAAATTTTAGACATATTTTCTAGGTGTTTTATTAAGAAAAAACGGGTAAATACTGAATTTTAGCCTTTCATACCATCAAACTGCCACAAATGTCTTGTAATTTGTATATTTTATTTTTTATTACATAACTAGATGTTTTCAGCTTCAATATAGGGGGTATATCATTAAAATCGGAGAGCGAATTAATCTCAATATGACGACATGAAAGGCTAAAATCAAACGCTTCCTTAAAGTGTTCCTTAAACACCTATAAAATATGTTTAAAAATTCAGAGCTATGTTTTTTCAACTATTTTTTATATGCTCTTCAATTATGCATACCAAATAAAAAGTTTAAAAAATATCGATTTTTTGAGTCGAAAAAATGGCAAGGGCCCTTATACTTTTTTGGACTCAAAAAACCGATACTTTTTTAATTTTTTTTTTTGATGTCCAAAATTAAAGAGCATATCAAAAATAGTTAGAAAAAAACATTTTCGAAATTTTAGACATATTTTCTAGGTGTTTTATTAAGAAAAAACGGGTAAATACTGAATTTTAGCCTTTCATACCATCAAACTGCCACAAATGTCTTGTAATTTGTATATTTTATATTTTATTACATAACTAGATGTTTTCAGCTTCAATATAGGGGGTATATCATTAAAATCGGAGAGCGAATTAATCTCAATATGACGACATGAAAGGCTAAAATCAAACGCTTCCTTAAAGTGTTCCTTAAACACCTATAAAATATGTTTAAAAATTCAGAGCTATGTTTTTTTAACTATTTTTTATATGCTCTTCAATTATACATACCAAAAAAAAAGTTTAAAAAATATCGATTTTTTGAGTCGAAAAAATGACAAGGGGTACCCCTTATACTTTTTTGGACTCAAAAAAACCGATATTTTTTAAACTTTTCTTTTGATGTCCAGAATTAAAGAGCATATCAAAAATAGTTAGAAAAAAACATTTTCGAAATTTTAGACATATTTTCTAGGTGTTTTATTAAGAAAAAACGGGTAAATACTGAATTTTAGCCTTTCATACCATCAAACTGCCACAAATGTCTTGTAATTTGTATATTTTATATTTTATTACATAACTAGATGTTTTCAGCTTCAATGTAGGGGGTATATCATTAACATCGGAGCACGAATGAATCTAAATATGACGACATGAAAGGCTAAAATCAAACGCTTCCTTAAAGTGTTCCTTAAACACCTATAAAATATGTTTAAAAATTCAGAGCTATGTTTTTTCAACTATTTTTTATATGCTCTTCAATTATGCATACCAAAAAAAAAGTTTAAAAAATATCGATTTTTTGAGTCGAAAAAATGGCAAGGGCCCTTATACTTTTTTGGACTCAAAAAACCGATACTTTTTTAATTTTTTTTTTTGATGTCCAAAATTAAAGAGCATATCAAAAATAGTTAGAAAAAAACATTTTCGAAATTTTAGACATATTTTCTAGGTGTTTTATTAAGAAAAAACGGGTAAATACTGAATTTTAGCCTTTCATACCATCAAACTGCCACAAATGTCTTGTAATTTGTATATTTTATATTTTATTACATAACTAGATGTTTTCAGCTTCAATATAGGGGGTATATCATTAAAATCGGAGAGCGAATTAATCTCAATATGACGACATGAAAGGCTAAAATCAAACGCTTCCTTAAAGTGTTCCTTAAACACCTATAAAATATGTTTAAAAATTCAGAGCTATGTTTTTTTAACTATTTTTTATATGCTCTTCAATTATACATACCAAAAAAAAAGTTTAAAAAATATCGATTTTTTGAGTCGAAAAAATGACAAGGGGTACCCCTTATACTTTTTTGGACTCAAAAAACCGATATTTTTTAAACTTTTCTTTTGATGTCCAGAATTAAAGAGCATATCAAAAATAGTTAGAAAAAAACATTTTCGAAATTTTAGACATATTTTCTAGGTGTTTTATTAAGAAAAAACGGGTAAATACTGAATTTTAGCCTTTCATACCATCAAACTGCCACAAATGTCTTGTAATTTGTATATTTTATTTTTTATTACATAACTAGATGTTTTCAGCTTCAATATAGGGGGTATATCATTAAAATCGGAGAGCGAATTAATCTCAATATGACGACATGAAAGGCTAAAATCAAACGCTTCCTTAAAGTGTTCCTTAAACACCTATAAAATATGTTTAAAAATTCAGAGCTATGTTTTTTCAACTATTTTTTATATGCTCTTCAATTATGCATACCAAATAAAAAGTTTAAAAAATATCGATTTTTTGAGTCGAAAAAATGGCAAGGGCCCTTATACTTTTTTGGACTCAAAAAACCGATACTTTTTTAATTTTTTTTTTGATGTCCAAAATTAAAGAGCATATCAAAAATAGTTAGAAAAAAACATTTTCGAAATTTTAGACATATTTTCTAGGTGTTTTATTAAGAAAAAACGGGTAAATACTGAATTTTAGCCTTTCATACCATCAAACTGCCACAAATGTCTTGTAATTTGTATATTTTATATTTTATTACATAACTAGATGTTTTCAGCTTCAATATAGGGGGTATATCATTAAAATCGGAGAGCGAATTAATCTCAATATGACGACATGAAAGGCTAAAATCAAACGCTTCCTTAAAGTGTTCCTTAAACACCTATAAAATATGTTTAAAAATTCAGAGCTATGTTTTTTCAACTATTTTTTATATGCTCTTCAATTATGCATACCAAAAAAAAAGTTTAAAAATATCGATTTTTTGAGTCGAAAAAATGACAAGGGGGTACCCCTTATACTTTTTTGGACTCAAAAAATCGATATTTTTTAAACTTTTCTTTTGATGTCCAGAATTAAAGAGCATATCAAAAATAGTTAGAAAAAAACATTTTCGAAATTTTAGACATATTTTCTAGGTGTTTTATTAAGAAAAAACGGGCAAATACTGAATTTTAGACTTTCATACCATCAAACTGCCACAAATGTCTTGTAATTTGTATATTTTATATTTTTTACATAACTAGATGTTTTCAGCTTCAATATAGGGGGTATATCATTAAAATTGGAGCACGATCAATCTCAATATGACGACATGAAAGGCTAAAATCAAACGCTTCCTTAAAGTGTTCCTTAAACAACTATAAAATATGTTTAAAAATTCAGAACTAGGTTTTTTAAACTATTTTTTATATGCTCTTCAATTATGCGTACCAAAAAAAAAGTTTAAAAAATATCGATTTTTTGAGTCGAAAAAATGACAAGGGGTACCCATTATACTTTTTTGGACTCAAAAAACCGATATTTTTTAAACTTTTCTTTTGATGTCCAGAATTAAAGAGCATATCAAAAATAGTTAGAAAAAAACATTTTCGAAATTTTAGACATATTTTCTAGGTGTTTTATTAAGAAAAAAACGGGTAAATACTGAATTTTAGCCTTTCATAGCATCAAACTGCCACAAATGTCTTGTAATTTGTATATTTTATATTTTATTACATAACTAGATGTTTTCAGCTTCAATGTAGGGGGTATATCATTAACATCGGAGCACGAATGAATCTCAATATGACGACATGAAAGGCTAAAATCAAACGCTTCCTTAAAGTGTTCCTTAAACACCTATAAAATATGTTTAAAAATTCAGAGCTATGTTTTTTTAACTATTTTTTATATGCTCTTCAATTATACATACCAAAAAAAAAGTTTAAAAAATATCGATTTTTTGAGTCGAAAAAATGACAAGGGGTACCCCTTATACTTTTTTGGACTCAAAAAACCGATATTTTTTAAACTTTTCTTTTGATGTCCAGAATTAAAGAGCATATCAAAAATAGTTAGAAAAAAACATTTTCGAAATTTTAGACATATTTTCTAGGTGTTTTATTAAGAAAAAACGGGTAAATACTGAATTTTAGCCTTTCATACCATCAAACTGCCACAAATGTCTTGTAATTTGTATATTTTATATTTTATTACATAACTAGATGTTTTCAGCTTCAATGTAGGGGGTATATCATTAACATCGGAGCACGAATGAATCTCAATATGACGACATGAAAGGCTAAAATCAAACGCTTCCTTAAAGTGTTCCTTAAACACCTATAAAATATGTTTAAAAATTCAGAGCTATGTTTTTTTAACTATTTTTTATATGCTCTTCAATTATACATACCAAAAAAAAAGTTTAAAAAATATCGATTTTTTGAGTCGAAAAAATGACAAGGGGTACCCCTTATACTTTTTTGGACTCAAAAAACCGATATTTTTTAAACTTTTCTTTTGATGTCCAGAATTAAAGAGCATATCAAAAATAGTTAGAAAAAAACATTTTCGAAATTTTAGACATATTTTCTAGGTGTTTTATTAAGAAAAAACGGGTAAATACTGAATTTTAGCCTTTCATACCATCAAACTGCCACAAATGTCTTGTAATTTGTTATTTTAATTTTTATTACATAACTAGATGTTTTCAGCTTCAATATAGGGGGTATATCATTAAAATCGGAGAGCGAATTAATCTCAATATGACGACATGAAAGGCTAAAATCAAACGCTTCCTTAAAGTGTTCCTTAAACACCTATAAAATATGTTTAAAAATTCAGAGCTATGTTTTTTCAACTATTTTTTATATGCTCTTCAATTATGCATACCAAAAAAAAAGTTTAAAAAATATCGATTTTTTGAGTCGAAAAAATGACAAGGGGGTACCCCTTATACTTTTTTGGACTCAAAAAATCGATATTTTTTAAACTTTTCTTTTGATGTCCAGAATTAAAGAGCATATCAAAAATAGTTAGAAAAAAACATTTTCGAAATTTTAGACATATTTTCTAGGTGTTTTATTAAGAAAAAACGGGCAAATACTGAATTTTAGACTTTCATACCATCAAACTGCCACAAATGTCTTGTAATTTGTATATTTTATATTTTTTACATAACTAGATGTTTTCAGCTTCAATATAGGGGGTATATCATTAAAATTGGAGCACGATTAATCTCAATATGACGACATGAAAGGCTAAAATCAAACGCTTCCTTAAAGTGTTCCTTAAACAACTATAAAATATGTTTAAAAATTCAGAACTAGGTTTTTTAAACTATTTTTTATATGCTCTTCAATTATGCGTACCAAAAAAAAAGTTTAAAAAATATCGATTTTTTGAGTCGAAAAAATGACAAGGGGTACCCATTATACTTTTTTGGACTCAAAAAACCGATATTTTTTAAACTTTTCTTTTGATGTCCAGAATTAAAGAGCATATCAAAAATAGTTAGAAAAAAACATTTTCGAAATTTTAGACATATTTTCTAGGTGTTTTATTAAGAAAAAACGGGTAAATACTGAATTTTAGCCTTTCATAGCATCAAACTGCCACAAATGTCTTGTAATTTGTATATTTTATATTTTATTACATAACTAGATGTTTTCAGCTTCAATGTAGGGGGTATATCATTAACATCGGAGCACGAATGAATCTCAATATGACGACATGAAAGGCTAAAATCAAACGCTTCCTTAAAGTGTTCCTTAAACACCTATAAAATATGTTTAAAAATTCAGAGCTATGTTTTTTTAACTATTTTTTATATGCTCTTCAATTATACATACCAAAAAAAAAGTTTAAAAAATATCGATTTTTTGAGTCGAAAAAATGACAAGGGGTACCCCTTATACTTTTTTGGACTCAAAAAACCGATATTTTTTAAACTTTTCTTTTGATGTCCAGAATTAAAGAGCATATCAAAAATAGTTAGAAAAAAACATTTTCGAAATTTTAGACATATTTTCTAGGTGTTTTATTAAGAAAAAACGGGTAAATACTGAATTTTAGCCTTTCATACCATCAAACTGCCACAAATGTCTTGTAATTTGTATATTTTATATTTTATTACATAACTAGATGTTTTTAGCTTCAATGTAGGGGGTATATCATTAACATCGGAGCACGAATGAATCTCAATATGACGACATGAAAGGCTAAAATCAAACGCTTCCTTAAAGTGTTCCTTAAACACCTATAAAATATGTTTAAAAATTCAGAGCTATGTTTTTTTAACTATTTTTTATATGCTCTTCAATTATACATACCAAAAAAAAAGTTTAAAAAATATCGATTTTTTGAGTCGAAAAAATGACAAGGGGTACCCCTTATACTTTTTTGGACTCAAAAAACCGATATTTTTTAAACTTTTCTTTTGATGTCCAGAATTAAAGAGCATATCAAAAATAGTTAGAAAAAAACATTTTCGAAATTTTAGACATATTTTCTAGGTGTTTTATTAAGAAAAAACGGGTAAATACTGAATTTTAGCCTTTCATACCATCAAACTGCCACAAATGTCTTGTAATTTGTATATTTTATATTTTATTACATAACTAGATGTTTTCAGCTTCAATATAGGGGGTATATCATTAAAATCGGAGAGCGAATTAATCTCAATATGACGACATGAAAGGCTAAAATCAAACGCTTCCTTAAAGTGTTCCTTAAACACCTATAAAATATGTTTAAAAATTCAGAGCTATGTTTTTTCAACTATTTTTTATATGCTCTTCAATTATGCATACCAAAAAAAAAGTTTAAAAAATATCGATTTTTTGAGTCGAAAAAATGACAAGGGGGTACCCCTTATACTTTTTTGGACTCAAAAAATCGATATTTTTTAAACTTTTCTTTTGATGTCCAGAATTAAAGAGCATATCAAAAATAGTTAGAAAAAAACATTTTCGAAATTTTAGACATATTTTCTAGGTGTTTTATTAAGAAAAAACGGGCAAATACTGAATTTTAGACTTTCATACCATCAAACTGCCACAAATGTCTTGTAATTTGTATATTTTATATTTTTTACATAACTAGATGTTTTCAGCTTCAATATAGGGGGTATATCATTAAAATTGGAGCACGATTAATCTCAATATGACGACATGAAAGGCTAAAATCAAACGCTTCCTTAAAGTGTTCCTTAAACAACTATAAAATATGTTTAAAAATTCAGAACTAGGTTTTTTAAACTATTTTTTATATGCTCTTCAATTATGCGTACCAAAAAAAAAGTTTAAAAAAAATCGATTTTTTGAGTCGAAAAAATGACAAGGGGTACCCCTTATACTTTTTTGGACTCAAAAAGCCGATATTTTTTAAACTTTTCTTTTGATGTCCAGAATTAAAGAGCATATCAAAAATAGTTAGAAAAAAACATTTTCGAAATTTAAGACATATTTTCTAGGTGTTTTATTAAGAAAAAACGGGCAAATACTGAATTTTAGCCTTTCATACCATCAAACTGCCACAAATGTCTTGTAATTTGTATATTTTATATTTTATTACATAACTAGATGTTTTCAGCTTCAATGTAGGGGGTATATCATTAACATCGGAGCACGAATGAATCTCAATATGACGACATGAAAGGCTAAAATCAAACGCTTCCTTAAAGTGTTCCTTAAACACCTATAAAATATGTTTAAAAATTCAGAGCTATGTTTTTTTAACTATTTTTTATATGCTCTTCAATTATACATACCAAAAAAAAAGTTTAAAAAATATCGATTTTTTGAGTCGAAAAAATGACAAGGGGTACCCCTTATACTTTTTTGGACTCAAAAAGCCGATATTTTTTAAACTTTTCTTTTGATGTCCAGAATTAAAGAGCATATCAAAAATAGTTAGAAAAAAACATTTTCGAAATTTAAGACATATTTTCTAGGTGTTTTATTAAGAAAAAACGGGCAAATACTGAATTTTAGCCTTTCATACCATCAAACTGCCACAAATGTCTTGTAATTTGTATATTTTATATTTTATTACATAACTAGATGTTTTCAGCTTCAATGTAGGGGGTATATCATTAACATCGGAGCACGAATGAATCTCAATATGACGACATGAAAGGCTAAAATCAAACGCTTCCTTAAAGTGTTCCTTAAACACCTATAAAATATGTTTAAAAATTCAGAACTAGGTTTTTTAAACTATTTTTTATATGCTCTTCAATTATGCGTACCAAAAAAAAAGTTTAAAAAATATCGATTTTTTGAGTCGAAAAAATGACAAGGGGTACCCATTATACTTTTTTGGACTCAAAAAACCGATATTTTTTAAACTTTTCTTTTGATGTCCAGAATTAAAGAGCATATCAAAAATAGTTAGAAAAAAACATTTTCGAAATTTTAGACATATTTTCTAGGTGTTTTATTAAGAAAAAACGGGTAAATACTGAATTTTAGCCTTTCATACCATCAAACTGCCACAAATGTCTTGTAATTTGTATATTTTATATTTTATTACATAACTAGATGTTTTCAGCTTCAATGTAGGGGGTATATCATTAACATCGGAGCACGAATGAATCTCAATATGACGACATGAAAGGCTAAAATCAAACGCTTCCTTAAAGTGTTCCTTAAACACCTATAAAATATGTTTAAAAATTCAGAGCTATGTTTTTTTAACTATTTTTTATATGCTCTTCAATTATACATACCAAAAAAAAAGTTTAAAAAATATCGATTTTTTGAGTCGAAAAAATGACAAGGGGTACCCCTTATACTTTTTTGGACTCAAAAAACCGATATTTTTTAAACTTTTCTTTTGATGTCCAGAATTAAAGAGCATATCAAAAATAGTTAGAAAAAAACATTTTCGAAATTTTAGACATATTTTCTAGGTGTTTTATTAAGAAAAAACGGGTAAATACTGAATTTTAGCCTTTCATACCATCAAACTGCCACAAATGTCTTGTAATTTGTATATTTTATATTTTTTACATAACTAGATGTTTTCAGCTTCAATGTAGGGGGTATATCATTAAAGTTGGAGCACGATTAATCTCAATATGACGACATGAAAGGCTAAAATCAAACGCTTCCTTAAAGTGTTCCTTAAACACCTATAAAATATGTTTAAAAATTCAGAGCTATGTTTTTTCAACTATTTTTTATATGCTCTTCAATTATGCATACCAAAAAAAAAGTTTAAAAAATATCGATTTTTTGAGTCGAAAAAATGACAAGGGGGTACCCCTTATACTTTTTTGGACTCAAAAAATCGATATTTTTTAAACTTTTCTTTTGATGTCCAGAATTAAAGAGCATATCAAAAATAGTTAGAAAAAAACATTTTCGAAATTTTAGACATATTTTCTAGGTGTTTTATTAAGAAAAAACGGGCAAATACTGAATTTTAGACTTTCATACCATCAAACTGCCACAAATGTCTTGTAATTTGTATATTTTATATTTTTTACATAACTAGATGTTTTCAGCTTCAATATAGGGGGTATATCATTAAAATTGGAGCACGATTAATCTCAATATGACGACATGAAAGGCTAAAATCAAACGCTTCCTTAAAGTGTTCCTTAAACACCTATAAAATATGTTTAAAAATTCAGAACTAGGTTTTTTAAACTATTTTTTATATGCTCTTCAATTATGCGTACCAAAAAAAAAGTTTAAAAAATATCGATTTTTTGAGTCGAAAAAATGACAAGGGGTACCCCTTATACTTTTTTGGACTCAAAAAACCGATATTTTTTAAACTTTTCTTTTGATGTCCAGAATTAAAGAGCATATCAAAAATAGTTAGAAAAAAACATTTTCGAAATTTTAGACATATTTTCTAGGTGTTTTATTAAGAAAAAACGGGTAAATACTGAATTTTAGCCTTTCATACCATCAAACTGCCACAAATGTCTTGTAATTTGTATATTTTATATTTTATTACATAACTAGATGTTTTCAGCTTCAATGTAGGGGGTATATCATTAACATCGGAGCACGAATGAATCTCAATATGACGACATGAAAGGCTAAAATCAAACGCTTCCTTAAAGTGTTCCTTAAACACCTATAAAATATGTTTAAAAATTCAGAGCTATGTTTTTTTAACTATTTTTTATATGCTCTTCAATTATACATACCAAAAAAAAAGTTTAAAAAATATCGATTTTTTGAGTCGAAAAAATGACAAGGGGTACCCCTTATACTTTTTTGGACTCAAAAAAACCAATATTTTTTAAACTTTTCTTTTGATGTCCAGAATTAAAGAGCATATCAAAAATAGTTAGAAAAAAACATTTTCGAAATTTTAGACATATTTTCTAGGTGTTTTATTAAGAAAAAACGGGTAAATACTGAATTTTAGCCTTTCATACCATCAAACTGCCACAAATGTCTTGTAATTTGTATATTTTATATTTTATTACATAACTAGATGTTTTCAGCTTCAATATAGGGGGTATATCATTAAAATCGGAGAGCGAATTAATCTCAATATGACGACATGAAAGGCTAAAATCAAACGCTTCCTTAAAGTGTTCCTTAAACACCTATAAAATATGTTTAAAAATTCAGAGCTATGTTTTTTCAACTATTTTTTATATGCTCTTCAATTATGCATACCAAAAAAAAAGTTTAAAAAATATCGATTTTTTGAGTCGAAAAAATGACAAGGGGGTACCCCTTATACTTTTTTGGACTCAAAAAATCGATATTTTTTAAACTTTTCTTTTGATGTCCAGAATTAAAGAGCATATCAAAAATAGTTAGAAAAAAACATTTTCGAAATTTTAGACATATTTTCTAGGTGTTTTATTAAGAAAAAACGGGCAAATACTGAATTTTAGACTTTCATACCATCAAACTGCCACAAATGTCTTGTAATTTGTATATTTTATATTTTTTACATAACTAGATGTTTTCAGCTTCAATATAGGGGGTATATCATTAAAATTGGAGCACGATTAATCTCAATATGACGACATGAAAGGCTAAAATCAAACGCTTCCTTAAAGTGTTCCTTAAACAACTATAAAATATGTTTAAAAATTCAGAACTAGGTTTTTTAAACTATTTTTTATATGCTCTTCAATTATGCGTACCAAAAAAAAAGTTTAAAAAATATCGATTTTTTGAGTCGAAAAAATGACAAGGGGTACCCCTTATACTTTTTTGGACTCAAAAAACCGATATTTTTTAAACTTTTCTTTTGATGTCCAGAATTAAAGAGCATATCAAAAATAGTTAGAAAAAAACATTTTCGAAATTTTAGACATATTTTCTAGGTGTTTTATTAAGAAAAAACGGGCAAATACTGAATTTTAGCCTTTCATACCATCAAACTGCCACAAATGTCTTGTAATTTGTATATTTTATATTTTATTACATAACTAGATGTTTTCAGCTTCAATGTAGGGGGTATATCATTAACATCGGAGCACGAATGAATCTCAATATGACGACATGAAAGGCTAAAATCAAATGATTCCTTAAAGTGTTCCTTAAACACCTATAAAATATGTTTAAAGATTCAGAGCTATGTTTTTTCAACTATTTTTTATATGCTCTTCAATTATGCATACAAAAAAAAAGTTAAAAAAATATCGATTTTTTAAGTCGAAAAAATGACAAGGGGTACCCCTTATACTTTTTTGGACTCAAAAAACCGATATTTTTTAAACTTTTTTTTTGGTGTCCAGAATTAAAGAGCATATCAAAAATAGTTAGAAAAAAACATTTTCGAAATTTTAGACATATTTTCTAGGTGTTTTATTAAGAAAAAACGGGTAAATACTGAATTTTAGCCTTTCATACCATCAAACTGCCACAAATGTCTTGTAATTTGTATATTTTATATTTTATTACATAACTAGATGTTTTCAGCTTCAATGTAGGGGGTATATCATTAAAATTGGAGCACGATTAATCTCAATATGACGACATGAAAGGCTCAAATCAAACGCTTCCTTAAAGTGTTCCTTAAACACCTATAAAATATGTTTAAAAATTCAGAGCTATGTTTTTTTAACTATTTTTTATATGCTCTTCAATTATACATACCAAAAAAAAAGTTTAAAAAATATCGATTTTTTGAGTCGAAAAAATGACAAGGGGTACCCCTTATACTTTTTTGGACTCAAAAACCCGATATTTTTTAAACTTTTCTTTTGATGTCCAGAATTAAAGAGCATATCAAAAATAGTTAGAAAAAAACATTTTCGAAATTTTAGACATATTTTCTAGGTGTTTTATTAAGAAAAAACGGGTAAATACTGAATTTTAGCCTTTCATACCATCAAACTGCCACAAATGTCTTGTAATTTGTATATTTTATATTTTATTACATAACTAGATGTTTTCAGCTTCAATGTAGGGGGTATATCATTAAAATTGGAGCACGATTAATCTCAATATGACGACATGAAAGGCTCAAATCAAACGCTTCCTTAAAGTGTTCCTTAAACACCTATAAAATATGTTTAAAAATTCAGAGCTATGTTTTTTTAACTATTTTTTATATGCTCTTCAATTATACATACCAAAAAAAAAGTTTAAAAAATATCGATTTTTTGAGTCGAAAAAATGACAAGGGGTACCCCTTATACTTTTTTGGACTCAAAAACCCGATATTTTTTAAACTTTTCTTTTGATGTCCAGAATTAAAGAGCATATCAAAAATAGTTAGAAAAAAACATTTTCGAAATTTTAGACATATTTTCTAGGTGTTTTATTAAGAAAAAACGGGTAAATACTGAATTTTAGCCTTTCATACCATCAAACTGCCACAAATGTCTTGTAATTTGTATATTTTATATTTTATTACATAACTAGATGTTTTCAGCTTCAATATAGGGGGTATATCATTAACATCGGAGCACGAATGAATCTCAATATGACGACATGAAAGGCTAAAATCAAACGCTTCCTTAAAGTGTTCCTTAAACACCTATAAAATATGTTTAAAAATTCAGAGCTATGTTTTTTCAACTATTTTTTATATGCTCTTCAATTATGCATACAAAAAAAAAGTTTAAAAAATATCGATTTTTTAAGTCGAAAAAATGACAAGGGGTACCCCTTATACTTTTTTGGACTAAAAAAACCGATATTTTTTAAAGTTTTTTTTTTGATGTCCAGAATTAAAGAGCATATCAAAAATAGTTAGAAAAAAACATTTTCGAAATTTTAGACATATTTTCTAGGTGTTTTATTAAGAAAAAACGGGTAAATACTGAATTTTAGCCTTTCATACCATCAAACTGCCACAAATGTCTTGTAATTTGTATATTTTATATTTTATTACATAACTAGATGTTTTCAGCTTCAATGTAGGGGGTATATCATTAACATCGGAGCACGAATGAATCTCAATATGACGACATGAAAGGCTAAAATCAAATGATTCCTTAAAGTGTTTCTTAAACACCTATAAAATATGTTTAAAAATTCAGAGCTATGTTTTTTCAACTATTTTTTATATGCTCTTCAATTATGCATACCAAAAAAAAAGTTTAAAAAATATCGATTTTTTGAGTCGAAAAAATTACAAGGGGTACCCATTATACTTTTTTGGACTCAAAAAACCGATATTTTTTAAACTTTTCTTTTGATGTCAAGAATTAAAGAGCATATCAAAAATAGTTAGAAAAAAACATTTTCGAAATTTTAGACATATTTTCTAGGTGTTTTATTAAGAAAAAACGGGTAAATACTGAATTTTAGCCTTTCATACCATCAAACTGCCACAAATGTCTTGTAATTTGTATATTTTATATTTTATTACATAACTAGATGTTTTCACCTTCAATGTAGGGGGTATATCATTAAAATCGGAGCACGAATGAATCTCAATATGACGACATGAAAGGCTAAAATCAAACGCTTCCTTAAAGTGTTCCTTAAACACCTATAAAATATGTTTAAAAATTCAGAGCTATGTTTTTTCAACTATTTTTTATATGCTCTTCAATTATGCATACCAAAAAAAAAAATATCGATTTTTTGAGTCGAAAAAATGACAAGGGGTACCCATTATACTTTTTTGGACTCAAAAAACCGATATTTTTTAAACTTTTCTTTTGATGTCCAGAATTAAAGAGCATATCAAAAATAGTTAGAAAAAAACATTTTCGAAATTTTAGACATATTTTCTAGGTGTTTTATTAAGAAAAAACGGGTAAATACTGAATTTTAGCCTTTCATACCATCAAACTGCCACAAATGTCTTGTAATTTGTATATTTTATATTTTATTACATAACTAGATGTTTTCAGCTTCAATGTAGGGGGTATATCATTAAAATCGGAGCACGAATTAATCTCAATATGACGACATGAAAGGCTAAAATCAAACGCTTCCTTAAAGTGTTCCTTAAACACCTATAAAATATGTTTAAAAATTCAGAGCTATGTTTTTTCAACTATTTTTTATATGCTCTTCAATTATGCATACAAAAAAAAAGTTTAAAAAATATCGATTTTTTAAGTCGAAAAAATGACAAGGGGTACCCCTTATACTTTTTTGGACTCAAAAAACCGATATTTTTTAAACTTTTTTTTTGGTGTCCAGAATTAAAGAGCATATCAAAAATAGTTAGAAAAAAACATTTTCGAAATTTTAGACATATTTTCTAGGTGTTTTATTAAGAAAAAACGGGTAAATACTGAATTTTAGCCTTTCCTACCATCAAACTGCCACAAATGTCTTGTAATTTGTATATTTTATATTTTATTACATAACTAGATGTTTTCAGCTTCAATGTAGGGGGTATATCATTAAAATTGGAGCACGATTAATCTCAATATGACGACATGAAAGGCTCAAATCAAACGCTTCCTTAAAGTGTTCCTTAAACACCTATAAAATATGTTTAAAAATTCAGAGCTATGTTTTTTTAACTATTTTTTATATGCTCTTCAATTATACATACCAAAAAAAAAGTTTAAAAAATATCGATTTTTTGAGTCGAAAAAATGACAAGGGGTACCCCTTATACTTTTTTGGACTCAAAAAACCGATATTTTTTAAACTTTTCTTTTGATGTCCAGAATTAAAGAGCATATCAAAAATAGTTAGAAAAAAACATTTTCGAAATTTTAGACATATTTTCTAGGTGTTTTATTAAGAAAAAACGGGTAAATACTGAATTTTAGCCGTTCATACCATCAAACTGCCACAAATGTCTTGTAATTTGTATATTTTATATTTTATTACATAACTAGATGTTTTCAGCTTCAATGTAGGGGGTATATCATTAAAATTGGAGCACGATTAATCTCAATATGACGACATGAAAGGCTAAAATCAAACGCTTCATTAAAGTAATCCCTAAACAACTATAAAATATGTTTAAAAATTCAGAACTAGGTTTTTTCAACTATTTTTTATATGCTCTTCAATTATGCATACAAAAAAAAAAGTTTAAAAAATATCGATTTTTTAAGTCGAAAAAATGACAAGGGGTACCCCTTTACTTTTTTGGACTCAAAAAACCGATATTTTTTAAACTTTTTTTTTGGTGTCCAGAATTAAAGAGCATATCAAAAATAGTTAGAAAAAAACATTTTCGAAATTTTAGACATATTTTCTAGGTGTTTTATTAAGAAAAAACGGGTAAATACTGAATTTTAGCCTTTCATACCACCAAACTGCCACAAATGTCTTGTAATTTGTATATTTTATATTTTATTACATAACTAGATGTTTTCACCTTCAATGTAGGGGGTATATCATTAAAATCGGAGCACGAATGAATCTCAATATGACGACATGAAAGGCTAAAATCAAACGCTTCCTTAAAGTGTTCCTTAAACACCTATAAAATATGTTTAAAAATTCAGAGCTTTGTTTTTTCAACTATTTTTTATATGCTCTTCAATTATGCATACAAAAAAAAAGTTTAAAAAATATCGATTTTTTAAGTCGAAAAAATGACAAGGGGTACCCCTTATACTTTTTTGGACTAAAAAAACCGATATTTTTTAAAGTTTTTTTTTTGATGTCCAGAATTAAAGAGCATATCAAAAATAGTTAGAAAAAAACATTTTCGAAATTTTAGACATATTTTCTAGGTGTTTTATTAAGAAAAAACGGGTAAATACTGAATTTTAGCCTTTCATACCATCAAACTGCCACAAATGTCTTGTAATTTGTATATTTTATATTTTATTACATAACTAGATGTTTTCACCTTCAATGTAGGGGGTATATCATTAAAATCGGAGCACGAATGAATCTCAATATGACGACATGAAAGGCTAAAATCAAACGCTTCCTTAAAGTGTTCCTTAAACACCTATAAAATATGTTTAAAAATTCAGAGCTATGTTTTTTCAACTATTTTTTATATGCTCTTCAATTATGCATACCAAAAAAAAAGTTTAAAAAATATCGATTTTTTGAGTCGAAAAAATTACAAGGGGTACCCATTATACTTTTTTGGACTAAAAAAACCGATATTTTTTAAACTTTTCTTTTGATGTCCAGAATTAAAGAGCATATCAAAAATAGTTAGAAAAAAACATTTTCGAAATTTTAGACATATTTTCTAGGTGTTTTATTAAGAAAAAACGGGTAAATACTGAATTTTAGCCTTTCATACCATCAAACTGCCACAAATGTCTTGTAATTTGTATATTTTATATTTTATTACATAACTAGATGTTTTCACCTTCAATGTAGGGGGTATATCATTAAAATCGGAGCACGAATGAATCTCAATATGACGACATGAAAGGCTAAAATCAAACGCTTCCTTAAAGTGTTCCTTAAACACCTATAAAATATGTTTAAAAATTCAGAGCTATGTTTTTTCAACTATTTTTTATATGCTCTTCAATTATGCATACCAAAAAAAAAGTTTAAAAAATATCGATTTTTTGAGTCGAAAAAATTACAAGGGGTACCCATTATACTTTTTTGGACTAAAAAAACCGATATTTTTTAAACTTTTCTTTTGATGTCCAGAATTAAAGAGCATATCAAAAATAGTTAGAAAAAAACATTTTCGAAATTTTAGACATATTTTCTAGGTGTTTTATTAAGAAAAAACGGGTAAATACTGAATTTTAGCCTTTCATACCATCAAACTGCCACAAATGTCTTGTAATTTGTATATTTTATATTTTATTACATAACTAGATGTTTTCACCTTCAATGTAGGGGGTATATCATTAAAATCGGAGCACGAATGAATCTCAATATGACGACATGAAAGGCTAAAATCAAACGCTTCCTTAAAGTGTTCCTTAAACACCTATAAAATATGTTTAAAAATTCAGAGCTATGTTTTTTCAACTATTTTTTATATGCTCTTCAATTATGCATACCAAAAAAAAAGTTTAAAAAATATCGATTTTTTGAGTCGAAAAAATGACAAGGGGTACCCATTATACTTTTTTGGACTCAAAAAACCGATATTTTTTAAACTTTTCTTTTGATGTCCAGAATTAAAGAGCATATCAAAAATAGTTAGAAAAAAACTAAAAAACTAAAACTAATATTTAGACATATTTTCTAGGTGTTTCATTAATAAAAAAACGGGTAAATACTGAATTTTAGCATTTCATACCATCAAACTGCCACAAATGTCTTGTAATTTGTATATTTTATATTTTATTACATAACTAGATGTTTTCAGCTTCAATGTAGGGGGTATATCATTAAAGTTGGATCACGATTAATCTCAATATGACGACATGAAAGGCTAAAATCAAACGCTTCCTTAAAGTGTTCCTTAAACACCTATAAAATATGTTTAAAAATTCAGAGCTATGTTTTTTCAACTATTTTTTATATGCTCTTCAATTATGCATACCAAAAAAAAAGTTTAAAAAATATCGATTTTCTGAGTCGAAAAAATGACAAGGGGTACCCCTTATACTTTTTTGGACTCAAAAAACCGATATTTTTTAAACTTTTCTTTTGATGTCCAGAATTAAAGAGCATATCAAAAATAGTTAGAAAAAAACTAAAAAACTAAAACTAATATTTAGACATATTTTCTAGGTGTTTCATTAATAAAAAAACGGGTAAATACTGAATTTTAGCATTTCATACCATCAAACTGCCACAAATGTCTTGTAATTTGTATATTTTATATTTTATTACATCACTAGATGTTTTCAGCTTCAATGTAGGGGGTATATCATTAAAGTTGGATCACGATTAATCTCAATATGACGACATGAAAGGCTAAAATCAAACGCTTCCTTAAAGTGTTCCTTAAACACCTATAAAATATGTTTAAAAATTCAGAGCTATGTTTTTTCAACTATTTTTTATATGCTCTTCAATTATGCATACCAAAAAAAAAGTTTAAAAAATATCGATTTTTTGAGTCGAAAAAATGACAAGGGGTACCCCTTATACTTTTTTGGACTCAAAAAACCGATATTTTTTAAACTTTTCTTTTGATGTCCAGAATTAAAGAGCATATCAAAAATAGTTAGAAAAAAACTAAAAAACTAAAACTAATATTTAGACATATTTTCTAGGTGTTTCATTAATAAAAAAACGGGTAAATACTGAATTTTAGCATTTCATACCATCAAACTGCCACAAATGTCTTGTAATTTGTATATTTTATATTTTATTACATCACTAGATGTTTTCAGCTTCAATGTAGGGGGTATATCATTAAAGTTGGATCACGATTAATCTCAATATGACGACATGAAAGGCTAAAATCAAACGCTTCCTTAAAGTGTTCCTTAAACACCTATAAAATATGTTTAAAAATTCAGAGCTATGTTTTTTCAACTATTTTTTATATGCTCTTCAATTATGCATACCAAAAAAAAAGTTTAAAAAATATCGATTTTTTGAGTCGAAAAAATGACAAGGGGTACCCATTATACTTTTTTGGACTCAAAAAACCGATATTTTTTAAACTTTTCTTTTGATGTCCAGAATTAAAGAGCATATCAAAAATAGTTAGAAAAAAACATTTTCGAAATTTTAGACATATTTTCTAGGTGTTTTATTAAGAAAAAACGGGTAAATACTGAATTTTAGCCTTTCATACCATCAAACTGCCACAAATGTCTTGTAATTTGTATATTTTATATTTTATTACATAGCTAGATGTTTTCACCTTCAATGTAGGGGGTATATCATTAACATCGGAGCACGAATGAATCTCAATATGACGACATGAAAGGCTAAAATCAAATGATTCCTTAAAGTGTTCCTTAAACACCTATAAAATATGTTTAAAGATTCAGAGCTATGTTTTTTCAACTATTTTTTATATGCTCTTCAATTATGCATACAAAAAAAAAGTTTAAAAAATATCGATTTTTTAAGTCGAAAAAATGACAAGGGGTACCCCTTATACTTTTTTGGACTCAAAAAACCGATATTTTTTAAACTTTTTTTTTGGTGTCCAGAATTAAAGAGCATATCAAAAATAGTTAGAAAAAAACATTTTCGAAATTTTAGACATATTTTCTAGGTGTTTTATTAAGAAAAAACGGGTAAATACTGAATTTTAGCCTTTCATACCATCAAACTGCCACAAATGTCTTGTAATTTGTATATTTTATATTTTATTACATAACTAGATGTTTTCAGCTTCAATGTAGGGGGTATATCATTAAAGTTGGAGCACGATTAATCTCAATATGACGACATGAAAGGCTAAAATCAAACGCTTCCTTAAAGTGTTCCTTAAACACCTATAAAATATGTTTAAAAATTCAGAGCTATGTTTTTTCAACTATTTTTTATATGCTCTTCAATTATGCATACCAAAAAAAAAGTTTAAAAAATATCGATTTTTTGAGTCGAAAAAATGACAAGGGGTACCCCTTATACTTTTTTGGACTCAAAAAACCGATATTTTTTAAACTTTTCTTTTGATGTCCAGAATTAAAGAGCATATCAAAAATAGTTAGAAAAAAACTAAAAAACTAAAACTAATATTTAGACATATTTTCTAGGTGTTTCATTAATAAAAAAACGGGTAAATACTGAATTTTAGCATTTCATACCATCAAACTGCCACAAATGTCTTGTAATTTGTATATTTTATATTTTATTACATAACTAGATGTTTTCACCTTCAATGTAGGGGGTATATCATTAAAATCGGAGCACGAATGAATCTCAATATGACGACATGAAAGGCTAAAATCAAACGCTTCCTTAAAGTGTTCCTTAAACACCTATAAAATATGTTTAAAAATTCAGAGCTATGTTTTCTCAACTATTTTTTATATGCTCTTCAATTATGCATACCAAAAAAAAAGTTTAAAAAATATCGATTTTTTGAGTCGAAAAAATGACAAGGGGTACCCCTTATACTTTTTTGGACTCAAAAAACCGATATTTTTTAAACTTTTTTTTTTGATGTCCAGAATTAAAGAGCATATCAAAAATAGTTAGAAAAAAACATTTTCGAAATTTTAGACATATTTTCTAGGTGTTTTATTAAGAAAAAACGGGTAAATACTGAATTTTAGCCTTTCATACCATCAAACTGCCACAAATGTCTTGTAATTTATATATTTTATATTTTATTACATAACTAGATGTTTTCACCTTCAATGTAGGGGGTATATCATTAAAATCGGAGCACGAATGAATCTCAATATGACGACATGAAAGGCTAAAATCAAACGCTTCCTTAAAGTGTTCCTTAAACACCTATAAAATATGTTTAAAAATTCAGAGCTATGTTTTTTCAACTATTTTTTATATGCTCTTCAATTATGCATACAAAAAAAAAGTTTAAAAAATATCGATTTTTTAAGTCGAAAAAATGACAAGGGGTACTTATACTTTTTTGGACTCAAAAAACCGATATTTTTTAAACTTTTTTTTTGGTGTCCAGAATTAAAGAGCATATCAAAAATAGTTAGAAAAAAACATTTTCGAAATTTTAGACATATTTTCTAGGTGTTTTATTGAGAAAAAACGGGTAAATACTGAATTTTAGCCTTTCATACCATCAAACTGCCACAAATGTCTTGTAATTTATATATTTTATATTTTATTACATAACTAGATGTTTTCACCTTCAATGTAGGGGGTATATCATTAAAATCGGAGCACGAATGAATCTCAATATGACGACATGAAAGGCTAAAATCAAACGCTTCCTTAAAGTGTTCCTTAAACACCTATAAAATATGTTTAAAAATTCAGAGCTATGTTTTTTCAACTATTTTTTATATGCTCTTCAATTATGCATACAAAAAAAAAAGTTTAAAAAATATCGATTTTTTAAGTCGAAAAAATGACAAGGGGTACCCCTTATACTTTTTTGGACTCAAAAAACCGATATTTTTTAAACTTTTTTTTTGGTGTCCAGAATTAAAGAGCATATCAAAAATAGTTAGAAAAAAACATTTTCGAAATTTTAGACATATTTTCTAGGTGTTTTATTAAGAAAAAACGGGTAAATACTGAATTTTAGCCTTTCATACCATCAAACTGCCACAAATGTCTTGCAATTTATATATTTTATATTTTATTACATAACTAGATGTTTTCACCTTCAATGTAGGGGGTATATCATTAAAATCGGAGCACGAATGAATCTCAATATGACGACATGAAAGGCTAAAATCAAACGCTTCCTTAAAGTGTTCCTTAAACACCTATAAAATATGTTTAAAAATTCAGAGCTATGTTTTTTCAACTATTTTTTATATGCTCTTCAATTATGCATACAAAAAAAAAAGTTTAAAAAATATCGATTTTTTAAGTCGAAAAAATGACAAGGGGTACCCCTTATACTTTTTTGGACTCAAAAAACCGATATTTTTTAAACTTTTTTTTTGGTGTCCAGAATTAAAGAGCATATCAAAAATAGTTAGAAAAAAACATTTTCGAAATTTTAGACATATTTTCTAGGTGTTTTATTAAGAAAAAACGGGTAAATACTGAATTTTAGCCTTTCATACCATCAAACTGCCACAAATGTCTTGTAATTTATATATTTTATATTTTATTACATAACTAGATGTTTTCACCTTCAATGTAGGGGGTATATCATTAAAATCGGAGCACGAATGAATCTCAATATGACGACATGAAAGGCTAAAATCAAACGCTTCCTTAAAGTGTTCCTTAAACACCTATAAAATATGTTTAAAAATTCAGAGCTATGTTTTTTCAACTATTTTTTATATGCTCTTCAATTATGCATACAAAAAAAAAGTTTAAAAAATATCGATTTTTTAAGTCGAAAAAATGACAAGGGGTACTTATACTTTTTTGGACTCAAAAAACCGATATTTTTTAAACTTTTTTTTTGGTGTCCAGAATTAAAGAGCATATCAAAAATAGTTAGAAAAAAACATTTTCGAAATTTTAGACATATTTTCTAGGTGTTTTATTGAGAAAAAACGGGTAAATACTGAATTTTAGCCTTTCATACCATCAAACTGCCACAAATGTCTTGTAATTTATATATTTTATATTTTATTACATAACTAGATGTTTTCACCTTCAATGTAGGGGGTATATCATTAAAATCGGAGCACGAATGAATCTCAATATGACGACATGAAAGGCTAAAATCAAACGCTTCCTTAAAGTGTTCCTTAAACACCTATAAAATATGTTTAAAAATTCAGAGCTATGTTTTTTCAACTATTTTTTATATGCTCTTCAATTATGCATACAAAAAAAAAGTTAAAAAAAATATCGATTTTTTAAGTCGAAAAAATGACAAGGGGTACCCCTTATACTTTTTTGGACTCAAAAAACCGATATTTTTTAAACTTTTTTTTTGATGTCCAGAATTAAAGAGCATATCAAAAATAGTTAGAAAAAAACTAAAAAACTAAAACTAATTTTTAGACATATTTTCTAGGTGTTTTATTAAGAAAAAACGGGTAAATACTGAATTTTAGCCTTTCATACCATCAAACTGCCACAAATGTCTTGTAATTTGTATATTTTATATTTTATTACATAACTAGATGTTTTCAGCTTCAATGTAGGGGTATATCATTAAAATCGGAGGAATTAATCTCAATATGACGACATGAAAGGCTAAAATCAAACGCTTCCTTAAAGTGTTCCTTAAACACCTATAAAATATGTTTAAAAATTCAGAGCTATGTTTTTTCAACTATTTTTTATATGCTCTTCAATTATGCATACAAAAAAAAAGTTTAAAAAATATCGATTTTTTAAGTCGAAAAAATGACAAGGGGTACTTATACTTTTTTGGACTCAAAAAACCGATATTTTTTAAACTTTTTTTTTGGTGTCCAGAATTAAAGAGCATATCAAAAATAGTTAGAAAAAAACATTTTCGAAATTTTAGACATATTTTCTAGGTGTTTTATTGAGAAAAAACGGGTAAATACTGAATTTTAGCCTTTCATACCATCAAACTGCCACAAATGTCTTGTAATTTATATATTTTATATTTTATTACATAACTAGATGTTTTCACCTTCAATGTAGGGGGTATATCATTAAAATCGGAGCACGAATGAATCTCAATATGACGACATGAAAGGCTAAAATCAAACGCTTCCTTAAAGTGTTCCTTAAACACCTATAAAATATGTTTAAAAATTCAGAGCTATGTTTTTTCAACTATTTTTTATATGCTCTTCAATTATGCATACAAAAAAAAAGTTTAAAAAATATCGATTTTTTAAGTCGAAAAAATGACAAGGGGTACTTATACTTTTTTGGACTCAAAAAACCGATATTTTTTAAACTTTTTTTTTGGTGTCCAGAATTAAAGAGCATATCAAAAATAGTTAGAAAAAAACATTTTCGAAATTTTAGACATATTTTCTAGGTGTTTTATTGAGAAAAAACGGGTAAATACTGAATTTTAGCCTTTCATACCATCAAACTGCCACAAATGTCTTGTAATTTATATATTTTATATTTTATTACATAACTAGATGTTTTCACCTTCAATGTAGGGGGTATATCATTAAAATCGGAGCACGAATGAATCTCAATATGACGACATGAAAGGCTAAAATCAAACGCTTCCTTAAAGTGTTCCTTAAACACCTATAAAATATGTTTAAAAATTCAGAGCTATGTTTTTTCAACTATTTTTTATATGCTCTTCAATTATGCATACAAAAAAAAAGTTAAAAAAATATCGATTTTTTAAGTCGAAAAAATGACAAGGGGTACCCCTTATACTTTTTTGGACTCAAAAAACCGATATTTTTTAAACTTTTTTTTTGATGTCCAGAATTAAAGAGCATATCAAAAACAGTTAGAAAAAAACTAAAAAACTAAAACTAATTTTTAGACATATTTTCTAGGTGTTTTATTAAGAAAAAACGGGTAAATACTGAATTTTAGCCTTTCATACCATCAAACTGCCACAAATGTCTTTTAATTTGTATATTTTATATTTTATTACATAACTAGATGTTTTCAGCTTCAATGTAGGGGTATATCATTAAAATCGGAGGAATTAATCTCAATATGACGACATGAAAGGCTAAAATCAAACGCTTCCTTAAAGTGTTCCTTAAACACCTATAAAATATGTTTAAAAATTCAGAGCTATGTTTTTTCAACTATTTTTTATATGCTCTTCAATTATGCATACAAAAAAAAAGTTTAAAAAATATCGATTTTTTAAGTCGAAAAAATGACAAGGGGTACCCCTTATACTTTTTTGGACTCAAAAAACCGATATTTTTTAAACTTTTTTTTTGGTGTCCAGAATTAAAGAGCATATCAAAAATAGTTAGAAAAAAACATTTTCGAAATTTTAGACATATTTTCTAGGTGTTTTATTAAGAAAAAACGGGTAAATACTGAATTTTAGCCTTTCATACCATCAAACTGCCACAAATGTCTTGCAATTTATATATTTTATATTTTATTACATAACTAGATGTTTTCACCTTCAATGTAGGGGGTATATCATTAAAATCGGAGCACGAATGAATCTCAATATGACGACATGAAAGGCTAAAATCAAACGCTTCCTTAAAGTGTTCCTTAAACACCTATAAAATATGTTTAAAAATTCAGAGCTATGTTTTTTCAACTATTTTTTATATGCTCTTCAATTATGCATACCAAAAAAAAAGTTTAAAAAATATCGATTTTTTGAGTCGAAAAAATGACAAGGGGTACCCATTATACTTTTTTGGACTCAAAAAACCGATATTTTTTAAACTTTTCTTTTGATGTCCAGAATTAAAGAGCATATCAAAAATAGTTAGAAAAAAACATTTTCGAAATTTTAGACATATTTTCTAGGTGTTTTATTAAGAAAAAACGGGTAAATACTGAATTTTAGCCTTTCATACCATCAAACTGCCACAAATGTCTTGCAATTTATATATTTTATATTTTATTACATAACTAGATGTTTTCAGCTTCAATGTAGGGGGTATATCATTAAAATCGGAGCACAAATTAATCTCAATATGACGACATGAAAGGCTAAAATCAAACGCTTCCTTAAAGTGTTCCTTAAACACCTATAAAATATGTTTAAAAATTCAGAGCTAGGTTTTTTCAACTATTTTTTATATGGTCTTCAATTATGCATACAAAAAAAAAAGTTTAAAAAATATCGATTTTTTTGAGTCGAAAAAATGAAAAAATATACTTTTTTGGACTCTAAAAACCCATATTTTTTAAACTTTTTTTTTTGTGTCCAGAATTAAAGAGCATATTAAAAATAGTTAGAAAAAACCGTTTCCGAAATTTTAGACATATTTTCTAGGTGTTTTATTAAGAAAAAACGGGTAAATACTGAATTTTAACCTTTCATACCATCGAACTGCCACAAATGTCTTGTAATTTGTATATTTTATATTTTATTACATAACTAGATGTTTTCAGCTTCAATGTAGGGGGTATATCATTAAAATCGGAGCACAAATTAATCTCAATATGACGACACGAAAGAGCATATCAATCAAACGCTTCCTTAAAGTGTTCCTTAAACACCTATAAAATATGTTTAAAAATTCAGAGCTAGGTTTTTTCAACTATTTTTTATATGGTCTTCAATTATGCATACCAAAAAAAAAGTTTAAAAAATATCGATTTTTTGAGTCGAAAAAATGACAAGGGGTACCCCTTAAATACTTTTTTGGACTCTAAAAACCCATATTTTTTAAACTTTTTTTTTGGTGTCCAGAATTAAAGAGCATATTAAAAATAGTTAGAAAAAACCGTTTCCGAAATTTTAGACATATTTTCTAGGTGTTTTATTAAGAAAAAACGGGTAAATACTGAATTTTAACCTTTCATACCATCAAACTGCCACAAATGTCTTGTAATTTGTATATTTTATATTTTATTACATAACTAGATGTTTTCAGCTTCAATGTAGGGGGTATATCATTAAAATCGGAGCACAAATTAATCTCAATATGACGACACGAAAGGCTAAAATCAAACGCTTCCTTAAAGTGTTCCTTAAACACCTATAAAATATGTTTAAAAATTCAGAGCTAGGTTTTTTCAACTATTTTTTATATGGTCTTCAATTATGCATACCAAACAAAAAGTTTAAAAAATATCGATTTTTTGAGTCGAAAAAATGACAAGGGGTACCCATTATACTTTTTTGGACTCAAAAAACCGATATTTTTTAAACTTTTCTTTTGATGTCCAGAATTAAAGAGCATATCAAAAATAGTTAGAAAAAAACATTTTCGAAATTTTAGACATATTTTCTAGGTGTTTTATTAAGAAAAAACGGGTAAATACTGAATTTTAGCCTTTCATACCATCAAACTGCCACAAATGTCTTGCAATTTATATATTTTATATTTTATTACATAACTAGATGTTTTCACCTTCAATGTAGGGGGTATATCATTAAAATCGGAGCACGAATGAATCTCAATATGACGACATGAAAGGCTAAAATCAAACGCTTCCTTAAAGTGTTCCTTAAACACCTATAAAATATGTTTAAAAATTCAGAGCTATGTTTTTTCAACTATTTTTTATATGCTCTTCAATTATGCATACAAAAAAAAAGTTTAAAAAATATCGATTTTTTAAGTCGAAAAAATGACAAGGGGTACCCCTTATACTTTTTTGGACTCAAAAAACCGATATTTTTTAAACTTTTTTTTTGGTGTCCAGAATTAAAGAGCATATCAAAAATAGTTAGAAAAAAACATTTTCGAAATTTTAGACATATTTTCTAGGTGTTTTATTAAGAAAAAACGGGTAAATACTGAATTTTAGCCTTTCATACCATCAAACTGCCACAAATGTCTTGCAATTTATATATTTTATATTTTATTACATAACTAGATGTTTTCACCTTCAATGTAGGGGGTATATCATTAAAATCGGAGCACGAATGAATCTCAATATGACGACATGAAAGGCTAAAATCAAACGCTTCCTTAAAGTGTTCCTTAAACACCTATAAAATATGTTTAAAAATTCAGAGCTATGTTTTTTCAACTATTTTTTATATGCTCTTCAATTATGCATACCAAAAAAAAAGTTTAAAACATATCGATTTTTTGAGTCGAAAAAATGACAAGGGGTACCCCTTATACTTTTTTGGACTCAAAAAACCGATATTTTTTAAACTTTTCTTTTGATGTCCAGAATTAAAGAGCATATCAAAAATAGTTAGAAAAAAACTAAAAAACTAAAACTAATATTTAGACATATTTTCTAGGTGTTTCATTAATAAAAAAACGGGTAAATACTGAATTTTAGCATTTCATACCATCAAACTGCCACAAATGTCTTGTAATTTGTATATTTTATATTTTATTACATAACTAGATGTTTTCAGCTTCAATGTAGGGGGTATATCATTAAAGTTGGAGCACGATTAATCTCAATATGACGACATGAAAGGCTAAAATCAAACGCTTCATTAAAGTAATCCTTAAACAACTATAAAATATGTTTAAAAATTCAGAACTAGGTTTTTTCAACTATTTTTTATATGCTCTTCAATTATGCATACCAAAAAAAAGTTTAAAAAATATCGATTTTTTGAGTCGAAAAAATGACAAGGGGTACCCCTTATACTTTTTTGAATCAAAAAATCAACAGAAGTAATATAAAAAGAGCACAATGCCCAAACACTTAATAAAATCCATATTGCTATAAAGATGCTTTATCCCTTTATAAATCGAAAATCAAAACTGTCAAATGATAATAAAATAATTTTACACGATGTTATTTTCAAAGCTATTTTTCTGTACGGGTGTCAAGTTTGGGGTAGATGTGCTGAATGTCACATCAAAAAATTACAAATATCCCAAAATAAAATTTTAAAAATGATGTTGAATCTCCCCTGGCATCACTCAACTTCGGACCTACATATAAGGGCAAATGTTGAATTGATCTCTAATAGAATCCGAAAACTTAGTAACACATTTATGATCAGATGTGACTTCCCTGAAAACCCTATATCAACCCTAAATCAATTAAATGTTGTGTAACATGCTGTTAATCTATGTTTGTTTTCTTTTGCAATAAAAAAACAAATTAATTGTTAATTTATTTTTTGTATCTAGATGTTAATTTATATTCAAATTATTTTTGTACATATATGTTAATTTATTTATAATTTATATTTTGTTAATTATGTTCTTAAAATTATTTATTTTTTGTTTCATTTAAATTTGATTTTTATTAATTTATTACTAACTGTTCTAATTTATTTATTTTTATTTGTATATACTTTTGTTAATCTATTTGTTAGTTTTTCCGTTAATTTATAACTTATTTGTTTATTTGTTTTATTGTTAATTTATTTATTTAATTCAAAAATAATTTATATTATTGTATTTATATTGTATGCATATTTTTTTATCTAGTTTTAAGTAATTATATTCATTTTATTAGTTAAAATTCTATTGTTTATTATTTATTACATATTTTTGTTTATATTTTGTTTTACTATTATTATTTTATTTAATTTTTTTTTTGTAATTTGAGGTTTTTGCTTTCGTTGTTTTCCTCACAAAAATGTTTATATAATTATTAATAAATTAAATTCATAAATATATATTAATTTTTCAGTAGAAAAATATTTATTCATATCATATCTCTGTAATTGTAAATTGTGCGATAACACATTGTATATCATGAACGAAATAAAATATTCTATTCTATTCTAATGTTTTCAATCTTGCATCTGGATATAAGAGAGAACGGTTGATCAGATTGATACAATTGACCAATCGTTCAAAAGTTGATGAGTGTATTAAAAAGAATTAGTAAAACAAATTGTGTTTAAGGTGGCCGCAATGTGGTGGTAACGTGTTCGCCTGTTGTGTGGAATGTTTCGCCCTTAATTCAAATCCAGCCAGAATATATGTAACTATAATTCAAAGAAATAAAAAACAAAAATGTCGGTAGTTATCCGGCTAAAAGTATAGACTGACTTGAAAGTTCTGCGAATATAACGAACACAATAAATAGTGACTGCTCCAAGTTAGTTCGGACACATGGAATAAGTTTCTACTACACCCAACATCATTCTTATCAATCTTTTTCTTTCCCTTCTCTAACTCCTCATGGTGGTAGAATATTAAAGGGGTATTCATAAAATATAAAAAAAAAGAGGTATGTATTTGTTTACATTTAAAGTTAATTCCCGAATTGATGTGTTCCGCCTTGAGACGTAAATTTTTTGTAACTCTTTGGGTTAGTAAGCATTATTTAAGAATCACGAATCCATGTGAAATGAAAATGTGTACTTGTCTGAAGATATAAAACGTATATATATATGTTATATGAGCGAATTGAGCCATATGACTTCATGAAACAAAATATTGATTTTGGTTTTAGACTGATAACATAGTTAGGGTGGGGACACAAAAAAAGACCAAATTCAATTTATTTTTTTTTTTATTTCTTAAAAGTAATCTAAAAATATTATTGAAACATGTTGTGCAACTTTATTTGTTATATTAACTTAAGGCTTATGATAACGTAATTACTACTGGGTGTAAATATTAACTAAAACTAATTACATAATTACAAAATAGGAGCGGTTGCAAGGACCCGTTAAATTCGTATTATTATAAAGGCAAGAAACGCACACGCACTTAAAATGGGTAACTCAGTCAATTTGGTATAGTGTCCGTTTTTGTTTAAGTTTAAGCTAAACTTTCTTAAACACCTAAACAAGCTTTAAGTGACGTTTAAGGAACGATGACGTTCTTAGGCTAGTTCACATTGAAGGGTTGACAAGTTTCAAATCCGGAACGGATGGAATTGCAACTAGCATTCTTCTTGTCAATCGGAACAATTCTGACAGTTATGATAGAGTGGCAAAAAATGGAATACATTGGTTGAAACATTTATGTTAGGGCCCAGTTATAGCTATCATTGAGTGACTTCATTGGAACACAAAATTGGAATCTTACCTCCATTAATTCTTATGGGAATTATTAAGAAATTCCGTTTCAGTTCGTTGGAATGGCAATCATTATAGAAATAAATGTTGATCAGTGAAAATTAAGAAGTGATTTCCTGCAAAAACTATAAATAGAAATTTAGATATTTTTGGATAACCATGTCCTAAAATTTATAAGCTTAGTTTTGACACCAACTCGTCAAAGATTGAATTTATAAAAAAAAGTCCCAAAAAGAAAAAGAAAATGATAGGCAATGATAGACCTAGGCCCTTAGATGACAATTGCTCATTGCACCGTTAAGTGCTTTCACTGGCTGTAGCTAACACATTTCATTGCAATCGGATACCATGATAGGTCTGAGTAGGCAACTGTAACATTGTTGTTAACGAAACACAAAAGCTTGTTTAATTTATAACGCCACCCGTTCCCACCCTTTTTAATTTAATATATTAAACGATTAAACTGAAAACCCGATAAAAAATCGGTAGACTTACATTTTTCTGTACAGGGTTAAACACAAAAAATGCATGAACTAACTACACCCAATATTGGTTACGTCTTAAGAGTGGATTACTGGACGGAGGTTGAGTTGATTTTACTGTCGAATAGCCCACATCGTTGGCCATATCACAAGATGAACTCCATGTATCATTATCCGCATATGAATGCTGGTACTGGTTTGGCATCATATGCTGGATCTCTCTCTGGTCATCTTTTAAATCATAATCGGGATCGTAATCATCAAAGTCCGTTCCGCTTACTTTATAGCTCTCGACTCGCATAACCTTGCAGTGCGGTATGTTGCTAAAGCATGGTAACGGGGTTGAAGCAGCTGTTACCGGAACTGAATCGACCTCTGAATTGTTGTAGTTATGCATCGGACTCACAGAGGTGAGATCTGGAGGACATGGTAACGACGGCGGCTGTTCCTTGCAGAGATTTACCTTATTTTGCATCAGGCAGCGGAACTTGAATATAAGGGCGATAATAAGAATAATTACTAGAATAAGGATAAGCATGAATATGATTGCTGCATAGTCGATCGAAAAGCTTCCACTTTCCACAACGATGGCGTTGTTATCTTCTTCCGGGCTGTGGTAGTCGATTTGAACGACAGCTTGTGCAGGCTGCACTGTTTTGATGATCAGGCTATACTCGAAGCTGTCCACTAACTCCGTTGTGTCGGGGTCAAAAGGCACAAAATATATGACACCACTGCGCAGCTCCTTGTACGAAAAGGAGTTGGTACTCCGCTCATTTTGTGTCTCCGATACTCCAGAACTTCGAATGATCTTTCGGATATGACCAGTATTTGGTGGCCGAGTTATCACGAACTTTGAGCTGAATTTATTTAACTTTGTTAGGAGTGGACTATTTGTCACCAGGGAGGTCTCAAGCCGCACTTTCCCCTCTCTTGGCAAAGCAATGTCGTTGATCTTGATAACTGGCTCAACTAGCACCAACACATCCACAACGGTACCATAGTTCGTATTAGGTACGTAGGCATACACCTGGAATGTATCATTGGATCGATTCAAATCGGTTTGCATATAACTAATCTTCGAGTCCTCCAAGAGGTCCTGCGTAAACCTCAGAGTGGGTTGATGTTTGAGCACAATAATTCCATAAAGTGGAGAGTTGGTAATGTTGTACAATAGGCGGTTCTGTTGAACGTTTGTCTTTAGTGCAAGATTTCCCACTTGCAGCGGTGCAGTTGTTGCACCTTGAGGTACAAGAACGGGCACTTGTTTTACCGTAGGCAATATCATAATAGGATCCACTTTTATTGTGAATATTTCATAGGCTGGATTGAACTGGCCATCGGAGACTGTAAAGCAGAAAGTGGTCGATTGTGGTGTTCCAAAGTGGACGTAGATGATTCGATTATTGTTTATATCAGCTTGGGTAAATTGATTGTTGTGAACAATTAAATCGTCAGCTTGTCCATCTGACGAAATTTTTTTTAATACTCCTAGGGTAGGGCCACTCATCACATCGTAATATATTTCCTCGGGAGCGGTATCCTTGTCTTCTGTGAGCAGTAAGTCTCGTGTTATTGTTCGATTTTCACTCTCCACAACGACCATTTGGGGTGTTTGGGTTACAAGCTTAAAAGGCTGATCGTTGACAGGACTGACGATAACCGGAACTGTCAAGTTGCAGAGGAATATGTTACTGAAAAAATAAAAAGGGCGTAATTAAATAGATTTAAAACTTTAATGAGAACTGGAAAAACAATATCAGGCAGAAAGAAACACTATCAAGAGAATATTTGGGAATACAGTAAAACGGTATGCGCAATTAATTCCTTGGCTCCTTAAATTTCTCCGTAATAGTCGACAAGTCCTAATGCAAAAGTTTTTGTAAACTTCAATTTTATAGTAAACGAAAACCGGAAACCGACGATCGTTTCTGCTTCTGTAATGAGAGAACATTTAGCAGAAGAGATGTAGCAGGGACTACTAAGAATATCCTATACAAGACCCTGATCATCCCAGTCCTGCTCTACTGCGCTAAATAATGTACCGGATGAAGAAATCTTCTTTCCTGTTTGCATTGGAGAGGAATTTGCATCCACGAGCTATACGAACTGTACAGCTGTGGTCAAAAAAACTTCATACTATACGTTTAGCGGTGAAAACCAATGGAGCACTTAATACCTAACTTGACCTTTCAGAATTGTCAAAAAAACGCAGCCTACACGACAATTGCCTAGGGGTAATATCCCTAATACCTAAATAAACCTTTAATATTTTGTTTTTACATATAACTAGCTGATGCGATATATATTGTCTTGTCTTGACTAAACTGTAGCAGTTCCACTAGCTATTTCCAAAATCAAATCGGTTCAGTCGTGCTTAAATTATGGCGTCACCAAGAGAATATCGCTTCATTTTGTACATAAAGATATATATAATCAGCTGGCGCTAAGGGGATCATGAATGACATTATTTGCTGTACTAGAATTATGCAATTTATCCTAAAATAATCAGCCCTGTCGAGGTATCCGTTCAAAGAATTTCCGAAACCAAAACGCAATTTCTTATCTTCTTATCTTAGGTTAAATGCTTCGTTAAAAGTTCGAGCGAGATAATGGAGTTCGCTACGTTTGAGTTTACTATTCTACCAGTACATTCATTGAGTTATTTTTTTCTTTTTGCAACTGACCAGATCTAACTATATATTGAGGACAGCTCAAAAATTTGTCTTCACATCCAAAGGGTGGGACAGTGAGGAGAGCTGGCGCCATCATTTTTTTTATTTAAAATTGTATTATTTAAGTATAAAAGCTTTCAAATAAACCAAAATTGAGTATAAAAACTCTCAACAATAAAAGGCTTTCTTAGCATTTTTGTACAACCACATCGGTGGAAACCTCGCTTGTCTTAATCGCTGTGGCTTAAGTCAATTCACTTAAATTCGTTTTCGTACATCTCGTAAGTATCAACCAGGATCGTACTACCAAAATCGACATAATCCAGGCCATTGTACAAATTCAGAATTATCTATGCGGCGGAATTATTACAAATTGGACCTCTTGGATCCGTGAGAGCGGTGAAGACGCTTAATGTACAGGGTGGTCTAAAAGTCACCTTGCTACATAAACAACTTATAACTGTTTTATTTATAGATATCTTTGATTTTTTTTTTTTTTGTTTCAGACATAAGGCTTGGGAGATTTAGGGTGGAGCACTACACGATCGCACAGCGAACAAACATAAAAAAAAATTGAAATTATGATAATTATATGATTTTTTATACATAATGTTCGTCAGTCATCGTCTGACCTTCAAGCCGACAACTTCAATTCAAGTTTTGTTCGCTCTATTTGGATAAATACCGCAAATTTTGCATTATCCGTTATTTTTTTCTCTTTTGTTTTACTATTTTTTTTTTTCTCTCTTGCTTCATATCGGAATAAAATAAATTTGTTTAGTGCTGAATAAACAATTAAATCATGGCCCCTGGGCCACCAGTTCTTTCGGGCAACAGATTTAGTGCGCTCGATATAGAGCCACAATATGTGCCCAATGTGAAACGAAGAAAAAAATCAAGCTATTCTAATATTGACCTCAACACAATGCTCCAGACAAATAACACCCTTTCCGACCCTAAGTTCATAGTTATTTCCTCTTCGGACGAAAAAAAACCTTTATCTTCCTTTAGTGTATTCCTTTTAAAAAAAGCTATCGATGGTATCAGTACCGCATATGAAAATATAACGGAATTACGCGACGGGAGCCTGCTTCTCCTAACAAAATCCCAAAAAACTGCTAATTTATTCCTTACAAAAAAAAATCTCGCTAATCTCTGTCCTATTTCCGTTAAACTTCACCCCAACCTAAATTCTTGCAAAGGAACAGCATACGCCCCTTGCCTAATAAACGTTTCTGAGGAGGAGATAATAAATGAAATGAAATCTCAGGGTGTTACTGAGGTCTTTAAATTCAAAAAAACAACTACAGGCAACAATCTTCGAGCCACCGGTCTTGTTCTATTTACATTTGATCGCTTCCGACCTCCGAGCACTGTCGATATCGGTTGGTATAATGTAAAAGTTGAAGAATATTTCCCCACTCCAATGCGCTGCCGAAATTGCCAGCTCCTTGGCCATACCACCAAGAGATGTTCACTCTCAGCAGCTTGTGAAACCTGTAATCTTGCACCACACCTTCCAGAAAAATGCACGCGCATTTCATGTGCCAATTGCTCCGAAGAACATCCATCATCTTCTAAATCCTGCAAACAATACCTTAAAGCAAAAGAAATTCTTAAAATAAAAACAATACAAAAATGCTCTATGGCTGATGCAAAAACACTTTTCAAAGAAAGAAACGCTGCTCCCTTGCTTTCATCAACATACTCAGCAGTAGCGCTCGGCGCATCCACTTCAAATAAGAAAACCCTTCCCACGAGTACACTAGACCCAATCACCCCTCTTACCCAATCCTCCAACGCCCCTCCTGTCCCCAACCAACCTACAATCCTAACCACAAATAATAATACAAATACAACCATTCAGACTACATATAATCATTCTATCACCAAAAATAATCTACCCCAATCAAATAATTGTAATGAAAATTACAACACAACCAAACAAAAATTCAGTGAAACTCCAAAACTAAATGCCCCTCCACCACCACCTATTCTCGCCAAAGACCCAAAAAACGTTAAATCAGTTATTTTTCCTCAAAACAAAAACAATAAATCTGCATCAACCACTAACGATGACAACTCCTTAACTACTAACTCCCCATCTCTTTCACTCTCACCTGATAATACACAATCTAATACACCATCGAACCTTCCATCTCCTTTAACAAATTTAACAAACACACTTCTCTCACAAAACAGTTACTACTTAACCGATAATATTGATGATGATGAATCTAACTAAAAAAATAAAATTTGACCAAAACAAAGACTCCGCGACAGGAGAACTGAATCGTCCGGGCCCCCCAATGAGCCCGGCCGCACCAGTTCCCTTGCCGCGGAGTCAAAACAAACACCCAAATAATAACACCACCACGCAACGCAATTTATTTTGCGTTGACAAGATCTCTTCGCCTTTTAAAAACCAACTTTTCACTGTCCTACAGTGGAACCTTAATGGATATTTTAATAACTTACACGAATTGCAACTACTAATAAAAGACATACAACCACAAATTATTTCCCTACAAGAAACCCACCTGCTTTCCGGTACCATACCTTTTCCACCTAAACAATATTCTTCATACTTTCACAATTTTGACTTCGTGTCTACTTCCAAACAAGGTGTTTGCCTCCTTGTTCATAAATCCATTCCCCACACCCCATTAAATATTAATTCAAATATTTCAGCAATAGCAGTTCAAGTTAATCTTAATATACCACTTACAATAATTTCCCTATATATTCCCCCCGATCAGAATTTTTCAATACAAGACCTTGAAGCTGTTATCAACGGAATTAACAATCCCATATTAATAACTGGTGACTTCAACTCATGGAGTCCTTCTTGGGGCTCTGCGAAAACAAATAAACGTGGCAAAACAGTCGAAAATTTTATCGCTAACTCCGGGTTAGCGATCCTTAATGACGGTCGACCAACACATTTTTCTACACATAGAACGTTTACACACGTTGATCTCTCTCTAATTTCACCATCCCTCCTCCCCAAAACTACCTGGAATATTTCCGATAACCTCTCTGGCAGCGATCATTTCCCCATTCTTACCACACTTACATTTGGCACCTACAATCAGCAATTAAAACTTTCCAAAAAATTCTTACTTGACAAAGCAAACTGGGATCTATTCCGAACAACTATTTCATGTGAATTACTCTCTAGGCCATATTGCCATAACATCAATAGAGAATCCGCCCTAATTCATAAATCCATCCGCACTGCAGCAAATCTCGCCATTCCCCAAACAAGCAACAAAATTTACAAAAAAACAGTACCTTGGTGGAATAATGACATAAGTTGCCTTCGCATGCAAAAACAAAAAGCGTGGTATAATTTTAAAAAATCACCGACTAACACCAATCTCATCCTATACCGGAAGCTGAATGCCAAATTTCGTAAGACAGTCAAGGTCGAAAAAAAGTCGTGTTTCGAAAAATTCACTGCTAATTTAAATCCAAACTCAACTTCCCAAAAACTTTGGGCTGATATAAGAACTTTAACAGGCAACTATACTCCAAACACAATTAAAACAATAATAACAAATACTTCAACATTGACCTGTCCAAAAGAAATTGTTCAACATTTCGCACTGACCTGGGAACAATTGGCGGATGACTCCCAATTCAACTCAACTTTCATTAACGAAAAATTAAACATTTTTAACAACTCAAATTTATCTTTCAACCCTAGTCCTTCAGCTCTTTCTATTGAATCCCAAATAAACATGCCAGAACTCATTTCCTCTTTGCATACAGTAAAAGGCAAAACACCAGGCTTTGACCGTATTTCCTACTCTATGCTTAAAAATGCCCCTTCCTCTTTAAAAACTCGGCTCCTAACATTGTACAACAATATTTTAGACACCGGAATAATTCCGCACGCCTGGAAATTGGCAAGCATCATTCCACTCTCAAAACCAAATAAAGATCCTACCCTAATCAATGGGTACCGTCCTATCTCTCTTCTTCCTTGCACAGGAAAAATTTTAGAAAAAATAATTGCCAAACGATTATTTTGGTTCCTTGTAAAAGACAAGCTAATTGACAGTCGGCAAGTCGCCTTCAAAAAGGGAAATTCTACTCTAGACGCCCTTCTCCATATTGATCATTTTGTCTCGTCAACATTGTCTGAGCGTAACCATGCCACCATTCTCAGCCTCGACTTTGACAAAGCCTTCGACAGAATCGGGCCACATGTTGTCCTAAACCAACTTTTGAAATGGAAAATTGGACCTAAAATATTTAAATACATAAAATCATTTCTTTCTAACAGAAGTTTTCGAATTAAGTATAGCAACATTTACTCAAACGTACATAAGTTAAAAAATGGTATACCTCAAGGGTCACCATTATCTGTAGCTTTATTTATCATAGCTTTCAATGAAATCGGACAAACAATAGACAATTTCCATAAAGTAGGATATACACTCTACGCAGATGATTTAATCATTTTTTCGAAAATAAAAGACCTCCATGAATTAGGAAATATTTTTTCTAGCATTATAGATTCTCTGCTCAGTTGGAGCAAATACTCGGGCTCTATCATATCATTTTCAAAATCTGAACTGTTGCACATATGTAAAAAACATAATTGTACTAAATCTATTAAAGTTAACTTAAACAATAGTAATATTAAAAATGTTAATCTAATTAAAATTCTAGGCATTATATTTGACTCCAAATTTACTTTTAAGAATCATTGTACATATTTAAGAAAAAGTTTAACTGCCAGGGTCAACGCAATTAAATATCTTTCCTCTAAAAATAGCTGCTCAAATGTAAATACTCTTATAAATTTAACAAAATGTATTGTACTATCAAAAATTGACTATGGCTTATCAATCTACGGGAAATGCTCCAATTCCTCATTACAACTTGTCACAACTCCTTACCATACTGCCATCAGAACCAGCGTGAGGGCCCTTCGCTCAACCCCCATCATCAACATACTAACCGAAGCAGGTCTTCCCCAACTATCAGACAGAATCATATACGTCACATCAAGAGTCATTTTAAAAATCAACTCACCGCATCAATCACCCATCCACACTGATGTCAAGAAAGCTCTGAACCGGAAGAGGTATCAGAGAATGCAATCAACCCTTTGTAAAGCACTTGCGTTCGCCAAAGATTTAAACATTCCAATACGTACTAAAAATAACTCAAAGAACAGCCAACCCCCATGGAATTTACCTAGCTACACTATAAATACTGAACTTTGCAAACACTCTAAATCAGCAACTACTGATAAAATTTACAAGACCTTGTTCCGAGACATCTCAGATAATTATGAATCTCTCGGTTGGAAGCTACTATTTACCGACGCTTCCAAAGGAGATACCTACACCTCTTTTGCGGTTGTTGAAGAGAATGGGTCCGTCCTTTCTAAAGGGCTAATGCCAGCCTTTTCATCAATCTTCACTGCGGAAGCATTTGCAATATACAAAGCGATAAGACTTTCCAATAAAAAGAAAACTGTAGTATTCTCTGACAGCCTCTCAACCATAACTGCTCTACAAAACATCTCAAAATCTAATGAGATCGTTGTAGCAATTCGCAATCAACTTATAAATAATTCTGAAACTTTGAAAATCGTTTGGATTCCCGGCCACGTCGGTATCAGTGGAAACGAGGCGGCAGATGCGGAAGCTAAATCAGCTATAAAAGAACCCCTAACTTTTTTTTACCAATACAACAAAAAAGACATTACAAATCTGCTCCTCCAAAACTGGAAATATAAATGTAAAGTCTTATGGACAAACTATAACCACTCATACAAAAACATCAACCCAAACGGCATTAAAACTATCTACCCGAACAACATATCACAAAAAAAACTCAAGGTATACATCCGACTCAGACTTGGCCACTCATATATAACTCACAAACATCTATTCAACAAGGAATCACCTGCTACATGTCATCTTTGTGATGACAACAGCATTCTCACAATGGCTCATCTACTTTCATGTAAGAAAGTATCCTCAACCTGCAAAACAATGTGCAACAATAACATATTCCATCTACTAAAGAAAGTCAACGTTGATAACATAAATTACGTATATAATATTATGACCGCTCTAAAACTCGAAAACTGTATTTAAAAATTTTTAAAACATGAATCTTACAAATACAATTTGTATAACTACCTCTATTCACCACACTAGTAGAAAGCCCTGGCAGCTAAATCTAGTTTAAGCTTATATTAACTCTGTAATTAATTTACTTTTTTAATAAATTATAATAATAATAATAATTATACATAATGTTAAAAATGTCCATGAAATATATTTTCGTTTGTCATCTTTGTTCTGCTCTGGCTCAGAGGAATGCGTAGTTGACTGCTAAGCCAAACGTTGCGGGTTCAAGCCCCAGCTTCGGCAGCATTTGTTTTCTACGAAAATCGCCAGCTTATCTGAGGCCACCTGTGCGAAAATATGAGACAATATTAATCTATGTCTCCTCCTCTGTGCCACGTAGGTGTATGTTATATGTCTTTCCTTCTTTGTATCTATCTGTCTCTCTCTGTTGTATTAATGTCTTGATCTGTCCCAGCCGATGGCCTCAGTCGCCAGTGCTGTTACGTGTCTGTAGTTCGTTGCATTCATGTGCGAAGTACTGTGATGTCCAATGTCCAATATATTTTCGTTTGTCATCTTTGTTCTGCTCTGGCTAATGTTTATGAATACAATTCTGGTTAAATTAGACGAGGAATGTGTCAAAGATGTCGTGTATACAGATGGAGTGGTGACATGTGGCGTCAGAAAAATTCCCCTCCTTGGATAAGTGAATTCAACCTCCCCCTTCTATGGCCAATCACTCACAATTTTTTCCAGCGCTTGGTATTTGGGTATTATGCTTGACCCAACATTTGACTGGAAACACAACACCGAACAAAGAGTAAGGAAAGTGTGTATGGCCTCATATGCTTGCAACAAAACCTTTGGAAAGAAATGGGGACTTCAACCAAAGATGACCTTGTAGATGTACACAGCAGTGGTACATCCAATTTTAACACATACAGCTCTCTAGTATGGTGGCACTAATTGAGTAAAGGCTACAACCTTATAAAACTAATAAGGCTGCAAAGAAAAGCCACGGGCGAACTTACTGTGATATTGCATCTCTTGCCTCTCGACCTACACATTAAAGATACCGCTTTATGCAGCTCAGGAAGACTCAAAGAGTCAGGATGCTAGACTGCAAGGCCATATGGCCAAAGTATTATCCTGGACTAGTTGCCAAACGGCATAAACTACATCACACCTACACTTAGCTTCAAGAAAGGCTTCCGCGTAGGCTTTCCTACCAGAGCTCAGTGGAAGAGTAACAAAGTAGTAAACAATTTCGACACGGTCGTCTACACCGACTGATCTAAGATAAATGCTGGTGTTGGGTCCGGAGTCTACTCGGTAGCATACCATCTACCAGATTTTAGCAGCGTATTCCATGCGGAACTACTGGCTATCTGAGAGGCTTGCACGCTACTGGGGCGTGACACAGCAAAATATTGCTATCCTCATAGATAGTCAAGCTGCCATTAATGCCATGCACTCGGCTACCATATCCTCCAAGGTGGTACAGGAATGCCGGAACTACCTTGCCCACCGACCGAACGCTTCAGGGTCACACTTTTCTAGGTTCCAGGATACAGTGACTTTTAAGAAAATGAGCGTGCAGACGATCTGGCCAGGCAAGGCTCAGCACTACACAATTCACTTGCGGCAGGGGTCTATATACCGCTAGGTGCGGTTAAGGGACATAACGACTAATACTTTCTGAAGAAAGTCATATCGTCATATCGAGGAAGATATGGCCTTTCTACGACAAGAACAGAATAAGCGACCTACTAAATAGAACCCGCCCAGATATTGCAATTACGGCGATAGTCACGGGGCACTGGAAAATTGGAGACCATGCCGCCAAACTAGGGATCCCATACAACCCACAATGCCGCAGTTGGGGGAACACAAACGAGAGATAGAAAATATCTCCCATTTTATCTGCAAATGTCCGGAACTAGCAAGAGCCAGATTGTCTGTATCAGCTCAACCATTCTTCAACAACCTTATCGATATCTCTGGTAAAAGGATACAAGATTTCATCCGTTTTCTAAACCTCACATGCTGGTTCTAGAGACCGCCTGTATCACATCCACAAGAATCACAATAAAGGTCACACCAATCGTGGCAACAAAAAGGCATATAAGTGCTACTTGGGTTCATGCTGAACCGTCACCTCTACCTACCTACATAATGCCACACGCACCGCTGGTTTCATTTCATTTCAACGTTGCGTCGGCCGTACACATTATAAAATAAACCTAAATCCTAAACTTTTCGCTCCGTTTTCGGCGACTTCGAATATGTGGGTGTCCCAATGAAGGTCATATTGGTTAACAAAGACTATCAACCAATTCTCGTAGCTTAGAATGAGAACAACAAGGTATTCTCAAGAGAACAAGGAAATGCTCAAACGGCCAGATAACTCTTCAGATGGAAATCTAAATAGATTGATGTACATCTCATTTAGTTAGACGTACAACCCACACCCTATAACTTCTGTTCCAAATTAAGACTGACATTTGATAGTCATGTGCTTCAAATGAAACAAAAATCCTTCCATTGAAATGCTTCTCAACAGGGTAACTCGAGAAGCAATGGTTAATTAAAGGGCGGAATATTATGCCTAATTTGTGAGCAAAATTATGAGCATCTATTTGTCCGATGACCTTATGCGGGCTCTACCATAAAATGCTGGGGGAGAATATTACTTAATATCGATTGATTGATATCACTCACCCTTGTGCGAGATACACTGACATTAGTATTGTGTCATCCAACGTGTCTGTATGATCGTGCTCGTAATAGACCTTCTTCGTCAAAAAATCAGTTGGGTTTATGCGATTCTCCGTCCTCATATCATGACCAAGTCCAACGCGTCCATGATTTGGCTTCTGCACAACCTCAATGTATAGCTCAGGATTGGTAATCCCCGCTCGAGTCTTCAAGTATTCATTGATTTTAGTGAAATCCAGCTTAATTGGCGTCAAACCACCCTCGTCGACTTGCAACTTTGGAACGGGTAGAAATCGCAAAAGTCCCCCAGAAGACACAGATATTTCAATGTTAAACTTTTGATTTTGCAACCGATCCGACTCCTCTGCGGCCACGTCAAAGTAGAACGAATCATTGACACGAAACTCCAGGATAACAGCGGTGTGTTCATAAAATATTCGTCCATTATCAATGTCCTCCTGGGTGAATTCATTAACTTCGACAGTATGCCCGTTCTCCATGTATTCGTAGAGGATTCTTCCCAAATTCGGTGGAAGCGTAATATTATACTGTATCTTGCGCTCGTCATCGGAACATTTATACATCAGGTGGTCCCGTAAGATTTGCTTTTTCGTTAACGGGAATACATGAAGATTGTCATTATGCTCTTCTATTATAACGACCGGCTTTATGGCAATGTTAAGGACTTGCTCGGTAGTGTTGAATAAGCCGTCGTGAACAAGAAACCCAATTTCATTTCGACGGGCATTGACATCATGGATGAATACTACTTCTTCTCGGTTTATCTGCTCCTGGGTAAATTGATGAATTTTAACATTCAAATCGGACTTTTGGGCCAGGAAACCCCCATAGATATGACTGACATGAAATGTTAGATTTTCTGCTGGTGTATCATAATCCTGGGCCACTGAAAAAATATGATTACCCAATGTTACAAGAAAAACAAAAATGGTTACTTACTTAAATCGCTATTTCTGATGGTGTACCTTCCGCCATGCCACACCTGTAAGCCAGTGTTTATGACTACAACGGGGAGCTCATCATTAACCGGAGTTACAGTGATATTCAACACAAACGGAACACTTTCCTTGTTCCTCGCTAATGCTATTAGTGTAATCGAGTCGGATGAGTTCTCATTACCGTTGTGAATGTACTGGATGGTTCCCATTTCCAACTGTTTTTGGGTAAATCGCTTTACTTTGGAGTTGCCAGCCATTACAGAGCCAGACGATGGCGATTCAGTTATCTTGTATTCCAAGATCTTATTTTTAAAATATTCCGAAAAAGGCTGAATGTCAGCTGGAGACAGCTGAACAGTTTTTCCTGAAAAAAAAAATATTGTTCGTTAGTGTCCTATTCAATATTACATTCAAGGACATTTTACCTTCTACAACATTAACTATAGAAGTGATCATGTATAGCTTCTCCGGAATGATAATGATTTTTAATATCAAATTTCGCAACCAAGTTATTCCATTAGTTACGTCGAAAATAAAATGATCCGTGGATTGATTAACGCCGGCTTGGATATAAAACATTTTATTTGTGTTTATGGCGGATTGATCGAAAACTTTGCAATTATATTCATCGTCAAAGCTCATCGACTGCATTTCCAAGTAGCCATGCATAGGTGAAGATGTAACCAGAAACGTAATGTCCCCAGGTGATATATTGGGATGAGAAACCTGAAAAAAAAATTCCAGTCAAATGCATTCTATTATACGTAAATTGGTATTGGAGCTTGCTTAGAAGCTGTCCAGATAAATTTTCAATTTATAAAACTATTTTACATCTTTTTATTTTGTATTTAATTAAAATTACATTACAATGCAATGATGGTGAAAAAATAATTAAAAAACAAGTAAATTAAGTAAACAAATATTCGTTTGATTAGTAAATATGAATGTCATTCGAAAGATTTCACGTTACATTTGTGGGGTACTTTTAGAAAAGCTTGAGTTATGATAAGGGATTGATGTTAAAAAATAACATCGATGGCGGACAAGTAAGTGGAAGCTTCGGAATTTTCTTAATGATTGATAATTGAAAAAAATATCTTTCAAAAACTCCCGATAATGTAAGCAACTACAATAGCAAGACAGTCGATTTATATTAAACAAAAAATCAAAATAAACTTCAAAGATTGAGCAGAAAATCGTAAAATTTCACAAACATGTGAACCAAAGTTAGTATTTAGAACAGAAAGTAGAGTTGTCTCAATAAGGGATTAAATTTTGAATGCAAGTGAATCCACTGAGTTGCTAGGTAAAGTCTAAAATTCATAGCTTAAACTAATGACGTTCTAACATTTTCTGAAAAAAATATCCACTGCATATGTCGGAAGATGTGAAGTTTGCAACTTTCGACGGCCAAACACGTTTGTCTTTATATATATAAAAAAAACTCTTTGAGACCCTTCAGCTATCGCACTTATACTTGCAATAGAAATTGGAGTATCCTCAAGCCTCTCAAGAGAATCGCCGAATGAGATCCTTTAGATTCGATAGAACAAGTAAGAGATCACGGATGTAGCCAGGCCATATCGAACGAATAAACATCCTTAAGGTTCGAGACGGCAAGAAAGACCAAACCTCCGAATTAAGGATCAAGCGATTTTGGATGACTGGACTGACTAACAAGAAGCAACGTGGCCATAATCGAAGAGGATGGAAGGCTGCCATCGAAACGATGGGTCGATAACTATTGGACCTGTATGTTCAAGTAACATTAGAAACATCACATGACTGCAATAGAAACGTCGATTTAAGCTAACTACGAAACAATCGAAATTTTAAACAACATAATAGATCGAATGATTTATTTTCTTGTAAAAAGGATGTTCTAGTGTACTATTTGACATATCACAAGCATTCGACAAAGGATGACCCAAAGCAACTGCAGAACTCAATAATTCTAGAGCCCTCTATTTTACAGCTATTTTTTTCAAAATTAAAAAAGAGACAACTTTTAGAGAAAAACCCACTTATCACCCATTCCAGTCCATGTAAGCTTTCTATGATTTCTTGCGGCTTTGTCTTAAAATTCCATCATTGGCAAGTTGGTGTCAAAACAAAGCTTATGAATTTTAAAACACGATTATCCAAAAATAGTTTAGTTTTGGATAATCTCCCTATCTCATAGGGGTATATTAGGTATGATACATACTTTGTAAAATAGAGGCATAGTATAGGTAGATATTCCTCAAAGTAAAGGGTTTTTCAATAAGAGCGCTACAAAGGTTTATTTTAAATAAAACAAAAACGGTTTTGGATATCACGGAAATTCTTTATTCCTGTGAAAGTACGCTCGATGCCATTATGTATGGAACTCGATTTCTTTTGCATGGCCACCACGGGCACGCTTACAGAAGTCCAGACGCTGAAGATGATTTTTCGATGAAAATCCGAATCATTTTCAAGCTCAGCCCAATACACGAACATACGACGCTTCTGGTGGTCAAGCGGCTTCAGTTCTTGCGTCAATTTAATCTTGTAAGAATGTAGGCCAAGATCTTTTCGCAAAATTCGCCACAACGACGTCACAGAGATGCCCAACGCTTGAGAACGACGTGTGAGAGACACATTTGGGCTTTATTCAACTGAAGCCTCAGCGGCAGCAATATTCTCTACACTACGGGCACTTCTTTGTCTCCCTGGCACGGGAACATTTTGTACTGTGCCTGTGGATTCAAATTTGTCCACTAGACGCTCAATTGTTGATCTGCTAGGACGATTATGACGACCATAAATTGGATGTAGCGCTCTTAGCGTTGAGGCCACTGACTCCAAATTTCGGTTGTAAATTTTAATAATTTCGACTCGTTGTCGGATCGTATATCTTTCCATCATGAAATGGCAAACCTTACTGAAGATAAATGTCAAAAGAGTGGCAAGAAATATGGCGTCGTTTGCTTTTCCTGTCGCTCAACTTTTGTAGCGTCCCTGTTGAAAACCCCGATAAATGGATCGAATCAGAATCGCTAGCTGAGTCGATCTGTCTGCCATATCTGTCTGTCCGTCCGTGTAGCTACTGCCATGACCACTTTTTATAAAAACATTATTTTTGGTCAATAGTTATATATATAGTAAAATGTATTTGCTTATTAAGAGATACTCATCCTTATCCCATTACAATAAATTATTGCTCTATAAACAAATTCTGAAACTGGTATGGGCCCTTGGTTTCCGGTTTTGAGCATGTATAAAACGGGTGATCCAATAGGAGACACTTTTTATAAGTAGAGTTGTTTTTACAGTTATTTTTTGGTGTTCAGTATGTCTTCAGATTTAATCATGAATTGACTTACGCTAGAGCAACGTTTACTTATTGACTAAACAATTGATCCATTTTTTTATTGAACATTTTTTTTAGCGACGAAGTTCATTTTTGGTTAAAGGGCTGCATTAATGAGCAAAATTGTTATATTGTAGCCGATTAGCAGTCAGAGGCAATCCAACACCCACCAATGCGATGCCGAAAATGCACTGTTTGGTGCGGCAGGCGACATCATTAGGTATTTCTTAAAAAATGCGGAAGAAGCGCGTAACGTCAATGGGGATCGCTGCCGAGCAATGCTCAATGAATTTGTATTGCCGAAAATTCAAGATATTGGTCTGGCTCGCTTGTGGTTTCAACAGGATGGCGCTACATGCCATACAGCTAACGAATCAGTCGCTTTATAGGGGAGAGCTTTCAATTGAAACACCATCGCAATAAATAGTCCTGCTTATTGGCCAGCAAGATCGTGGGACTTGACATATTTGGATTACTTTCTGTAGGGCTATGTAAAATCTCTTGTTAACGTCGATAAACCCAGCGTTTGTATTTTTTAACTTTCTCCTTTGTGCGTCGGTTCGTCGGTCCGTCTGTTCGATAATTCTTTCCAGCCTAAGTGATTTTCTGCAAACTTCGTATCCAGCGTTTTTTTTTTGTCATAATTTTAGACCATTTTTTTTGTTTGCTTTAAGCCATGGTACCTGCCATATAAAAATCATACATAACCTCAATTTTTTCAAAAATTTGTTTCAACAAAACTGCATACACAGTTTTTTTTTCGAGAAAATCTATATAATGGATTTTTGCATTTAGGCCATATAAGGGAAATTGTCAATTTCTCGCAAACTATTTTGCCAAATTGAATGAAATTTAATTTGTATGCTACTATGACTGTTTTAATGAGTTCCACATAATTGGTTTTGGCTTAATTATCCCCAAACGCAATTTTCAGTTTTGGCCAATAACGGAAAATCATTATTATTCACATGAACACCGATTACTTTCAATTACGGAATAAACGTTCGTATAATCTCATTTCGACATCATTTATACCATTCCAGCATCAGTAATCGAAACAAATACATTCGTAATGGCTATATAAACATTTCGTATATGGATCATTTTCATCTACGCCCATTTTTTGAGGGCGTTCACATTTTGGGGATATTCATTTTAATGATATGATGGGGTAGGGTATTAACATATACGCACTGGGGATTATAGCCTTCTCATATGTTTTTCTGTTGGTTTTAATTTTTTTTTTTTTTAGTTTTTGTTTCCATTTTTGTTTTATATATTTTTTTAAATCATATATTTTATATTTTAACCTGTGCTGAGAACATTTAAAAAACACAATTAATTCATTCTTCAGCTTTATAAAATCAAAATATCCACGGTACGAAGATCCAAGGCATTCAAAAGCTTCAGTTCTCATACTTAATTAACCTTTTAGTAGAAAGTAATGCTAAATTTCTTCAACAAGTCGAACCTGGTTTGCATTTATAGAGATAATGTTACGATGGTCTCAAAAAATATTAAGAGATATCGCAGTTGAAAACTTTCTAGACTTTCGCCTCGTTTTGGAACAGGATAAATTTCATTTCATCTTATTAAGCTATTTACTTCAAGTTTAACGCTGTCAATTCGACATTAGAAATTAATGTCGAATATTTTGTTTCTTAAAACATTAAACGAAATAGATATCTGTATGAATAAACACATCGTTATCCATAAAAAGTTCTAAGCAAAATAACTTTATTGAAAGATTTCAAAAATTGAAGAAAACCTCTCGGTTGGATCGCGTCAGCTCTTCGAGTATCTGCGTCATAATTCTTTTCGTCAATTTGAAGAAAATTATTTTTAAAAATTTAAATAGCACGAATCAAGCTAACATTTTAAAAAAGATTTTCCTCAATACACCGATTTTTTGTGTTTTATTTAAAAAAAAGAGTCAGGAAGCTCTTATTGGAACGCCCTTTATATGCAAAATAAATTTACAAACATTGCCCGACAAAACTGTCAGGAGATTAAGACATGTCAAATCTCTGGTTCTATCTCTATATAGCTATGTAAAATTCTTAATAATATCGAAATATCGTCGCCTTAGTGACACAAAAACGTATGTCAATCTTTGATAATTCTATTTTTTTTTTGTGATTTTTATTTATATGTACTTTTGTAACACCGCGTCTCCAAGAGCAATATTTGATAGCTTAATATCGGGACTTTTCATATAATGAAATAATGATAGAATTCTATGAAATGTAAGGTAGGCATTTCCATATCTTACTATCGCAAACAATCTTACAATTTCAAACAGAAACGACAGCTCATAGCATACTATCCATAGAAAGCAATGAAATGAGCAATACATAGAAAGACATTTTTCATAGAATACTATTTGAAGTATCCACAAGCAATTTCCATAAATTTCCACATTGCATTCTATGAAATATTGCTCTTGGAGACCCCGGGTAAAGGCTAACTTCTATTCAACTTCACTTAGAGGTACAATTTTTGACACAATATATATATTCTACATTTTAAGTAAGGTGTTACGTTCTTGTTTCACTAGAGCGACGACATAATCAAAACAACAAAACTGACACTAGACATTGAAATTTAAAACGTATGCTTTCCTACCCAAAATAGATGCAGAAAAATCGTTACAGGTTGTCTAGCTCAGACTCATGAAACAAAAAAAAACACAAAAAAGTTCTGAGATATCAGGGTAATTATGTTTTAAAGCGAATATTGCTTAGCAAGGGCATTTTCAAAACTAGTCGCCCAGATTTGTCGCTTAACAAATATCCAAATGCCGGAGATTGGATAGGATATATCTACGATGGGAGGAACAATGCTCAATCCCTTTTTTAATATAAACGGCAGAAAAAGTGGGCGACAGGTACATTTTTTTTAGAGGCATGTTGGAGTTGTTCAAAATTTTGTGATAATTCTTTATACTTATACATTCTTTTTAAAATCATTTAAAGTTTAAATTAGTTTACAGAACATTTTCAAAATTCTAATAACAAACAAATTACTTACCTCTAGAATATCTCTCGATAACAGGACACTGGTAGACTCTTCAACATACAAGGTTTGATTCTTCTTGACAAGAAGATTTTCCCAATAGGCTGATGGATATATTCGAAAAATGATTTCACCTTCAGCCGACGTATTTTTTATTATCACTCGATACCTGCCAAAAATTCAATTGAAACCACGAAGCATTATTAATTTGAAGTTCTTACTCACCGAACCTTATCCATCGAAGCGATTTCCGTGTTCCAATAAACCAATCGGTCTCGTTCGACATCGAGATGAGTGAAATTTGTCAAAGACGTCAAGTTTGACGCCTTTAGGTGAACCGAATCATTTGTTCTTCTGCCCAAGTACATAAGGATTCCATAAGATGGTGGGCTTATAACTTCATAATGAATCCCGTCAAGTTTAATATCCAAATTAGTTTCCAAAACAAAATCTCGATTTCGAAGAATTACAAATTTTCCCTCTTGCACTGTGGTCGCATTGGTTGACAGCATCGACACGAACGGTTCGGAAGCATGAACTTCTAAAACCCCCGTAGATTCATATTGGCCATCGGTTACGATAAAGGAAGCTGTTCCAATGTCCGGACCTGAATGCTGGAACACTATTCGTCTGTTATTTATGTCGTCTTGACTGAAGTGATCCATGTACATTCCAGACTTGTAAAATCCACCATTCGTGCTGGACACGTGAATATAGTGAATGTCGGAGAGATTAGTATTCACATCGGCATCCATGTACAGTAGCTCGTCTTGATTGATCGTCCGAACTGATCCCCGTACTACGTGGAAGATGCGATCCACCGTCCGATATGGCGCATTGTCATTCAAGAGCTTAATCTTAACATCGATATGGCAGACAAACTGCATGTCAGACTCTTCGCTTGACAGTATCAGCAGGCTAAAGGCATCATCGACTGATTCAGTGTCATCATGACAATAGTTCACTTCATTGAGGAAAAGTTGCTCGAGTGTGAACTCAGTCATTGAGGTGAGTTTTGCATCGGAATCATGGCGACACAAGCTTCCATGCTCCGGCGGTATGGATATAAGAAAACGGAGGCTTTCATAGGTGTTGAAGGCGATTTCGAAATTGTTTTTCGTGATAAGAGCACGATCGCCTTCTTGTACTCGCAAGATCTGTTTCGTTTGGAATGTCAACTTCTTCTCGAGTTCTTCTTGTGGTGTGAAGATAATTTTTAATCTTCCAACGACATTATCGCATTCGAGAACGGACACAACGAAGTCAAGATAATCTACAAAGTAGGAGTACGAATTTCGGTGCAGAGCATATCGAATTCGATTTTTATCCACGTCCAATTGAGTGAATGAGTCCATTTCCTGTTGAAGCAATAATATTTAAGTAGAATATATATTTCTGGAAGTGAAGTATCTATACCTTTGCGAATTTTCGCGACCCTTCGACGAAAATCGACCCGTACTTTGTCGGCTGGAGGATTTTGTAAATTATATTCCTTGGGAATGTCACCAGAGGAACCGTTTCAAATAGAAGCACATCATTGTTGAAAATGAACTCTTTTGATCCGTTGATTGCGACGACAGATTGCTTCCGTGAAGTGATCCGAAGGCTAGTAAAAGTTATGCGAAAATCGAAGGTCTGCGTCGTTACGAGTCCGTGAGATGCGACAAACTAAAATGAATTGATTAGGATTAAAATATTGAGACTTGTTAATTTATAATAGAATGGTGATTATTTATAAATGCAGCAATTGTAGAGTTCAAAATACAGGAGAAACTCTTAATCATGCACAGGCAAGTGGTTTGGTAAGGCTTTAATGTCGTTAATTGTATAAAAGATGGCATCGCCAAAATTTCAGAATTTCAGACATAATATTGGACCTGAGCAGTAAAGCAAAAAATACAGTTCTAACGAAATCGATACGATGCATTAAAGGCTTGTCATAGTAAAACCATTTCTACAAACATTAAAAAACACTAGCAAGAATGATAGAAACGTAGTCGTGGGAGGAGCGACTAGAAGGATGGGATTCCGTTCCTGCAGCATAGCCGAAAGAAAACTTTCATACAAAAAGAATGATCATTTCTGTCAACTCATACTCAAAATAGGTCTGTTCCAGTACAATATTACGTATACTAGTTATAATCCTGTATGCAAAAATTATTAAAAAAAGAGATAATTAGGAAACGAAAATGCGACCTACTCTTATATCAATAAGAAAACATAAGAAGGCTACAATACACTGTACGAATCGATAAATACCATATCTCATCTCATCTTTTAAACTATGAACATTCTGCAGAAATAGCTATTGGAAAATATAGTAAACTGTCCATTGGCATCTGAAACGACAAGTGGTTTGGTTTGACATATGACGACTGTTACCGTACAAATAATTTTTAACTTAAAATCGTTCTAGAACACAATTTTTGTATGCTAACAAATAAAAAAATTGATGAAACAAATATTGAACAGGAAAGGTAAATCAAAAGTGCAAAATTAGTGTATTTTACTTCAACTCGTTTCCGTAGTTTTTGGTAATTCGATCTCTTTCTAATAAGTTTGAGAATTTACTTTGTTTTACTGAAAATGTACGATCTTCCGTGTCATAATCCTATTCGCAGTAAGATCGTATTACAATGTGCTCTTACCTTATGTTGGTTTGTCAAGAATTTCAGTGAAATAAATTCTTAGTGGATTAGTGGAATGTCGAGACTAATGGCGACAATGTCAGTATGCCATAAGATCAAGCGCAATTGATGGTCTCGCACCACCCAGAAAGAAAACCCTGGTTTCATGAAGATTGGCAACAGATGCTCGCTGCTAAAAATGGGTCCTGCAAGGCAAAGCTGGAGGTGAAGACAATGGCTATAGGAAAAGAAAAAAAGAAGAATATTCTCGTCTCATAATGAAAGAAAAGCACATGCTCGAAGACATAGGGAGGAGCCAAAGGAGAAATAATATGTGCAAGTTTTTATCAAAGTCAACCATCTCGAGATAATCAAGAAAATATCGAAGTTGAGGCACAGACAATGCTAAGAAAATTTAAGAACCAACAACCTTATCGTCATATATCACTGTGTTTTTAATCCAGGAATGTCCACAACTAATCATCAAACTTCTAAAAATACTTGAAAAGTCCCAAGAAGTCCAAATCGATACCAATTAACAATTTCGAAGCCGCATACGAGTGCATTTATATGCGGTAACTATCTTACCAAAAAAATCTGATACTGGAAAAGGGTCTAAGTAAGGCGACCCCCTGTCATGTTAGTTCTTTGGCATCATTCTTGTGCATATTACCAACACCAAATGTCACAAACACGTATTCTAGTATAGGAAGCGGCGAAAACCTGGGTAAGACCAAGAAAAAACTTTCAAAACAAAAGGGCACATAACATCGACCAATTGGACAGAATTTCACCATAACTTTGGTGACTTAATCGGCACCGCTATTAACTCTGACAACAACATCTAGTCACGAATAAACGAAAAAATTATTATTTTTTCTATCGCGCTGTTTTTTGGGTTAAGAAAGCAATTTTGTAGTAAAGCCATGTCATTCGAAAAACTAATGAGATCCGTTTTAAGACCCAGCTCTAAAGCGCTGAAATATGGATCATATCAAAATCGGGTCAAGAGGTCGTTTTCAGCGAAAAATTCCTCGAAAAATTTTTTGTCGCATTTTCCATGATGGGCTACGGAGACGAAGATTGAAACAAAGGGCTATACAATCTGAACAGAAATCGCAGGCTGTCTCTTGACTTACAAAGATCAGTTCAATTTTCTTAATAGAAATAGAAATGTAAATATAAATACATTCAATGTGGTAGAAAGCTTCAAATATTTTATTAGTGAAATCTGACCAAAAAATAGTCAGTGATTACCCCAAAACGGAGATATTCCCTACAATATTTGAGATATTTGTATGATCTTATAAAAATTATACAGGAACCTATTGGCAGATATTTTGCTTAAAGTTTTAATTGTGTACGAAATGTTGTCATATTATATAAAATATTTTTATAAACGAAAGTTCAGGCAAAACTAAAAAAAAGAAAACTTAGATACATTTCGGTCTACCTGAAAATTTCAAATATATAACAGCGTGCATATTTTAGTTCATTGTAACTAAAGCCTACCCTTTTTATAAAAGCTTTAGCACTAACTGCATGTTTTGAAATGATGAAAAAAATGTTTAGGACCAAACCAGCAATTTACGCTATGACAAAATATTGGGAAAAGAGAAAGTGTCTCTTTCAAAGACTATTACTGGTTAAATGCGGAAATATAATTGAAGACTACTAAGCGTGAGGTCTTTGGTTCAAATCCAGAAAGCGAAAACACCCAGGTTTTTTATCGCTCAGCATCTAGCGAAGGTTTGCCAAACATCCAAGAGTTGTTACATTGACATGAGAAGCTTCTCAAATTGGTCGTTCCTAACTTCGCACACACAAATGAAGAGAGGAGCTAGTTTTTAGGCCCTGCGTTGTCCGTAAATGCTCGATATTAAATTCATTTTTCAACATTGAGGCAGGGCAAGGATATTATAAAGCTTTTAGTGTTCCTATTAGCATACTGCTGTCGTAAAAATTATCTCAAAAAGGTTGAAACAATCAAGGAAAAGAAATGCTATCTCTTAACCTGAAACAACGCTGTTATCTTGACTTACAATCACAAACAATAGAACAAACTACTAGGAAACATGCAAGCAATGTCATAATAGGTCTGTTCTAGTACATTATTATTTTAACTGCCTTTTACCGAATGTTGCTTGTCAGTTAAAATAATAATGTAATGAAGTATAAGTGAGAGGAAAAAAAGCCTCCATCAAAATAACGAAATAAGATGTATTGCAGAAATTTCTGTTGGTAAAAATCAGTAACTGTTCTTAAAGTTGCAAAGCATTTATGTTGGCATGTGTTTTATATCATTTGTTTTGTGAAAGTCAGATAAAACGAAAATATCCTTTGCTTTTTCATAAATTTGTATTTTTTTGACAGAATTAACATCCACCATAAGACATTTTGAGTGATTATTAACTTTTACTGCAAAAATACTTCAACAGACCTTCAAGACAAAATCAAGAATTTGGACACCCAATTCCAAACGCGTGCGGGAGGTTGTCCACCAATTTTACACATCACTCCACTTTCCGTGAGACCGAAACCCAATTTTGTATTTTTATGTTTCCATTAACGGAAATCTATTTTCATAGAATAGAACCCAAAACTTACCTTAAATTCATCCTGCCAAGGTGTGCCCAAGTTATGAACATATCTCACATGGTTCAGCAATAGCTGGCTGTCGCTAAACCAGTCCACATTCACCCATGACGAATCGATCTGCCTCAGCCTTTGAATAGCTCCATATTGTGGTGGCTTCGCAATATCGTATCTAATGTCGATATTATCCTCCGCCGAATTTGTCCCAATGGAGAGATTGAAAGGAGTTAGAAAAAGTGACGATTTGTGTATCATAATCAGTCCCGTGTTATTGACAAGTCTTAATTCCAAAGGATGTACTGAGACCGGAAGATTCACAGTATCACTTGTCTCAATTCCATCTGAAACCTGTAGCTTGATATTGTACAGCAACGATTCGGTAGTTGTTCCATTAAAGATGTACGTAACCTTTCCTAAATCGACATCAATTTGGGAAAACATTTCACTCTCCTTCCCACTTACTTCGAACCGGCCTTGAGCTTCTTTGGGATTCTTTGTCGGAATGATGGTGTAAATTAAAACATTCGGAGGACTATCGGGATCTTGAATAGTAAACAAATCGATGTCGAGGACTTTTTCAATGCCCTCAATTACTCGAAGTATTTTATTCCTTGGGATTCGAAGCTGTGGCGGATCATTAACCGCTGTCACATTGGCATGGAGCAGGAAACGATGTTTGCCCAATATGTACTCAGGTACTTTATGCATTAGTCCATCAATCTGCATATCGATCGTGGCATGATCAGTAAAACTTTCAGCTCCATTGTGTACGTACTTAACTTTGTCCGTACTAAGATCGACCAGACTAAAGGTCCACGATGGTACGAAGTTGTTTTTCTCTCTAGAAAATTGGAGGATCGTTCCGTATTTGGGCTGTTGGACGATATTAAATTTGATTGATGATTCAGTTAGTTCATATCGCTTGAAGTCGAAGAGAATGTCTATATTTAGGGGGGTTATAAAAACCGTTCCTCCTTCAAGAAGCTGAAGCGGTGCTATGTTGAGAAGTTCGCTTTCCGGATTTGACTCTGCAAAGATCTACAAAATGATACAAAGTAGAACAATTGATAAACAAATAAATTTGCAGTTTAAACTTTACCTTAAAAGGTCCTTGAAAGTCTGCTTTAATGCAATACGCTTGATCGCAGTAACAAATAAATTCATCGACGCTCCACTGATTGCATATGCCACTCAACAAGCATGGCCTCTCCTCAATGCACGGGTACTTCCAAACACAATCGACTGCCAGCTTATTGCTGGCCTTCATATGGGGAAACCCTAAAGAATGCTTATTCACCTCAATAGCTCGCATACATCCCTTAAAGCTCTGATCGTTAACCTTAAGCCTTTCAGATAGTAGCTTTCGCCTTAATTTCTCCGGCACCCCTCCAATAAAGAAAGTCTTCTCCAACTGAGTTGTGTTGCCAGAACTATTGGCATGCTTTTCTGTGGCAACAATGCTATCGACAATAAATTCAATTTGAACCGAATCGTATTGGATTTGCACTTTATGCCACAAACCATCGGAGACCGTCGTGTTGGGTGAAAGTTTGACGATGTTGCCTGCTTTATTGAATATAAGATGCAGCATATCGTCTTGTATCTCTACTAGTATAAAGTCGTACCCTCCGTTGAAGAGAACCAGCCCGGTGGGTTCAATAGTCCGTAACTCAAAGATTAACCTGAAAATTAAGAATCAACATAACATTGACTATGTCATAACTCATAACCATAGACCACTTACGACTCAACATCAGGATTGGATTCCTTGATCAACAATGCAAATGAGTCGTCATTTAAGAAGCTTATGGCATCACCAACTTGAGCGTCGAATTCCGTACTACAAGACCAGGACACTCCGATGCTCGTTGCATGACCAATTCGCTCCTTGGCCCGTTTGATGAGGTTTATGTTGTTATAGAATACCTAAAGGAATCGAGTTATTTCTACGAAATGTCCGTCAAATTTTGACTCACATCAGAGATACACCCTCGAAAATTGTTGACATCCTTGACATATTCCGCCCTAAATTCACCGACTCCTCCCAAATACGTCCCGTAGTGCACATTAAAAGCAGCAAGACCGGTCTTAAGGGTTTTGCGCACAATATTTGCATCTACCTGTAGGGTGATGTTGTTGTCATACCTCTGAACGGCTATATCGTGCCACTCCAAGTCATTCAGTTTTTGCTTCTTTGGAGAGAGTAACTGAAATGCCAAAGAGGAACTTTTTAAGCATTCTACCTGTCAATACTGAAAGGGCAAATGGCAATAGCTAAATTCCAAATTTTTATCAATTTTTAATTTCTGCGATACTATCAACCAAACTGATGCGACGTCATGATTTATGCTCATACGAATGTAGAACAACCACGTGGTAGCGAATAAAAAAATCATTACAGTTAAAACATTTAAATATTTTCTTCACGATTAAAAAAAAAAAAACTTACATTCAAAAATAAAATGGAGGTAGTAAATTCTAATGAGCTAAATTGCATCACGCTCTAAGTTTAGTTCTCACTCTTGTCGCACAAATCCAGTGCAACACTGTAAGCATTTAGTTTTAACAAATTTTTAAAACTAACCTGTATGACGTCACGGTCTATTTTAAAGGTAAAATTTATGATCCCACCATCTAAGCGTATGAGACAATAATCTGTCCTTCCATCGGCAAGAAAAAGGAAAGCGTTTTCTTGTTGTGTACGGAATTTGATGCGAATATTCGTCGACATTTTAGCTTCCTGTAGTGGCATTGTGATGTATCCATCGCCGTAAAATGAGACTGAAAATGATATTAATTTTAAATTATATATTTTATAAATAAAAGCTGAAAATTAAAAAAAAACAACAACAAAACCTATAAAGATCCATCATATTGATATAATTGATTGCTGGAAACAAGTCATATATAGGTACACAGCTGTCTACAATCATAGCTACAGACGACTTCGGGGTAAAAAATTCTTCAAATGTCAGGGATATTTACCTTAGGGATGACGGATATTTTGAGCTTTTTTCAAGAAGATAGTAACTTTTCTACTGCCTCCCAAATTCGATAATTCATGAAAGAACTTACTTACACAAAGAGCTCCTGATTCGTTTAGGGTATGTGCATGTGACAAGGCAGCCTTTCATCCTCTATTATACTCAATTGCATCCAGTAATTCAGTTCAAGCGCTCTGGCATCTGCAATTGCCTGATCATTATGCTGGGGGTTCGGTCTTATATGACGCCTTGAACCTGAAGGCTGGTATTGGGTTTTTCAACAGGTACGCTACAAAAGTTGAGCGACAGGGACAGTAAACGACGCCATATTTCTTACCGCTCTTTTGACATTTCTTTCAGTAAGGTATGCCATTTCATGATGGAAAGATATACGATCCGACAACGAGTCGAAATTATTAAAATATACAACCGAAATTCGGAGTCAGTGGCCTCAACGTTAAGAGCCCTACGTCCAATTTATGGTCGTCATAATCCTCCTAGCAGATCAACAAATGAGCGTCTAGTGGAAAAATTTGAATCCACAGACACAGTACAAAATGTTCCCGTGACAGTGAGACAAAGAAATGCCCGTAGTGTCGAGAATATTGCTGCCGCTGAGGCTTCAGTTGAAGAAAGCCCAAATGTGTTTCTCACACGTCGTTCTCAAGCGTTGGGTATCTCTGTGACGTCGTTGTGGCGAATTTTGCGAAAAGATCTTGGCCTACATCCTTACAAGATTAAATTGACGCAAGAACTGAAACCACTTGACCACCAGAAGCGTCGTATGTTCGTGAATTGGGCTGAGCAACAACTTGAAAATGATTCGGATTTTCATCGAAAAATCATCTTCAGCGATGAGGCTCATTTCTGGCTGAATGGCTTCGTCAATAAACAAAATATGCGGTATTGGTCAGGCAGCAATCCACACGTACTCCATGAGTCATCATTGCATGCCGAAAAAAATACGGTTTGGTGTGGTTTATGAGCCGGCGGCGTCATTGGGCCGTACTTCTTCCGTGATGATCAAGACCGGCACGTTACTGTGAATGGGAATCGCTACCGTTCAATGATAACCGAATATTTTTGGCCCCAATTGGATGATATGGAGTTGGAGGACATGTGGTTCCAACAGGACGGCGCCACAAGCCACACAGCGAATGCCACAATCAATTTATTGGAAACGAAGTTTGGAGAACGTGCTAATATCGAACGTGAAATTACAGCAGTATCGGCCGATTTATGCTTGAAAACCGTCGAAAATTGGGTTCAGCGTCTGGACTTCTGCAAGCGTGCCCGTGGTGGCCATGCAAAATAAATCGAGTTCCATACATAATGGCGCTCGAACGTACTTTCACAGGAATAAAGAATTTTTTTTTTTTATTTAAAAAAAAACTTTTGTGTCGCTCTTATTGAAAAACCCCTTTATTTGAAGATTCTCTTGGCTGGAATATAATTGTTCACGCGCTCGATGTGGCCTAGAAATTTCAGTCTACAAATGTTTACCTTTTGTACTTAATATATACATGTACATCCCTATCTTGGCTCAGTTCAAATAGTCCGCGGTTGCATCTTCTCCTTCATTCACTTTCTTCGCATACATGACCAATAATAATCGACGAAGAATTCCGTTCCTCAGCGCCGTAAAATAGGACTGTACCGGTAGAACAAACATTTGTATTAAGAGGATTTATGAGAACCGTTTTCGTTATATCTCCAAAAAGCTGTCATTCATTAGGTTGATGTTGACTTTAAGACAGATGAACTCCTTAAATAGCTTACAATTGTGGTTGTCAACAGTGACATTTTATCCGCAAAATTGTGCGTCGACAGTACTTCGTTCGTTGATAGCTATACTTTGGCCTGTACTAGTTTACCATAAGACAAATACAATAACATCCAGCCATTGAACAATGACGGGCTCAGTGGCGCGATGGTTATTGCGATGAACTGCGCGCGGAAGGTCTGCGTCCGATAACCAGCCGTAGCATCAAATAAATGGTTTTTCACTGGTCCCCCTCTCGTGATAATTTGACAAATCATCCGAGTAGTATCAATTGTATCAAAAGAAAAGCTTATTCCACATTCGGCGTTGGCATAAAACAGGGGGTCCCGCCATTGTGCAAGAAGTACACACGCACACATGAATGGTTGTAAAAAAAACTCGCCACTGGGTACTAACGAGCCTGTTGCGCCACAAAAAAATTAACAATGATGTAGACGTCGGCGTATCCCAGTAGCTGGACGGATATCTCCTGCCCTACGCATTTTCTGCTCCAGTACGAGATTGAAGAAATCACGTGATATTGTGTCCCTTGTTTGGAAAATGTGTGTCCTCCAGTATATGGTGATAAAGCCACATCAGTTTTAATGGTACTCCTAAATCCGCCATCGCTTAACAAAGCTCTAGGTGATGGATGCTATCGGTCTTGAAGTTGACGAAAATATGATGTGTCTCGATTTGAGATTCGTTGATATTTGCCAGTATTTGCCTTAATTGGGTCTATGGCTTATCTGCCAGTAATACTGGTTCTGGCCGACAAGTGTGTTGTAGGATCTTGTATGCGACATTTAGCAGGGATATGCCCGGTATTTGGTGCAAGACTTTTTTGTAGATGGGACAATTGGAGCTGATATTTCAGTCATCATGTTCTCATCCTCTTAGACTTTTTTGACGGTTTGGTTCATGAAAGCGTTAATGGCAACGCCTCCGTACTTAAAAATGATATTGCGATACTGTTAATGAGTGTTGATATTGGATATTCCTTGTAGACTCTGGCTATCTTCGGCTCACTAAGGCCAATGTTTATGTGATTGCCAACTAACCCTCCGAACATGTTTTCCTGCCGGTTTTTGCATTGACTTGAGAGAATGTACCTAGAACGTACGCATGCTGTGGGTAAGCCCCGGGTACTATGCAAAAACTTGAATCTGTCCTCTCACATTGCCTGTTTTCTCTATCATAACCAGATATCTTTTTACGTAGTTAGGGTTAGGAATTACCATGACGGCACAACCACTTATCTGGAGGCCAGCTCTAGTTTATAAGGAACTCCAATGCTACGGAGCCATTTGTATACACAAAGGGATTGAGCGCTTTCGTTGGACTGTCGACTCATCCGACACCATCCATGCTTAAGGAGCTTGACTAGCTCCTACGAACATGAACACATCATAATGAGTAACGAGGCACATTTTCATTTGAATGGATATGTGAATAAACAATAGTCGGTTCTGGGCAATGGGAAACCCTCAAATTATTCATCAGCCACCTTTGCATCCATTAAAAGTTACAGTCTGGTGTGGTATGGTGTGCAATTTGGTCAGGAGGAATCATTGGACCTTACTTCTTTGAAAATGAGAACGTCGTTACGGTAACTGTGAATGGGAAACAATATCGTGATATGATTGAAAACTTTGTAAACTTACAACTGCATGCTTTGGGCTCTATAAACATGTGGTATCAACAAGACGGTGCCACATTGCATACAGCCAGGATTACAGTGGAATTACTGCGAGACCTCTTTCCACAAAAAATTATTTCAAGAAATGGTGATGTTGATTGGCCTCAACGGTGGCCTGATTTGACTGCCCCGACTTCTTTTGGGGGGGAATCTGAAAAGCAAGGTTTATGCAAACAAACCAGAAACGCTTGAGCAACTCAAACAAAGTTGAATTCTAATGACTTCTAGATACCTCAATCGAATGTCAACTTCTGACGCAGGTCGGAAAATAGTTGTGCAAACGGCACGCTGTATACATTTTAAAGGATAAAAATATTACTTTTGGGGGGAAAAAGAAATACGAATCAACCTATTTAAAATAAAATATTTTTAATATGTTCATATTCATTTCTGTTAATATTCATGTTATCTATCACTCTCAAAGTAAGTGGTTTAGTTGAAAGGTTTCCTCTTATTCAAAAATAAACCCGAAAATGTCATAAGCTGAGGAAAAGTGTAGATTGTCAAGTGGATTGTTGCAGACAGCATGAGAGATAGATACCATATGTCCTTTTCGATATGAATAAAAATAGAAATAACAAAGCAATGGGAAAATTGTAAATTCATCGCGTATATTATTAATTTGTATACTGACAGGACTTTGTGTGTTTTATGCCATTTTACATTCTCCAAAAGCAATGCAAAATATTTATAAAGGATGTTCAAATGCAAAACTAATGCAAACAAACATTTGGTGCAACAGGCTCGTAGGTACTTAGGGTCTAGCTTTTTGTATATATGTATATATGTATGCGTGTGTACTTCCTGCACAATGGCGGACCTCCTGTTTTATGCCGACTTCGAAAGGCGAAGTTGAGATAATATATGTTTGTCAGTCCATCACGTGAGGAGGGTCAGTGAAAAATCATTTTAGGTGCTGCTACGGCTAGGCATCTAACAAAGACCTTCTGCGCAGCAGTTCATCGCCCCACTGAGCCCAATATAATTATAAAAATAAACAAAAGTTAAGTAAGAAATACATTATTTTGGCATGAAATTGAAGGCTTTATTTGGAAAGGTTAAAATGATCCAATTTATGTCAAATATGTTCCATTTTGATCGGTCAACTTGAAGCCAATTTAAAGGAAATGTAATTCCTCTCACGTAGAAGCCTTCGCCCTCTTTGTAGAAAACCATGGACAGTCGTTTGTCAAAAGCCTCGCAAAGGTCGAAATTTTATCACCAAAATCATTCGCATTGAATATGAACAGGTGGTTATCATTTAGTGGCAGGACTGGACTATGAATTGGATCCATATGAACCTCTCAGCCAAATTCCCGGAGCTCCTATCGATTCACTATCAATATGTGTGACCTGGTTTTGCAATGGTGTTTTTGTATTTATCTCCTATTGGCCAAACCTGGACGATTCTGAACGATTGCTTTAAAATCGTACTAGGAAACTTGAATGCGAAAATTGGCAAGCAAAATATCTTCGGCGGTTTAGTTTGAAGACATAGCCTTCTCGAAACGACATAGGTATTTAACACGGTGATCAGCAGCACTATGTTTCCGCGACATTAATTCCACAAAACTACCGATCTCAAGATGGCCGAACCACCAACCTAATTGGCCATGTGCTCATCCTGAATGTACACACAATCGGAGGAGCAAACCTTGACTTTGGCCATTTTCGGTTCGCAATTAAATTTAGAGATGAAACTCGGAATGGTACAAGAAAAGACTTCACGTTGTTCGGCTTAATGAGGCAGAAATCGTGCCATTATCCTCCACCAATATCAGTGGATACAGTATCACTATATCGTCAAAGAAGTAGACGAAACCGCAATAGGTTACCAGCCACCACCGGTAGATGTCCGGTGGAATGATGATATTTGCAAGTACCAAAACGAGGGGACAGGACAGGTACAGGCAAAAAAATTAAATATCTGACATTAGGTAATGGTTCATACAGGGCTTCAAAACTAGCTTCTCCCTTCATTTGTGTGTGCAAAGCTATTTTTTGTGGCGACTTTGTTAATTCTAAAGAAAAGTAAAACAACTGGCAACTGGCTTAAAAGTAGGAACGTTGACTTTAAAAAATTACAAGGGCAACCTAGTCACTGACGCGCAAGGAATTTTTTATTTATTCAGGTAGCTGCTAAAAATCATAATTTGGAGAGAGTGATTGCGCAAGAAACCTGCCCTTCTTTAGCTTTTTACAGCAAAGTTTTGTGCACGTATTCGTGTGGCTTTCGAACCGAGCAACTAAAAGAGACCAATGAACTTCACATCATTTATTTATCGACTACAAGGCCACGTATGATAGCATCATTTGCTTATGGATCTATAGAGCTATAGCGGAATTGATTTTTTTTTAAATGTACCTGATTCCGACAATGAGACGCGCTATCAGCCGATTTCTTAATCTCATGCTGGTACAGAAAGTGAGTAAGGCAGGAGTTAATACTGAAGGCACCATATTCAACAAATCTGTCCAACTACTGGCAAACACAGACGATATGGGTATTATTGCTCACTCCCATCGCCATTGTAGGAGCATTTATAGCTACACGAGTTGGTCTTGCACATCACGAGGACAGGACAAGACAAAGTGAAGGGTTGACTAAATAAGACCAAGCAATGCTAAACACGATTAGAATTTTCATTTTCAAATATAACTTTTTTTGCAGGTTATAATTGAGTTATTAGAAATTTATAAATAATGGATAGATGCAGTATACAACAACTCATTAAAATTATTAATTATTTATGACGCAGCGAAATTATCGCCAATACTTTATTTGAAGATTAGCTCGAATACCATTCGTTATTAGGACTTCTGTCGACCGTTCTTGGTAGATGTACTACTACTACTACTTAAGTGGCGCTACAGTCCGGAATGAACCTGGGCCTCAACTAACATGCATCTCCAATTAGCTAATTGCCTTCAGGTACAAACTCCACGTAAACGGGACCGAAGAATTTTCCTCTCGAATCGACCAAGGACTTCTTCATCCGCTTTTGGGTCGTTTCTGACCCTGATGCGCAGCGAGTATTCTCAATCGTCATCCTACACAAACAGAGTTTCTGCGGTATACAAAAACTAGACATGGCTCTGTATAGTTCATCGCTATAAATGTTGTCGTATGCGTTCTTGAAATCGATGAATAGATGGTGGGTATTGATTTGGATTTCTTGGGTTTTTTTCCATGATCTGCCGATGCAGCAGAGAGTTGAAATGATCCATCTGTATTAACTCGCCGCCGTTCTGACCAATTGGGAATTGCCAGAACAACAGTGCGGAGAATTTTAAAGTTAGATTTAAAAAATTAAAAATCCTAGCACTGCTACCACAAGACCATTGACAACGACTGTTATACGTGATTCGTTTTACACAACAAGCTACACAAATTGATTTCGACCCATAGTTCTTCGAGAATGAGGATTAAATGTCAGAAATGTTTTCCATGACTTCTTATAGAGCAGTGATCAGCAACCGTTTGCGGCCAATGGCGGAGCAGCATCCTTTTCTGTGGTTTCTTCGAGATGGAGCGAATGCGCACACTGCTAAGCAAACTATGAACCAGTTGCGTGAAATTTTAGGCGAACGATTTATTTGCAAAAATTCGCGTTTACCAGATTTAACTTCGCCAGATTTTTTTATGGGGATATTTAAAACGCAAACTGTGTCTAAATAAACCAGAGACAATTAAACTGTTAGAGCAGCATATTGAAGACGAAATACGGAGCCTGTAACCAGAAACATTACGTGGTGTGCCGCGAAAATGTGCTAAAAAGAGCATTGGCTAGAGCAAAAGGGTTGACAATTTTTTTTTCACCGAGGATAGTTAAAAATCATTCTTAGATACTATAAGCGTAGACTCAGATTCTTACACCACATTTCGATATGAATAGCTAGTTGCTGCAAGTAATTTTTCTCTCACGAATTTAAAACTTTTGGCAGGTTACTTTCAAGTGAAAAATCCTGGACGGTACGCATTTTAGTGGTTTTCCTTATCTCGGCAAGTCCAAAAGTTACGTTCTTTGTAGTCGGCGATCCTGCAGTCCCTCGTCCATTAATTCACTTTACCCAGTGCGTTTTGCAGCTTTGCAGTCGATCATTTACCTACGCTTAGGATAACGGTGCCATCGACATACGTAGGAATATTTTTGCCATCTTCTTTCGGTATCGCGAACTTTCTTTAAGAAGAGTCCATTACCGAGACATGATTTAAGAATATCGTATATGCGTCTTGTTCGTAAGGTTCTCTATGTAAATTAAATTCTAACCCGTTTTGCGGTTTTCTTTTAAATCATGATGGATTCCGGAACTTTCCATTGGATTGACACGTTACGGGCTCAGTGGAGCGAAAGTTAGTACAATGAACTGCCGCGCAGAAGGAGAAGGTTCGATTCCCAGCCGTAGCAACACCTAAATGATTTTTCACTGGCCCTCCTCTCGTGATGATATGACAAATCATCCGAGTAGTATCAATTACCAAGAAAAACATATCTCTAATTCACCGTTCGGAGTTGGCATAAAACAGGAAGTCCCTTCATCTTGCAAGAATACACATGCACACATTAGTGGTTGTGAGAAAGCTCAGCCCTGGGTACTAGTACTAACGAGCCTGTTGTTTTTTTGACACGTGTTTTAATCTGAGCGAAGCATTTATAATATGGAGAAGTTAAAGTGAATGATTTTCTAGGTAGAACTTTTGAGAACTTATCTGGTTTTGGTGTCTTTTACAGCTTTCCAAAGTCAATAATTGAACTCTTAGTTCGTTGTTAGACTTTCAGGGTTGGGGTCGTTTTACCGAACAACAGACTCCCGGACGTATTTCCGAGTAATGTTTGCCCGAATTACAAAATTCGGAATATCCCGATATCCCAAAACACGTTTGCCTGAAATTTCCTACAAAGTAATGACAACATTGACTACTTACAAACTTTTTGGAATTTTTACTTTAACAATTTTTACAATTTACCGCTTGATTAATAGCCTACTAAAACCCAGTTGATGAATAATATACATACATTTATTTGGATAAGTAGTATTATAGTATTTGTAAAATAGTCAGATGTGATGTTTATTTAATTTACACCCTAACATGAGAGAACGGCTAGTCAGATTAAAATAAATGACCACTCATTCGAAAGTCAGGTATTGAGGATTTCAAATCAGAAACAGTTATTTTATTAGATGGTCCCTTGCACTTAACTCATATAACTAGAGAATGACTAATCCAATTTTTACAATTAACCGCTCAATTAATAGCCTACTGACCCTAGTTTTTGGACAATAAAAGTAAAAAAAAATTAAAAAGAAAAATAATTGTTTACTCATTTATTTCGATTATTGATGAGAATCACGGAGAGCGCATTTATTATTAAACAAGGCGACGGCAACGCGGATGATTTATTAACCATATGAAATTGTAATGCCAATTGATGAGAATCACGGAGAACGAAGCTTAGTCATATTTTCGCGTGATGCTCAGTACGTCGGATAAACGTATTTAAGCAGGCTTTGAGCAGCGATTTTTCAATATAATATTATTATTATTTATTATATATTACATAATAATATAATATGAAAAACAATTCTATTATTTTACTGGTTATTTTCAGAACTCAATTTTTGTATTTATATAGATACATTTTTATATCAATGAAATATTCAAACTAAAATAAGTATTGTAAAAATCTATCTCTCATATTTCATAAAAATATTGTTTTATACTTTCAAAAATATGTTTTATTATTTGTTGAAATTAAATTTTATAACTTTTTTGGTAAAAATGTAAAAAAAAAAGAATATATCATTCTTAATTTACAAAAAATGGACATATTTCCTACATACAAATTTATTAATTTTTTTAAAGTTCAATATTTGGCAGGTTTTATTTGGTCCACCCTGTTTATGCTATCAATAAACAAAGTATTTTCAACGCATAGCCTTGGACACTATTGTTAGCAATAATTTTGAGTACCTACATAAAGAGTTAATTTATTTCGGATTCAACATCAACCCCACGAATGACAGTTTTTTGGACATACGATAAAGAATGGCCCTATGAAGTCAAATTTATTTCAGCTAAGAGAAAGAATGGGATTAAAACTCTTAATCAAAATGTTTGTTCTACCGGTCCCGAGTCCTTAAAACTAGCCCTACTTTACGGAAGCGTAGAAAGCGGAGCAAATATAAGGCACACCAAAATGTAGGTATAGTAGGCACAAAGTACAAAAACACGTCGAATACATTAGCTAGGCCACATCGATCGAATGGACATAATCGTCCATCTAAAGGAATCCTCAAATCACACTACGTTTATATTCCGCACCTAGTGACATAAAACGTTCTTCCAAAATAAAAATCCATTATTTTACCTATTATTTAAAAATCGAGCGTCCTTATTGAAAGACCCTTTTCATATAGATCGCCATGACAACTTCTGTACCGAGAAGTTCCTTTTTCAAATCAGTTGTTTCATTAGTGTATTCTCACGAATACATTTTCCCCCTACCTTTGTCAAATTTCAGTTTATTTTCGTGGGTGCATTCGCCCCTCAAAAAAAAATACTGACTAGTGAAAACGAATCTCGGTGATGAAGTAGGTTCTAATATTAAATCAACATAAATCCGTCAACTTAAAAGCCAAATGATTTTTGAAAACAAACAAATTAAGAAATAATAAAGGGGAATCCACTCACCTTTCATGGCGTTCGTTGAACCAATAGCTGCCGCCAAGACTAATGTCAGTCTCAGAGCTAATTGAATCCCAACGTCGATCTTCATCATGCTAGCCCATAAACGCTCGTACAAAAACGATGATCAACCTATAAAACGATTATGGAATTTCTCTTTAACAATCGGAATGATGAAACTTTATTGAAGTGCGTTGCAACATTATTGACGTGTGTAATCTTTTGGATTGAACTTAATTCTTTTTTAACCGCACTTTGTATAGATCACTGTAACACTTCGAAACACATTTCCGTTTAAAAAAAATCCACCGATGATGACTACCACAATGTTTTTAAATCAACACACGCCGTTTCCGACTCTCTGACCATATGTTTTCGGTGAAACATAAAATTTATGTATAAATGAGCTCTTACACACCAATAGGGTCACATCAGATAAACAATACCTACTCAACGTTATAGTCGGATGCGCAATGATGCGGCACAACGGATACGCGTCTCTGTGCACAGATGATGATCACGTTTTTACGTTTGTTTCGCAGATCCACTACAAAAACGGATCAAAGATTTGACTGGAAAACGTATTATAAATACATTCTGGTACATCGGTGTGTGCTAAAAATAAATCCCCTCATTAAGGGTCGCGTATAGTGCCGCCACTGCCGCGAACTACACAAAGGCACTACTCTCTTTCTAACTTATGATTTATGTTTTATGTCTCTTGTCACTTGAATATATTTTACACAAAATGTTTGACAAAAAAAATATGCTCGTCCAATTTTAGACTGGAATAAATTATAATTCTTTCATTACTTTGTGTCGAAGGTGATGTAAACATGCTTCTTATGATTCATTTTCAAATAAAAAATCATTTGATGTTGAATCCACTTAATTAAAAAACAACGTAGGTATTTGTGTATTTTTAATTAATTTTTTTTAATTTTTATAAAATTAAAAATCTGGGAGAATAGTATTGCCAATAGAACCCGCGACCGCGACAAGCAAAGATTTCTTAAGTACTGATCTGATCATATTCCGATCTTCAATGCAGACGCACCAAGAAGAGAACAGAATAGGCCGTCTTCTGGTGGACTCGCTTCCGACTCGGGAGTCATCCACCACTCCATCCCCTGTAAACACACACAAGTGTGTGCATGCGCACATGTGATCGTTTCAAACGAAGGGAAAACTTATATTTTTCTTGTTTTTCCTCGTGCATCGGCTTTGGTATCGGTATGGCGAAAATTAGATCTGTGCCTCTGCCGTATGAGTCAGTTTATTCCTTCTAATAAGAACAATGTCATCTCTAATCTCTTAATTTTGTTTTTGTTTTTTGTTTTTAATTTAAGAGTAACTGTAAGCAGTCTTCTTGTGTGCGCACATTATTTACGAGTGTAAAAAAAATTATTTCATTTATGAAAGTATATTTTTGTTTTTAGCGCAATTTACGCGAATATCTTGTGGATAAACCGCGACCAAGTATATTTTAAACTTCTCCTACAATTACGTGTACATACAGTGGGTATCTATATGATATGGGTGAAGGGAATGAAATCACACCTACTTGACTAAAGTCAATTTTTAGTTCATATCAAGGAATAACAGGCATGCCTCATTATACAAACATGGGCTGCATAAGACTACGGCTAACTTTTTAAAATGTAATCCGCTATAACTAATTTAAATATAAAAAAAATTAAAATTAGAAGGTTTCAGTCCGCTCTGCGCGCTGTGCGGGTCGTTTAATACCCTATCCCATCACATCCTTCAAATACATATCCCTAAAATGTGGGCTTATGGCGATGAAATGTAGGAACATATTGACAGTTTATCAAAATCTTTTTGATTCGACATATAACAACGATTTTCGCCTGGTCATACTATGGGGTAAGGTATACAAATGGTTTTTGTATGATAACGCCTCTAAAAAGTGTGCGTGGGTTAAAATAACATATGGATAAAATTCTAATATTATTATAGATAATATGATTTCACATCAAACATTTTTTTAAAATATTACCGAAAAAGTATTTTTACTAAAAACGTTCCCAAAAAATGGGCATGGCAAAAAACTTTATAAGCACGAAATATAGATATTGCTATTGCCTAAATATACAACCATTTTTCAATGGGCATGGCAGCGGGTGGGTTTAGAAATTTTTTTTTTACAAATTTCATTATCTGAACTAACAGACGGGCGGACGGACAGACAGACATGGCTAAATAGTGACGCTGTACATTGGTACATTGAAAATAGTCGTTCGTTCGTTATGTTCTGTTAATTCACGGCCAACAGGTACCGTCTGACAACAACACGTTTCGTCAAATTTGGTGACCATGGGACATGGCCTTCGTCAACGCACCTAAGAGTTTCTAATGAACTGGTTAAACGGTAAGAGAGAGTCTTGCCGAGAACCAACATGTGTCGTACTCGTAACATCACCAAGGTCAACGTTTTGGAGTCGGTGACACCACCTTGCAGCACATTTAAAGGATAGTTTGCATTAATTTCCAACGATGCCTATTTCACACTCACTGGGGCCGTTTAGGTAACAGAGAATTCACACAAGCTCTACGAAATACCATTTCACGACCCAATTAACTGTTTGGACCGGCGTTTGACTCAAAATTATCATTCCATGTTTCTTTAGTGAAGGCAAGTCGATGAAAATCAATATCGATGGATGCTGGCTCAATTTGTCTTTCCACAAATGTGTGAAAAAGGTCAGGGCAATAACTGGTTTCACCAAGACTGTGCGACATGCCACACTGAAAATCTTAATATGCAGTTTCTGCAACGAAAATTCTCAGCACGTGTGCTGTCAAAAAATGGCGACATTGCCTGTCCACCCATATATCAAGATAATACCACTGCGTAATTATTTTGGTAGGTTTATTTGGTAAGTAAAGTGTACTCCAGTAAGCCTCAGACCAGATAGCAAGATAAGACCACTCCGTAATTATTTTTGTGGTTTTATTTGGTAAGTAAAAGTGTATGCCAGCAAGCCTCAGACCATTGACGAGCTCAAGGCAAAAATTCGTTTCCAAATTCATTGCTTACCACCCTAGTGTCTCGAAGAGTGGTGGAAACCGCAACAAAAATGTCAAATTTTTGAACGGATTGTTACACCGCATCAAGGCTTAATTCTCCAACACAATCCTTATATGAACTCACTCTCCAACGGAAAAGGAAAAATATGATATATTGAGAGACTGCTTCTACGAGCTCCTTGACAAAACTTATGAGCGACTACCGAAGTACGATGTTAAAATTGTGCTTGAAAACTTTTACTCAAAGGTAAGAAGAGACAGTCGGAAAACACATCCTACACGATCACACGTCTGCCAACGGACTTAGGCTAATTAACTTCGCCGCAAAACGAAATGCCACTATAGCAAACACCCGGTTTCTTGACCGCGATGTTCATAAGGTGACATGTCGATCTTCAGATCGACGTCCTGTAAATCAAATTGATCACATTGCGATAGATAGTATTTTGAATATCCAAACATTCAGTTGGGCTAACATTGACTCAGACCACTACCTGGTTGCAGAAAAGGTTGGAATGGATAACCACCGCACAATCACACCTTAACATCTCGATTAACACTAGCATCCAATGTTAAAGAACAGTGGGAACGATGTCAACAAGTCATTAAATCAGCCGCAACTTATTTGCTAGGTTTACCGCGCCTACCAGCAAGAAACCCATGGTTCGATGAATAACGCCGACAGATGCTCACAACCAAGAACAGGGGCTACAAGGCAGGTAAAGATGAGATGGGATTTTATCATGTAAAAAGTAAAAATTGGTGATTTTTGGAAATATTTGTATTGGTAACCCCCAGGGGGGTTCCAGAGCATGTGCCACTGGCAAGGGTGGGTCGGTCATACCTTTGGACTCGATTGCGGCACTGTAAATGGGCCAAAGTGGGATTTTTCAAAATTTGACCCTACTGGTCAAAAGTCAAAACATAAGAATTCGTTTCAGAGGTATGGTTCCTCATGCAAAGTTTCTTATTTTGAACCCTAGAATACGAATTTTCTTGCCAATAGGGGATTTTTAAATTCATAAATGTATACCAAAAAAAACGAACCTTAAAAGTGTTCGCTTTCAAATGAATTTCTGATGCGATTCTCTATTATACCCCAGCAAGACGTGTCCCAACAAACAATATATGGCAAACCCTATAAGACAATAACATTTTATTTCCACAACCAATTCTGTAGGCCTTCTATAGTACTTGTGCGCGGAGTTCGAGCACACAAGCATAACCGAAGTTATGTAGTATAACCTGTGTAAGGTTGTTTTTTAAGCTTCCGCAGATGTGTATACATGAACCATATATTGATATGTTTCGGTAGAACTTCGCACGCAGTTAATCCGAAGCCTAGCATGTATAGAGCTTATGAATGAAGGCTTAAAAAAGGTAAAGTTAAACGATCGGTAAAAAGATAAAAAGATCGGGAAAAAGGTGAAAAGATCGGGAAAAAGTGTGAAAAGATCGGGAACCTACCGGAGAATGAGTCAACACGATTCAAGTAGGTACTTCGTTATACTTAGGGCCCAGTTATAGCTATCATTGAAACCCTCATTTGAAATTTTCTTTTCTTCTTGGGGCTTTTTTATAAATTCAATCATTGGCATGTTGGCTGATGAATTCAAGAACATGATTATCTAAAACTATTTAAATTTTCAATAATAGTTTTCGCAGAATTGACTTCTTATTTTTCACTAATCAAGATTTATTTCTTCAAAAACCCCTTAGTTATTAATTATTGTCAGTAAAAGAAATATTGTTGTACAATTTATGCTCATGATTAACGATATCCGCCCTACTTTGTGCGTTGAACATATCTCACATATTGCAAAACAAATGTAACCATAACATTTTTGAAACCATCTCGTTTAAGAATTTAATTATACTTACTTTAGAACTTTCATTACAATATATTCTGATAAATACATGTTCTTTGCTTTTTGTAAAATAATCTGAATGATGATGTAACGGGGAATAATCCGGGAGCGTGCTTTCCACATCTGTTACTCCTCAGTAGGTATACCAAATATCAAAAATAGGTCAACGGATAAGTTTTAGCGAACTGTTGAGCAGGTTAAAGTTTTAAAGTATCTATTCACCAAACTAACGTCAAAAATGATCCACTGGCTAAAATTTTAAAGCAATTGACATAAAAGAATATGTAATTACGTTTTAAAATAAATTTTAAATGGGTTTTTAATAATGGATGGTTGCAAAAAGTTATGATTTCATTCGTTTGGCTATATTGTATATGCGAAATATGCGAAAGTTGAACAAAGTAGAATGGATATCAAGAACAAAAATCATACAAAAATATTTTTCTTACTGAAAATAATAAATAATTAAGGGTTTTTTGACAATCGCTTTGAAAACTTTTTCGTGTTATTTTAAAACAAGAAAATAAAGAAGGGAATTTTGTTTTAATTCTTTTGGGAAATTATTGAAAATACTATTAAAAAAATTCCCTTTTAATACAATTGACACAGCAAAAAGCAAACTTTTTTTACCACTGAAGAAATGTCAGAAATTAGCTAATGGATACAATTTAGCCCGCATTTTAACGCAATTGATACACAGCCTTAGAGTGCAGTTTTATAGAAAGTGATTTCTGCAAAAAACATTATTCAAAATTTCAATAGTTTTCAATGCTTTGTTTTGACACCAACTCGCCAAAGAAGCTTTCCAATGAGGATTCTGAGTGATAGCTATAACTGCGCCCATAGGCCGTGTGTCAATTACGTTAAGACTTTAGCCGGTGGGTAATTTTTGACATTGGTATGGTGCAGAAAAGTCAAAAATTAAACAGCGCAATTGACACACGGCCTTAATCAATTTTTTTTTTATTTCTGTTACAGCAATCTTAAAGTGGCAGCTCTATTCTCAACTAAAACCTTGCTACTGGCAACGCTATCGTGTTGTAATTCAACAAAAACACCAAAATGAATTCGAAAAAATTCATCCTTCACAAATAATGCACCTAACTTCATTTCGTGGTAAATTGAATTGGTTACCAGCTGGTCTGGTCAGAGTGACAGACAGACCTACCTTTTGTATTCATCGTCGTCGGACTTCCATCATCTTCTTCGCCATTTGAGAGTTCGTTTTGTAGTTTCTTTCGTATTTTGCGCATTGTTTGCCGTTTTCCCGTGAAGTAACAAAGAAGATTATTGTATATTTTCTTCCAAGTGAAAAGTGGATTATTCGCTGCACTTCAGTGAAACATAGTTTCCTGGTCAAGCGGAAAGTGAAATTATAGTTACAAAAATAAAAGAAAAATTAAATCCGAAGGAAAACAAATGGCGTTTTGTACAGTTTCTCATAAATTCTAATTAGAGAGAAGCCAATCAAATTTATTTTTGTTTATCCATTCGTGCTCGACTCGATTCCTCCAGGTAATTCTTAATTTAGGAATTTCAATTCAGTGAATGAGTTGGTGCATTCCTGTCGTGGAACGAAGGACGGTACAAAAAATGTGAAAAACGAAATCGTTTCTATAAAAAATATAGAAAAGGAACGAGAAGCAAACATAAAAAAACACAGAAAACATGAGTGAACCTATGAAAGCCGATGCTCTACCCAAGAGGGGCCACGTTAACGAAGGTAAGGGAGAAGTGATTCCAGGGTGCACAATTGCACATTATAGTTGGTGGTACAATATCTCTTTGTTTCCATGTTAATCTTCAGATATGAAAAATTTAATTACTTATCAATTATCACATATGTAATTGTGGTGTAGAAACTTTCACTCTAATTTTGTTTGGGAAAACTGAAAGGAAAGCCGCAAATGGACCACAAATCTTATATGTTGCGGAGAAAGTGACTATACTGGTGGTGTTTTATCAGCGTTTTAGAAAGGCTTTAGCTCACGTTGTTGTTGTTGTTTATGTGTGCGAATTCTTAAGACGCTTAGAATCGCAGAAGTGCCATGGGGAGTGATAATATGAAAATCTCCATTCAGTCGTTTATGTGCTAAAGCTTCATAAATGAAACATTGAGGAAGGTTGGAGGTACGTATGTATGTTCTTATCTATTGGTAAATAATAGACGACTCATCCGGCTTAGCTGTGTCATTTAATAGAATTATGTATCTGGAATTTTACTTTGAAAGGGAATAATTCATTTCTTTGTTTTGCATTGATTTATTGTTGTGAAGACCAACCAGAAGCCTATTAAACTTAGCCAGTGTAGTATTGAGTAAAGGCACTTCCCTAATGAAAGGTTAAGCATTATGTGCATAATCATTTGAAAGGTCAATGCTTTCCATAAAAGACAAACACCACCCACCGATACTTTGTGCAACAAAATCATACATATTTGCTTGAATGGATACTGAGGTCGTTCCTTCAAGACCTTGGCAATCATTATAATCTTGCCACGTTTAATCGATTGTCATCCAATCATTAAAAAACAGTAAAATTGTGTAAGGTAGACAGAAGAACTGGACAGTGTTGCATGAATTGCTCTGCAGACTCAACTTCTGTGTCTCTACAGTTTCAGCATAATTAATTTTGAAAGACTCCCAGGCGTTTAATATGGAAAATCCAATTTGGCTTCTGTCGACAGATACAAGAGACTTTCTGTTCTCAATATCCCACCATATCGCGGGGTCCTTGGTTCGAATGTGACAGCACCAAACTTTTTTCACTGCTCCACTTCTATCGATAGTCTGAAATTACAATCAACCATCATGAAAAGCTTCTCAAATTTGCTGTTTGGACTCGGCGTTAAGCGGGAGGTACCGCCATCGTGCAAGAAATACACACGCACTTATAAATGGTTATGAGAAAAACGTAGTCCTGGGTACTAACGAGCCTGTTATTATCCAAAAATGTATCAAAGAACCCCACAGGAACTAGAATTTCTGGTTCCAATCCCGTAAGTTACAACACTTCTCCTTTTTTTTTTGTGAAAGTCTGACAAACATCCGTTCGGATTAGGCGTAAAACAGGTAGTCATCTTCTTCGTGACAAAAATAAAAACTTCGCAAACAAATGTAACAAAAATAAGGAGAAACTAGGTTTGAACCCTGTGTAGGCCGTTAATTTCAGATATTTTATATCTTCCTAGAGTTGTACCATTGTCCCTTAGGGAATTTTATCTTGATCATAAATCTTGATTCATAAATCTCTGTCATAAGTAACAAATTTATGTTCCCAGATTGAGCAACTTAAAGTACGCAGTTAGCTAATGACCGGGCTAATTGGAGAGGAATATTGCTTAAGGCCCTAGCTCATTCCGGTATGTAGCGCCACTTAAGTAAGTAAGTAAACGCCGCTTTATTCGGTACAGACCGTATTCGATATGTTTTCAGTTCTACTAAACTCTTCACACACAGGCGGTGCAGAGAAGTACAAATATTTTGTTACAAGTAGGCTACCGGTGCTATTCTTTTAGGCTGTAAAACCGTTCTCATCTGCTTTGTAGCAGGTTTATAGGTTAATGCTTCGTCCAGTTATTCGTCACCACCTTATCGTTTTACTTTTCAAGGTCAACAATAAAATCTGTTCTTTCTGATAGTAATAATATCGCTTTCCATGTCCATACTTGACTCTAGGACCTAATGGATGTGGATATGTCGCGTTACTCATTCTCTCAAGGCTTTATTGTTATCTTTTTTAAACACACCAATTCCGTTTAGGTGGGACTAAGTGGCAAGCACGTTTTGAATTTGGACAGCGTTTGGATATTCCCATGTCAACATCGGCCACTATCATTGTCTACCCTCGTCCTACAACACCCAACCATCTTAAAAAGTAACGTAAGATAAATACTGGCAAACCTTTAAGAATTTGTGCCGCAGTCAGACTACATCTCATGAATTGTATTCCTGCATCCTCACACTGAAATCGTCATTGCGGATGATTTCAATGTACACAATGTGTCGAGATTTTTGCTGAGGTAAACAAATAAATTCAGCTTGTAACTGAGCTGACACGTATACCGGGTGTTAACAGTCAACCCATCAACACCCTGTATTTGTTTCTTACCTTTCACACGTAAGAAAATACCATAAATGTATTATCGCCTCTATGTCCCTCAGAACACAGTATCATATAAGCAAAGTTCTCGTACTCGCACCACACAGTTAAATATGGCAATACGAGAAAGCAATACTCTTTATGAGTGGAAAACTGCATTTATTTAGCCGCAACACTAAAACCTCTCCATGACCTGTGTTTCGCAGGAAAAGTTCACCTCGTGATTACATGACATATCTCTTTGAAAAGTGAAACAATTCAATGTGGAGAAAGTAAGATTCTTTCGACATTTGACAGTGGTCGGCATCAAGCACTTTTGTTTGCAATTGAAATGGAAAATATGTACAGTTCTCATATCAGAAGATCACAACTGGGTCAAAAGTGTCATAGCAACAACATGTAACCTCTATTGCCAAATGAGCAGAGCTATGCTACTTCTGTATAAAGCCCAAGCACAACAAAGCCTTGAATACTTTTTTCATACACTAAACTTACTGGACTATATACAAAGACTGCAACCTTTGGCACACGAAGACGTGGAAGAAAAATAAGATATTAGATGTTATTAGATGTTCGAATGAGCTTAGAGGAATCAACTCTAGACTCGATGCATTTTAACGACTGATAAGACACCCAGTTTCAGTTCACAGACACACTGTCCATTCAACATTGACGCGAACAACGCAATTCCAAAATGTCTTTTTGTTACAGAACAAGCACACAATGGAACGAACATTCAGAAGGCATGTTTCCACTTTTACACAATCTACAACAATTCATGAGCAGAGTCAATAAGAAAAGGAAAAAGTCGGTTAGAAACTTCCTCTATGGATTATGGTTGATCAGTCAAGAGGTGTTTTTTTTTCAAGGGGGTTTCTTGACAGATGGCACTTGAGTCGTGTCCAGTTGCCATTTGTTTTTTATTCAGTAATCATTGACCTTTTATCATGGATTGACTTACACCCGAATATGGTTAGCAATGGACCAACATTTTGTTCAGCGATGAGGCCCGTTTCTGACTCAATGGATACTTCGATAAAAAAACGGAAGCGTTGCAAGAGGTGAAGTTATTTTCACTCAAAACAACCGTGTGGTGTGGTTAATGGCCGGTTTATGAGGTTGGCGGCAACGTTGCTGTAAATGGGGTTCTCTATCGCGCCATAATATCGGACTATTTTTTGCTGAAATTAAAGCCCGAGATCTCGACAACGTTGTTGTCACGTTGAGACATATTGAGAGACCGCTTCAGTGAATTAATTTCACACTTCAAAAAAGTGAATTGGCCAGCAAGATCATGCGATATCACACCTTAGAACTTGTTCCTTTCGGGCTATGTAAAGTCTTTGGTATTTGAGGATTTACTATTGCAGTATCGGAGGCCAACAATACCCGTGTTATTCGCGAGATACCGGCAAATATGGACGAGCTACGGCGCAGTTGCGGCCAACCCTTGAAAGGGATTATCTTTAAAAAGTGATTGTCAAGAAAGGTTCTTTAGATAAGAAATAAAATTTCAAGATATATTTTAATGTTTTTTGTTCGAATGTTTCGGGCGGTTTGAGTCTGCTGATTGTAATCTCAGCTTCTTATATTCGTTTTCAAGTCTAAACATCTAATAAAACAAATATGATAAGCAGATCGATATCCAACCTTGACAATATAATCCAGTAGGTTAAATACAACAGAGTGGAGTTCAATGCTTTCAAATCACAATATTGCCTTCTGTTATTAAAGCCAAACAAACATCTTGAGCCATTATCCATGGATGGCAGTAAGGTGGATGAAACCGAAGAGCTTTCCATGCACGATATGCGTGTTAATAACGAGTTTCGTTGCAACGACCATATATTTGAGGTCGCTAAAAACGTTGCGAAATATCTAGGTTTGCTAAATGTTTTGATCTCTCAACAATATATAAAGCCTAAAAATTGAGTTCAACGACCAGTCAGCATCATTTGGTCGAGTGCACCAAAAATGGCATTGTACCTTCTAGATAGAATTCAAATGCGACCGAAAAACATATAGGGGGCAGGAATAGGAAACAATTCAGTCGCAATATTATGAATGCAAATTAATTAAAATCAAGCATTCCTTCGGACGTACGCTGAATTTTATAACGGCAAACGTACACCACGAATGTGAAATGCTCCTCCAAACTAGTTTTTCCTTCCCATTACTTCTTATAGTCATTTAAACCCAATATGCATCAGTACCTTCTATCTTCTTACCCCCGATTTCCTTAACGCCTGCACTGTGCTTAAACATATAAAGGACATGTATAACCTGTTGATCCGCCTATTCATAACAAGATTATGTTTCGAATGTTTTCAGAGGCTATATTGAGCATCAATAATCGAATAAATACCAAGCAGTTAGGAGTTAATCTTCCTTCATTTTCTGAAGAGGACATTCCAGTAGTTCGGAATGAATTCCCCATCGTTTTTCATATTTTATTAAAACTTTGGAAGAATTCAATTCAAATACTTCTACGACGTCAATCATAACATAATGTAAGCTTTTGTAACTCAACACCTCGCCTAACAATTCACGAAATTAGTGTGCGTAGCATAACAATGAAATGTGCATTCAACGTGACAAAGGTCCGATTAAAGTCAACAGCACACAGCTCAGCAATAAAATTTGAGTTTGTTTTACGCCCCAAGTACAGTGAATAAGAAAATAAATTGTTGATGATCACTTAATTTTAAGAGGTACTATGGGACATCAAACCCAAGTGTTTCTTTTTTAAGGGAATCCCACATTATTTGGTCATTGCATTCAATTGCCAACTAAAACTATTTTTCACCTGTACATCGATTTCTCTTTCAGTTTGCAAGGAATGGCTGGTGCGTGAAGATGGTGCCCTTGCATACAAACTCCAATCTCAAGAAAGTAAGTTTGTCATATTCCCCAAGGTGTAATTTAATTCATGCAACTCTCCATTTAGTTAACGACTTTTACAAAGGAAACCGCTATCGTAATGAAGTAGTGCGCAACGATTTCCCAACAGCGCTAAACGAACAGATCAAAGAGAAAGAGAATGCCCAGAAGCAGACAGAATGTTACAAAAAGTTTTTATCAGAACAGTAAGCTCCAGAAATTGAGTTGAATAAATGAATCCATAATTAACTTTTTTGTTTCTTCAGAGAAGAGCATGATAAACTTGTTGCCATGAAGATTTCCGATAAATTGGAGAAAGACCTCCTCGAGCAACGACAACGCGAACTGGAGGAAAGCGAACAGATGGCTGATCAACTTCAGGTACATCATCGACTTCCTTTCTATATCGAAGACGACGATAATATCATTTAACTTTCAGAGCATCTATGTCAATCTGCCAGCACCAGGATCCCTGGAAGCACAACCAGATCCGTTTTATGTAAATGCAAGTATATCGGACAGTTCACACAATTCCCGTGCATTCTCACAAAATCACAATTCACAAGAAAGGAACTCATTAAACTCGCACCACGAAGAGTATCAATTACCAATCGATCACCTGCACATGAATCGACAGTCGAAAAAATCATCTCACAATTCTCTGCACGATACTCACGATGCACCACATGTCACAAATCACATGAATCGTTCAAAGCATCATCATACCCAACAACAGTCGTTATCTGCAGATGAAATTATACAATACGTAGATCCTGTAGATATAACAAGTTTAGTCGGCTCCGAGGCCAGCAATTCTCCATCTCACAACCACCCTTACAAGAATAATATCAATCAACGGTCGCCGCTTGAATTACCCAGCGAATGCCAATTGAGAGGTGATTTTAATTTTCAGAAAATACCACGCGATAATTTTGCGCATTTGGGAAGCAGCAACAGCTCACACCAGAGACTTCAGCACATGCAGGAACATGCCGATGATATTGAGCTGTATGTTGATCCGAAACTGCAGGAAATCGGACTCCCAATAGAGGAAATTAAGGAAATGAGCAAGAAAATCAAACAGGAAAAGAAGGATGAGGTGAGCAGATATGTCATAAGCTTTTCCAATATTTCTGTTCCTTTGATATTTAAATCTGACGAAAACCTGCTTTGTCATTAAATCATCATTAAATCAAAAATGTCTTAAAGGGTGACACCCAGCGAAAGACTATACGATTTCTTAAAATTTAGGAAGTAACAGATTAGCTAAAATTATCTCCAAAATATAGGACCATAAGCCTCACTTCATTTGTGTTAAAGACCATGAAAGAGTCGAAATTGTCCTACATGATATCGTTAGTTCAATCGAAAAATCCTTTCATGGACATGTAAATTCATGTCCATGAAAGGATTTTGCTGCATCGCCCTATATCCACAAAAACGGAGAACCTGTGAACAGAGGGATAGGTCTCCTCAACATTAATTTATGACTTTTGAAAGAAATTCAGAAAATTATAACGTTAACTTACTTACTTAAGTCCGGAACGAATCTGGGCCTCAACCAACATGCTTCTATAGATATTCAGGTCCCTAGATTACAGCCTCCAGGCGCGCACTTGAAGTAGTTGTCTACTCGTGACCTTTGCTTAACGTAAGGGTTACCTTTGCTGCGCCCGACTTCTGGTTGGGAATGGACTTTGAGAGCTGGTGTATTGGCGTTCATTCGCTTTACATGTCCAATGCAGACTTATTTTTGTGGTGCTGTACAGTTTGTATAGTTCTTGATTGAATCTTCGTCTCCGTAGCCCGTCAAAGGTTTTTCGAAGAATGTTTCGTTAAAAACTACCAATGATTTCTTCATCCGCTTTCAATAAGCTTCGACGCCGTAGAGCAGAACTGGGATGATAAGGCTCTTATCTAGGAACTAATTAGTAGTAAGATTGAGGGCTTCGGTATTAAATTACCTTCTAAGCCCGAAAAAATAACGGTTGGCAAAAGTAATTCACCGTTTTGTTTTTGACGAGATGTGGTTTTCAAAGTTAATAGCGGAGACTTGGTAGACAAAGTTCCGTACTACCTCAAGGTTATATCTATCAATGGTGGTGTTCTGTGCAAATTGTCTATGTTGTGTGTCCTTTCATGTTGACGACATCTACTTGATTTTAATCTCGCTTACTGCTATACCCATTTTGGACTTCTCTATATTAGCAAACGAGGCTATCACTTTGAGTCCAGTCAATATCGTTAGTGTATGCTAGAAGCTGGACTGATTTATGGAAGGTCATGCCCCTGGTGTTGGTTCAGGAGTTTTGCACGATCCTCTTGAGAATCATGTTAAAAAAGACAGTGCATCGCATTGCGTAAATCATTTTTTCGTATCGAATGCTTTGGTGAAAACGTTGCCGACCCTGATGGAGCAGCGAGATTTTTCCATCGCCATCGTGCACAGACGGATGTGTTTGGAGGGTATACCGTGTTTCTGTATAGCTCGTCTCTATAAATGCTGTCGTATGCGGATTGAAATCGTTTAATATGTGATGGGTATTGATTCGAACTTTTTTTCTGTCCAGAATCTTCCGGGGCAAAAAATATTTGATCAGCTATGGACTTTCCTGGTCTAAAACTAGATAATCGCCGGTTAGGTTGTATGTGAATAGTTTCAAGTGTTCATATATTACGGCAGATAGGATCTTGTAAGCGAGGTTGAGGAGACTTTATTGCTTTGTGTTTCTATAGCCCAATGGGTCTCCTTTTTTTGTGGATCAAACACGGTGCTGTGGTTGCATTCTTCAGACAGCTAATTTTTGTAATGAGTTATGTTCCTCAACAAATCATTTCCACCGGCTTAATAAAGCTCTGCTATGTTTATTATTATGTTTTTTTTTTTTTCATTTAAATCGGGTGGCTGGTAGTATACGATGTCGTCTCTAATATTTAATGGTTCTTGTTTGGTTGTTAGTATCCGCCGTTTAGCAGTTTGCAAAAGTCGTTCTTGAATATGCTCAGCATCGACTGTGACTCAACTACTAATTTCCCAGGAAATTAACCTCTATTTGGGAGGATAATAACATTTCAATGACTGACTTTCATCTGGCCGTTCTTCAGCTCCTGCAGTCTAAGAAAGTCTGCGACACCGCTCACATCTTTAGCTTCCCCTTCGCTGCTCAGCTTGCGTACTACGGTTTTTAAGCGAATCGGCCAACTTATGTACTTATGTTTTCCACGATTTCTTACATTCTTGTAAAATTGTTTCAAAAGTGAGTGCTGTGTAGCCCAAACAGTGCGTTATTTAAAAATACGTTTTGCACGAAAGTAGTTTTGGCCTGCTCAAGTTTGTGCAAAAAGTTTGTGAGACTGGTACGGTGCAGACGGACCAGAATGTTGCTTCCGTAACCGAGAGTGTGAGACTCTATTCACGAACATGAATTAGCCATCGATCTAAACAGCTCAACATTTCAGGTACTAGCCTGAGGAGAATTCTGAACAGAGATCTCGGATTATTGGCTAACAAGGGCCAATGGACTCAGCAATTGAAGGTGCACGTTAATCCGCTTCGTAATCTCTTCGCAGTTTGGGCATTAGACCAGCTTGAATGTGACAAACGAGGAGCATTTTCATCTTAGCGGCTACGTTAACCAACAAAATTGCGGCGTTTGTGATGCATCCACAGAGAGTGACAGTTTGGTGCGGATTATGGAGTGATGGTATCATTGGGCAATTTTTCTTCAAAAATGAGGCTGAGAACAACCTTTCGTCAACGGTGGGCATTACAGAGCTATGTTAAGCGATTTTTTTTTACTGAACTTGAAGACATGAGTTATGACGACCTCTGGTTCATGCGACATGCCACAAAGTGCATTCCATAATCGATATTTTTCATACCGAATACCCAAATCGTGTTACCAGTCGTCTTGGCGATTTCAATTGGCTGTCTAGAAGCTGCGATTTGACCTCTTTGGACTTTTTTTTTGACCGTGAAGGACCGATGTTATGACAACAATCCAGAAACAATTCAACCACTTAGACAAATATGATCCAAGCAATCCGTGAGCTACAGCTCGAAACAATCAGTAATGTCTTGGAAAATTGGAGTGACAGAATGCGCTACTGCGAAACCAACCGAGGCAGCCATGTGAACGACGTTGTGTTACATGCGTTGGAATATTTCTCCGACATTTTGTAACGGATGCTGGCGTATTGCGTTGAATTGCGTTCAGGTGCATTTTTTTGAAAACTAAGTGGAATTCTTTTTCCGATTTTATCCGACACAAATTTTTTGTGGAATTTATTTACGAATTGTAGTGAAGTGATTTTCTCCGATGACACGTACCTCGAAAGGAATTTGAAGCTCCGACGAAGTATGCGTTGCGGAAAATTGTTCGCTACGACGGATACCTCGCTAGGGCAGATTGTTTATTTTATTGCATTTTTGTATTTGGCCCGCCCGTTACTGGTTCTCATTGTACAGTGAGGAACGAATCTGGAGAACATGTTTCTCAAACCGTGTGAAAAAACGTGGGCTCCTGTCTACCTCGTCTGTCAAGAATACCAACGTGAAATAATAATAATAGGTTTTGCGGTGAGGCGAACTTATAACACTCTAAGAATTTTGGTATTGCGTTAGATGGACTGAGTGTCTATGAGCTGCAAATGCGTTTCTTTAGAATATTGATATGTAACAAGCTAATATTTCACTAAGCTCTAAGGGTTATAGTATCTAATAAGAACAAAGATATCTAAAAAGCCAAATATATTCGCGCCTATGCTAGCCAGCAATTATGTACCTCCATTCTAGGACTTTTCGTTTTTATAATTTCTTGCTGTTGAATGAAAAAACTAGGAATACATTAAACTTTTTTCTATCTTTCTCAATAAAAATTTTAAACGTAAAATGTTTCCATCATAAAGGTTTCCGACTATGCATGTAAATATTAAACAATCAGCCCATTTTATATTATGAGTAACTGTTCTCAATCTTTGAACTCCAATTAGATACCTCCATTAGATCTTGATTTTCTTGCTAATGATCCATTAAAATTTCTTTACTAGGAACTAGCAAGACAACTTCAAGAAATGGAGCAGCATAGCCGACTCACGTTAGAGGATCGCGATCGTCTTCTTGCTATTGAGGCGCAGGACAAAGAATTGGCGAAAATGCTGCAAGAAAGGGTAAACAAATAATATAAAACAATATTTCAATCAAACTGAAATATTTCGTTTCTTTTAGGAAAAAGCCAAAGCTAAACGAGCAAAAGAGAAGGCCCGCCAGCGTAAACATCAGTATCAAAAAGAGTCCAACAGCATACACTCCGGTCCATTGCAACCACTGCCACAGGATGCTCAACTAACAACGTCCAGCTCAAAATCAGAAGAGATCGATCCCATCGATTTGGAAGCTTACTCCAATCCAAAAGATTTAATTTCACAAATTTCACACCAAAGAATTCAGAGTGAAAGTTTCCGCGGAAACAGTGTCCATTCTACGTTAGACCATGGAGATAACAATAAAGATGATGACATCTATACACTGCCAGTTGATAGCTGCGGTCCCAATCGTCCGGCTTCACTCAACCATACATCTGAGAGCCTACAAAATCATTCGTTAACACGTTCGGAGCAGTTTTCATTGAGTGACATACAACATGAGCCACATGACAGTCTGCGCATGAATCATTCAATGACTAGTTCATATGGTATGTTAGCTGAATCGTGACTTTTGTATAGAAATACCTAACAGTTATTTGCTTACAGATAAAAATTCTGGTCCCGCTCCACCATACATGCCGATTCAAGGAACTCGGAGATGTAACTCGAACGAGGAACGAAAGAAAAGATCGAAAGATAAATGCACCCATCAATAAGTGGAATGTTTTCATTCTTTTTGGCCTAGTACTATTTCGAACCTCGGTTGCCTCTTTTACTGATCGGGATTTCTTTAAACAAATATGTTTACTTCGAGAAATGAACAGAAGTAGATGTCAAAGCTTCATGCATGAACGCAAATTCGTAAGACAAAACCGACGCAGCTATTAAAACTATCTCGAATATTTTATTTACTTTTTTACAATCCCAAATTAATTTTATTTTATTTAATCTGCTGAATATCAAATATTTTTATTTAATGTATTGCTAACTATTTACATTTGTCAACGACAACGTTTCGTTCTTCAGTTTTATTTCGAATACTATATATATATATGAAAGGGTTTCAAATTTATATATCTGTTAACGTATTTAGTTAGAAATAAAAAAGATTTTTTTTATAAATGAAATAATGACAGTGAATGGTTTTGTTGGTCTGCCTAGGGGGTCCGCATAAGGTGAGCATAACCTGTACTGAGCAGGTGCTAGAAGGTTCTTCATTCCTATCGAAGCATAAGGTAAAATAACCTGTACTGAGCAGGTCCTATCGACCTAACGGGATAGACGATTTATAACGCTTTCGTTTGCGGTGCGTGATTGAATTGTTTGTCTATTTTCTTAATTTTCCAGTTTCCCTATGGCAACATGTACATTGTTCACTTGTAGGACGAGCATTGTGTAGCTACCGGCTGTCGTCCTCCCCGCCTAGCTTTATAAAGCCGGCGAAGATGACTTGTTAAGTAACATCCATCAATTCATAAGCCAGATCTATTTGGAAGAAAGTATTGGAATCTCAACATCGTTTGGCCAAATCACAAAAAAAGAGAGCCTCTGAACTGCTAACTGCAGAGGCATAGGTCTTCTCAACATCGAATTATACAGAGCCATTTCTAGTTTTGGTATACTGCCCGTCCATCTGTATAGGATGACGATGGAGAATTCTTGCTGCGCCATTATGGGCGGAAACGACCTTAACTACACATTCGATACCAATAAAGGTCATGTGACCTTTTTAATTTGATTCTTGAAAGGATTGTGCAAAATTTCCGAGCCAACAGCAGAGGCACAATCTTCCATAAATAAGTTGCAAAGCCATCACTCGAACTACTAGGAGATTCTATATAAGACCCTGTTCATCCCAGTCCTGCCCTACGGCGCTGAAGCATGAATCGTATCAAGAGTTGATGTATAAATCCTTGGAAGATTTGAGAGAACAATTTTTCGAAATAGAGACAAAGATTCCACAAAGAACTATACGAGCTGTAAATCTACATGGATACCAGTACCCCGGCTAGCAGAGTCTTCAATTCCTATCCAGACGTGGGGGGCAGTAGAGGAAGACCTCATCTTAAGTGGCGCACACAAGTAGAAACCGACCTCAATCATCTTGAAGTGCGCAACTGGAGGCAGTTAGGAAGGAACGGTCTAATTGGAGAGACAAGTTGGTTGAGCCCCAGGTTCATTCCGGACTGTAGCGCCACTTAAGTAAGTAAGTAATCTGTCGCCACCACGAAACGGAAAAAAGAAAGGTAACTGAAAATTCACATAAAAGCTCAAACTTTAAGACTATAAAATCAGAAACACCAATTAAGTTCATAGATAATTGGTTACATCGAAATTCCAAATGTTGGGTCTATCGGATAGTAATCCTATCATCCCTGCTTTGAACACTTAGTGCTGGTGATAAGCAGGAAAACGAAGCAATTTTGAGACAATTGCAACGAAAAATCTTTCGGTCGAGTATACGAGGAAGGCGAATGTAGGAGATGTATGTACTAAGATTAGACGCACTCGGAAAAGTAAAAACACGTGGACTAGATTGTATCGGTAACATCGAACGAATCAACATCAGAACTTAAGCCAAGAGAATCTTCGGATCCCAGTTTTTAATGTTCGACACGACAGGGAAGAACTTCCGGTTGAGGCATATTTGTTGGAAACGCAAGTTCATTATAAAAAAATATAAATGTTTATGCCGGTTTTACCACAAACTCCTAACCAAACCTCCGGTAAATCGATCCCATTAACCCCATCTCCCTTACAAACACATACAAAAAGTAGCATACACAGAAATGTGCAGGGAAATAGCATGCGGGAGCAGTCGAAAATGTGAGCGAGAAGCTTCATACAGCCGGCGAAAATACGGACGAAACCACTATCCGTAATATTGGTCAGTCACGATTTCGAGAGCGATGTATAGAGCCATAAGTTAAAGTACTAGAAAAACAAAAAATAAAGAGAAGTGGAAAAAAGAAAAAAAATCACGCCCCGCAGTAAAGTGTAAAATACCCGATGAAGTGTCACAAACACCCATAAAAATGCCAAAACGTCACCAAAAGTGCAATACACCCGAAAAAAGCCAAAACTTCACCATAAATACAACATACTCGAGGAAGAGGCACAAAAGTCACCATAAGTGCAACACACCAGAAAAGTATACCACTCCACAAAAAGGCAACACCGCCCATCCTCAAAGAGTAGACAACCGCATTATATACCTAAGGGAAATCCCAAAGAAGCGAACCAAGGTCCTGGTGCCAGAAAAAAACGGTCCCAAACAGCCGTATAGAATTGCAGACGAAGCGGAAAACCTATCCTCAGCCTAATACTTTGTTGGTTGTTTATTTTATAAATTAAAAAAGAAAAATTGAAGGATATTCGATATCAAAAAAAACGGAAGGATCAAATAGTTGTTACAAAAATTATAGATACAAAAAAAAATATATATATATATATATGTAAGCACACACAATCTTTAACAGATGTAAACAAAGGTTTCCCCATCATTCGGACTTGTGTACAACTCCGCAACCAACCAGTAAACTAATAATAAAAATTACAAAAAAAAACTGTTTCTGAATTTTTTAAATAAAAGGAAATGGGATACCCCTTATTGTTTTTTTTTGAAAACACACACTTCTTTATAAGTATCGCATACACCAAACTTCATTATCCTTGCTCAAAATTTAAGACCTAAAGACAGACATGGCTCAATCGACTATGCTAGCGATTCTGAATCGATCCATATACTTTAATTAGTTCTCTATGTTATAGACTATGTATTAAAACTAATATACCCCCTATGGGGTAGGGTATAAACAAATACAATAATTGATAAAGAAGGTATCCCAAGGAGAACATTTCTTGGAAAGTTAAGATAATCGGATACAGATTCAATATCGGGTCGTTCTTTAAACAACTTTTCCTCAAACCCCACGTCGAGAAGAAGGCATGTGATATAGGTAACACAGTTCGCCAATATCTAGCAAGATCCCCTAATTCTGACGAGCGGAGGACGGACACCCTCCCACTTTGCCTGGACAGGCCTCTGGTGATGGCTGTGGCTGTGAGTTTATATGGGTGACAGTCTGTGGGAGGAAAAAAGTTTTACATCGTTACAGATTTACTGGATGACTGTAAGCTACGTGCCGAGGATCAAAGAGGATGGAACTCAGGTCTAACATTGCGTTGATTTTCATCTTGAAAACTAGCAATCAAAACTAATATACACCTATGGGGCCATGTGTCAGAGTGTAATCAAATACTGAAAATCATTAAATATAGGAGATAACTTGACACCTCGTACCTACTACCCTTTTTAAATGTCAAATATATAAATGCAAAACGTGATAGAATCTTATGCTCGTGCCGCACACTATTCTTTTATATACGTAATTGGAAAATAAATCCGACAGCCTTTTGTATACAATGAAAATGTTTACAATTAAATGTACAAAGGTGGCATTAAATTATTCCAATTGGAATACCTTGGGCAAAATGTCAATGGGGGAAAAAAACACATAAGCCCCAACGTAACACTTTCTCTATTGCATATTATACCATGCTACCCTTGAGAAATTCAAATCAATGAAATTGTTAAGCCAAAAAAAGGAAAACAAATCTATTGCGGACTCTTGTGAAGTAGACGGAGACATTAAATCTAATTATACGAATTAGTCTACCTACAGGTGTATAAAACTGCAGACAATTTAGGGGAATTCTTTTAGTTTGTCTTTGATTTTGCTCAAACAATCGGAAATACAATAAATTTGAAAGTTGAATATTTTCAATCGGGTTAGTTACAATTCAATTTTAATCTTTTATACAATATATATATGTAAAACACATTCATCTAAAAATGTCTGATTTGCCAAAAAAAAAACGTCTGAAAAGCCTCGCTTAATGCAAACTTTCGAAGAGGTAGCAGTTATTGTAACACGTCAGTTTTTTTAATTGTGATAACTAAAAAAAGTTTTAAAAATAAAATAGTAGTTGGGATTTATACAATATTTACATCGCAGAGCCCAGCTAAGATAATGACTTTCCGACAATAGCTCTTATCCCGAAAATCGAACGAGAAAGATATAAAATGTTTCAAAAAATAATATAAAAAAATTGCGTTGATACTTTTGTAGTATTAGTAATTACAGACTTCTGGCAAAAAACTGCCAAGTTGACAATATTCACGCTATCTATAGCTGACAGACGTTCTCCTATTTTAACAACGAATGTTCGAACTGGATGAAATAATATAAACAAAAACATATGCGACCCTATCCCATACCATCCTCAAAATGAATATCTAGGTAATAGACATTTTGATTATTGATGCTAAAAATTATATAAATAATGTCAAAATGTAATTAAACGAACGTTTATTCCGGAACTTGAAGGAATCGATGTCTATGTGAATAGTTATGATTTTCCGTTATTGGCCAAAATTTAAAATTCAGTTTAGGGATGTTGGGCCAAAACTAATTATGTGGAATTTCCGTAATAGTAGTAATAGTAGTACATAAATAAAATTTGATTCAATTTGACAAAATATTTTGCGAGCTATTGATAATTTTCTTTATATGGCCTAAATGCAAAAATCCGTTGTATGGATTTTCTCGAGAAACAAAACTGGGTACCGGTTATAACATGGCTTAGAATTTTGACCCAAAAAACGCTGGAAGTTTAAAGAAAATCGGTCAAGTCGTTTAGGCTGGAGAGACGTGTACGGACGAACCGACGGATGAAATTCCAAAAACCACTTTTTTTGGGTTTCGAAATTTTCACTAAAACAACATCTTTCTCTTTGTAAGAGAAAGTTAAAAATGTAACATTTGGATGATAAAAGATTCGCACAGAGGAATGTAGCCTGTTCCCATTCATATTTTGTATACCCTATCACACAGGGGAATATTAGTTTTGACATTAAGTTTGTAACATAAAGAAACAATTTCGATAGACATACCTAAAAGTATATGGATCGATCAGAATCGCTAGCTAAGTCGATCTTGTCATGTCTGTCTGTCCGTCCGTCTGTGTGTCTCCTATTTTTCGGGCCTTAAATTTTGAGAAAATTTAACAAGTGTTCCAAATACGCCCACTGCCACGCCCAATTTTCGTAAATCGTTGTTTTTGGACAAATAGCTAAGAATTTTGAAAAAGTGTAGCGGTGTTTTCATAAACATCTGCCTAACATAAAGTCAGATTTTTTATCGAAAAGACCCAGATGGAGTGCAGAAGATATGTTCATAAACGTCGTAAGTCTCATCAGCATCTGGCAGATTGTGCATCCATAATTTTTTGACTGCATAAAGCGCAGGAGATAAAGAAAACAAATTTTAGGTGCGAAAATAAATGTTTTGTTGGCAATTTTTAAATAAATTGTGTGTTTACAATAATATTTATCTTTTTTTTTAGGAAAGAAGAAGCTCCACTGTGGTATGTGGAGAAAACTAAGTTATTAATTTATAAAAGAATTCTGTTAAAAAAAAAAGAATTCAAATCTGGGAAAAATAAAAAAAAAGTTGTAGGAGACACTAAAAAAAGTTTGATCCACTCTTCTCCTTTATTATTAATTCAAAATTAAGATTGAGTACAACTTCTTTCGCGGTCATTTCCTATTTTTTGTCTGACATTTATGAACAATCAGTGACTACTTAATATTGTAACTAAGCAGGCCTGCACCCGTCTTGCAAAACGAGAGTGTGTTCAGTAATGCAACAAATTAGAAAGACGTTTGCACCAGCGCAGATTTTGACGTTTATGAAAACACCCTATGAATTACATATTTAGACAGTCCCAATGTCTATATTCTTTTCATATAAAGTTTCTAGCAACGTCCACTTTTGGAGGTCGTTTACCGTAAAAACTTTTTTCGGTATAATTTTTAAAGAATCGGAAAAGATTTGATAAAAATATCTGTAGATCATTTTGACGCACGCCAATTTTTGGATAAATAGATAAATACAAATTTTAGGCGCAACAGGCTGGTTAGTACCCAGGGCCTAGCTTTCTCACAAGCAATTATGTGTGTACGTGTACTTCTTGCACAATTGCGGAACCTCCTGTTTCTATGCCGACTCCGAACGCGAATTTGAGATTACATTTTCTTGACTATTGTTACTACTCGGTTTTTTTAACAGCTCATCATGATTGGAGGGCCAGTGAAAAATCATTTAGGTGTTGCTACGGCTGGGAATCGAACCCAGACCTTCTGCGTCTCAGTTCATTGCACTTACCATTTCACAACTGGGCCCGTTTTTTGATGCGTTTTCTTATAAAAAGATTTGTATACCCAACTCCAAAGCATATGCAATTGAAAAACGTTGTTTTTAGTCGAACCATAAAAGATTTTGGTAAACTGTCTAAACAGGATGTGGTGACAATGACATTTTCTTTATTTCAACCCCATCAGTTTTTAAGTTCGCGCACTTTGTGGGGATGTTTAATTTAATAATGGAAAGGGATATGACAATCAATCTCATTTCCTTTTTTTTTAAATCCGATGTCATTATTGAGCTAGGTATGTTTAATCACTTTTGATTAACGAAAAATCAATTTCCCCCAACTTAAATATCGAATTTGGACTAACGATATTTCCGTTTTTATAACTTAAGTCTCTGTCACCCACGTACTCCTATTCTTTTTATATATTTACAGCAGATTCAATAATTAAACAAACATCAATTTAATAATTGATTAATTTTTATTTTAGTTTTATCTCAAATAAACAACAGAACTTTTCATCAAATATGGTTCAGGGATTTTGTGAACGTGGACAAAGATGGGTATGCGGCGAATACGAGCGCATCACACTAAAACTAGAACGATACAAGACTGGCTACAATGGCTACAATCGTATTCAGCCGATTCTTATTTCCAAAAGTGTCACATCAATATTAAACAATCCAATTACACCGCCAAATCTAAAGAGAAACTCACCCACCGATTCATCAAGTGAACATGAGGCGCCCTCATATAGATTTCGTCGCCATTGCTCTACGCGAATAACATAGTGCAACAGAAGAATTCTAGTTGTTACTTTTGTAGAAAATCTGTTACAAATAAAAACACTTTTTTTTAATAATAAATATTAAATTTATTATCAGATTTATGTAGTTTACATATAACTTTTTATTCAAAAAATACAAACGATTCGTTCCTCTTAATTTATTGATAGATATAAAATGTTTTATTATATATATTTTTTCTCTTTTTCATAAAAAAAACGATTTGTAATTCTGTTTTACCTAATAAAGCATTAATTCTGTTTGCATACAATTATTATACATCATTTAAAATAGTTTAGTTTGCTGAATAGAATTAATATTGCAGGATTTATTTAATAATGCACACAGTTTAAATAATGAGATTTCTAAAGCCAAAATTTACTATATAATTTTGTTTAGTTCGATCGATTTTTTTTTTTTTTTGTCTAATACCTTTGAAAACATGGTTTAATGGGTTTGTGTTAATGAATTATGTTTATATGTTTTTTTCCTTCTATTGTTGGATACGGCTTTTTACGTTTTGATATAAACAAATATAATGGAAACAATAAATATATTTTTTGTTTTATTTTAAAATAAAAATACAAGTAAGCGTTTTATTCGATAAGACTGTTAGTTTAGCAAATGTAAAAAGCACTTTATTGTAATTGTGTTTAATGTATTTAATTTGAGTCCACATGAAGGTATTTATTTTAAATATTTAAGTCCGTATGTAAGTCATTATTACATTTAAATTTAAGTTTTCAAACGTCATTTCATACAAGCACCATTTTTAAAAACAAAAAAAAACCTTTTGTAACAGAAAATGTAAAAAATATAATTATTTGGTTGATGTATCTGCTTAGTTAAATCTTAGTGTTTCAATTAGTGTTCACAATTATGGCCACAGCTTATTATATATGAACGATTTAAGTGCTGTGAGTTTATTGAATTGTAGATGACACAGGATTTTAAGGACCGCGCCTTTTGTCAGATTATATTGAACTTGTTTATTCATTTGATAGACCACTCAAAAGAATATGAAAAGATAAATTGCACCAACTGAATGCATTGTAGCACCATTATAATAAATTGTAAATACAAGCCTAATAAATATTCAACAAAATAAAACACAATAAATTTGTCTCAATAGTCAAAGAAAATAAATCAAAAAATCGGTTGATATGGAAAAAATTCTAATTAAAAACGAGATAAGCTTATGGGTATGAATCTCTAGATGTATTTCTGTTTCAAGAAATGAACAAACTTTAAGCAAAAACCAATTCATTTGCGGAAAAGCACTTTTTCTTAATTTAAATGAAAAGAAAGAAACGAAATAAAAATGATGACCAATTAGAGGTAATAGAGGATTTATCCATGCGACTTGACATTTAAGAATTCGGATCTAAAATGTTGAACCTAGTTTCTGTCCTGTAGTTAAGAAAATCATGCCTACGTCGTAGCATTTACCTAAAGACGAGAACTCAATACTAGAATCGGCAATTTTGAGAACGATCCAAAAAAAAATATTTTAAAGACTTTAAACCGCTGCAGGAATGTAAACAATCAATGCAATTCTCTGACACCTGCAGTATATATGTATTAGTTGGCAAACTTTTGGTTTAGCTACAGTGCTTGGAAAAACATTCTACTACCATTAAAAGAAGTAGTTGAAACGAAAGTTTTCTAGAACAATAATCTATACAAAATGGGTTATTGTCTCTTATCATGAAGGAACAAATTGCGGTTCAACATGCGTCATCTTAATCAGGTACAGCATTTCTGATTCTGGTGTAAATACATATGGTATGATCCCGAAACATAATAATTATTCGCTCTGTTGATAATACTGCTTCCGAAGTATGCGACTAAACGCGCAACATCAAATCGACACGGATCAAATAAACTAAACATTGGAGAACTTGGGCTAAGAAAAATTCTCAATATAAACCACTGGTTATTCCTTAAGGTTGAACTGACTGAGAAATCGAAGCAAAATAACCAGGTTGCTTAAAAACCCTTAAAGAAAGGTGTGCATGTGCGCAGGGTGTATTGTTTATGGGTTCGGATGTTATGGTGGTTGCGCGTTACTGTCCCAACCGAAATTCATAACCCGCCATGCAGGCTCGTTAGTACCCAAGGCCTCGCTTTTTTCTCACAACCATATGTGAGCGTGTAATTCTTGCATGATGACCTCCGAAAATGTACCGAATTAGAATAATTACGTTTAGATTATCTTCTCTTGACAATTGCTACTACTCGAATGATTTGACAGATTTCATCAGTTCATCGCATTTACCATCGCGCCATGCCTTGAATAGGAACAAAATAATGCAAGTCGTTGGCTACTCGGCAATAAGTAACATCAAGATTCGAAAATGTTTCTGCGAAATAAACAAACAAAACCAAAACTTTCCAGTACATTAGTTCGCATACTACATATAAGCAGTGGTAGTGGTGGCCAAAACCATAAAGGAAGTGATGCAACAACACTATTAATGATGTAAAGATATGGCTCAGCTCGTCAGGGCTGGAACTGGAGGACCATAAAACAAAGACAGTTCTCACTAGCAGTCGTACAAAAGTTGAGCGCTTTAGACTAAAAGTGGAAGAGCACGTACTCTAGTTGAATCCCTACATAAAATACCTAGGGGTGCTCCCACACCGCAGGCTTGAGTTCAAAGAACATCTATGGGACACGAGTGGAGAAGCCATCTAAACAGTCGCCGAAATATCAATGGCGGACCAAGGCATGCAATAGGAAATTTGCTTGATCATGTACACATCCCCCCATATGGGCCTAAGTCACATGTACTGAGTCATACGAAGGATAAAATATGTGCACAGTAGAGCTTCGCATAGCGTATGCTGTGCATACAGAACTGTACCTGGGGATGATAGCGGGGAGAATGCCTATATGAGGTAAAAATCTCAGCGTCAACATATAAGAATGATAATACAGAGTGTATTCTCTTCCGAGAAGCCCTGAAATGGAATTGCAAAGGCAATCAACATAATACTAAACGGAAGATGGACACACAAACTACTGCCGAACATAGATAAGTGGAAAAGAGAAAGCACTGTAAAGTAAATTTCTACCCATGGCAATTCCTAACACTCATGCTTCCGGGAATACCTACACAGGTTTTCGCCTGTTAATAACCCATTCTGTCTTCATTGTGATGGTAAAGGTTAAAGTGCCGAGCCCGTGCTGCTAGAATGCCGAAAGTATGACGCCCTACGAAAGAGTGTCTTGACAGGCGGTACCGTAGGAACTCTCAGGACAAAATAGGAGTCTGGCATAACTCAATGCATGGGCGACAGAGCGTCAAGTAAAGATTTCAACTCTTTAGCACCAAAAAAAAAAGAGATAAGACAAGTCTTCACTGCACTCAAAGTCATTCCCGAATTTACTTTCATATTTCTTCCATCAAATGCCTGCGCTGTGAAAAAGCGCTCTATAGACATTAGCGCCCATTAGTTATTTATATGGAATGCGTGCGAATTAAAACGTTCGGTAAAAGCTTTGAAATTCCACAAGTAATCGTAGAAAATCAAATACATTTTAAGCAATTTACTGTTTAGGGTGTTTTTTTGGTACATTGTTATAAAGGCTCGTTGAAAACGGCACCAGAAAATGGAGAATTTGCGAGATCTAGTTCCAGTAGGATAGTGTTACGTGCAACACAATTTCGACAAAAATCATGCATTTGCCCAAAAGTTTAATAATCATTTTGAGCTGAGATTTGATAAAACTCATCACCAATCTAAATCTCTAGTTCGTTCAGTGTCGTCGTGGATACCGGGCATGAAATCCATTTCGGAAGACTCGAGCTGTGATGAAACCATCATGTTGTGTTACTATCTTAGGAGAAGGAGAATAATAGTAAGAATGTTTTGGGTACAATACCATGAATGCAATTTTCAGAACCGATTGTTCGTTAAACAGTTAGAACATTCTTATTTAAAATTTGTAGCATTCTACAGAATGACTAAAGAAAGTTATTAAGAACTTTTTCTTCGAATAGGATGTTTTTCAACCTCTCCAACAGCAACAGGTTGACTAGTTGTTCGCTCATCATCGACAAACGAGAAACTGAAATCAACAGGCAACCCGACATGCAAATCATCAGACGACTGGTTACAAACTGGTTTTGTGAATCGCAAACAATTTTTCAATCGGTAGCGTCAAGTGAGTCGTCCCATTTGATTACACAGGTGATGACTCAAAGTAAACTAGTTGCCAATTCGCATCGCTGATTAGTTTTTTGTCAGTGCCAAAAAATAGTTCTACTTCGATGAATTCATTCAGGTTACTGTCAGTGCAACTTTCGTATATTCTGCTCATAATTTAACATTTGACCACTTTTTATATAGTAGCAGAAGTGCCCATTTCGCGAAATGCAACCGTATAATTTAAACATCTTTTGAAGTTAAAATTCTAATAACTTTGAATTCGTATTGAATGCCAGAATTATCAAATATTCAGGCTAATTTAAATGGAGTAATGGAGCGACAGATTTCATGTTAATATTTGAAAGGCCCTAAATTAACTTGGGTATTGTTATTGTCATTATCGAACGAAATAATACCTACAACCCCTCACTAGACTAGATCTAGATCGGATGTATTTAAAATACACACTCCATAGCCTTTTCCCGTTTTTAACGCTCAAACACAAACCAAACTTTACTTCAAAGTGAATCGAAAAACTTGAATGAACTATTCTTTGTCATGTAAAGATTAGTATATTTTAGTACATCAAAATAAGTTAGCAATCTTAGAGTTAATAGTTATCTTAGTATCCAATTTATATAATGTGTACATCCATCATTGATCTGAAACGTTAAATGGTGCTTAAAAGCTATTAGTAAATATTTATGTAGTATGCTCTCAAAGGTACATAATAGATCTTCTCTTAAGTAAACAAAAGAATACTTAAATTAAATTTAAATTAAAATATAACACACACATAATTATTGTAATAATAAAAACTGTAAATAGAAACAGCGCAACATTATTAAGAAGTTAACTGAAAAAAATGCTAAGATTCCCTGAACTTGAGTTTTGGTTACGAGTTTTTTTTGTATTTTTTTTTTACCCCAATCGAAAGGCTGTTAATCGGAGGAACATTCAGATACTAGTTTGTTTTACTCCATCCGACGATGACTGTTTCTACTGCGAACACTTTCCGTATCGGTTTCATCGTCGTTGGTATCTTCCTTTGGCCGTGTCCACTTGATCATGGTTTCAGGTGATCGATACAGGAACAATAGTTTGGCGAACAAATCTTCTTCGAGGGCGAATTCTAAGGCTTCTCTTACCTGGAATGGATAAAAAATATAACACATATTAGAAAAATTCAAGGAGGTAGGGTCCACTGGAAATACAAGAATTATCCAAATTGTTAGTTCTTTCATATCTCCAGTGGAATTTTAAATTTTGAATTAAACACTTTTGCCATTAATTATGTGCGCATGTTCAGTGATGAGGTGATGATGAGATGAGCGTTTTTGAAAATGGTACTATGTTTTTTTAAAGGCAGTTAAATTCACTTTTTTTTCTTAATCAGCTTTGCTGCACCAATTCTTGAGAACCTGGTTCAAACACAAATAGTATTGGAAGGATTTCCGTCACGTTTGTGTAATTCACGAGTTTTTAATCCACCAACTCTTTCGCAAATATATGCTAACAACTTTGATGAATAATGCATTGGTTCATTAAAAAACACAAAATTACATTTCCGAGATAAGAAATAGATCGACTCACTTTTGAAAAACGTTGTAAAATATTGAAAATCAAAACGCAACAGCGAAAACAGCGCAGAAGTGGAAGAAAGTTTTCATTCAATGACAATGACGTAGACTTGGTCTACGTAGGGTACAGTGGGGCTACTTGCCACTCACAACAGCCGTTAAATAATCGATTTATAGCATGTCGTAATTTGTTGGGATGTCTTTACAGATCGGTGCCGTGTGATATTACTCAAGCTATTTCTAAAATATTGAAACAATGGATCGGGCCAAGGGCCAAACCCACCGAGCAACCGAAACCGAAACCGAAACTTTGTTTTGTTGTTTTCATCTTTCTGTTCAGTTTTGACCATTCATTCCTACCGAAAATAGTACTGAAGCAGAAACAAAACAATCAAAATGGAAGAAAAGTGACAAAATTCGGCAAACAGAAGTTACAACTGTGGACAAAAAAAGTTGAACGTTTCGTTACGAAGAAATGCAAAACTGAAAAATGAAAAAGTAGTACGAAAAATTAATAAAATCGTTTTGTAATACCTTAAATAAAAAGATTTTAAGAAATACAACTAAAGCCGGCTACACACTCGCAGTTTTAACTGTCCGGTTTACCTGTTCAGTTTTACCGGATCGCCATAGCACATTCACACGCTCCGGTAAATATGTGAGGCCAATCAGTTTCTGTGTTTTTGTCGTTCGACAAACATGGCATCTACCTGAATGGCTGATGCTACACACGCTCAGTTATTTCTAACAACAGCCGGACTCATCAGGCAAAACGATTGAATTTTCGATTTTTCTCCGACCGCCTGCTCAGGCCAAAAAACTGGTAACTTTATCATATACACGTTCAGTCACAACAGCAGGCGGCCTGAACAGGCAAACCGGACAGTTAAAACTGCGTGTGTGTAGCCGGCTTAATTAGATTATTTATACTTTTATTTTAGAAGTATTTTGAGCTGAAAAACTCAGCGAATAGAAAGAAATTGGCAGTTTAATAAGTTTCGACAAAACAGTGCAAGATATTGTATATAAATTCGTAACAAATTTTCAAGAGGTTAAGAGGGTAATTGAAATTTCATTATTTTAACGCGTAAGAGTTTTTCGACATCTCGTGTCCTTGTGCAGATGTAACCCAAGGCGAGTCTTCCATAAAAGTCGGAACATGCCATTCCCGAAAGATAAGCCTCAGAATCACGACGATGACGATGAGAAGGTCAATAAAGCGCATGCTGGATCCGACAAGACGAACAAGTCCCACCAACTTATTGACAGACAATTTTTTTACATCTGATTTCAAAAAAAAAAACAAAAAACATGTAGGTGATCTTTTACTGTATTAAAAGTATTTATATTGCAGATGGCCGAAAAAGCTTAGCGAAATTATTAATGTTTTTTCAAGACAGGCAGTTCCAGCAGAACGGCATACTTTTTACACGAAGAAGAAGCGACTAGACGAACAACCAGGAGACAGCGGTCATGGCTCATGACAGCAGCATTTTAAAAATGTTAACACTTGATTCCTGAAGGCATGATCAAATTTCATCATTTCAGTTTTTTTTATTCAAGTAGTCACCAGGAGAAAAGAAAAAGAAACAACCGAAGTTATTGCAAATAAAATAACATAAGCAGATAAACTGCGCTCGACAAGGAAGTACACAACGCTACAATTAAAGCGAATACCCAGTGGAGGGCTAAAAATTCAACCCTACTCATTAAAAACACCTCAAGGAAATAAGAAAACACATTTTCAGTACCCTTCCCTATCAGTAACGACACGAAAAAAACTGAAAATAAAATAAAAATAAAACATATGAGAGGGCTACAATGCGGTGTGCGAATCGTTCAATACCCTATCCCAACCCATCCATAAGATAATGTCCCTAAAAATTGGGCGTGGCTAAGACCTGAATGGGGATGAAATATTGAATATGACCACATCTCGTTCTGACAGTTTATCTATATCTTTTATTTTTCGGCAAAAAAATGTCTTTTATCTTTGGAATTGCTATGGACTGGGTTTCATAAATGTTTTCTTTGTAGAAAAACACCCTCAATAAGAAGGCATGGTTTTAAATGATTTATAGACAAAATGTTTATATTTTTTATCATTCTCGACTTATTTTCATCGAAAGTTTTCTTTTTGAATCGTCTTAAAATAGCATCGAAAACAGTTTTTTTTACGGATAACGCACCAAGAATATATTGCTCAGACATTTTTTCGAAATTCCTAATCAAAAAAACACGTTTTTCTGAAAAGTGGGAAATGATAGTGGAAGGATATTAAAAATGTTTACACTTGTTCTGCTTCGTGAAACAAGGAGTCTATATACCTTCATCATGGTAGCTCAAAATTTAAGCTGCAAAAATCGGTGACACATAGCCAGACAGACAGGCATAGTTCGACTCTACCAGCGATTCTGTGTCGATTAATATTTTTTAAGATAAGGTAAGACTGTCAAAACTATTGTACTCTTTCGCAAATATATGCTCATTCATAAAAAAAACACAAAATTACATTTCCGCGATAAGAAAAAGATCGACTCACTCTTGAAAAATCAATTCAAAATCAAAACGCAGGTATGACTGTCAAAACTAATGTACCCCTATGGGATAGGGTATATAAATTTCAGGTCCCCCACTTTATTAACCCAGAAAATTATTCAATTCATAATCAAACTAAACATGAAAACAAAAATATTAATACATACAACAAACTACTACGATACATTTATTATTTAGGAAAACAAGGAAAACCACAGATAACTATTCTAATGTTAAGATAAAGTTGTTCCGAATTAACATAAAGCACAATTTTTGAATGAAATTAGATCAAGGTTGACTCGCGAGCTAAACATTGGAGATTAATATAAATAAATTTGTAAACACAAACGAGGAATATGACCTTTTGTCAAATTGTACCATATACGTTGAAAATAGCATTAGTCCCTTTTATATAAATGTATCCCTATGCGATAGGCTATAAACATATCAGAAGGCTACAATTTAATGTGTGAATCATTTAATCTCTATCCCATTCCATCGTTTTAATAAACATCCCCAAAAACATGGGGTGGTTCAAAGTTTTTACAGACGAAATGTGAATAACAATGTTTGCATACCAAATAATAAATACTCGCACCGTTTGACAAAACTCTTACTCGTTTAAGTGTCGAATTTTGTTGTGCACGGGACAGTGGAAGATTATTACCGCATTTAGGGAAAAAAGAAGGTGAAACAGACGATTGGAATCAATATCAGTGGACATTGGCTCATTATGTCTGCCCACAGATATGTGAAAATATCTGGAAAGCTACTGGTTTCAACAAGGAAAATCAAAAAATGCATAGGAAAATTCTCTGGCCACCCAGATGTCCAGATTTGACCCCTTCGGACTTGTTTTTGTGCGTTATTTGTTTACGCCAGCAAGCTCTAAACATTGACAAGGTCAAGGCAAACATTCGTGCCAAGCTCATCGCTTTACCACCCGAAATCCTCGAAAATGTGATGAAAAACGAACGCAGCTAAAATGGACATATTGGTTTGGCCAAAAGAGGCAGCCATTGATTAAGTATTCAAAATCTAGTCCAAATAAGTTGTAAACGACCGAATTAAATAAAAATACCGCACATATGGAAATCGTTTTTTTTTTTTTCAATTCTTCAAAATTCACTTACCGACATAAAAGACGGTCCGAACATTCCGAGGAGCAAACATTTATTCGGAGAACGACCTTGTTGCAGCCAAGGTAAGAATGCGGATATCCGCCACGCCACAACAATCCAGAAATACCGAAAAGACCTTTGCGCTACGCGTATCCTTTAACCTCTCGATTAACTCCATAATGACAACGATGCCAACAAGCCATTAGATCAGCCACAACTGACGTGCTAGGTTTCTCGCGCCCAATAGTATGAAATCCCTGTTTATTATCCGCTGTCAACCAGAACGAACCATTCAATATTGGCAAGGACAGCGAAAAATGATAACTACCCGACCTGAGTGAAGTGAGGATAGCTAAAATGACTGCCTTCCCACTGAGCTTTATAAAGCCGGCGGAGATGACTTGGTAAGTAAAATCCTCCAACTGATAAGCCAAACCAAGATATCCAAATATACACATTACCTATTCATAGATTTCAAAGTCGCATACGACAGCATTTATAGAGACGAACTATACAGAGCCCTATCTTGTTTTGGTATACTGCCCAAACTCGTCCGTTTTTGTAGGATGACAATGGTTAACTCTCACTGCTCCATCAATGGCGGAAATGACCTTACCGACACATTCAATACTAAAAAAAGTATTTAGGCAAGGTAATTCGCTGTCATGTGACTTTCTCAATTTGATTCTTGAGAGGATTGTGCAAAGCTCCCGAGCCAACACCAGAAGTACAAGATTCCAAAAATCGGTGCAACATTTGCAAGTATAGAGAAGGAAGCGGCAAAAATGCGTTAGTCAGTTAATGAGGGTAAGTATATGCTATCCACATGAAAGGACACACAACACCGACGAATCGGACAGAACGTCACCATTACAAGATATAACTTTGAGGTAGTACGGGACTTTGTCTATTTCAGCTCTGCTATCAACTCAGACAACAACATCTAGTCAGAAAGTAAACGATGAATTCCTCTTGCCAACCGCTGTTTTTTCGGGCTAAAAATTTTTGGAAATTTAGTAGTAAAGCCCTCACTCGAACTACTAAGGAGATTCTATATAAGACCCTGATTATCCCAGTGGACCGTATCAAAAGCGGATGAAGAAATCTTTAGTCGATTCGAGAGGCAAGTTCTTCGAAAAGTATTTGGTCCCGTTTGTTTTTTTTTTTTTTTTTATAATTTACACGTACTCAAGGGGTTATGAATACCCTTTATATGTTACCATAGTACGAGCGTTAGAGAAGGGGGAGAAAGAGAGGATAGGAAAGATTTTGGATGTAGTGGAGACTTAAACTCCATGGGTGGTGTCCGAACTAGCTTCGGGAGTCACTTTTTCTTGTGTTCGTTAAATTTGAAGAAATTCAAGATGGTGTGCATACTTTTAGGTATTTCACCGACCTTTTATTTCTTTTTAAATAAAAGTGAAATGGATTTTGGTTGGGATTGAACGCGCAACCTTCCACTCAACAGACGAACACATTACCACTACACCGCGGCCACCCGGTCTATGGAGACGAAGATTCAACTAAGATCTATTCGACTTGTAAAGCGACATGCCACTAGTCAAAGAAAATTCGCATTTGACGTTTATGACGGCTATGACATGTAGAACGAATGGACACCAATACTCCGAGTATTCGATTCCCAGCCAGACGTCGGACGCAGTAGATGAAGACCTCGCTTTAAGTAGGGCGCACATGTAGAAACCAACCTCAACCAACATGAAGTGCGCAACTAGAGCAGTTAGCTAAGGACCGGGCTAATTTGAGGAGCATAATGGTTGGGACCCAGGTGCATTCCGCACTGTAGCGCCACTTAAGTAAGAAAGCAAATAAGTAAGACATAAAAGACGGAGCACACTATACACATTTTTTTAACAGCAACCAAATGAAATGTGAAATTCTGTCGAAGTTAAGAATGAAATTTATTTTTTGTTGTATATTGTCGCTTTCTTCGCAACTCAATTAAGCCAATATAACCATTTTTGAATGGGTGCTGATCTGGATAGAAAGTTCAGACCCATCCATTTTCTACATCTCTACCGTTAGTCGTGTTTTTATGGCGGTATGATGTTGGGACTTCCTGTTTTATGTCAACTTCGAGCGCCTAAGTTCGAACCAAGACCTTCTGCGCGACAGTTCATCGCACTTTATCGCGCCACTGAGCCACTGGTCGCATCCAGTTTGATTAATGATTTACATGTAGCTAGAATATTAAGGGCAGAGCACAGTTTGGCAACCTCAACCGCCATATAGTTCTCTGCATATCTCTTTGACTCTGCACCCAAAAGAGGTAAGTGCTCTGCCATCGCTTTAAGAAATAGTCGACATCGTGGGCAGATTTTGATGTAAATGAGATGGATCCCGAGAATTTGATTGCCGCTTACCTGTAGTGAAGCTAATATTCTTAATGAACATTACATTACAACTCAGCCAGAACAAGGCTTCTTTAACTCCAATGATTTCCGCCTAGAAAATACTACAAGGATGGAGAAGGCGAAAGGATTTGCTTAAGTAAAGCATCACGGAGCACATATCCAATCACTCCAGATTCTTTTCTATCACTCCAAAGCTGATACATCGTTGAATTTGACAACAGCGTATCTTAGCTTTTCCAACCATGTACTGGAAATAACAAAGGAAATGCGCTATCATGTGATCTTTAATCTCGTTCTGGAACAGATAGCGACTAGTTTTGTAGTTCCGAATGCATTTACAGCAACGATGAACATGCGAAAAGCGTTGGTCTTGTGGTTACCGTGGGGAAATATATAACCGTGTGCTGAAGCAAGATCTGGATTCAATAATAATAATAAAAAAAGATTCTAAAAGCCAGGTATGAAATAAGTGTTGATCAACGAATAAGCATTCACCCTTTCGAAAAAAACAATGTTTAATACATTGCTTTGTCTGGATGATAACATTTGCTCACGTTATTTATCAGCTTTAAATTCAGAAACATGCTATGTAAACATTGAGAGTTGATAATATCACACTGACAAAATTACCCGTAGTGTAGTTATGTTATTTGCCGATTTGCGCTACAGTGATATTGTTATTGGTAACATGAAAAAATGGTCCTGCCACTCTTAACAATATTTTTCAGGATGTTCAACTAACAGAGGGTCGTTATGTCCAAAACTATGTAGAATGTTACTTTCGATTTTAATGAAATAGTACATGGTCTCTAATATCAATTTTTTTAAAGGCATCCATTTGCCAATTAAGCAGATAAAGGGTCTGTTCTCGTAAATATTAATTTCACAGATTCTTACTCCCACAAAAATTGCGTACGGGATTGGTTTTAATTAAAAATCAGTAATCAGTCGGGTATATGATAACTTTGAAAGGAACATACAAGCTATTTCGTAATTTTCAGTCCACTTCAATAAGCACAAATCCCAGTATACTGTATACCCTCACTAAATGCTAAGCATCGGGAATCTTCTTACAATCTGCGCATACCAATTCACCGATCATTTAATAACACATGAATACGTTAAATCTAGTTTGCTTAGTGTAGTACATATTTTTAAGGCATAGTGTCTTTTTTACATTTCAAAATTTGTTTTATGATGAATGAATCCTTTCTAACAAACAATTTGTATGTGCTCAATATTATCTACGAAACCTGCTATTCGCAGTATTTTAAAACTAACGATGGAAACTTTAAATACGTTAAAATAAACACAAAACTTACCAAGTAAATATCAAGGCACAATTGGAGAACTCTGTCCACATATGGAAGGTCCTCGTACATAATTCGTCTACTTTGACCAGCAATCATTGATTTCAACAGCCTTGACGCCAATAACACAAATGTGGTGTACAAACCAATGATTCTATTAAAGCCAGCAAAACAACATACCGATTAGGAATATGACTTAATATTTCAAATAAAGTAAAAACTTACCCTCCTGCCGTCAGAAAACTGAATGTAGATGGGAACTTTTTGTCATTGAACGTGTACATGACTACTCCTGAGTCGCATTTAGAATACGGCAGCTGACTTAGTGTGTTTTTATAAAACGTGTCATTACAGCTCTCGCGAATCTCCCACCACACGCCATCACTTGTATCTTCATTATGCAGTCTTATAACTAATGGGCGGTAAACTGTCGGAAAAAGAAACCGCAATCAGTATTAATATTAATTAAGTATTGTTTGTCTATACGAACCTTCATTTTCTGGCATCAGCTGAGTGGCGTTCGTTAAATCACCCGAGTTGTGAACCTTAATGAATTTCGGCAAAAGATTCGGAATAACGACCACGTTTGTATTGCTTGGCGCATTCCCTTGAAGCATTGCTATCATCGCCTCACGCCCTGAAAAAGTTTCATCCAAATCGTAGGTGATTTCATCCGAAACAGTTCCTATGCCGCCCTTAGTTGGTGGAATACGGGTGAATGAGTATGTAAAGCGACATGTTAAGGTGTGGTCTAAACAAATCAAACAATGTATACAAAACCTAAGCACAAATTAAATACAAGCTCTTTACTCTTTATCAAATCGTCTAAAAGTCGTTCTTTATCCGGTGGTGATATCGCCCATAGAGACGGCGAGTTTCCTTTCAGTATAATCGCTGCAATATCACCCTCATCATAGTTGCTTAAGAACGTAAAAGCAGTTCGATTCTTTATGTAGGCGTTCTGTAAATTGCCAAACATTGTGCTGTCAAAGGAATATATGCTCTCTCTGTTATTCGTTGCATAAATTGGATCGTAGGGTCCAATACGAATGGTAGCCGACACTTCATAAGGAATGTTGGGTTGTCCGACGGCATTTCCCAGAGCAAACAAACATAATGGTCCCCAAATTGAAACCACTATCAAAAGAATGATCGATCCACCGACAGCAATTTTCGATATCATTGCCTTTTTTTGGGCTCGCATTGCGGGGAAGTCTGCCTCCATTTGTCGTCCACATTTAATAAAATAGATTTCCGAGAAAATATCCTCCATTTTCAGCCAGTCGAAAAGAGTCATTGTGGTGTCTGTACACACCCAGTCGAGTATCGTTCGTAGTTCGAATAAGAATGGTACTTGCATGTAACTAATAGGAGGTGCGTCATGTTATTAAATTTGTGTTCTAAAACTATACTATGAACTTACAATTTGAACGAAATCATATTCACCAGGGAGAAGCCTTTAGTTAGAAAGTTACCCAAAATACGCTTCGGATAGCCACATTTGATTTGGAACGAAGATAGGAGTAGATAGAAGCATTTAATGATGTAAAAGATGATTGGTGGCGCCAACGAATAGAAACTGCGCTCGGTGACGGCCGGGATGACAAAGAACATCCAAATGTGAATGCCGATCACAGAGAAAAAGTGGAAAATTATTTTGTTGACTAAAGCTTTTCTTAAATACAATGCGCGATCGATAACAATCAGGATAAATTGTACCAACAACATGATTAGGAACGGTATAGGCACTTTGTTTTCAACCAAATAAGTTTGGACACCGCCATCGCCTTGTTGTGACTGAAATGAAATAATAGGTTTTTTTAATACAGCCATGGCAAATAATATTTGATTACAAATTTTTAGATGTTATTTTGTTTTAGAACGAGAATCTGATGTCGAAAATATCAGGTACCAGCTGTACATAGAGGGGCCTAGTGCTGTAGCTTGTGTGAAGATCTGGGTATGATTACTAGCTAGGTCAGGTTAGGTTTAAGTGGCTGCATGCGATGCGCGTGCACACTTACATTATAAAGGTCCGTTGTGGTACCACGTGGATCTCTCGCCATTTCTATATTCGTTCGCCTAATTGAACCATTCAGAGCTAACTATGTAGCGTAGGTGGTTTCTGACATTGATGTAAGCAAGCTCACCTAGATTGTCGAAGGAGTACTCTTCCAGATGAAGTTTCTTTTTTACTAAGAGAGCAGGACAAGAGCATAGAAGGTGACTAACACTTTCCTCCTCTTCTTCGTCTAAGCAGCTTCTGCAGAAGTCATTGCTGAAGAAGCCTAGTCTTTTTGTGTGTAGGCCTATCGGACAGTGTTCCTGTAAGGACACCGATAATGTGCTAATTTTCAAGAAGATGGAGCGCTACTGTTTAATGTTAGGCCAGAGTTGTCTGGATATTTGAAACGTTGTGCCGTTTATCCATCTGCGGTTTACTTTCTTGGTTGCATGCAGTTTGATCTGTAAATTGCATGTAGCGATGGGCATACCTATAATATCTGCTGGCGGTAGAATAGCGAGGGTCTGCCTGGAAGGCCATGTCTGTCAAGCTCATCTGCCTAGCAATTCCCTTGTATGTCTCTGTGGCCCGACAGCCAAAAGAAGTGAATGGTAAAATGCTCCGCCATATCGTTAAGAAACAGTCGGCATTCGTGGCCTGATTTCGAATTGAACGAGTTTGCTTCCAGGGATTTGATTGCCGCTTGGTTGTCACTGAGGATAGTAATATGCCTCGTGGACATTACATTCCTTTCAAGCCAGGACAAGGCTTCTTTGATTGCGTGATTTCCGCCTGGAAAACGCTACAATGGTCGGGAAGGTGAAAGGATATGCTTAGGTTAAGCATCTCGGAGAAAACCTCCCCATCCACTGCAGATGCTGTTCTAGACCCATCCGTGTAGATGTGAATTGAGTTATTTGTTTCGATCGAATCCGACTCTCATTCCTAGCTAGCTCGCGGTAATCAGACAAATTATTCGAAGAGTCAATTGGATAAAAGATAAAACTTTAGCCCCTGTAGTTGTAACAGATTTATAAATGGATATGTGTGACAAAACACTGGTCTGGGTACTAACAAACCTGTAGTGCTGAGAGTGTGTATTTGTTTTAGATACACACAAAGTATAATTTATTTGCAGAAGTATGCCGTTTTGGCAGTAAGTTACAACATAAGGAAACATGGTACATTTTACGTGAATTATATAATTATGACCAAATGTTTGTGTAAGTAATTGCGTTCACAGTTATCCGATGATTTCTTTTCTATTCAATGTAGAGGCAGTCAAAGTACGATTGCTAAAAATTGTTGGGTAACGTGTAGCAAAATGCGGGGCTTAGCTGCGCTTCACTTAGAGACTTAGAGAAAATAACTTCGGTCGAAGCAAGTACTTAAAGTTTTCACGATACAAAGCACACAAATTAATTTAAAACCGATGCTTTGAATGACATTTGCGATGACAATCCCGGTTTCGGATAGAACGAACCCTCAAATGATAATAATGTTGAATCTTTAACACAATTTGACTATTTGACTCAATGGGTTTGAGAGTTGACCCTGATCTTTCAAGTTTTAATGACAGAAACCTCCCTCGCTATATAGTCAGCTTTAAATGGTTAAAATAGGCGATCGAATATATGGATGTCGATAGATCCATGTGGCACCACAACGGACTTTTATGATCTAAGTGAGGAAGCTTTTCGCGTGCAACCACTGCAAACCAACCTAACCTAACCTAGATGTAACGTTTTGACTCATTAAATACTTTTTCTCTTTCAAATACATATTAAGTAGTTGAAAAGGCTTAATAAATAATAATCCTTACCCCAAATGCAGTAAAACCAAAGAGAAGTACGAAAAAGTTGATAAAATCACACAAGAACATCAGCGCGTACACATCAGCTGGTAGACGCGTTTTGTGAACCAAATTGATGAAGAATTTTCTATACGACGATAGATATTTAGTTTTCCTAAGTAAAATAAAAAAATTAAATAACACAATGAACATTCTATTTAAATTAAAAAGCGCTTACGTTAGTTTCGTTATTCCAGCCATATATTCCCCAGAGTTTTGCAACGAGTTTGATTCCTGCGTATTATGATCATTAGCTATTTCAGTTCTGGCCAAAACAATCGCCTGTTCATCGCTTACAATTTCATTATCATCACTGAAAGTATAACAGCAATTTTAAACATTAAAAATATCGGTATTAGTATTATATACCACGGGCCATATTTTATGTCGGTATGTGAACATTTTTATATATAAGGAATTTTTATTTAATGTTGTCCCTTACAATTTATTTCTACCAGTTGTCAATACTAATCTTGGCCTTTATCTGCATTTTTCATCAATTCGGACAAATGCAACGGTATAGCTATGATTTCGGCACGAATGTTTGCCTCAAACTGCTTAATGGTCTGAGGCTTGCTGGCCTATACGTTGCTTTTTAAACAATCACACAAAATTTAGTCCGAGGGGGTCAAACTTGGAGATCTTGGTAACTTTTTTTTTACAACAAACGTCAAGGGAACTTTCGTTGCAGAAACCGCATTGTTTGACTTGCCTTGTGACATGACACACTGTCTTGTTGAAACCATCCAGACCTCTTGCACATATTTCTCATCGACTGCTCCGCCTTTTCTGAAGAAAAATAGCCCGCCTTTTCTGGCGCAAACAAGGGCCGAAAAAAACACTTTTGCTCATGCAATGGTTTTTCATGGATCTCGTGTGAATTCACCGTTCCCCAAATGCGCCAATTTTGCTTCCTAACGGCGTCAGAAAGTATGAAATAGGCCACGTTGATCATCATAAAATTTGATTCCAAAATTTAGGTACACATGTCAACCATTCAGACAACCATTCGACTATTTGATCGTATTCCAACCAATGTCTACGGTCGGTCTGTCGACTATAATATTTGAGTCAATTGCACCTTATGTATACGGAAACAAATGCAAGTCATCCCTCAAAATGCGTAGCAATGCCAAAATGCTGAGCGCGTTGACGATACGATACGACACCACTTCAACCAGTTCCAGAATGCGTATCTGTAGCTGGTATCTTGTATCGCATTCATTCAACTTCAAGCTACAGATTCACATTCTGTAAGCGCTTACGTCTTGCCTTGTTTTTAACTTTTGACTCTGCTACAAGCGTCAGCTACAGATAGGCATTCTGTGCCTCACTTTAATGAACGATCGATGTCGACGATTGTCCCGTGCTCAACAAAATTTGACATCAAACGAAGAACAGTACTGTCAGACGGTGCTTGTCGGACACCATATTTTCGACGATATCCACCTTGCTTAACACAACTGAAGGACTTTTTTTAATGCATATTGTCACTATTTGGGTGCGTTTTTCCGGTGTGAAATGGTACGGAATTTAAGTTTCAAAAACATGTCTACTCAAATCAACCGGTTGATGAATGTCAAAGTAATTCAATGTTTACACAGCAACATATAAAATGACTATGCTCAAAACTTACGGAATATTTTTACTCAAAGTGTCCTCCTTTAAGGCCAGTGCTCGTTCTTGCAAAACCTCACCTTTATATTCGGATTTCCACAACCCTTGAGACTTTAATACAAATCTACAAAATAAACACGTAAACGTTATAAGTATAATTGAAATACGTGTAGAAATAGATTTACCTATGGAAAAACAGAACTAACAGCAGCAACAAGTCATAGTTGGCATAGTTGTTGTTCAATTCAACTCCAATGATTTTCGCAGCTGCCAATGGCTGATTTGGAAAATTAATATAATTTGACCAAATCAATCTGAATTGGAAAACACATTTGATCAGGACCAATGCCTGCGTATATGCAATCAGTGTAACCCAGAAGGTTTTTGTTGGACGAGGCAGTGACAGAGTACCCCAGAGGAATACCATTAACGGTAGTGGAAGGGATATTATACTCGCGTTGATTACCTAGGGAATAGATTTACATAGCAATTGTTTAAACATATTTGTTTTTATACTTTTGCTTACCTGATTTATAAATACAACTATGTAGCAAATCAAATCGGTATTTGAAAGTATGGCGTACCATGCCGATATAAGGGCTTCGATGATGATATGATGGTCTCTGGTGGCGAAGTCTTCCTCGTAAGTGAAATCTCCAGCTCTGTAAAATAAGATTCAAATCAAAACTCTAGCGATTGGCTTTTGAACTACACAATGCTCCCAGATGTTAAAGGAGTTTCCATTCAAATGTATTAAATATCTTCTATGATTTTGGACAGTACAATCTCAAATCACAAACATGTGTCCTCCTTGCGATGCTAAGAGTATATGTATTATGTAATAAGCTCGATTGGCATAGTGAATATGCTCTGTTTAAAATATATTAAGTGTTGATATTGATGATAAAGTGGTAAGATCATGTCGAATTGTATATAAAACAAAAAATGTAAAAAAAGGATTGGATCTTTAAATCGTGATTATTTTTAAGTGAATTGATTATATTGTGAAAAATATTGTGAATTTAAGAAATATTTATTTACTTTACGATAACTAACATTCGTATTTCTAAACTCCAACATGAATAAATGCAGAGCAGCTATCTACTGAATTATTTAATTGCAACAAGATAGCTTTACATCGTTTATCAATTCGGGGATTAGAATTTAAAGATCTGTCTCAACTAATGCTTAACTTTAATGCATAGGTTTCACAAAGAGCATCGAGTGCTAATCCGATTTCATCATTTGTGAACCAATCATAATTCGATCGCCATACTCCGAAACAAACCGGGTTACATGGTCAAAATGTTTTAGAAGAGCAATTCTTTAGTGAGTTTTGTGCAACGTGAATTTTTTAAACCGTTTTCCAGGTTACCCGTTTTTAATGTGACATTTAGCAATGCAACTCTTAGAGACTAGAACAAAACGGACCGAAAAGCATAAATTATATACACGAAGGAAAGGGCAAAGATCCAACCAAGAACTGTCCATGCTGTCCATCTACAAAGGACTTGTCAAAAAAACTGCGCTTTGGAAGATTAAGTTAGGACATGTAGTGCGAATGGGTACCAATACTTAGGCTCATAGTCTTCGATTACCAGTCAGACGCAGCAAAGGAATACCTCGATTTAAATGGCGCCCACAAATAGAACTAACCTGAGCCAACTTGAAGTGTGAAACTAGTGGTAGTTAACTAGGGACCGGGGTAATTGGAGAAGAAAGGTGGTTGAGGCCGATTTTCATTTCGGAACGAAGGAAAGAGTATCGCAAGAGGATTGTTGTAAGTGAAAAAGAAAGCTGACTAAAATAATAGACCGGGATGGTCTTGGGTAAATCAAACACTTATTTAGTACAAGGATCACAATTGCTCATTGATAAAAACATGCCTGCGCAATAAAAATGAGTGGGGGACATTAACTTGTGGAAATCTCACCGAGACTACACTCACCCCAAGATGAACCCAAATGAAATTTGTGGCTACGAAAGTAGCGATATGGTCCAACTTCTGATGAACATACTGTTCTGCAAACAGATAGCGTTCATTGACATTCAAAGTCTGGTAATTATATCTTGCCGCAATAATGAATGATACCAGCGTTTCAGATCGCTTCAAACAATGTGTACGCGACGTTATGTCTACTGCAGTTGGTATTAATCGCACTAATTACCTTCGGGACTTTGTCTATCTCGGCTCCGCTTTTAACTCTGGCAATAACATCTCGTCAGAAATTAAACGAAGAATTACTCTTGCCAACCGCTGTTTCTTCGGGCTAAGAAGGCAATTCAGTAGTAAGGTCCTCACTCGAACTACTAAGGAGTTCCTATATAGGACCCTTGTCGTGCCAGTCCTGCTCTACGGCGCTGAAGCATGGGCCGTCTTAAAAGCGGATGAAGAAATCCTTGGTCGATTCGAGAGGGAAATTCTTCTAAAAATCTTACAACCCGTTTGCGTTGACGGGCTATGGAGACGAAGATTTAATCAAGAACTATACGAGCTGTACAGCGACATGCCCCTGATCAAAAAACTCCGCATTGGACAGTTATGGTGGCTAGAACATGTAGAACGAATGGACAATAATACTCCGGCTCGCAGTCTTCGATTTCCAGCCAGACGTCAGACGCAGGATCAATGCATTGCATCATAGTAATACGTTTGGGTTTTGGAACGCTTGATTAAGCAGTAATGCAGAAATAAAGCAGCAACGCATTACGAATTTTCAATCCCTACTCCAACTAATTCTCTTTACAACGGGAATTGGCTATTCCACTTCTAAATCATGTGGATTCCAAATGAGCTAACCAGTCTACTATTGCCTCTGTCATGGCAAATGTTAATCACCGTTTACGACACTTCACCTTTAAATATGAATAAGAATATGATGAATATGAATTCCTTAATTATTCGTTAGAGTCCCGAGTTATTATGAATGAGAAATAAGGTTTGACAATAAAACATGACTATCGACTATTGTCAAGTCTGGGTTCGATTCCCAGCCGTAGCAACACCTAAATGGTTTTTCAATGGCCCTCCTCTCGTGATGATATGACAAATCATCCGAGTAGTATGAATTACCAAGAAAAGCTTATCTAGAATTCGTCGTTCGTCATATAACAGGAGGTTTCGTCATCGTGCAAGAAGTACACACGCACACATGAATGAGAAAGCTCGGCCATGGGTACTAACGTGCCTGTTACGCCAAAAATTTGTATTTTTTTGTCGACTATTGTATGTTTCGATTAAAACGGCATAAGGACTCATTCAACGTACCCTGGTGAGAACATCGTCGCCATTTTCCACCATCCAGTTGTCGATACTTAAAGAGTAATTCGACAGTTAGTCCGTCAATCATTCAAATCCTTTAATCGAGATATATCACAGCCTTGAGGCAAATGTTATAACCAATTTGCATAAATATAACTGAGTTTCTTTGATACAGCGCTCAGTTTAAATCCTTATCTAATTCTAAGTCTCTAAAGAGTAGGTGCAAATCATCACAATCATAAGATACATACCACACCTTGTATAATTCTATCGGGTGTGGGTTAGTTTAAATGGCTTGCCTAATTATGACCCCATTTTACTACACATGGATTTAAATAATTATTTGTTGGATATCAGATTCACATCATTTATAGCTTACGTTGCTGATCTGGTGTGTAGATACCGTCGAAATTATTACCATTGGTTATAGCAAATTAATTCTTAAAATATTTATTTTTTGTTTCTAATGTTTAGTCATGGGTACATGCATGCCTGAAAAGCATCAAAATAACATTCACCATCAGGTGCTAATAACCGTTTATTCCAATGATAAAACTAAAATACAATTTTTGTAATAATTTAATAATAAACTTTTCTTTACTACCCTTGTATGCATCTCATAAAAAGCGCTACTTCAAATTCAAAATCGGTAAGGAGACATGCCATTTGTGGTTATTATGGTTTATGATTAACAATATGTAAAGAATTTTCATTCAGTCAAAAACATATGAACAAAAAATATGAAACAAAAATAGTTTTAAAAGCAAAACAAAATATTTAATGCAAATGCGACAGTGAACTGTGAATGATGTCATACCACAATCGTAATAAAGACGTAATGCAGTAAAGTGCACAAATGTAACCAATCTATAATTCTGATCATTTATATACCTGTCGACTTTTTCATAAGACCATTCTTCACTTAGGGTGCCTGTTTCGTCTAGTCCCACTTCAACTGAGGGAGGCATCACCCTTATACCAGGCACCCCACTTGATTTTCGCCTGTATAAAAGTGTGATTAGCCATTAAAAATAAAACTTACATGTTTCACACAAAAACTTAAATTTGTCGATTCACAATACATAATGACGTTTGTTTATACAACCATTGAGTAAATTGGGCATTACTAAAAATCATTATTAATGTTCAAAATTCATTTATTGTAGGTTACAATGGATGATTTCTAATTCAAAAACACCACTGTGCATTAAAAATGTAAGTTGAACATTAAGATAACACTGCGGTGTTATAAATTTGATATGAATATAATAAAATTCTTATACTATTAATAAATTTATTTCCGAAAAATGCGCGCCACGGATTTGATTTTAGTGGTTATTCAAAATTAAAATACTTATTCATAAAGCCCAATAACTATGTATATGAAGTTGAATTATATTTTTATATTATAAATGGACTGTTCGAAAATCTTAGTTTATAAAATATATACGGTGCAAAAATTATGACTTTTTTATTGTGAATTAATTTTTTGATTTTAAGATAAAGCTTGGGAGTTAACAATATTGGAAAAGATTACACAGCTAACTCAAATGGCCAATATGTGTGGAAGATTACAATAATGGAAATACTGGAATTTTAGAAGCCAGCCGGTAAGTAATGGTGGTGGGTAAACACTATACACTGATCGGCACGGCGTCAATCTGGCAAAGCCTAGTGTTGTAGCTGTGAGTACAGACCAATGGTAGTAATTTTACCTAGGTGGAGTAATCCATGATACCTACTGGTTTTCCGGGTATCGTCTAACCAGATTTGGCTTGCTTATATTATGTTATATTACGACGGGCTCAGTTGCGCGATGGTTAGTGCGATAAACTGCCGCGCAGAAGGTCTAGCTGCGGTTCCCAGCCGTAGCATCACCTAAATGTTTATTCACTGGCCCTCCTCTAGTGATGATCTGACATATCATTCGAGTAGTATCAATTGTCAAGAAAGACTTATCTCAAATTAGTCGTTCCGAGCCGTCATAAAACAGGAGGTCAAGAAGTACGCACAAGGACATGCTTGTAAGAAAGCTAGGCAATGGGTACTAACAGGCCTGTAGCGCCAAAAAATTGTATTTGTATTTGTACGACTGCGCGTAGGGGGGACGATTTAAAAAAAATCAATCAACGACAATCAGAATAGAACATATTATAGTCAAGCTACTCCGGAAAATTGAGAAATAAGATCATTAAGAATTTTCAATATTGAAAAAGAGACGGTTGCGAATGAATCTTTATGGACAAATAAAATATCTTTCATTAGCGACTTGGAAACTTCGAACTTTCAGTGTTAAAATATCCTTACAACGATTACCGAATTTTCAATGTCAAAATATTCAGTAAAATCAACATTTTCATCACGTTGAAGTTCACGAACTTCAAGAGCGAAACGACAATTTTTGGCCCTGATTCTGGTCCCAGTAAACATGTAATTCATAGTCTATTGAAAAAAAGTCAGAATATTCGTAGCTTGATGTTGCTATGTAGTGAGACTACGTTTTACGCAAAGTGTGGAGAATATTGCTGCCGTAGATGTGTCCGTCGCAAACGAGCCCAATCAGCCAACTTCACGGCGTTCTCAAGAATGGAGCCTCTCCCAGACTACATTATGGGGAATTTTGTGTAATGATCTTGGCCTAAGCCTTTACAAATATTAGGCTGACTCATGAGTTAAAGCTACTTGATCATATGAATCAGCGTACGTTCTCGAATTGGGCTCTGGACATGATGAAAGGATATGAACTGAATTTCATCGCAAAGTCATCTTCTCGATTAACCCCATTTTTTGTTAAACGGCTTCGTCAATAAGCAAAATATGCGTTACTGGACACAGGTGAGAGCCATTATGTGCTTCATGAAACAGCACTGCATCTGCAAAAGTTACTGTTTGGTGCGGTTTTCATGCAGAGACATGATGAAACGTTATTTCTTTCAGCAATTGCATGAAGTGGACATCAGTGATATGTGGGCAGACGGGAACAGTATGCTAAATGAATAGAATTCCTTCATCATTTTCGTGACCCACAATAAATGAAAACACATCTTTTCCGTTTGCTATGGTAATAATGTAAGACTTTTGTGAATGCTTAAAACCTTTTGTCAACTACACACTTAATTGGACCAACCAAAGTAGTTCCAGTTTAAGCCAGTCGATCAAATTTGTACACTTTATTATATTCTAAGGACAATATTAACAAAGCCACAATAGACTTCTACCATGTACATCCTCTTATGTAACTTTTCTGAACTTTATGCACAAGCTGCGCAACGATTCTAGCTTTTTACTCCAACTTTTGGTCAACGAAAGGAGAAGCTCACAATGGAGACATTTTTTCATAACCATGCAATGTCGTAAGTTTACAACTTATGAACAATTGTAAGTTTACGACAACCGATGTGGTAAAACATTATCAAACTTAGTAAGGAATTTTTCATTAATTAGTCGCTCAGTTTTTATTATTTGGCTTATTGCCATTAGTTGATTTTGTAATATTCCTAATCACCCAATCCAGTCACTTGACTATCGTCGAGATGATGATGTGGTCCATTCAATAGTTACTTCAGGTAACTGAATAATCTTCAAAACGCTGTCGACAATTCTTCAAGCGCTGATAAGATTTTTGATTGATTTGTGTAGATAATTAAAGCATTGTTCATGATTTTGGAGCGAACATTTTAGTGTATATATTTTTTTCTTGGCTACAAAACTTTTCAAGCATCGTATTACATGGCGTCCAAACGTGATCTGTCAAAGTAAAAAGTTGTCAGTATATTCTGACATTTAATCATGGAAAGACTTACAAACGCGCAAGGTTGCAAATTATTGAAATGTATTATCAAAATTCGTGCTCTGTGAAAAATGTGCAGCGTTTGTTACGACCATTACGAAAAGCGAGGAGGCTCATTTCTGGCTCATAAATAAACATAACTGTTGCATCTGGAGTGATGAACAACCACATGCGATAAAATAATTACCGATGCATATCGTAACAACGACAGTTTGGTGTGGGTTATGGGCTGGTGGCATCATCGGTCCATTTTTCTTCAGAAACGACCGTGGAAGAAACGTTACCGTCAACGGCAAACGACATCGAACCATGATACGCGACTTTTTTTTGTTTGCCCCAATTGGCTGAGTTGTACTTGGATGACATGTGGCCCAAGAGCATGCGATTTAACGCCTCTTGATTATTTCTTGTGGGGTTATGTAAAGTCGTTAGTCTATATGGATAAGCCGAACACAATTTAAGCACAAGATAACATAACACGCGTAATTCGTGTAACACAGACCGAAATGCTCGAAAAATTGACGCAAAATTGGACCTTCCGAATGGACCATTTGAAACGGAGCCGCGGACAACATTTACATAAAGTTGCATTTAAAAGGTAAATGGCAAAGGCCCATTTATCGATTACAATACAAATTTTAAATATTTGATGCAAATTTGAGTGTTTTATTCGATTTAAAAAAAACAACGATTACAATTCACCCTTGATATGCTAATTTTATATTTCAGTTTGTTATATTATCTTAATTTTAACTGTAGCCATTTTATTTATCAAAATATGTGAAAATTAAAATGAAATTAATAGGGTCATCATGGCCTTAATTACTCAGTTTGGAACTTTACATTGATTCTTAAAGATTTAAAAATATGTTTGCTTCATATTAATGTTTTTTTTTTAAAAATTTTCATTTTATACATTAACAATTCTCAAACTTAAATAATAAAAGTAACACTCACAATAGTAATAGAATTACGTAAAGCAAATTGGTGAGTACTTCCATTGACGTGACTTCTATAGATTTGCTTTGAATCAGAAGCACTAAGTAGTTTTACTACTAAGCGACTGCTTGCTTGCTTATTTTGACAGTAAAGTCATATAAAGAAAGGATAAGTGACATTTATGATTGCTGGTAGTCGTTTGCAAATAATCGAATCGAATAGACGTTTTTTTTTAACATTTAAAAATCGACAAGTTTTTATACATAAGATAGTTTATACTGAGAATAATGACATAAAAACATTCTGAATAATGATGTGTAGAAATGTCTAATTCACAGACTTATGTAAAGTATTTTCAACGCCCCCAAAAAATAAAGTGATATTTAGTAGGTACTTGAGTCGAACACTTGGAAAACGTTCCAAGATGTAGTTTTGAACTAAATATTTTAAATATAAAACCCCACAGTACCCCTAGCTGGAGAATTCAACAATAAAATAATAAATAAATTTTCATCTTACCCAGTTGGCCTTGACAATGAACCTTGACTCCCAGAATCCTTTCTATAAAACAAAACAAAAACTATGCATTAAATTTTTATTTTAAATATAAAAAATAAAGAAAAAGGAGAAAACAATTATCAGAGAATAGAAATAATAGTAAAGAATCTAAAAACTTCATCAAATAAATTTCTAGGTGAGAGGCCTTTAAGCGAGAATACTTGGACATACGTTTTAAAAACCTCTTCACTAGATGAAAGAAATTAAAGAATATAGAAACAGTATTCCAATTGAAAAGAAAAATGTTCTACCGAATGTTGTCTTTACCTAAAGGGCGCATCAACCGTGTCTATTTGAATTTCGTTGTTATCTAAAAGTGGTTGGTGTAATACAGCAGTTGTTGTGGTGTTGGTATCGTGTAATTCTGAATTTGATTGACTATTTAGTGCGTTTAAATTTGAAGCTTCATCATCACTAAAAGCAAAATCAAATAAAAAAAAACAAAAAGAAAAGTTTGGGAAATAATCAACGGAAAAAAAAGACACTTAAAGGGGTTTTAACATTTAATGTATATTAACATGCAAGGTCATTTTAAGCGACTAAGTGTTACGATTTAATGGTTTTACGAACATGTATATATACGTTTTTTACACTTGTAAACAAAATGGATCTGCTCTCCTACACATAAAAAATGGTCTGCAGCAAAAATCGGTTAAAGAAATATAATGTACAGGAACATAGGTAATAGCTTTGTTCAATGAACATTGTCATAGCACAAATGTAGCTCCTTTAAAATAAAACCATATTATCATGTTTACACTCATGAAACAAAGTGTAGAACACTTTTGGACAGCTTTTCGTTAAACTTATCTTATGACTTATTAAAGAAAGCTAATATGCCAATTGTGTTAGTTTAAGTTTTACAAATGATAATCTTTTTTTTTAAATCAAGGTTTCAGGACTTAAGGTAAACGTTCAATAAAGTGTGTCGGTTTTGTTTTAGGTTTCTAATTGCGTTGAATATTAACTATATTTAGAAAAAAACTAACTAATTCCATTTGATTTAATTTTTTATTGTATATACAAATATTTTAAACGATTTTGTATGATTTTCATTTACGCAGTAATATGATTTTCTGTTTTAAATTCGTCCCCCAAATTAAATGCGTTAAGCATTTTTTTTTCCGATTCAGAATTTGTCTTTCTTATGATATCTGGAAAAAATGTTAGACTTATTTTGCGAGAAATCATCAGTTGAACGACTTCCTTAATAACCACGCATAAGATATAATTTTTCTTTGCAAATAGCAAACCAACGCAAAGTATTTCTAAGTTTTGTAGGTATAAGGACAGAGAACTTATAATGTTTGAGATATTTCATATTCAATTTTGGTTCATGACAAAGTTTATGTTTCGCAACATCGTTCATACCAATAAAAAAAACAAATTTTTGGCGCAACAGGCTCGTTAATACCCAGGGCCGAGCTTTTTCACAATCATTCATGTGTGCAAGTGTACTTCTTGCACGATGGTGGGACCTCCTGTTTTATGCCGACTCAGAAGGCAAACTTGAGATAAGCTTTTCTTGTCAATTGATACTACTCGGATAATTTGTAGGATCATCACGAGCAACATCGTTCATGATCAATCTAAATCACAAGGCAGCATCAGAATCCTTATTGTGCTTTATCATGACAGGGTAACTAAATCGTCTGGGCGAAATAATACTTTGATTTATGCGATCGCAGAACCTGGTTTTGCCAAATGTTCTCTCAAGGTCGAATGATCGAGGATAAGTTTTGTAGTTCTGAAAGGAAGATGATAAATTATACAAGATATCAATAGTGGCACGTTCGGATCACAGCAATGTTCATGAAACACAAAGCATATCTGAAATAAAGACTTATACAGTGAAATTCATTATTACGGACAGCTCCCATAACTGGACGAATTTTAGCGTTTCATTAACAATCCCATACAAAATTAATTCCCATAGCCCGGACGCTCCAATAACCGGACGCGGACACTATATCCAACGTTAACCAAAAGAAGATAAACAAAATGTCAAAAAATCCTTATACCTGACTCGATTATAAAAGTGAAAGCTGGGCAAATAGCAGATATTTTTGGTTTCACCGAGTTTGCGCAAAGACGAGGATGTGGCTGCTGTAGAAGAGAGTGTGGGACTCATTTCACGAACATCAACTAGCCATAGATCTCAACTGCTCAACATGTTACGCACTAGTCCGAGGAGAATTCTGCACAAAGATATCGAATTGTTCGCTCACAAGGTCCAATTGCACCAGTAATTGAAGGTGCATGACCATCCGCTTAGTTATCGCTTCGCAGTTTGGGCCTTAGAAAAACTATTGGACCATTTTTCTTCAAGAATGAGGCTAGGAAAACGCAACGTTTTGGTCAACGGTGGGCGTTAGAGAGCCATGTTACCAACTTTTTTTTTTACTGAAATTGAACACATGAATTTTGTCAACCTCTGGTTCATGCAGGATGGCGTGACAACGTGACCATGTGTGGCAAATTCCTAAATCGTGTTATCAGCCGTCTTGAAGATGTCAATCGTCCGCCTCGGAGTTGTGACTTTTTTTTTGTGGGGAACCGTTAATTACCGATGTACATGTTATGCCAAAAATCCGAAATGGATTTGAGCATTTAAGGCCAACATCATCCAAGCAATCCGTTAGCTACAGCACGAAACTATCAACAGGTCTTGGAAAATTGGAGTGACATAAAGCGCTACTGCGAAGCCATCGAAGGCAGCTACTTGAACGACGTTGTGTTCAATAATTAATGGAAATATTTGGTCTTACTTATACTTAAAAAGCCATAACACATGAAAAAAAAAGTTTTGTTCATTTCTATTTGCCCCGCCCGTTGTAGTTAATTCGATTAAGAAGGATTTTGGAATACAATAGACGTTAACGACTCTTCCAAATTTATAGTGTTTTTATTAGTTAACAGATAGCAAGACACTATCTGGTAGCCGAAAATTACTATATGAAATGTTTAATATTAGTAAATTTATTAGTTATACAACTAAATGTCCGCGTTATCACATTATTATAATCGTATATTGCGTATACAAGGTGGCACAGAAGTTGTCACCCGATTATTAAAAAAAAAAAATATTTCGCCATTCATGTATATTTTTTTTTAATAATTAATACTTTTTTTTAACTACATACTTTTTTTTACAAAGCCTACATACTTATCCATGTTAGCTATAAAAAAGTAATGTAAGCGGTTGCAAATAATTAATTTTCTATACAAAAGAAGTACAAACAACTACAAACGGGATTAGAAATACCATTGTCAATAAAAACAACATGTATTTGCTAATAATAATATTCAGAAGATTGTCAGTTATGTTAAATATGTTTTTTAATGTAAATGGAATTTTTATGTAAAAATTCTAGAGCAGCGATGATGATTGAATTTGTGTATGATAAAAGCTAACAATAAAACCCTACCAAGCGTTTGGCAAAACAAATTGTATTGATTTATATAAATATAATACATCTATATGTACATATGTATATTATATCATAACGCCATAACGCACAAATACTATAAATTTTAGTAAGCAAAAAAATATATTCAACAAATTAAAACAAATGAAATACCTTAACAATTGCTTTTTCAAATTTGCAAAAGGTGTAGATACGTTGACGTTTACGGTACCCGCACTTCCATAGCGATCAAATGCTTTTGATTCCTGCAAAAATAAATAAAACACACATATTTTATTTATATGTAAAAGTTATTTTTAATTAATTAACAAATACCTTTAATAGTTTTTTTTCTTCAGCTAAGATCTTCATGACATATCGATAATTGCGGGAGAATCTATTCAAACGAATTACCACCGAAACCATAAACGCTTCTAGGAGACGAATGATAGGATTTGGTGGATCGATTTCTGTGAAAAAGTAAACATATAATTGAAAAGGCTTTCGACAACGTATGGCTAGAGGGACTTTTCTACAAGGTAACCACACTGGGCATCAGTAAACCCGTATATATTGTCGTTCCAAACAAGAAATGGCGTATCTGCAAACATTGGCGTTTTGAGATGTTTGGGGTGTATTATCTACCGGTCGTTATTTATCATCACCCAAAGTGCTAAATCTGTATCTCTCAGTTATAGTTTTATTAATACTTTCATTTTTGACGTAAATTATTTTCTTATGTTTAACGGAAAATACGAACAAACATTACCCGACGTATACGCCAATTAAGATTTTGCACATACGCCAATTCGTGTTTGGAACGACGATATGATTTATGAAATGCTTACGAGAAAGAATTTAGTTGTCAAATGTGGCAACGTAATTTCGAGTAAAGTCTTTAAAAATAAAAACAAAAGGGGACGATATTGGTTAACAGACACGCTATAGCGTACGCAGATGATCTAGGGGCGTACAAATCAGGTCCAGAAATCGAGGTCATCAAATTACGTTAAGGGATATTGCGATGATTGGAAATTGAAGATCTACTTCCAAACAAAAAGCAAAACAATTCTGCTTAGAAACCCATTGCTTAGGGCTACTAGCGATACCAGAGAAAAACTGGACAAATGTGTGTATCATTGGGAAGCATGTACTCTGGACAGCCGTTGTATTTTAACAAAAATGCAGATTATTGTATGGCCAGGACTAGGCTTATGATCCTAGGGTGAGAGTCATATGCTTCATGGCCCTCACAACAAAAAGTTACTGCTGTTGGAGAGGCAGTGTCTCCGATCCTGGTTAGGATTGTAGCGGACGCCAGATTCCTAGTATATAAAATATTATCGCAACAAGGTCATTTAGGTGATTCGAAGGCATGTCTTAAGGCGACGGCTAGCGACAATCTTCGGGGCTTACTGCATGGAGAGCATAGCCTTTATTTCTCCAGAAGCATTCATTTGAGGGTTAGTTCAGGAAGGAAATATACACCTTTGGTATACCACCACCACCAGGCGAACGGGACAAGCGGCGGGTAAGTCGACTATGCTTTGGAGCTTCTTCGCTTTACCACGGCAATATCAGATCGCGATAAAATTTATGGTGAAAAGTAGTGCACCGAATTTTGGTGGTCTTCATTTAAAGAGTTTCTGCACTCACTCAGAACTTTTCGGACTTTCAGTCCAATTCTTAGTCTTAATAATATTAACTTTAAGTACAAGGTCCAGACGAGGCTTGTCCACCATATAAAGGCAGTAACAAAAAATGTCAGAGATAAGCTTAGAGTGCCGCCAAGGGCCAGTAAGTTAGATTAAGTAAACACATGAGTTAATATATTAAGAGAAAAACAAAATATATTTTTTTGTTGTTGCCATTTAATGTAAATAATTTTGTAAGCCCAATGTAATTTATCTGCATATAAAGATTAGACACAGATATAATTAGCAAAAGAATTTGTCTATTTATTCGTACGAACAAAAAATGTCTTCACACTAAATAGAAAATAAAACACGATGTCTGCCAGCTTAGAGAAATCGAAGAGTCTTGACACAAGAATTACAATTGCAATTCTATAAAAAAGCCAAACTACAGGCAGCTGGGCCGCTGGCTTCACAGAAGAAACGCATATTATAAACAAAAATGGACACCTAGTCACTGATGCGCAGAGAATCGTAGATGTATTCAGGCAGCATTTCCAGCAGCTGCTTAATGGGCGTCATGTCGAGAGAGTGATAGGGCAAGAAAGCAGCCTATTTAAGTCAACAAAGAGATAAAGCTCCCTCATAGCATTGAAGAAGCTGAAGAACGACATGACCAATAGATTGTCTCACAACGACAAATCCTAATAAATATACAATTGCAGTGAAAAGATTAATTTCCATGAAGCATTGACACATAGCCAAAAAACAATAGAAGCCATAAAGAATACTTACAAGAACGAACTTTAGGTATGTCCCAGAGGCTTACGAAAATGTTGGTAGATGGCAAAAGTAGTAAGGAATAATTTTAGCCACTCTTAATTCCCTGACTAAGATCCGATGGATCACTATTTCAAAGGGTTTCAATCGAGTAAGAGCCTGACAAATCCACAGCAAACTGACTTCCTCAAATATTTAGCACCTGTATGAAAACGACGTTGAGAACAGATCTCTACAAGAAGTGCTGGATGAATAGTTTCTTATGCTTATATAGGTTTATTTTGTAAATTGAATCTTTGGCAAGTTGGTGCTAAAACAAAGCTTTTAAATTTTAGCACTAAAAATATTTTTATTTAAATTTTGAATTAATTGTGGTTTTACAGGATCAATAATATTTCTGAAGTATTATTTGTCATTCCACCCAAATGGAACACATTCACTTCTTTTTGTTCCAAGATATCATTACCACCCTCACAGTGGTGATTTGAATGACAGAATTTTCCAATGACTTAACATCGTGTTCCAATGGTAGTCTAACTGGACTATAAACGCGGGGTGCCACAAGGACCAATTCTCTCACACGCTTTATTTTTTGCGCAACGTTAGCGTTAGTTCCAGGTCCTAGTTTTTTTTTGTGTTTAATGCCCAATCCGAACAGCTGAGTTGGGATATGTTTTCTGGACAACTGATACCACTCGAAATGATTCGTACGATCATCACGAGAAGGCCAGTGAGAATTCATTTTAGGTGTTGCTGCGGCATTGATTCAAACAATTATGATCGAATCGATGATGGATGTCAGTGCGCTTGGATTGAGAAGGTTAGAAAACTTGTGTCAGACTCAATGGATCGGGAGCCCGTTAAGCAAGCAAGTAAATACCACAAAATCCCTAATTAAAACCATACCACCAGCATCTAATCTCAATGACCATCAAAATCGGCCCCAACTGACGGGCTGAGATTCTCTCGCCCACCAGCAAGAAACTATTGGTTTGATGAAGAATACCGAAAGACGCTTGCAGTTAAAAAGGGGCATATTATGGGAAAGCTGCAAGTAAGGATGAGAAATTTTATAAAAACTTCATCGAACAGTGCGGCTTTAGTCCAGAAAGTCCACAACCGATGAAATAAAGAAGCATTAGACGGCATTTGTAGAGGAGAACTAAACAAAGCCATGTGTAGTTTTGCTATACCGCCCAAGTCGCCCGTCTGTGTAGGAAGACGACAGATGACGCTTTCCCATCAAGGGCATTTCGGACATAGAAGGCAATTTAGCAAATTAAAATGTTTTTAAACTTACCATCTGTGTCCTTATCTGTAACATCGGCACTGTCTGTTTCTGTTCGCTTCTTGGATTCGGAAGGCTCCTCATGTGACGATACATCTTTACTCGTCGATGGTATTTCTGTTTGTGTTTTGAGTTTTTCCGATTTTGGCTTTTCGGTTTTCTCATTCTAAAAGAATTTTAAGAAAAAGAAATATAGTAAAATTACAAAAACAATATTAAACAAAATACAACTCGGTTAAAATATTGGTTTGTACAAATTTAATTGATTTATGGGTAATTATTACAATTACAATTATTGCTAGCATTAAAACATTCTTTTTTCAGTAAAAAAGTTGATGTTGAAGCAGGGTGTTACTTCAAGTGTACTTTTTTTATCAGTCTTGCAGTTTTTGTGCATCTACTTTATAAGTTAAAGGAAACATGAATTGTTTATATCAGGTGCTTCATCAAAAATACGGTTATTTGTGTCCAGTGATTAAATTAATTGTTTATTAATTATTTTATTGTATTCAGCATGTCGACAGTATTTTTTCTCTGACGAAGACAAGAGAAGTGATATTAACTTATATATTAAAATCAGGTTAAGGGTGCCAAAGAGAGTAAAAAAATATTTAAAAAAAAAAATTGTTTTGCACGAGAGATGTATGCAATAAAACAAACTGATATGTAGAAGATACATAGTCGGGTGATACAACATTGAATTTCTAGTTTATACTTGTTGACCAACTCACGTCATCTCCTGTACAGCAGTCAGGATATACCAATGGATCAGATATCACAGATGCTCTCTGTAAATCGGGTTCCACACTCTTAATGCCCATACGAGATCCGGGTGCTGAGGCATAAGAACGCTGACGTGAAAAAGACTTTTTCCGATCGCTGGTGATTTCTTTACAAACCTTGATTTTTTTTGTCGTTATGTTTTCGATTCGGATTGCGTAACGTAGATGCGATATTTAAGTTGATTTGATAATTTAGATTAATTATATAAGTAAAGGGATAATTTGTAATTTTGTTTGTAAAAAATGACTTGTGCTAGGGAAACATTTCAGAACATGGTATTTTTTTTTGGATGTACGCGTACCCGTCCAATTTTTAAATCAACCCAAAAATTAGTTTTGAAAAAAACAGACAAATTGGGAGAAACAGGCAAAAACAGTAAAATCGAAAGGCCCAAAACTCACACCAACAAAATGTTCACCTTTTTCCCGTGAGACCCTTTTCAAGAATATACTCACTTCGAAGAGATTTTTTCTGCGCGTCATTTTCTTCTCGCTTTCGTCAATCTTTCCTTGATCCTCAAGGAAGTCAACTTCATCTTCAATCAGATCCAATTCGAATTTCTCATCCATATCGTCGAACATGTAGTAGTCACCAGCGCGAATAGCTGAAGAAAGAATCAGAGAAGAACATTGAAAACAAATATGTTACATGGATTGTGAACTTTTCTTTTAACCCGGGTTAAATAATGAATACTTGTTTCTACACAGTTATACATCACTTTTTTTTAAATGAAATTACACAAAATTTTAACTAAAGCAACACTAAAAATGGTCAAATGCACATACATGTTAAATATTTTTTGATTGTGGAACTACGAATTGAATCAACTATTTAACAATTAAAACAAGTGTATGATGAAAAGTTTTTTTTCTAATATGATTGCTTACTAAAAAATAAAATGTAAATGCAAATGTTAACTTAAAAAAATTAACGAAAGTGAACAAATACTAATACTAAAAAGGGAAGGTGTTAGTAGAATGTTATAAAGTTTAGTACCGAGTTTTAGGTTCACTTGAAATACATCATAAGAATGCTAAGTAAAATAAATAATTACGTTCAGCTTCATAAATATTGAGTTAAAAATTTAAACAAAACAGTGCAAACTAAAGTTCCAGATGAATATCCCCACCTATTCTTATGTGGAAATCCTAAACAACTCCGACGGGTGTAAAGCTGTTCACGTATTGGTTTTTCAAAACAACTATTTTTATTCTCCTATTTAATTACTTTTCTCGATTTTTTACTAACTATATATTATGTTTAAATTTAATTTTACTATATAAATTATTTAGTTGAGTATTACTGATTTTTTACTATAAATATTGGCATTGAAATGAAGATAAAACATCGTAGCAGTAAAGAGCAGAATGGATAGTAAGACCTAATCACGATCATATTGAGTTTGACTATTTTGTTAAATCGAACGAAAACTAAATACGATGCTTGACAAGTGCATGAGGCGTGAATCGTTTCGAGCTTCATACGAAGCGGAATAAATTACATATATGAATGGTTACCAGGTGGCTTAGATTGTTTAATTGTCCAGTACGATGATATAAAACAAGTTGCCTCTTTACCTAGCTGATGCCTCTTGGCGACCGCTGGGTGCCAAGTTACTCGGCCTTTGACATGGTATAAGCCCCTATGTTGGCGGCAGAAAATGAGAGCGGGGTAACACATGTTCTTATACTAAAACACATCTTCATTTTCCAAGACAGGAGTGGTTGCGTAAACAGATCCAGTAAGGATGGACCAACCTCGATGAGCTGCTAAGACATATTCGAACAATATGTCATTAAGGAATCTGATGAGGCAGGCTCCTTGAACAAAGACGATCACGGATGAGCGTGTCCCAGGAATATCTAAAAAATTGGGGGTTGTGACATCAGAGCAGCTTTTTCACCACGTATACGAAAAACATAGAACATTTATTACAGCTATCAAAAGCTATCAAAAGACGGGGATTCGTTGAAACAGTAATCAACTTTAACCGATAAGTAATCGCCTCGATGTGATCTTCCTTAGAGCAATGTTTTGCAACATCAGCCTTATATAAGCACATTCCCCAACAGACGAGAATGAAGATACTATCAAAGGGGAATTCAACGAATTTCTGGACGGAGCCTCTGTCCGTAATGCGATAGGAAATAAATCTTACTTGGGGAATTCAATTCTAAAATCGGAAAGAAAATATCTTCGGCGAGTAAGTTGGAAAGCACATCCTCCACAAAACGACAACAGATAATGGCTTCTGACTTGCAATCTTTGCAGCAGCATGTTATTCTGTAATCAGCAGTACTGGGTTTTTATGATTTTGGATCCACAAAGCAACCTGGCGATCGTGGGTGTACACAAACATCGACTCTGACCATTTTTCTCATCGCTTCAAATTCAGAGAACGGTCAGATGGGAATAAACCTACGAATAGTGCAAACCAAAAGTAGACTGCGGAGACATTCAGAGTCTATGTGGACTGAGAGACTCCCCGCTGTACATCTTTCTTGAAATTAAAACTCAACCCCTGAAAAGATGTCCGTGTTATGATGATATTTGCAAATACCAAAAATAGATGGCAAAGGAGCCACGTATCGGGTCAGAAGGAGGAAATAAAATCCTGCATAGGATAAAAGAGAGGAAGGAAGTCGAAGAGTCTCGCGATAAGAAGAACATTACGGTCCAGTAGAGCAAACATTTGCACATTCGGGATAAAAGTATTGATCACATTTGTTTCGAAATAGTCTATGTGGCGATTGATATTTCGTAGAGCCTGCGTTTCTAATTTAAAGCCAGCTGCCAGTCTCTACAAAATAACATTGGCGACCTAGTGATTCGATGCTATTTGCGTGTAACGAAGCATATGGGATCTAAACTCTTATCTCGAAAGTACCAATGTTTGATCTACCCGACCATAATCTTACCAGGTAATAAGCTCAAAAGCGAAGCTAATTTAAGGCACATGGGAATAATCAATTTTTCATCGATTTGGTTCTGTACGCGAGGAAAGCGAATGGAAGAGAAAATGCAAAAACTAAACTGTCTATAATTCTCAAAGCCAAAAAAATCTTCGAATCCCAACTTTCAGGTTCGAAGTTACAATGAAGACAGATTCAGAAAGCTTTTGTAGTGAATAACTGGAAGCATCGTGCCCAGGATCGAGCAGGATGGAAGTCTGCCTTACTTCAGACAGAGAGAACGCGTTAAGAAGTAAGCTCCGAGAGGAATCCTTTTTTATTGTATATCGCTGGACATGAACTCTTCTAACTTACTAGTCTGCTTATCATTAGTTCAGTAAAACTTCTACTTCTAGTGTCGACAGGTCTCGATGAAACAGCCACAATCGGCCGATAGGAGCAACCGATTTTTTATCAGTAACCAATCCCGAAATTCTTATTCGTATTAAAGGCATTGAGAGCAGGAGTGGCGTAACCCTCATTTTCTCAATTTTGAGTTTATTTCACCATCAAGACGAATAAAAATATTTTATTCGATGCAAAAGTGTCACACAATTGTGTTATACTTTTCGTTTTTCATTTTTTATTTAAAAAATAAATCAAATTATGCGGATTAATTTTTGTGTAAAATTTTTAACCAATAATGTTTCAAGTGTTGCAGTTTGGGGTTACGCCACTACTGCTCTTAGTGCCCCATTTAATAAGATTGTCATACTCATAAAGTGATATCCTCGTTCGTCAAAAGGGTGAACAATTGATTTAACCACACGAAAAAAAATATGAAAATGTCTGAATAAAAAATAATCTAATTTACTGATATTATCTTTTAATGAAAAGGTTGTTTAAAAACAAATTATTAAAAAATCTGAAATATAATTAGCAAAAATAATAATAAAAAATAAACAAATTCTCTATGGCGTATTATTTGTCAAACATGAAAAAGCTTAATTTTTTGATCATGTATGTGCATTTCTATAACGTATTTCTATCTATATGTTTTTCTGTTTTATGGAAATTGATTGAGATGAGTTACAGCCCTATGACGCTGTTGTAAATATGAAATATTAAAGAAAAAAAAATAACTATAGGTTTAAATATTTCTTGGAGTTATGTGAAAGAAGTGCCAGAATAGCTTGCAAGTTTAAATAGATGAGAGCGGTTGTCATTCCCAGAAGAAAGTTTTAAAGTATGAATTCATTATTTTTTGTTATTGTTAACTAGTTTTATTAATTGTTTGTGCATTTCTAATACTTGCTATGCCTCCTACATGTGCTACGTGACAGATACTATCAATGAAAATTGTGCTTCATTCTTTAAGTAGCAAATACAAATTAAAATAAATAAAAAAAAAACTATGGTAACAATTATTTTTAATTGTTGAAAAAAAAAACAAAAAATATAAAATTGAGGTATTAATTGAAATAAATGTTTAAGAGGGTATTTGAATTAAATGCATTGAAGTTAGACTATGTTATTTCAAATTTCTGTTGTACATGGTGCATTTTATGTCCTAATAGTTTTGAAGGAGATATTTAGCCTTTGATTAATATAATGTCTGTGTTTTTCACAGAGGTATATAACTTTATAAGCACAGAAAATTATTTTGGTTTTATTAGCTTGCAGATTTTAGTTTTTTTGTAAACTATTTCGGATTGCGTATTATAAAGACCGCGCGAATAAAATGTTGGACCATTTTTCCATCAGATTTTATTTTGTAAATTTATACCATCACAGAAACATATATAAACAATTTTTCAGTAAAATAATATATAAATTTGTAAGTCATATCTCTGTGCGAATAATGTAAATTGTGCGATAGCAAACTGTACTTTATTACCGAAATAAATATATCTATTATATATATATCTATCTATCTTTTCCATATCCGGCTTTATTACTGTAATAACTCACCAAATAATGACCTCAATGCCGGTAACTGTAGCTGGTTTGTCAGCACGAGTGCCTGACACCACTAAAAAGACTGAATTTAGAAGCCTTTAGGACTCGCTCGGAGGGTATGTGTGAAGACCGTGTATAAATGTTCGCACATCTCTATTGCAACGGTGTGGCGTATTTTAGGGCGTGATATGGCTTTAAAAGCGTATAAATTACAGCTCATTTAAGAACTGTAGCCGACTCACTTTTATCTGCGGTTTAATTTCGATTTGTGGGACTTGAAATAGCTTTAAATTGATCCATTGTGTGGTTATTGGAAAATTGCTTTTATTGAAGGAGCTCAATTTCGGTTAAACGGCTAATAACCGTATATAACGTAATAACCAAAGCTGTAGTATTTGGTCCAGTTAGCAGCTAGAGGGAATCCAACAGTTACCAACGCAACCCCAAAAATGCACTGTTTAATGCGCAATTGTAGGACCGTATTTCTTTTAAAAAAAAAGAGTGGAAGGAGCGCGTGTTACTGCCAAAGGCAATCGCCACAAACCAATAATCAATTAATTTTTGTTGCCGAAAATTGTAGACATTGGCGTAGTTGACATGTGGTTTCAACAGATTGGCGCTGCATGATCATCATATTCGTTTTGAAAGAAAAATTCTCTGATTTTGTAAAAATCGCAGAATTTTGCTTCATGGTAATGGTGCAAATGGAAATCTTTTCCGACAAAGCGCAAGACACATCGGCAGTTTAAGTTCCATTTTTTTTTTTGCATCTGTTCTTCGACATTTGTTCTTCGCCGAAATATTTTCAAGTAAGCAAAATGTAAGCAATAAAATAGTTTTGGAGAAGTTTTTGTAGTTTTTTTTTTGCTTAAAACTGATGTTTTAGGCAAAATTTAAATGAAAATCGAATCGTCACCATGCTCAGCATTTCGGCGTCAGTGGTAGGTACCACATTGCGGAGCATTTTAAAGGATGATTTTGATTCGTTTCGGTATAAAGTGCAATTGACCCAAAAAATATTGCCGGCAAACCATCCACGTCGCTTAGAATACGTTTGTATGTTTGGCCATAAACCTTATTTTTTAAATCAATTTTTGATGACCGACGAGGCTTATTTATCACCTACTGGGGCGCTTAGTTTTATTATTAAGATCATTATTCGAAGTATTTTGTAAGGGGGTATGCAAGCGACAACAGCCTGAGCTTTGGCGCTTACTACCCCAATAATATAAACACGAAGAATATGATTTTTTCGGGATTTATACCACTTCAAGAATTTATTTACATCATATCATTAGGGTAAGTACAAGAATGTATTGGTATCCTGGAATTGTACCACTGTCAGCGTAACGCGCGAGACAAGCGGCTGCTAACGAGCTCCTTCACATAAGCACGACGATATCGGATCTTGACAAAACCGATAGAGAAGGGCAGCGCACCAAATTTTGGTGGCTAAATATTCAGGAAATTGATTTAGCGTTATACAGTCAATGCAAAATTATTTAAACATTGCATTGATAGGACTTTAACCAACCTAGAAATCGATATAACCTTTGAAATAAGAAGTTTTCTCATTTCTAATGTTTGCAGTTTTATTCACACAGTAAATAAAAAAAAAATAATCAAATTCCAATAAGTAACCGTTAAATTCAAAGAAAAAAAAAGTGACACAATTATTCTATGGATGTGAACATCGAACAGAGGCAAAATTATTTACACAGTAATGGTTCTAAATTTCTTTAGTTAAATGATATTTTGCGTGGTGTCCAATTATTGCGCTCAGTTTTACAAGGTCCTAATAGAGAAAAGTTGTACGAGATGCCCAAAACAATTGAGCTTTCACTTGAAAAAAGAGCAGCCATTGTTGCAGAGTTCCAGGGGGGGTGTTTCGGCAGTGGAACTCACTAAAAAATGGTTGTACGGAAAACCATTTATAATAAAACTACTAAGTTGAACGAATGTGGAAGTGTTAAAAATAAAATTGGTAGAGACTGAAAAAGGGTAACATCAAGAAGGGAAGATGCTAAGATTGTTCGCTCCTTCAAAAACAACCCAAGTGAAAGTGTTAAAAGTGTACTACTGGACAAAAAAAAAGATCGCCAAATAACAATATAAGTGAGAGAACATTGCGACGAAGATTAAAAGAAAACGGAATAAATGATTACGTTAACAAGAAAAATCCGCATATAACACCCAAAAACAGGAAAGTAAGGCTACAATTTACAAGGGACCACATCAACAAACCGCCATATGGGTGTAAGTTTTATTATTCCACCCCTAATATGAAGGCCAAGCAACCCGTCACTTAATCCACACGACATTCCAAAGGAGGCAAGATAATGATATGGGGTTGCATATCAAATAGTGGAGTAGGTCCACTTGTAAGGTGCTCCGATAACATGAAACAGTCATATTATTTAAACATTTTAAATGATGTTGCACTGGTTGCTGGTTCAAGATAAATCGGGAGCGATTTTATCCTTCAACATGATTTTGCGCCGATACACACCGCCCGGAACATAAAAAAGTATTTGTCAGAAGTGGGTCAAGAAGTTTTAAAATGGCCCCGCAAAGTACTGACCTTAATATAATAGAGAATCTTTGGCACATTGTAAAATCTAAAATTCCTGAAAACATTGGCAGAACTGCAGACCAAACTTGGAACGAGTTTATAACGGCTTGAAGTGCCATTCCAGTAGAGCAAGTTCTAGGCTTAATAGACTCAATGCCCAGACGCCTGGCAGATGTTATTGCGGCAAAAGGAGGAAGCACAACCTATTAAGTAGTGTGAGTCGTGTCAAGTTGCCATGTGTTTTTTATTCAGTATTCATTGACATTACATCACGGATAGAATTACATTCGAACCCGAACTCGAATAGGCTCTCGAGAGACTTGCGGAAGATCCAATGCTTTGGACCAACATTTTGTTCAGACATGCATCCCAGGGTTTATCCATTAAAAAAAAAAAAAAAACGATTAAAAAAAATACTTATGTTATGTCTTGTAATAACTGATTACTTAATATTTCTATAGAAAAGTTTTATTCACACCAGGATAGTGAAAATACTTAATCCCCTTTGAATGCTTATACTTTTTCATATATTAGATGGCAGACAATATAATAGATAATCAATAAAATTTCGTCGAAATAAAATGCACCCTTTACAAACTTTTTACTTAAAACAAAACAGCTTAAGAATATATTTTTAGCAATTGGTTTAGTACCTAAACTTTTTTCAATATAACTTCCTCTACCCTCATTCAACTTAGACTTTAAAAAAAAGTGTAAGATAACAAAATGAAATAAAAGAATGCAATGCAATTCAAACAATTTCTAATATGTTTTTTTTTTAATGCCGGGTTACTAGTTTTGCTGAAGAAACTCGAATAAAAATTAATCAAAATAATTAAATCGTAAGAAAACTCAAGTTCTTGGCACCACAGTTTCCCTTTCACTAGCAATAATACTTTTTTTTTCAAACTCATTCGATAGCAGTTTCTTAGTCAGTCTTACTTTTGTATATAAAGAAATTATAATTTTCGAGTTTTTAATAATAATTTCATTAAGAATTTAGTTTTAAACAAAACACTATAGTTTTAAATATATTATAAAAAAAATTAAAAATTAAAACAAAATATTCATTTTACCCTGTGGATGATATTTAATCTCTTTCCGTTTTTGAACTCTTGGGCCAGGAAGAGGAAAACCATGTTCTATAAGTAGGATATGAGGAAAAATAATTAAGATAAGCCGAAACAAAAGGAGAAGAAAAATAATAATCTAAAAAATCAAATTATAAAAAAATTAATTCAAGATCATATAATTCCCATGGTGATTTTGTTCCAGTTTTTAATTTGTTTGTATTATTTTTTAAGAATTGTAGTCAGGGGAAAGAAAATTTAAAAAAAAAATTGTAAATGAAATGATGAAAACTATAAAAGAATTATGCAAATCAGAGTATACAAGATGGATATGTGGTGTTTTTTTTTTTTAATTGTGAATCAGTTGGTGTATCGTGAAAAATGGTCTTTTTGCTAAAACATAAAATATTAAGCAATTTGTTTTCTATACAAAATAGCTGGATGTCAAAGATGAGACTTTGCAAATAAAAAAACAAAATTATTGTCTACATTTAATATTGGAACATAAAGTTTGTAGGCTCATAGAGTTTATCTCTTCTACAAATAATAATTGTTCAGTCCTCATCTTGTTTTAAAATATCGATGTTATTAAAGAACTCAACAAAAGTGGGGGAAAGTCCTACTTATGTAATTAACCGCATTAAACCGTGAGAATGAATCAGTAGAAGAACTGATGATTTAGTCAAATTACCTGTGCTCTACTGGGTGCTACTGTAATTTTTTGTTGCAAGGTTGGCCATCTGTTGGTTTCTGTTTTAATCGTATGACATTTTGATGCAAGGGTTATTCATGCAACGTCGTAAGTTTACAACGTGCGAATGATAATCAGTTCTATAGAGGTATCCGTTCAAAGAATTTTCGAAATGAAAGTCAATTCCGATCGAACTCAGTTTACCATCGAAGTACCCGATGCGGATCAAAATAAATGAAGCATACATTCGCGTACGTTTGACAATCTGTGAGCTGTGTTAAACAAATATTTGTTTTAGCGCTATTTTCGAATAAATTCAACGCGTAGCTGTCAAAAGTTGTTCACTTGCGATCATGTTTTGTTTTTGTTTTTGTTTTCCCGGTAAGGGTTCTGTATCTTGCCCTCAATTAAGAAATGCGATGTATTTCGTCGGCAGATCTTCTCGAAATGAAAATCCGAACGGATACATTGGTTCAAAATTATCCGATATCGACCAAATCGGTAGGGGTGAATAAAGGTTAAACTCTAATAGTCGGAAGCAATCGTAAGCCAATGTCAAAATTCTGCGTTGTTTTCTTCAGTACTGAAAATTAATTAAAATGCCCATAAAAGACTTTTGTGATTAGAAGCGATGATGGTAGTCATACAAGATGCGGGGAAAGAAAATTCATAATGTCATAATGCAAATTGGGTCCCATTTTGTTAGAAAAAAATATGGGCTTCGTTTTTTACGGAAATTTATTGTTTACGCAATCTTACTTTGAAAGCTTTTCCTTATAGTTCAGACCAGCTTCATATTGAGATAAGGTATAAATGGAACAATAAAAGTTAATAAATCGCATCACTTTGGACAAATATAGCTCTTAAATATTTGTAGGATTTAATGCAGAGAATTGGATGCGTTATACATAAATTTTGCGGAAAAAAGTTTTGACTATATAGGTAAATTTTTTTCTAACACAGCTAGTTCTTTAGGAGGAAAAGCAAAATTATACAATATTTCCATGGTAAATTGTGGACTAGAGCTGCATAAATACACTCAAATATTTCGGCACTCACTGTACTCATGAATGATACACGAATCTTCTGGTACTACATGTTTACAATGAATAGTGAGTAAAAGAGTTTGTAGGCTTGAGATGTCTAAGCAACAGTCACGTCTTTCTTCACTTTTCCCACCCAGTAGGTGGCGCCGTTCTTTGCAACTGTAGCGTAGAAGGTAACTGGTCCTTGGTAGCTCTGTAGTGCTTGCCATTTGATTTTAAGTTGCTTGATTGGGGCATTCAGTTTTTTGTGTGTTAAAGTGTTATCAATGCCGGAGCAGGAAAGAGTTTGGGATTGTCCGTCAGCCTTGAAGCTTCCTATCAGCTTGTTGTTTGAGGTACGTGCTTGAATTGCAAATCCAAGAAATTCATCACCGCTCAGAGTAAGTTCGAGCTGTTGTCCAGACTTTACCGAGGAACTACCGGAAAAGCTGTAGGGTGCTGCGTCTGTTTAAGCTGGAAGACCATGCTCTGGAGTAAGATCGTTTGTGCAGACTTTATCGGGAGCTCCAGTAGAGTACGACCACAGCGGGGCGGCTATGACGGCAACGAGGGCAATATAACGAAGCATGCTTTAAAATTGTTTAATGTTCTTGTTGCAAACGACAAAGTAGTAATGATTGTTCAAGCTGACTTGCTGTTGGGTTTTTATTAACCTGAGTGAGTAAACATTTTTTTGACTGGGCAGTGTATGAATGTTTTGAACATTTCACTGCAAATGAATGAATGTGAGTGAATGTGGCGATCGGTTTGAATGAATGAGTTGTCAAGAGAGGACAATGTAAACCAAACAAAAATTCGGTGTATTCAGTGTGTTGGTTTCAGGCAATAGCAAAATTATTTGTTTGCACTCGATTTACGTTCGTAAAACAGCGTATAATTATTAAGAAATGGCATTATAACGAAAAAATGTGTCTTTAATATATAAAAATAATACATATGTATGCATACAAGTAAATAAATACATCATATCTTTGGGAATACATTACCTAAATAGTTGTATGTATGTAATATACACTGAATACAAAGAGTGTTTTAAGTGGGTTGGATGACTACAACAAAGTAAACCAACGAACATTCATTTCATTCATATTCATGTTTACTCAATTCGTTTCGTTTGAATGGTATGAATGTCTCACTCATTCCAACATTTACATTCATTCAATTCTTTATAGAAAATGGCGAGAGCTGATTCATTCATTTTTGGCGTGAATAACTCAAAAGACGTTTTGTATGCATTCATGCAGCTCTCTATTTTGGATAATATCAGGAAATTGGAGAAATTAATATATGCTAGGTCTCTTATTTTTCTTAGGAAGGCAGAAGGGAGCAACAATACTAATCATTTTTAAAAGGGTATTTGCAGCTATAGCCGAAAAAAGACCAGGCCCCAAACGGGGTATTGATAATAAATTTGATGCACTACTTGTCCAGATCAGCCAACTAAATTCGCAAAATCTGGATCTGAAACGGTTCAAAAATGTATTTGCTTATTAGCTCCAAGTATGAAGGATAGGGTTTACTAAGGCGACCATTGCGTTAATAATCATTGCAATTTTTCGAAGACGGAAATAGTGAACTGTTAGCAGCTGTTCACAAGCACACACCCTCAGTGTTTGTTTGCTGTTTTCACATACATGGACGTTTAAAGCTGCTTTCACACAAAACAATACATTTTATTCAACTAACAAAGGCACCATAAAGTCGACATAAGAAATCCAACACTTCATTTCAGTTAAATAATTTTTCATCGAGGTAAATTTAGAGTACAATTTGACAGAGATTTACAAGCAAACCTCACATAAAATGATTATCCAAACAAAAGAATTAAATAAAATGTAAAATAAAATATTTTTAGATCAAAAATACGTGACTTATATTTAAAACAACAACACTACTACTCTACCAGCGACTGCAAGTAGTTTGGAAAAGAAGCGTTTTAGTGTTTCTTTTCTAAATATCCAACTACTTGATTAATTTGCGAAAAAAAACGTAAATCTTGTCGGTGAATAATAACCGATTTCGATTTTTATTTTTATTGTAAACTAAACTAATTACCACTCAGTGATTTTTTTTTTGGAAATTCATTGCGTGTAGTCAGAGGAGAAGAGCAAAAAGAGAAATAACATTGTTTTCTAATTTCCTTTTCGTTTATATTTATGTACACATGTTGTTTTAATTATTTTTATTATTAGTATATATTTACATAGATATAAGAAGAAATAATTTTTATAATTTAGAATTAATTTACACTCTGCATGTGAGGTGTGTCGCGATGCTCGCGATGCACGCGAAACGTCTGCCATAATTGATTCGGAATAAAAAAAATCCATAGGACCCCAACTGTTGGGTCGATGTGACATAGACTCTTCGGGTGCTGATAAATTGCTATATCGTTGGCGATTAGCACACTCATCAACTGCGTAGGAGGCGTTGCCCATGCTTAGATGTCGGCGATGGAGAGATTTTTGTCGAAGAGTTACGGGTACATCTTCGGTGACCTGGAAAGTGGTGTTTATACGGGAATATAGGAGGTTATCCAATTTTAACAAGAAACATAGAGCGGAAAGTAGATTCAATAGTATTCATATTGATTCATCCTAAACATTATTTGCAAGCCTGGATATATTGCAGAATTTTTCACAGTTTTTCTCACTCTATAACTTACTTCTACCGAACATGACGAATAAAGTAGATTCTCTGGAGCAAGGGGATCATCGCAAAATTGTTAAATTGTCCAAAATCGACTTATTTAAGGAGCAAGGATTAACCAGACGTGCTATTGCTATAAAAATTTGACAAAGTTTTAATGTGATCTACTTCTACTTCAGTAACAAAGAATCGTTTGAAGGGGAATAATAAAAGGGCTGATAGAAGAGCAGTATTGCGATCTGCTTCAAATTCCTGCGACTCAGCTGCGAAAATTAAGCAAAAAGCTGGTTTAACTGCTATTGTTTTCACAGTTCGACAAGTCCAATCATCTTAAACGAATAAAACTATGCGGTTGAACTTTTTGAGGTACAATATGAATTGGCAAGAACAATCGCGTTACGTGTTTTCTTCGGATGAGGAAATGTTCAATTTTGATGGACCTGATGAATTTGATGACATAAGAAAAGGCGAACGATTTTTTAGCCCGGCATCATAGTCGAGTAGGTAATGTTATGGTATGGAGCAGAAAGAAATTATTTGTTTAAGAACAAGAAGAAGAGAGAAGACAAGAAGAAGAAAACCTTGTTTTGTTGAATTCCATGAACTGCTTGTTGTAATTTCATTATTTTCACTTAATCAGTTGACGCAAAAATGTATTTTTCTATATGGAATGCTTTTTAAGATATCCAGAGAAAAAAAACGGTGCTTTTTGAATTATTCTTTTTCATTAAACCGTTAGCAGCAGGAAATGATGAATTCACGTACATATTTGGAATTAATAAATGAATGAATACCCTCGAAAATGTTGTGCCTATTCAGTTGAAGCGGAGTGTATGAACCTTCTAAAACTATAAAAAAAAAAAAACGCTGCTAAGTGCCTTAATGCCTTACATGACATCGCATGGAAGTTTAACTTTTTTGTCTCTGAAGGCTACAATTTTCACTTTCATACATTTCGGAGAATACTTATTGGAATGGAACCTCTATCATTTCAAAAAAGTCAGCACTTGTGAATCTAATTTTATGGAGCTTTTGATAATACTCCTTTACAAAATTCTACTTTTCTTTGTTGCCGCGAATTTTATACCCGATAACATATATTTAAAAAGACGAGACCCTCTAAACTGCGCCAACTACAGAGGCATAAGTGTTCTCAACATCGCCTACAAGATCCTATCTGCCGTAATATGTGAACGCCTGAAACCGTTTACCACCAACCTGATTAGCCCTTATCAGTGTGGTTTTAGGCTAGGAAAGTCCACAACCGAACACATTTTTTTCGGCAGATCCTGGAGAAAAAACCTAAGAAGTACAAATCGATACCCACCACATATTCATCGATTTCTAAGCAGCATACGACATGATTTATAGAGACGAACTATACAGAGCCATGTCTAGTTTTGGTATACCGCCCAAACTCGTCAGTTTGTGTAAGATGAGAGTTCTAGCTGCTCCAGGGTCGAAAAAGACCTCACGGACACATTCGATACAAAAAAAAAGGATTTAGGCAAGGGGATGCGCTGTCATGTGACTTCTTCAATTTGATTTCTGAGAGGATTGTGCAAAAGTCCCAAGCCAACACCAGAGGCAAAATTTTCCAAAAATCGGTACAACTACTGGCATACGCCGACAATATTGGCATCATTGGTAGGACTCAACGTGATGTCATAGCCACGTTTGCTCCGCTATTAACTCTGACAACAACATCTCGTCAGAAATTAAAAGAAGAATTACTCTTGCCAACCGCTGTTTCTTCAAGCTAAGAAGGCAATTTAGTAGTAAAGCCCTCACTCGAACTAATAAGGAGATCCTATATAAGACCCTGATCATCCCAATCCTGCTCTACGGGGCTGAAAAATGGACCGTCTCAAAAGCGGAGGAAAAAATCCTTGGTCGATTTGAGAGGAAATTTCTTCGAAAAAGATTCAACCAATAACTATACGAGCTGTACAGTGACATGTCCCTTGTCAAAAAAAAACTTCGCATTGGACATTTAAGATAGCTAATACATGTAGAACGAATGGACACCAATACTCCGGCTAGCCATCTCCAAATCTACAATTCTTTGTGTTGGAAAACCTTCCCTTTATTAATTATTATTATTCTTAGTTTAAGTTGTTTATCTGTTGTTTTAATGGTTTAATTTCGTTCATCATGAATATTTCAAAAGCTGTTGTTTTAAACAACCCAAAACATTTTTACGAAATTTGTCGAGAATATGTGTTAAAAAAATTCTACGAAAAATATGTCTGAACTCGTTAAGCGTGTCTACTTACTGTATGTTGGCATTCCCCTGGATAAAAATGGCAAGTCATTGGCTCCTCCTAATTGTGTATGTAAATCTTGTGTTGAATACTTATAATTGTGGAAAAGAGCCAAAAGTAGTGCATTTAAATTTGGAATCCCTACTATTTGGTGGGAAAAAAATCATCTACAGGAATGTTAGTTTTGTAGTCTGGACATAAAAAGCAGTACCAGTCAAAATCGAGCTAAATAGATGGGTACTACGTCTATGCAGCATCCCATACAACATTCAGTTGACGTCCCAGTTCCGTCGGTTTCGAATAATGACCACATATCTGAACCTATACCAATATGATTTAGAATCTAATTCATCAGATACCTCGGGATGAAAATATTCTGCCCCACATACATATAAAACTTGGTAAAATAACAGTTTGTTGTTGTTTGTCTTGAGAAAAAATGGAAACTGCTTTGGTTACATATCTCGAACATTTGCTCAGCTTACAAGGAAAATGATAAAATCGGTCAGATATCTTACGAAAGATAAAAAATTTACAGATTTGATGTCGGACCTCGAATCAAATGCTTGGACAGCTTTTGTCTCAGTGATTAAATCTAAAATCATACAATAATATAGAACTTGTAGAAGACCTTCTTTTGCAATTTAATAAATATGAGAGGAAATATGAGTGTTAAACCCCACTTTCTTCATAGTCACCTCGACAGGTTTCCCGAAAATTTAGGAGATCTGAACGTGGGGCAGGCAGAACGTATGAATAAGGTTTTTCGCGTCATAGAGGAGCTTTACCAGGGTTTCTAGGATACGCAATTGATGTCTGACTATTGTTGGTCCCTCATTAGTATTTTTTCTAAGTCTCCCATATGAGAAAAACTTTTTTGGAAAATAATATTTGACATAACTTTTTACTAACGTTTCTCTTCACAACTACCAGTTTCTTTCTTTCATAAATACAATTCAGCTATAACTCGAACATTAGATCTGATAATAGGAAATAAAAAAGCAAAATTTTAGTACAACAGCTAAAATATTTCAGGCAACAGATGTCGTGTAAATAAGTGTAAAACAAGTTAAATAGATTAAAACAAAATGACTTGTTATTAACGCAAATCTGATTTGGAACCAGCTTTTCGCGCAATGAAGAATCCAAGAATGTTTTATCAGAATAATACACATAATTATAACACGAGTCTTATAAATGGCTATATTGACAGTTAATGCATTCAAATATAGTCCCAGAGCCGTATTGAAAATGTTTAGGATGTCTAACCTGTGAAATTTATAATGTCAAGCCAACTTAAAGCTGATTATGGCGATTGAACTTGAATTTACTTACAAGTTTTCACAAACTTTTTTTGAGATTTTATTAATTTTTTTAAATTATATCAAATGATTAAAATAAATTTTTAGAGAATACAAATATTTTCTCTTTCATCCTTAAAATAGGATAAACAAAATCATACAAATCTGAAACGTAACTCTGGTGCGTCTAATCAAGTGATCACACTGTAGAAGAAGAAGCTTCCACTATGCCTATGAAGTTCATAATATTTATGAAAAATAGCAAACATATTTTGGAAGAATCAAAACACCTGATGATTGTTTGAAACGCTAATTGCATTAGATAACCTATGAGTTCTAAGCCTTATGCATAGAAAAAAACCTTTTGAAAACACCTACCCTCACTACTATTGATCTACTTTCCTCAGTAAATTTTGATAAAACTAAATTTTGAAAGAAATTCTCATACATCTTCAGCTGGGGGTGGAGGTGGTTTTGGTACTTCTATGTCCTTGTCTTGACACGTTTCCGAGACCGGTTCATTCCATGACACCGCATTTACACTCGACTGGCGACGGTGTTCACGCAATCTACTCTGCTGAGTGCTCGATATCACCGAACTACCTCCACTTGTGTTCACCATCAAACTAGTTTGTGGTGCTGATGTAGGCGCTAACAATCCAGAGACAGGCAATAAATTATCTTTGAAAAATCCTTTCGAATTAATCATTTCATTATTTGGCGCGGGGGATGGTGAGAAAACGGCATACGATCCCTCAGAACTGGCCATCTTATGTACAAGATCCGAGCCAGCTGCAGAGTCAAATGACAATCGATTTGTATCGAGATATCCGTCGAAAGAAATTGTCATCAATCCAGAACTGGGTGAATGTACCTGTTCAAAATCGGAATTCAGTTATTTAGAATTAAATGTTTTGTTAAATGCCACAACTACTTGAAGAGAGTTTCGGCCTGGAACATATGGCATCAGCCCACCATCTTTCGAAGCAATATCCGATGCGAATTCTGTGTCTTTCTTCTCACTTCGTTCTTCGTCGTCGACTGGTGTGTGATATCCGGAACCGGCACACGATAAGAAACTGCCACTGCGCAACATTGGTGGGCCATCCTCTACTTACAATAAATTAGTTTACTTACATTCAATGCATTGATACCAACAAACACTTTAAGTCACTTGTACCATCAAACCGTTTTGATGTTTAAAAAAAATTGTTTTCAAAATTCCCGTTTATGTATTCAAAGAAAACAAAATTGATGAAAGTGTCAAAACAAAAATAAAACACTCTCTTTCGAATACAAACAGAATGTGAAGTCTGCAAAATTTGTATTATTAGTGATTTGGGTAGGGGAATATGATGTACTTGGGAGGATGGAGTTTATAAGGTCACTCTTTAATGGACAGACAGGAACAAAATCGATAACTTCAAAACTAACCAGAGAAAGACTTTGTCAACCGGACAAACAATTAACTTACCATCAAAGTGAGTGGGCTTATCGAGAGGTCGCAACATTTTTTGTTGTGTAGCCCGAATCTTCTCCATTTTACGTTTGATCTTTCGCAAAACCTCTTGTTCGTGCTGTTTGCGATGTTCGATTTGTTTTTGACGAAGGTCTTCGATTATTTCCGCACCCCTGAGGAGGAAATTTGTTTTACAATACATAAATGACTTTATGAAGATAGTGCCTTACCTGTATGCCAAAATCGTATTTGCTTTAGTGTCGTTTATGATGTGACAGAAGTAATGGCTTTGGAATATCCTTAGCTGTAAAATAAGAAAAGCAAAACAAACCGCATCCCATACGAGCACTGACTGACTTCGCAGCTCCGGGCATCCATTGGTGGAGTCCTCTGGTTCACTTGGCGAGCAGCCATCGGCACAGACAATTCCAAGCATATGTATCAGCCAGCAAGCATTTGCTTGTAATGAGCTTAGGAACAGACAGCCGCCGATTTGTAGGAACGTTTTTATAGTTATATTGATGACATTGAATATGATCAGGTAATTCCATCTAGAACGGAAGAACAGAAGATTGATTTTAAAAGTTGAAAGTTACACAATTGGTTATGTAAAAATAAGTAAATTTTGTTTTTCTACAGACTACCTGGGCATCATAACATCATTCAGGCGGAGCTTATAAAAGAGATGTTGTCTGGGACTCAAAGAGAAAGAATAAAATATCTACCAACAGATCTTGCCAAATATGGATCTGAAGCGGTCTCATTATAAACTAAATCTGGTCTTATTCTCCTTGCGAACCGTTGGGGATGTAAAGTGCTAGCCTTACTTAATCAGCATGAGCAGAATAATTAAATCGACTGACCATGGTTGATTCTCAGGTTAATTCCGGAATGATGTTCAACTTAAGTAATTATGAAAGATTATAAGGCTGATATCGTCATATTTTTAAAATAAATAGTCAACGGCACTCCATGACCAAAAAGATAAACAATATCCTAAATAAAAACTGATTGATGGAATATAGTTTCATGGGCTGATCCTATGTGTTGAACAGCAAATGCCTAGGGCCTGGCTTTAAGAATGTTGCAAGACGCATAGGATTTATTCAGTATTCCAACAACATAACTTCGCTTTTAAGTTTAGCAAGTTTCTCAAAACTCTGGAAATTCAAACGCAACAAACTATACGTTCTCGAGGTTTGAACTGCCAATGTGCTCTTCAATGCTCGTCAATATGAAGGGTAAAATCCTTCTGCGATTTTGTATCTTCTGTTTCCACCGAAGGTACAGCTTATAGGGAATTATAAACCGACAGATGCTACCTACTAGCCAAAAATGAATACTACAATCCAAAACTACTGGTGAGCTTAAAAGGCAAAAAAGAAGAGAAGAACAATGGCTTTTCAGAAAAAGATAAAGAAAAGCGCGATCGAATGATGCCACTCCAGGGATGATGAACCTAAGTTAAACTAATGTTTTAAACGTCATTGCCAATGATAAAAGGCACAGCCAGTATCATGAGGTAGATACAACTTTGAGGTTCTTTGTCTACCTCGGGTCCGCTATTAGCTCTGACAACGACATCTCATCAGATATCAAAAGAAGAATAACCATTGCAAATCAATGTTTCTTCGCCCTATGCAGGCAATTTTGTAATAAAGCCCTCAATCGAATTACTAAGGAGATCCTATATAACACCCTTAAATCCCAGTCCTGCTCCCTGATGATTCTGCTCGAAAAATGTTCGGTCCCATTTGGATTGACGACCTTTGGAGACGAAATTCACCTGAGAACTTTACCAGCTTAACAGACATACTTAACTTAGCTAGGACATGTAGCGTGAATGGACACCGATATTCGGCTCGCAGAATCTTCGATTCTCACTCAAAAAAGGTGCGCACAAGTAGAAACCGACTTTAACCAAAAACTGGAGGCAGTTATCTAAGGATCGGTCTAATTTGAGCGGCATATTGATTGAGGCCAGGTACATTCCTGTAGCGCCACTTGAGTAAGTAAGTTCCAAAATATCGTCCAGGTGCCGTAAAATTGGTCTGGTAGAATTAGGTTTTGAGTTAGGAGTTTTAAACCATGTATTTGAGTTAGGTTTTGAGTTAGGAGTTTTGAACCATGTATTCACTAAAGCATCATCATTTTTCATGTATCAATCTACGTCAGATCTCTTTTACGGTACCATTTGTTATCCGAGATATATAACCTATGGTGTAGTGGTAATGTGTTGAGTGGAAGGTTGCGCGTTCAATCCCAGCCAAAATCCATGAAACTTTTATTTAAAGAAATAAAAAAATGGACCGTAGTTACTAATAAAAGTATACACCACCTTAAAAATTCTTCGAATTTAACGAACACAAAAGACAGTGACTCCCCGAAGTTAATTCGGACACCACCCATGGTGTCCAAAAAGTTGCAAAATGCAATGGGTTTTCCAAAAATGGCCATGGCGTATACGTACCATTTCTATAAATCGTGGTAAGCTCTCAGAATAAAGGATCAAAACACCACCCCATCAGCAATGAATACCTTTACAAATTCTTACCTTCTCAATATAGTTCTAATTGGCCGCAAATAGAAGTCGGATCCCTGCCACAGGAATATAAATGATCCAATCAAATATCCAATTGCCAGCAGATCTGAAATATTGGTTCCAGCCAGGAACACAACCGCCAGTGTAATCCAATAAAACCCACATAGAATGGCGTTCTTTATGATATCTAAGTAATTTCGTATTGTCGATAGGAAATCCCTTGTCGGATTCTCAAAGTCTGTATGTCCTAGGTTTTCAATATCCTTGATGACGGATTTATTCGTACCACCGGGATAGGTATTGTCAGTGTCAGATCGATTTTCGATAGTGAACACTCGCTTCTGTCGATTGATAAATAACAGCATAATAAAATCGAAAATCAGTTTATTAACGTGACTGTAGTTTAGGTGTCCAGGCAGCATGGCCCACTTTTGCAAGGCATCTGCGTGGTTCGAGTTGTTCCAAGGATATTCTAAAGCAATAACGTGAAATTTTAAATTCTGGAGAATGTTAAAATAAATACCTATGCACAATCCAGGTGGCAATCCTACTAATAATAAATACTCTAAAAATATAATGGTGGCAGTGAAGCACTGGAAGACGCTCCATACTTTGGCGCATGTTGATCTCTTCAACCATAACAGACCGCAGAGCCAAACAACGTAAAATATCGCCACCACATCCTGGCGATAGGTTATCAAGGAAACCAGCGTGATTAAGGTGCATTCCATTCCAAATTTATAGAAACCATAGTTGAATAAATATTTGATCATGCCTTCGAGATTCTTCTCAGCATCAGCACGAGTTACTCCTGGGAAAAGCACTTTCGGTGGCCGCTGGTCGGTTTCTCCTTGCATGGCACGCATTTGACTTTGGCGGAAGGTGACGACAGCATGCAAAGTAAGCATTACCATAAATATTATATATTTCTTTATCAGATCCATTAAACCGCCATTGACTGTGGCTTTTTGTAGGCCAAACCAGAGGGCATTGTTCTCCACGGCTTCGGTCGTGTTGCAGTCCACATTGTATCGCTCGTGAGAGATATACTGCACTTGATATACCATTTTTGTTAGTATGATGACTGTGACAACCAATGATATTATGCGACTGATGAATGTTTGCGCTTTGCTCTTCGATATGAGGCCGATGATGCAGAGGCCACAGAATGCTATATGCAGAACGCACACCTTAGGAGACGAGAATATGGTTATCAACCTTGTGAAATATTTTTTTTTTATAGAATTACAACTCACCTCACTCACGCAACACACGAAAGCACTTATATACACAGCCTTAATCAAGTGAAGCTCCAAGAAGCGCCAACAAACCCCTTTAAAATTTTTGGCAATATTCCTCGCTCTACTTTTAAATTCAGACACAGAGCGTCGTATTAAATCTTTGATCGATGCTTGGATTCGGTTTTTTTGAACTGAAGCTCCCGTCTTGAGAGAACTTTCCTTATCAGCGGCATTAGCTTCCAAGGAATCGATTGCTTCCTGAGATGATATGCTTCCGGTGTGATCTTGTGGTGCTTCTGTGGACTGATGTTGAAGAGCGGCAATAAATCGTTTATGGAAATAGTGCACCTGAATCACAGTTAGGATGACAATTATTGTCGGCGACACAAGGTGCAAGAATAAATCTTTCGTTTCGTATTTTTTCAGACCTATATCCTCTTGTCTGGAAAGGGAAATTTTTAAATTTAAAAATATCAGACATGGTTTCGACTGTTTGTAACTTACAATGTTTTCGATATATTCAGATAGTCATTCCAATACTGGTCGAATTTATCGAATTGATAGGTGTAAATCAAGGTTAAGATGGACATGGCGTAGAAAATCAAAAATAACCAAAAACCATACATGACTTTCACCCATGCTTTGGACGATGACTGGAATACGAGCAAAAAGAATAAAAATAGCGCCATATAGCAAATACGGAACCCAGTCATTTTGACACCAGTAATCGCGCACAAAAAGATGACTAAAATGAGCAGCCAAATCCACAGGCGTACAAGGAGATTCTTTATAATATCACCAGTTTTTTTAAGGAATTTAGATGTCTTTTTGTTATCCTGCGATGTGCTGATATCTGTAATGATAAAATGTTCGTTAAAAATATTTCGAGAGTGGTCAGAGTATATTTCTTCAATACAATTGATTTTTAGCGGTTAGAATGTTGAGCGATTCTTAATGATAAACGAGTATAAAATTGACATTGGATCCGGATAAACAATGAAAAAGGATTATTGATTTCTAAGTCACATACAATTCCCAAGATGCTTTCAACGTTGGTATGTACAATCCCCGTTAGGATGAATAAAGTGAAAAACATACATCTTAAGCAGTCAAAAAAAGGGCCTACACGAAGCCTAGCAACGGGATCAGGTGTGCATAGCCAGCACACGGTCAATCAAATTAATTCATTCATAATGACTTGAAACTGTCCAAAACTACTTGAATTGAGCGTTTCGAGAGGTAGATTCTAATCCATTGAAGAAGAGTATCGTCGATACCAAAAGCACGCTTTTTCGACAAAAGAGCTTGATGATTTTTTGCCTCAACTTTTGGTAATGGAAGAATTTGAAATGATTAATCATGTTAATATGCTTAATATAGTCATTGCAGACATTTATTTGAATTTAAAACGGTTTTACTCAGTAGGGTTGGGCTTTTAGTTATGATCGACGCCATAAATCGTTCACTCTAACAGCCTCTTTACATGTCGAGTCATACCACCCGTTTACCTCCGCTTTGATACTCTGTACCCGGTAAGGGATAAAGGATTTCATACCCAGGAGACTATCGAGGAAGCATAATGACCAGTTAAAATTATTAAAGAAACCGTTTAGAGCTTCCCAGTTGGCCTTCTCGTATTTAAGGAATTTGGTCTTTATCTGTGTTTGGAGTACGAGAAATAAGCTGATACGATACAGTGGTCTAACGTGCCTAGAGGCGATAATACATTTATATATTTATCGGGGTGAGATGCTAAAGACAAGCCGAGGTTCTTGGCGGGTTGACTGTCAATATCCGGAATGCGCTTTGACTCATTTACAAGCTGAGTTAAGTTCTTTACATCAGCAAAGATCTCGATATACCCTCCTTCGGGTGTTGACTGTCCAGGATGTCGAAGCCACGAAGCCACGAATTGTGTATATTGAAATCGCCCGTAATGAAAATTTCAGTGTGGGGGTACAGGGATACAATTCTTGAGATGGAGTCAGATAGCTCAAAAAAACTCGTTAAAAGTAGATTTGCTGTCCTCACACTTAGACTATCATTGGCTCGGGAACATGGAGGATATAAAGAGGTGCCACACCAGGAGCGATGTTCGCAAGGTTTATTATAAGTGTAAAACGTCAAAGCCAAGGATGCAAGGCTGCCGCAAATGAAGGCGTTCCCGCTGAGCTTTATAAAGCCGGCGGAGATGACCAAATTGATCGGAATTGGAACCTAAGAATCGTCTGACCGATTCATAAAAAAGGAGACCCTTTGATCTGCCCCAACTACAGAAGCATAAGTCTTCTCAACATCGCCTACAAGATCCTATCTTCCGATTACCAACATCCTGATTGGCCCTTATCAGTCTGGTTTAAGGTCTGGAAAGTCTAAAACTAATAAAATGTTTACACTTCGGCAAATCCTTGAAAAAAAATCCAAGAAGTCCAAATCGATACCGCCGAATATGACAGCATTTATAGAGACGAACTATACAGAACAATGTCTAGTTTTATACCGTACAAACTCGTCCGACTGTATAGGATGACGATGGAGAATTCTCGCTACTCCATTAGGGTCGGAAACGACCTCACCGAAACATTAGGCACTGTCATAGGACTTATTTATATTTATTCTTGAGAGGATTGTAACAGGATGGATGATGCTAATCTATTTTTTTGTTAACATAAAATATGCAAAACATATCTTACCACCAGCGGCCGCACTAACAGTGACTTGCAGAGGAGCTACCATATCAGCTATCGTACTGTGCCTTCTCCGTTCATTTTTCTCTTTGAAGAACTGTCTAAGGGTCACCCAAAACATAAGAAGAAACGACGTCTTAACTATCAGCGGTATGCATGGCTGCACTTGATTCTCAGAAGGACGCTCCAAACCAATTTGTTGTAAATTTATTCCCGTTGTCTAAAAAATAAAACAAAAAGGGAAATTCAAATCAATTTGAAAATATTTCAAAATAACACAGTTTACTCACATTGACACTTGAAGGTAATTCATCGTTCGTCAAATTCATTCCATAAATATATTGTGCAATCAACAACAACTCAGCATAGAGTACAATGAAAGGACTCGACCGCATCATCGCTTTTCGTTGGTTTGGTATCATCCAAAGGACATTTGCCCAAAGCAGAAACACAAATGTCAACCAGCTGTGGTAAACTATACTCCAAGCCTAAAAAACACCAACGTATTAAGCCGGATTGAGTATATTTTTTCGATCTTACCATCATCAGAATGTTCGTGAAAATGTAACTATTCTGATAGATGAATCCACCCACACTGACGATACCATAACAAATCTGATCGAACAGTGATGGTCCCTTGTCAACATCCGTCGTACTATCTAGCTGGTCTAGAGGAATGTCATTCGCACTATATAATTCTGGTCTTCGGGAGTCGGTAATACCCCCATCGATACTCCGTACGATTTTGTCGATTTTCTTATTACGTACCAACTAAATTTTTGGAAATTACAATTTCAAGTGTTAAGTCAGGTTTTCTGTTCCCAAATAAATATGAAAATCATTTCAAGCCAAAAGAAAACCATATAAACAAAAACAAACGGATACCAAAGCAAATGAATTAGTTTAAGTAGAAAATGAAACACACGTCTAGACTAGTCTACACTTAGGTGATTAGGATTAAACAAATGAATACCCGCTGTTGGAGAAATAATTTTGTTGTGCTAAAGATGAGAAATACACTAGAACTAGGGTGAATCTAAATGCTTAAAGAGTAATGAAAATTTAGTATAAACCATCAACCATTAACCAAGACAATGTCCTTATAAGTGAAACACATAATATAGCCCCCAAAAATAAGTTATTCACGTATACGAAAGTATGTAACACCCACGTGTACGTTGACGATAAAATAAAATCAAAAATGTAAGCATGAGAATACATAAGATTATATATTGTGACGATATGTCGACCGAGACATAATTTACAAGTTAAAATATTACTCTAATCAGATATTGTACTCATTTATATGTTATAAACGTTTTTACGTACAGGTGTAGTTTCATTGGGTTCGGCTGATCGTTGGTTTTGTTGCATTGAAATCTAAAGTAAAAGCAAATAGCGTAAACAAAAAACGTAAATATTGAAGAGGAAATAAATTAAAACAAAAATCATAAAAAAATTGGTTATATATATTTTTTTTAAACAATTAATTATACTTAATAATAGTCGTCGCCTGATGGTGGCATACAGGTCATCCTTAATAGCTTAAAACGATGCACACGCGGTAAAGCACAAGTACTGAAGTGTATATTCCAAGGTTTTTTTTTAAAGAGCATTGAAGCAGCGAAAAACTGGGAGAGTGCCTAGTGTGTTTGGTTTGTTTTGATAAAATGCCTTACCTAGGTCCCGGATATACACAAAAATCCGTGTGTGATATGCACTGCAACTCGTGGGAAAGAAGGACAAATGCGGGTAGCATTTGAATCCAAGCAATGTTACATTATACCTGTTGTTGTCTTTATACCTACATAACATAAACGTATGTTTCTCTGTTTATCCACTAGTGTCCTTACAACTCGAGTACTACTGCATTTACGTGATTTCTACTTGCTAGTAATGCGACAAGTGATGTTTGCGTGTTGTTAAATAAGGGAACACCACTGAGCTGCTTTAACTTTGACAACAACCAGTCCACAGGTAACCATCGGATATTGGCCTCATCGAACCGGATTCGACATGCTAAACTTATAAATGTTTGTGTTGATAACAAAATGAAAAACAGCGTCGCTATAAAAATTAAGGGCTAATGAACCCTATGGTTACGTTACGAATAACCCAAACAGAATGGTTCTATTGTTGACGAACGTGATAAATGGAAAAAAAGGCGTTCTTATCAGCACCGCGAATGTGAGAAGACTAAAATAAATAGAGGAAGACCTAAGCTTTTAAAAAGAAGGCATTACTGCCATCCAGGATATATGATAGATTTAGTATTTTTGAAAGTTCCTAGGGTTAAACTCGACTCGGAAAACAACCATGTTGCAGACACAAATATCCACCACACGACAGCAAATGCAAAATATAGTGAACAATTTTAATGTCGAAATACTGTATTAGTAAGAGACTTCCAAGTCCTTTGCAGCATCCGCATTCTATTATCAGTCGATTAGCACCATACCACCAGCATCTAATGACGAAGAAAAATGGAGATGCCATAAGATCGTCTACTGATGTTTCTAGCACCCACGAGTAAAAACCCCTAGTTTAACGAAAAATGCCGATAGATGCTCAGTATAGGTGGGAGTTACCATTCAACATTATAGGCAAAGCAGGAAGAGCAAAGCATAGAGAGGCGCCACTCCAGGAACGATGTTCGCAAGTTTTCTCAAAGTGTAAAACGTCATAGCCAAGGATACAAGGCTCGAACAGAATCTTGTCGAGATGAACGCCTGAAACCGTTTACCAACAACCTGATCGGCCCTTATGAGTGTGGTTTTAGGCCAGGAAAGTCCACAACCGATCAAATCTTCACACTTCGCAAGAGCCTGGAAAAAAAACCCAAGAAGTCCAAATCGATACCCACCACCTTTTCATCGATTTCAAAACCGCATACGACAGCATTTATAGAGACGAACTATACAGAGCCATGTCTAGTTTTGGTATACCGCCCAAACTCGTCCGTTTGCGTAGGATGACGATGGAGAGTTCTCGCTGCTCCATCAGGGTCGGAAACGACCTCACTGACACATTCGATACCAAAAGAGGATTTAGACAAGGCGATGCGCTGTCATGTGACTTCTTTAATCTGATTCTTGAGAGGATTGTGCAAAACTCACGAGCCAACACCAGAGGCACAATTTTCCAAAATTCTGTACAACTACTAGCATACGCCGACGATATTGACATAATTGGTAGGACCCAACGTGATGGCATAGCCACGTTTGCTAGTATAGAGAAGGAAGCGGCAAAATGGGTTTAGCAGTAAATGATAGCAAGACGAAGTATAATATGCTGTCAACACGAAAGGACACACAACATCGACGAATCGGACAGAACGTCACCATTGACAGATATAACTTTGAGGTTGAACGGGACTTTGTCTTCTTCGGGCTAAGAAGGCAACTCAGTAGTAAAGCCTTCACTCGAACTACTAATGAGATCCTATATAAGACCCAGATAAACCCAGTCCTGCTCGACGGCGCTGAAGCATGGACCGTCTCAAACGCGGATGAAGAAATCCTTGGTTGATTCTAGAGGAAAATTCTTCGGCCTTTAGCGACACTTGGGCAAGCAAGTATTGTTGCTAAAATCTTTTTGATGAGTTAACCGAAGTAATGTATTTTGGTATTTATTTATACGTACTAAAAATCAGGAAGTTGTAATGGATTTGAGCTATCCCTAAGGCTTTTCTGGAGCGATCTTTGCTGATCAAGTGTTTATGTTCTACATCGGATTCTTATGCGCCTTTTACATATTTCGAAATGACAACGAATTACATTTTTGGAATTTTTGTGAATTCTTATTTTGAGTGAAACTATATTCCAAGGAAAAATATCAATAAAGGAATTAGTTTCCCAGGAATGAAAATATTTTGAGGGAAAACAATCTTATGTCGGAATTTGCGATATAGCTGATTTATACTGTTTAGAAAGAAAATGTTAAAGTTTTCTATCCGTAAGCTATATAATTCGTGTGTTAAATGTGGAGTAAGTTTTATTTATAGAAGGGATATAGTATTAATTTGCTCAAATTTTATATCTTACAAAGTTTGTTTCAACATGCCGAAATCCAAACAAAATTTCTTCAAGAACAGAATTTTACTTAATCCTTAAGGCTATTATAATCTCAATTTAATTTGCAATGCCACCTTCCCATAAACCCATACAAATGCAATAATCTTAATGTTGGCCTTGAAGATCGCATCTATTTTAAATTGACATGCAAAACATTAATCGTGTAAAAAATAATAATAATAAAACGTCTATAGGGAGTTGCTTTCTTTGTGATACTAAAATAAATAGTGAAAGACGGCAATTCTCAAAAAAATGTGCCACACTAACTGATTACTGTATAACCTTATAAGGACCCATTTATATGGTTTGCCAAAACCGAGCGCTTGCATTTGTGTACTCATCTATACAATCCTGTGCGTGGGGACATGGACAATGGGCATACTTCACTAATGCGCGGTTGCTAACGCTGATTATATCTACCGACTCTACGGGAAGGTGCGATTAGGGGCCATTCGCCATTCTTAACCAATTTATAGATTCCAATGGGTTTGCGATTCTAAGTTCGTGTAGGGGATTAACCGAAAAATGTTGTTTGTTTGTGTTGATAGTTTACGAGTGTATAAGTTGTTTTCTGACAATATGAAATTACTCGTTCATTATTTAAAATATTGACAGACTGCATCTGATTCCTAGTTTTATGATATACATCTCTCGTATTACAAATTGTGCGGTATTGTCGAAGGTTTAGATCACAATGTGTTAAAATCCTTAAATTTAAAAAAAAAGTGACTATAGAACTAGTCAACGGGCTTCACAAAGACGTCGTTTAAAAGAACACTCAATTGAATTAGAATGTATGTGAATGGATCCACACGCATAAAAAAGTTTTCCTTATTGCTAATTGTTTTTTTTTTCACACAAAGGGGGATATTGAAGATGTTTGATGCAGCAAAGACTGATGATAAATCCATGGATGGATTAACTTCGATATATCGTGGACAAAAGACAAGAAGGCAACATTTATAAAACATAAAGAACCATATATGTAATTTTGGTATACCAACCCAAACTCATCCGTCTGTGCACGGTAGATAATTCTGGCTTCTTTATCAAGGTCGGCAAAAAACTAACAAAAATATTTGCTACCAATAAAGGATTTAGACAAGGTTATGCAAAATCATGTGCTGAACTTTAAAAACGATGATCCTAAGGAACTTTTTGAAATGTTCAGCGACATAGACCTGGTCAAAAAAATGCAAATTGGACGTTTAAAACGGCTTGAACTTGTTAAGCAAATTGACACCTTTCCTGCAGCTTGATTCCATAAAAAATAAAAGCGAGCAGAGTTTTTTTTAATGTTTCGGACGTCTAACTGAACCATTATAAACCTTGTCCTAGAGGTATCTAATAAATTATAAATGGCCCTCCAGGTTGGGTGTTGTGATTTTGGTTAACTACCCGCCCATGGAAAAAACCTATTGTTACGAAGCAACCTTTAGCCTAGGAAAGGACTAATTTTATTGCTTCCGGCCCTACTAAACGAAAAAAGACAACGAACTTTGTGTTTACATCTGGAATGTAAGATCATTAAACAGAAGAGGTGTAGGCGAAGAACTAGCGGAAGCCCAAAACTGCTTCAGTGCAGACATTACTGCCATCCAGCAATACAATGGGATGGCCTGGGCAAAAATAGGATGAAAAACTGTAACATCTAGTACGGACCGTGGTATACTGAGCAGAAACATTGACTATTCGGATGCGGATTTTTTGTAAAGCCAGACTTAGGCAAGAAGTCTTATGCTTCCAAGACCTTAGCGAACGCGTTGTAACAATTCGCATCAAGTCCACATTCGCCAACTTAAGACAAGACTTATTGAAGCTCACGCCCGACGGAGAAAAAAGATGATACAGCTAAAAATTGCTTCTACGAGCTCCTTATTAAAACCTATGAGCGGCTACCGAAGGACCTGATAAAATTGTGCTGGGGTCTTTTAACGCAAAGGTAGTAAGAGAAGACGTATTTAGCAGTATTCTCGGAAAACATAGCTTACACGACAACACGCCTGACAACGGACTAAGGCTAAAATGCCACAATAGCCAGCACACGGTTTCCTCACCTCAACGAACGGTCAACCAATTGATTGCTCCTAGACAAGAGGCACGCATCCAGTATTTTGGATGTCCAAAGAGATCGTCAAGATCTTCGCGCAAAGCGTATCTCTTAATCTCTCGACTACCACAATACCACCAGCATCGAATGTCGAAAACAATGGCCAAGAAGCCATTATATCAGCAAGAAACCCCTGGTTTAATGAGGAATGTCGGCAGACGCTCCCAGCCAAGAACAAGGCCTACAAAGCTAAGCTGCGGGTGAAGACGATAGCTGCCATTGAGGTCTTAAGGCAAAGAAGAAGAGGAGAATATCGGCTTTTCAGAAAGAAGAAAAAAGAGCAAGAAAAGCGCAAGAGATGCCACTCCAGGAACAATGTTCGATGCAAAGCGTCCGATACACAAAAAGGGGGACCAACTACAGAGGCATAAGTCTCCTCAACATCGCCTACAAGTTTCTATCTGCCGTAATATGTGAACCACTGAAACCGTTTACCAACAGCCTGATCGGCACTTATCATTGTGGTTTAAGTCCAAGAAAGTACCGATTATATGTTCACACTTTGACAGACCTTGAAAAAACCCAAGAAGTCGAAATTGATACCCATCACCTATTCATCAATTTCAAAGCCGCATACGACAGCATTTATAGAGACGAACTATACAGAGCAATGCCTACTTTTGGTATACCACCACATTCGATACCCAGAAGGATTTAGGCAATTCGATGCGCTGTCACGTGACCACTTTAATATGATTCTTCAGAGGATAGTGCGAAACTCCCGAGCCAACACCAGAGGCACAATCTTCCAAAATTCTGTACAACTACTAGCATACACCGACGATATTGACATCATTGGTCGGACTAGACATGACCCACGTCTGCTGGTATAGAGAAGGAAGCGCAAAATGCGTTAAGCAGTAAATGATGGTAAGACTTTACACGAAATTACACACAACATCTCGTCAGAAATTAAAAGAGGATTACGCATGCAACCGCTGTTTCTTCGGGCTAAGAAGGCAATTTATTAACAAAGCCCTCACTCGAACAACTAAGGAGATCCTATATAAGACCCTGATCATCCCAATCCTGCTCTACGGCGCTGAAGCATGGACCGTATCAAAAGTGAATGAATAAATCCGTTGTCGTTTTTAGAGGAAATTTATTCGAAAAATCTGCCGTTCCGTTTGCGGTGGCGGGCTATGGAGGTGAAGATTTGAACATAAACTACGCCAGCTGTACAGCGACATGCCCCTGGTCAAAAAATTCTGCCATGGACATGAAGAACAAATGGAAACCAATACTCCGTCTCGCAGAGTCTTCGATTCCCAGCCAGACGTCGCCTTAAGTGGCGCGCTCAAGTAGAAACCGACCTCAACCAGTTAGCTAAGGACCGGGCTAATTGGAGAGGCATGTTGGTTGATGCCCAGTTTCATTCCGGGCTGTAGCGCCACTTAAGTAAATAAGTAAACAAAATTCTTGATAAAATAAATTTATTGTGGGGTCTTCAAAGAACTATAGTCACGATAGTCACAAACCGTCCTAGAGATTGCGGAAAATTCAGTTACCTACCAAATGTTTTTATAAGCCAATTGCTAGATAAGTAGCATACGTAGTTGCAATACAAATAGAGACACATACAAAATTTAAGGCCCAAAAACTGTTGACTAACGAATGGACAAACTTTGCTTAAACAACGCAGCTAGCCATTCTGAGCCGATTTATATATATTATTCCTCTATGTTAAAAACTTTTTATCAAAAAACACCTATGGGATAGGTTGAAAAGGGTGGTGGTGAGTAAAAATCTCACGCTGCAGTGAGCACTGTGTCACTGCCCGCGATGAGAAACAGCCGAAGAAGATTTCTTGAACGATCTACAGGACATGTCAAACGTCTTTAGCGCCAAGATCATCCACTTCTGCAAAGGATCGGCTGGAGTGAATATCTCCTTCGGTGACGGTGAGTGAAGCAGTGAGTAAAAATCTCACACTACAGTGAGCACGCGCCGATGGCCATTATAATGTCTATAGAAGTTTTACTTATTGAAATTCCTAATCATTGATCATTATTCATTGATCATTAATAATTAATTAATCATTGCTCAAACTCCATACCAAGCTAGACCTAACAAATCCTTATTTTTCAGCCTTTTTGTACACCGGTCCATCCAAATTACCTTACCCCTAAAACATAATAATCAAATCCTATGTTTACACATGTGTTAACGTATATAAGCATAAAAATGTTGACACTCAAGAAATTAAAAATAAAAGTAAAAAAAAATGAAAACAAAATTATTAAGGCTTTAAATTAAATGTTAACTGTAAGTTATGCCTTACATTTAATCGCTGAGTCTTTGACCAACTATCCTTTTTACTGGTATTGGTTGTGCGTGTATTCAGTGACAATTGACGATTGATTTTAGTACCGTTTTCGAGTTGTCCAAATGCACTTAACGGTTTACTAACACTCTACATTTGTTACAATTTTAGTTTGTATGTTTTTTTTGTATTATTATTGATAAATTGTTATGTTATGTGTGTTTGAAAATTTTATTTCAATTGAATTTTGTAGTGTGTTTTGGCGAAGGCAGGCGCAAAGCAGCAATAAAAGAATAGAAAGCATGAACATTTTGTTTTATTAGTTAAAAAAAACTAGTTTGAGAGGAGAAAACAAATTATATAGAGACCATTATTTGATAGACCAGGTTAGGTTACAATAATTTAAGGGAACAAATCGAATTAGTAAAATTTAAATTTTGAAAAAGAAAACGATGTGATAAGGTGTTTTGGTATTGTATGTTTTCAAAACCTTTATCATTCTCAAGGATGTGATTAGAAGAATTTTTTTAGGTAAATCATTGTTATTTTATACAGAGAACTGCAATTTGGTTTTCACTTACCCTCACTTGGATGAGATTTTTCGATGTTAGAGCTAAGACATAGTAGGAGAAAAGCATCGCGATTGGACTTAAAAACGAGTCCAATTTGAACCAGGTTTCATAGAATATAATTCGTATGTCACTGGCGCAAGTGGATGTAATAAGTGGTTCTAATCCAACCAGTCTAATTGGAATGAAGAGTGATCATATTAAAGTTGTACAAATGTTTGTCAAAATGAAATATTACCTTGCAGAAAGTGTACTATTGTCAATATTTTGTTGCATCCAAGGCGTTTGGTAGGATACAACTGAGATTATGTGTAAAACTAAAACCACCATAACAAAACGTATCATTATTGCAAATCCCCTGAAAGACGGCAGAAATATGTTATTGTTTTATAAAGCTAGAATATGATGGAGGGACTTACCTTTGCAATGACTGGAATGTGGCCCAGTATGAACCCGATAGGAGGAAGAATAAAAAGTAAAACCCACCAGGAACTGACGGTCGCAGTACAGCAGCAAAAAATAATGTTGCTAAACAGAACATCGGTGCTGTAGAAGTTAAGAACCTTGTTATTAAGTCATTCAACGGTGTCATGAAAATTAAAAAGCATCTTATGTAATTGGTTAACACTCAAGCAATGGAAGGTGCTGCTTCGATCTAAGGACTCTATGCAATCAGAAAAAGGTCAAAAAATTCTCGGTGCCAGGACAGAATGACACAATAGCAAATCAAAAAGTATTCTCTATCCAATATCAGGGTGAATCCCAGTGGCTTTCAAGAACAAGATCATAATGAAAAACACACAAAAAGAAGCAAGAGCAGAACACTAGAATGAATGGTCTTTTGACGGAAATAAACGGCCGCAAAACAAATGTATAGCCCAAAAAAATATGTCATCAAAATAGCGGTAAGAGTGCTAACAGAGTGCTCTTACAGAAATCAGAAGGATCTCCGCCCGATCAGTCAATCTTCTTTTCTGCTTAAAAATTTGGAAAGATGAATTGATCTACACCACCGTACTAGTATAGAACCGACTGCACTTTCCAACTCCCAACATGCATACTGCAAGAGTTAGTCGGTTGAAACAGCGCTTCACTTACTGGTACGTATAATTGAAAACTCACTTAGAGTAAAGGAGTATACTTTGGTTGCCTTACTTGATATATAAGGAGCTTTTAACAATGTCAAAGCCGAAGCAATTACTAATGCACGCTCGGATTTAAAGGTGGATGACCCCCTGGAAGTACTAATAAATCAGCTACACATAGGCAGAATTGTTAACTCTATTCTTATTATCTCATCCGCACGCAGATCCGTTAGCTGTGGCACCTCACAAGGGGGTGCCTTGTCTTCGCTTCTCTAGAGCCTAACTGATTGCATACGCAGATGACGTGGCAATAGCTGTATCAAGGAAATACCTTAATATTCTTTGAGAACTATTACAAAATGGCCTCTCTATACTCTCCAATTGGGCCGCTAAATGTGGACTCCGCGCGAGCCCTCAAAAAACCGAATTGGTCCTTTTCAGGAGGAAACATAAAGTCCCGCACATTGACCCTCCCAAACTTAATGGCGTCAGTCTCAAGTTCGCATAAACTGGGTCTGGTTTTGGATAGGAAACTGAACAGGAAAGCCAACATCCAAGAACGCGTTAAGAAAGTTACCGTAGCCTTATACTCTTGTAAACCAAGCCAACATCCAAGAACGCGTTAAGAAAGTTACCGTAGCCTTATACTCTTGTAAATTAAAAGGTAGTCGTTAAAGAAATGGAAATCTCTTTCTGGCTTTACGTGTCTATCATCAGACCCATACTACTGTATGGTGTATTAGTCTGGTGAACGGCTCTAGAAAAAGCCTCCAATCGCAAACTTCCAGGTAAAGTTCAAAGATCAGCTTGCATTTGCATTAGCGCAGCTCTTCGAACAACTTCCTCCGCAGCCCTTGATGCAATCCTACATGTAGTGCCCCTTTATATCTACGGCAAACAGACCGCAGCTTGTGCAGCTGTGAGACTGAGATCGATTGGACACCCAATTAGGGTGAACACACGGAGATTCTGAATCACCTTAACATTACAAAAAACACCGACCATATCACTACTTAACTCAGTTTTGAGCAAAAACTTCAGGACAACCATTCCCAGTCTCCTTGAATGGGAGTAGGATTTGATCGAAACAAATAACTCAATTCGCATCTACACGGATGGGTCTAAAACAGAATTCGCCTTCCCGACCATTGTAGCCCACGAATGCCGACTGTCTCTTAACGAGATGCTATCTCTGTAAAAAGGAAACTTCATCTTAGAGAGTACTCCTTCGGCTATCTAGGTGAGCTGGCTAACATCAATGTCAGAAACCTCCTTCGCTACATAGTTAGCTCTAAATGGTTCAATTAGGCGAACGAATATAGGAAAGTCGACAGAACCATGTGGTACCAAAACGGACCTTCATGGTCTAAGTGTGCACGCGCATCGCATGCAGCCACTACACCCTAACCTAACCTTAGAGTGCTAACAAGTCACAACCTGTTGGATAAGAACATTAGTTCACTGCAGATGAGCAGCACCCATCAATTAGGCAGGAAATGTAGAAATCCTGAATTAGAAGAAGAAAAATACCAACGGACTCGGTGTTGTATAAGTTTGGAATGGTGCAAGTTGAAGCCAATATTCACCTCAGTCCCGAAAGAATTCTCCATACTCAAAATTATTGATCTCCTGAAGAAAGTGTTGATCGTAGATGAGTGACACACAGTTAGTGGATTATATGGGTAAAGGGCGGCAGTGGTGAAAAATAAATGTACACCCTCTCAAGGTGCTCTTAAGGGCTGAAGAGCGTACGGAAGCCGCCTTAATCCAGGAGCTGCTTTTGCTTAAAGTAAAATTCCAGTTTATAGGTAAAAACAACTAGACTACTACTAAACAACTAAATTGCATCTATGTGAAGGTGAACTTAGGACTGTAAAATATCAACTAGCATTATATTCTTTAGACGTTTTATCAACATCGACTTGGCAGTGTTAATATGGTTCCGAATTTGAGTCGCCAAATTATTCTTGAATTCGCGGTATTGTCATACAATGTCGATTATCTCCCATCTAAAAAACAAATACAAATATTTGGCACAACAGGCTCGGTTGTACCCAGGGCCAGTGAAAAAACATTTAGGTGTTGCTACGGCTCCAATCTCATACTACGAAAACTAGCATGAAATCGACCTACATTTACTCCAGGTAAAAACGTCGATCAATGGATCAACTATCCTATCCCTAGGTCAATGAATAAATTTACCCCTAAGGTAGTTTTTTTTCTGACGACGGAACAAAAAGTATCGAATGCCAACAATCGATGAAGTCTACAAACACAAATTTCGAGGCTTAAACGGTTGTATGACTGTCACGATCCAAATTTCACAAATCGGTGCAATCGAAAAACACAAAACACTGCTTACGAGGCTTAAAGGCCTGAACAGACAGTTTACTGACAGACACGACCCGGGGAGCAGGACATTAAAGTCGCTGATAAAAAATCTTCAACAGTAAATTTCGAGCAGTAATACAGAAAATCTGTAAGTCAGATCTGGGGCAGGATGACTCCCCGAAAATGTTCCAGCAAAGAAGAAAATCTGCGCACAGAATAACACGCTTATTGATCTGAGAATCACGTTTTTACCGTATTCAATGAGGAAAACCAAGGCATAGTCCCCAATGTGCAAAAAAAATAAACTCATACACATCTTTGTATTACTAAAAAAAAACATCGGTTGGAGAATCAGTGATGCATCCTATCCGTAAAAAATGGCAAAACAAACTCTGCGTTTTCAAATAAATATGAGAAAAAAGTTAGTAGTCAAGTGTGGTGAATTTTCCGATACAGTTTAACATATATAGGAGTGATCTTGTAGGTTCTCTCACACACGCAATAGCGTACGCAGATGATAGGAAAATTCGGGTCAACTGGTTTAATAAATAAATCAAGCAACACCCGTCGGGCAACAAAATGCGAAATGCCTATACGAATAAGACCCAAACAATTGATGCTTTATAAAATATATTTAAAATACTCACCAATTTGCACAAGAGGTTCAAAGTTGATTTTTATATCTCTTCTTATCACCCTTCTCGCTCGGGCTGCGACTGAACCTTCTATACTGGCTGTAGGACCATCCTCGACTCTAACACCACCTTCTCCATTTTCAAGCTGTCCGGCGACGCTTTCGAATGAAATTTTCTTTATTACCAAATAGGTGGCAATAGATGTTCCGAAGACTACAACCTCTGGTAAAAGCCATTCGATAATGGGCAATGCACTAAAAAATGTAAAAATTGATTTGTTATGCAAAGTTAATTTCATAAAAACAAATTAATCACTTACTTTAGTTTGAAAAAATCAATAAAACCAATATGCCGAAGCAGTTGTTCTGTAAATGTACACTGGCCAAAAGCACTCTCAATGCCCAGTGTTATAATTGCCACTTGTAGAGCAACGTGACATAGTATTAGGATTGTACTCAGTGCTATTAATATTATTAAATATGCTGTAACGGATCCTTAAAGGTAAAATATGTTTTTATTTAATCAAAACTAATAAAAAAAAACAATTACCTTTAAAATTTTGTGCTGTTGCGACAGGAATAAATGGTGATATAAAAAACATCAACAGGTACACGAATGATATTCCGACTGGTCGGAATAATGCAGCTGGAAAATAAGAAAAAAAAATGTTTTTGTTAAAATAATTATAATTTTATTTTATTTTATACAAAGCAGGACATCTAATACTATCTTGGGGAGCTTCTCAAATTTGGCCTTCGGAGTCGTCGTTAAACAGGAGGTCCTCTTCTTTTTGGCAGAACTTAATACTTCGCATACACGATTGAAGGGAGAAACTAGGTTTGATACAATATGTATGGCTGTTAATGACAGATATTTCACTTCATATTTTCATATGCAAAAGCCGGCATTTACATATCCGAAAAATATCGTCCTCGAAAATTGCAAGTATAGGGCGTTTTTACAGTAAACGCGGGATTTTAACAAAAAAACCAAAGGAAGTAAGAAGTATTGACGACTGGAGGATCGACTTTTTTGCTTCTAACCTGAGAAGCTCACCACCTGGGTTTTATGCTCGATTTCATTTGTTTGTTTCCATTTCATTTGTTTGTCATTTTTGTGTGAAATAAATTTGTCAGTTGGCATTTGTCAGAAGTATATTATTATGAAAATGACCATCAACGTCGTAGTTGATGTACACAATTATGAACGAAGAAGCACGTTTTGATTTGGCAGGCTTTGTTAATCAACAGAATACCCTCTATTGAAGCATGAAATCCATTGACTGATACGCCAAAGACCACTACACCTACACCCTGGTATGGTGCGGATGTATGGTGCGGCATATGGGACTGCGCGTGGTGTCATTGGCCCATCTTTCTTTGGGGATGGCCATAAGCAATGCTGTAACAGTTACTGGTGACAGCTATCGGGACATGTTGAAAAAACTGTTTTGTATCTGAATTGGATCAATTAGACCTACAGAAAATGTATTTCTAAGAAGATGGTACCACATCACACACAGCTCGTGCTACGATGCGAATTTCGCAATAAAGTTTTCAAAATGTTAATTTAATGACACAAAATGGTTATATTAACTGGACCCACGATCCCCGGATTTCTTCTTATAAGGGTACTTAAAGCATAAGATCTACATCAATAAAACGAACACAATAACATTAGAAACAAAATTGCTGGAAATACACCAAAAGTCTGCGAAATTGTTATGCAAAATTTACTTAAAAGCGCTCATCCCTGCAACACTTCCAGAGGCGCCCATTTGACCGACATCATATTATAAAATGGTCATTAATTTTTCGTTTTCGAAAGTAAAGCTAAATGTGAGGTGTGAGGTGTAGGAGACGTTCAATTGCTACGAACGCGCTCCGGTAAATCGATAAATTCAGATCATCAGTAACACTTACACTTCAAATTTCTTCACAGTTTTACTGATCGCTTGTGTAATCGGTCGGACAAATATAATCATCGCGTAATAAGCAAAAGTGGGCTGCGTTTGAAGCACCACTTTTGTAGTTACTTACTTAGTTACTAAAGTAGCGCTACAGTCCGCAATGAACCTGGGCATCAACCCATATTCCTCTCCAATTAGCCCGGTCCTTAGCTGACTGCCTCCAGGTGCGTACTCCAAGTTGGTTGAGGTTGGTATCTACTTGTGGACGACATTTAAGGCGAGGTCTTCCGCTACTGCGACCGACGTCTGGCTGGGAATCGAAGACTCTGCGAGACGGAGTATTGGTGTGTATTCTTTCTGAGTTTTTGACTAGGGGCATGTCGTTGTACAGCTATTATAGTTCTTTCAAAGAATTTTCCTCTCCAATCGACGAAGGGTTGATTCATCCGCTTTTGTTACGGCCCATGCTTCAGCGCTGTAGAGCAAGTCTGGGATGATCTGGGTCTTATGTAGGATCTCCTTAGTAGTTCGAGTAAGGGGTTTACTAGTTGACTTAGCTCAAAGAAGGAGTAATTCTTCGTTTAATTTCTGACGATATGTTGTTGTCAGAGATAATAGCGGAGTCGAGATAGACGTCGAACGTCAATGAAGACGTTCTATCCAATTCGTCGATGTTGTTTGTCCTTTCGTGTTGACAGCATATACTTCTTGCCCTCATTGACTGCTAAGCCCATTTTTGCCGTTTCCTTCTCTATACTAGCAAACGTGGCTATTAAATCACGTTGAGTCGGAATAATGATTTCAATATCGTCGGCGTATGCTAGAATACTTGAACCGATTTGCGGAAGAATGTGCCTCTTGTGATTGCTAGGGAGTTTTGCACAATCCTCTCAAGAATCATATTAAATAAGTCCGAATGTACCGAATGTGTCGGTAAGGTCATTTCCGACCCTGATGGAGCAGCGACGATTCTCCATCGTCATGCTACACAGACGGACGAGTTTGAGCGATATATTTCGTCGCTATAATTGCTGTCGTATGCGGCTTTGAAATCGATGAAAAGGTGGTGGGTTTCGATATGGACTTCTTGGGTTTTTTCTTGGATCTGTCGAAGTGTAAAGATTTGATCAGTTGTGGACTTTCCAGGATTAAAACCTAAAACCGATCAGGTTGTTGGTAAACGATTTCAGGCGTTCACATGTTACGCAGATAGGATCTTGTATTATGCTCTTTAGATAGCGGAGTTCAAAGGGTCCCCTTTTTTGTGGATCGGGCAAACGATGCTGAGGTTCCATTCTTCAGGCATACTTTCATTCAACCAGATTTGACTTAGATATGAGTTGGTGGATGTTACTTACAAAGTCATCTCCGCAAGCTTTTTAAAACTCAGGGGGAAGGCCGTCATTTCCGGTTGCCTTATTAAGCTTGAGTCTAGATATTACTAACCTCACTTCACTCGGGTCGGGTGGTTGGTACTTTTCGCTGTCGTTGGAAATATTGAATGGTTTGTTCTGCCTGAAAGCGGAATGTTGTTCGTCATCGCCATTTAACAGTCAGCAGATGTGGTTCTTTTATATTTTTTAGCATCGACTGTGTTTCAACTACGATATTTCCTTGTTTATATCTCAACAGGGTTCAGTTCGAGTCTTGTATCCTTAGCTTTGACGTTTTACACTTTGGTAAAACTTGGCAGCTCTACATCCTCTGTCGCACGATGTTCTTTCTCTTTTTCTTATTTCTGAAAAGGCGGTGTTCTTCCCTTCTTATCCGCCTATAGGGCTCTATGGGCTTTCGTTGTTTAAATCTTATGTTTGGGAATTTGGCCTTGATATGAATTGTTACAATTCGTTCGCTAATGTCTTGGAAGCATAAGACTTTTTGCCTAAGTCAGGAACTTATAACAAATCCGCATCCGAATAGTCGCTTTTTATGCTCACTATAACAAGGTCCATAGTAGATGTCACAGTTTTGCATCGTCTCATTCCATCCAATTCCATAATCATTCCTGGATGGCAGTCATGTCTGCTGTGTTGCAGTTTAGGGCTTTCTCTAATTGTTCGCCTGCACCTCTCCTGTTTAATGTTCTCACATTCCAGGTGGGGATACGAACGTCGTTGTCCTTTTTTCGTTAAGCAGGGTCGTCAACAATAAAATCAGTCCTGTTGCTTCGTTACAATGTTTTCTTCCATGGGTGGGTAGTTAACCCAAAGCGCAAGCCCCAACCTGGAGCGGCAGTTCCAATTTATTAGATATCCCTAAGACACAGGACCATCGGTATCCACGACGGGATGGAGCTCTGCCGCCTTTCGGTTTATCTGCCATCATCCATGTACAAGGGGCCTTACTTACCCTTAAAATTCCTACACAACCTGTTGTCCGAATTTGTCGAAGCAGCTCATCTAGGTTCGCCTGGGCAGCAGGTCGGGTATTCCGTGCCGGTCTGACCAGGCTATGTTCAAAGTGTTGTTGTATTTCGTCTTTTGTAGTAAGTTTTAATAATTGTAACACATTGTTCGATTGTTATCTTAAATGGCAAACATTCACGATGTTTTAATTACGTCTCAACCCTTGATCGTGCTGAAAACTACTTTCACACCATTCTTTGCAATATGGCGGCACTGGCACTGCTGTTATCTCAAACGCTCAATTAACTCGCTTTTAAGGCGAGATTTCAGAAGCATACCCATAACAAGAAACAAATTAAAGCAACAACTTTGAGAAGAACATTAAAAAATGAAAGAAAACAATTAGAGAGAAATAATAAGCAAATGTGCATCATTTCATGTAAATTCACAAAAAAAAAGTTGACTAATGGAGATGATTTTCAAAATACGGTTTTGCTAAATACCTACACATATCCAGCTGTGTAACATTAACAATGTAGCTTAACTAAAAATGAGGGCGCGTTCAACTGTTATCCATTCTATATCTAGTTCATTTACATCACCACTCCTATACCACATTTTAACAAAATGCCATGCAAAAAAAGGTAGCAAATCTCCAGAGTGACCTACATTTTCGAAGAACTACTCAGAAATATGCAATTCACTTTTTCTTACAGCGCATCTAAATCATTAAATCATAAATGTCCATTACACGGCTACACACCCTGCCATTACCGCGTAAATCGTGCTACAAACGAATTTAATTAATAAGCAAGTTGTTCAGACCACCTTCGGCAATGAGAAGCCTGTTCTGATGAAAGACAGAGAGTGATAATGATGCGTTCTCACACCCTAATCAGCATTCGTGTCTAGGAGAAAGACACGTGTGCCACTGACTCATTTATCATGACAGGAGATGTCAGTTTTAACCAACTTTCTGTAAAGTAACTAACTTTACTAGTAGAGTACAACTACGGTCTAAAGTCGCATTTAGGTTGATTACATTTTGTTTTGAAAAAAAAAAATAGATGACGCTTTGGGCGGGTTTTAATGTCTTATGCTTTTCAGTTAATGGAGGACGGCTAATCTTTACATAAATTAAATAAAACATGCAAAATTTGATGTGAGACTTTGTACACTTGGATGGGTTTGCCAATATTGAACATAAACACGTGAACTTGTGCGAATCGAATTAATTGCAGTAGCTACTGTGGGCGAAATAGCTGACCAACGCAATTTTAGCAAGTCACGCATTTATGTATTTACTTCTTGAAGTTGAGATCAAATTTATTACCTATCCATGACTAGAAAATATCTCTGTAAAAAACAACTAAAGCCAAAGTGGCGATTTAAAATTAAATTTGGCGACACGAACGTCACATCACGACGTACCTGAAAAACATGTGATTTCAAGCAATTTTGAATTTTTAATTGAAATACATACTAAAGAGTGTTTATTTTAGAGGTTGGTTTTTCGAATAGAGATAAAACTGATATTTTGTGGTCAAATCGGGCATCATTGATGTTGAATTTGGTTTGCCATTTCATCGTTAACAGGTTGACAAATGAACAACGCTTGCAAATTGTTCAAATTTATTTCGAAAATAATGGTTCAGTTCGCGAAGTCCATTTTATGGTCGACATAATCGTTCGTCCATCAGAGCAATTAATTCGGTTAACCATGGATCGTTTTCGCACTACGTTTACTCTATGTGATAAAACGCATCCGCAGAGACGTCGAACAGTGCGCACCGAAGAAACAATTGCCGCTGAAGAGCAAAGTGTTGAGGACCCGAATGAATCGATTTGCCAAAGATCTTGGCTTACGACAAAAGATCTTGGCTTACGACCTTATAAGATCAACCTTGGGCAAGAATTAAAGCCGCGAGACCATGCAATGCGTCGTAATTTTGGTGTATGGGCCGAAAATGAGATTGACCTTGAAACTGATTTTCATCGCAAAATTTTGTTCAGTGATGAGGCTAATTTTTGGTTGAATGGCTACGTCAACAAGCAAAATGGCCGCATTTGAAGTGAAGAGAATCCACATGAGACCCTTGAGACGCCTTGCATCCACAAAAACTGACCGTTTGGTGCGCTCTATGGGCTGGTGGAGTCATTGGGCCATACTTCTTTCGAAATGGTGCTGGAGAGTCAGTTAACGTTAATGGAGAACGGTATAGAGATCATGGGTCGACTATTTTGTTGCAGAATCGGATGGCATGAATGTGGATGAGATGTTGTCCCACTTCCAACAAGAAGGCGCTACATGAAACACAGCTCACATCAAAATCGATTTATTGAAGGAAACATTCGATGAGCGCATAATTTCGCGGAATGGACCTGTCAATCGTGTGATTTGACACCATTGGATTGTTTTCTTTGGGGATATGTGAAGTCGCTCGTCTACGCCAACAAACCAGAAACGTTTGGGAACTTGGAAGCCAACATTCGTGGCGTTAATGCCCACATACGGCCCCAAATGCTCGAAACAGTGGTTGAAAATTGGACCTCTAGACTTGGCTTTATTCGAACGAGCCGCGGCATGTGGCCCAAAATCATATTTACACATGGCATAAAATGATCCTTCCAATAAAGCCAAATTGATAGGCATAAAAACGATTTTCTTGTGTTTTATTTCAATTCAAAGTTTTTATTTGGCGTCACCTTCGATAAGTCAAATTCTGAAATTCCGAAATTCTGCGTGAATTCGTTAGAATAGGTTGTGTTTGTTTTTTATTTTGTAACAGTAGGCGGCTTACAAATAAAAAAAAGGAAGACAAAATCATACACCTAGTGAAGATACTTATGAACAGTGCCAGTGCCGTGTTTTTGCAAGTAAATAAATACATGCAGATGTATTTATATCAAATCTTATTTATTTTAATTTTCAAGTTTTAATTACTCGAAGTCTTGATAACTTGAAATTATTTTGTTGCAATTGATGGTTGGTCTTGATCAAAGTTCGAATTTATGTTTTCCTCAATACGATGCAAGTATAACGAATAAATTTAATAGATTATGCATAGCAACACAAATAAACCTTTAAAACAAACAAATCTCGAAAAAACATGGCGGTATATTCCCAAGTAGAATAGTAGAGAAATAAAAAAGTATGTCTGGGCCACTTTTTTTGTAACTCGGTGTTTATCAAAAAGAATACTTCCTCTTGGGGTGTATACAAATAAGCTGCAAAATATCTAAAGACATGACAGATAGTAACGACATGATTTTACTTACCCAATACCAGGATGAGTGGTATCACCAAACGCTGCAGCGTAAGACAAGCGTAGCTGAATGCCATTTTTGGAATTAAAAGCTGTCGTTGTTTGAAACGTCACCACAACCTAGAAATGCAAAACCAAAAAAAATAAAAAAATTAAAATACAATAGAATAGAATTCTATTCATGAATATATAAAATAATGGTTACGCGGGAATATACAATTAATGATGAGTACGAGTCGAAGGTGTTCATGTTCAACTTTGGTTAATTAAAGATTCAGTCACATACTTTACGTAGTATGTGTACATTGTATGTAAATGACAGCACAATTAACGGATAAACAAACTTGGATTTTCTACATAAGGTGAGAAATTGTGTGTAAACGCATAAAACACAAATTCTACTCAATTAGAGACAAAATACTTTTTGTTTCCAAACAGTTATTTTTGTTCGTTGTTAATTCAACCTCGATGATTTATTGAAAAAATGGCGTTTTTGCATTGACAGCTATCAACGAATTCTAAGATAAGTAGTGGAATATATTCGTAGGCAGAATAGGTATATATTCATAATTATTTGGACCTAATTGTGAGTGTTGTAAATATACGTGGACGCTTTAACTAATTCTACATCACACCCTCTTAATTACATGATTAGGGGAGATTGTTATTATTTGTTTACACCAGTTATATTCTGTAACTGATTTTCAATACAGGCACAGTGAAAGACCTCCCAAGATGGAATCGACGGTAACGTCTACAGTCCCAGTTAGGATGGAAAAAGTCAATAACCTAAATGGTCCGACATATTCGGAATACAAGTTCATCTAGGAACCTCAAGGGTAAATAAAGCCCCTTTAACAAAAAATGGTGGTGCATGAGCCGAGCGCTCAATGGCAGCGGTCAATCACGTAGTGGACACCGTTGGCTCAGTGTCCTAACTGAAACTGGCACACCAGGCTGGGGGTTGTGCTTTGGGTTAACTACCCACCCACGAAAAAAAATATTGTAACAATCTCGATATAGCGAAATATTGCTTTTACCAACTCCTTGAGAACGAGAAAAACATTTTACGCGACTACCAAAGTACGATGTTCAAATCGTGCTGGCAGAGTTTAACGCATTGGTAGGAATAGAAAACATTTTAACAAGTTTATCAGGCTACATAGCAACAAGTCTGGCAACGGACTAAGCCTAATTAACTTCGCTTCGGAACGCACTATAGACAGCACACGGTTTCCTCACCTTGATATACATTGCGGTATTCAGATCAATGAACTTACTTACTTAAGTGGCGCTACAGTCCGCAATGAACCTGGGCCTCAACCAACATGGCTCTCCAATTACCCCGGTCCTTAGCTAACTGCCTCCAGCTAACTCCAGCTAACTGCCTCCAGTCTGAGTCTACTTGTGCGCCCCACTTAAGGCGAGGTCTTCCTCTACTGCGTCCGACGTCTAGCTGGAAATCGATGACTCTGCAAGCCTTAGTATTGTTGTCAATATTTTTGACTCATGGCATGTCGCTGTACAGCTCGTATAGTTCTTGGTTGAATCTTCGTCTTCATTACTCATCAAGGCAAAAGGGACCGCAGATTTTTCGAAGAGTTTTCCTCTCGAATCGACAAAGGATTTATTCATGCTTCAGCGATGTAGAGCAGGTCTGGGATGATCAGGGTATTAATCGGGTCAAATTCGTCGATGTTGGGTGTACTTTCGTGTTGACCACATATACTTAGTCTTGCTCTAATTTACTGCTAAACCCATTTATGCCGCTTACTTCTCTATACTAGCAAACGTGGCTATGACATCACGTTGGTTCAGACCAATGATGTCAATATCGTTGGCGTATGCTAGTAGTTGTACCGATTTTTGGAAAATTGTGCCTCTGGTGTTGGCTCGTGAGTTTTCCACAATCCTCACAAGAATCAAATTGAAGTCACATGACAGCGCATCGCCTTGCCTAAATCGTTTTTGGTATCGAATGTGTCGATGAGGTCGTCCATCCATCGCCATTCTACACAAACGGGCGAGTTCTGTCGGTATACCAAAACTAGACATGGATCTGTGTAGTTCATCTCTATAAATGCTGTCGTGTGCTGCTATGAAATCGATGAATATAGGTGGTGGGTATCGATTTGGACTTCTTGGGTTTTTCCATGATCTGCAGAAGTGTACAAATTTGATCGGTTGTGGACTTTCCTGACCTAAAACCACACTGATAAGGGCCAATAAGGTTGTTGATAAACGGCTTAAGGCGTTCACATATTATGGCAGATAGGACCTTGTAGGCGATGTTGAGGAGACTTATGCCTCTGTAGTTGGAGCAGTTTAGAGAGTCTCCTTTCTTGTGGATCGGGCAAACGATGCTGAGATTCCATTCTTCAAGCATACTTTCTTCGGACCAAATTTGGCTTATGAGTTGGTGGATGTTACTCATCTCCGCCGGCTTTAAAAAGCTCGGCGGGAAGGCCGTCATTTCCGGCACCCTTATTAAGCTTGAGTTTAGATATTGCTATCCTCACTTCACTCAGGTCGGGTAGTTGGCAGTTTTCGCTGTCGTTGCCAATATTGAATGGTTCGTTCAGCTTGACAGCCAAATGTTGTTCGTCATCGCCGTTTAACAGTCTGCAGAAGCGGTTCTTCCATATCCTTAGCATCGACTGTGTCTTAACTACGATATTTCTATGTTCATCTCGAAAGAATTGGACATCTAAAATTCTGGATGCGTGTCACTTGTTATGAATATCGAGGTGATGAAACCGTGTGCCGGCTATGGTGGCATTCGTTCCGTAGCGGAGTCAATAAGCCTAAGTCCGTTACCAGACGTGGTGTCGCGTAGGCTTTGTTTTCCGACAATACTGCTAAAGATGTCTTCTTTTTAAGCATTTGCATTACAATCTCCCAGTACGATTTGGACATCGTACTTCGGTATTCGTTCATAGGTTTTGTCAAGGATCTCGGAGAAGCAATCTTTAGCTATGGCGCTTGAGCGCATATAAGGCTTATGTTTTCGAATTTGGCCTTGATGGGGATTGTTACAATGCGGTCGCCAATTTCTTGGAAGCATACGACTTTTTTTTTCTGGAAACATAGTCGCTGTTTCTGATTACTATAACACGGTCCGTAGTAGATGTCACAGTTTTTCATACTCTTTTTGCCTGGCCCAGACCATCGTATTTCCTGTTCCTTTCCTTTTTAATGTTCTCACATTCCAGGTGCAGTTGCGAACGTCGCCGTCCTTTTTCGTTTAGCAGGGTCGTCAACATTAAGATCCATCCTTTACAAGGCTATTGGTTGCTTCGTAACAATGTTTTTTATTAATGGGTGGGTAGTTAACCTGACTATCTAACCCTTGAATTTCCTAGACAACCTGTTGTCCGAATATGTCCAAGCAGCTCATCTAGGTTCGGTTGGGAGCTGGCCGGGTATTCATTCCGACCAGGCTGTTTATAGTGTTTCTGTTTTTGGTCTTTTTTATCAAAACTCGAACTTAACGTCTAGTCAAATCCGGTCGGATGAGACCAGTACACGATGGTTACCACTTGGAGGTATATATAAGCACCATTTGGTGTGTAGTCAGAGTTATACTGGGCACTGCCAAGTTAAAGCCGTGTGGTTGGCTTTAACTTGGCAGTGCCCAGTTAACAATTAAAAAAATGTAAAACTACTCTGATAGCTTGAAAAATCATGAAAAAATGTGCTTTATGCTTCATTAACATGAGTGACACATTCGTCATTTTTGTTTGGCATTTGATGTTGTTACTGTGTAAACGGTCTTACATTCTATTCCATATATAGTGACAAGGTACGAAACTACAATGAACAATTTATTATTTATTATTTTTATATGTTTGAAGACAAAATAATTTGCATCAACGTAAAATTTCAAACTCCAATAAAAACTGTTGATATATAGATATATTTTGTTGTCATTATTTGATATTCAAATTCTGTCATTAATGTAAATATACCCATTTTATTGCCGTTGTCATTACAACATAAATAAGTAATGAAACATAGTGACAACGCTTTGAATTCGTCCCTATTTAACGTCATGTAAATGATGGTGTCATTATAAAATGACAAACAGCAAATTTTTTTCGTAATAACGGGTGGTTAAATTTTAAGGGCCGATGTTGAATGTGCCCCACACCTAAACTTCAAGTTTTTTCTGCATTTCATTTGACATTTCTCAATTTGAGACTAACTCAATTTGAACCATGGAAAGATACACAATCGAGAAACGCGTTAAAGTATTCAGGCTTATTATGAAAATGGCCGTTCAAATCAAAATAAAAAAATATCGTGCACTTCGTGATTTTTTCGGTCAATTTAATCGTCCAAAAGTGCGTACAATCGGCAAAACCGTGCAATAATTTGAGCAAACCGGGTCTGTAGGAGATGTGAAAACACCAGTGTATGCTCGTACAACTCGTACTGCAGAAAATATTGCTGCTATTTGCGATAGTGTGGCTGAAGAGCCGTCCACCTCAACTAGTCGTCGTGCCGAACAATTGTACCTCTCACGCTCACGTCGTTGATAAACATTACGCATACAGACTTGCATTTACACTCTTACATGGTGCAATTGACTCAAGGACTAAAGCCTCTTGACCATTTCAAGCGTCGTCAATGGTCAGAACGGTGGTCAGATATGGCAACAGTGGATGATCAATTTTCGAAGAAAATCATCTTCAGTGATGAGGAACATTTTCACCTCAGTGGATTCGTCAATAAGCAGAACTGCCGCATTTGGGCGAATGATAATCCAAGAGGGATTGTTGAAAAACCAATGCACCCACAAAGAGAGACTGTTTGGTGCGATTTATGGGCTGGCGGCATCATCGGGCCGTATTTTTTTTCCAAAATGAGGCCGGTCAGGCAGTTACTGCGAATGGTGTTCGCTATCATGAGATGATAACGAACTTTATATGGCCCGAATTGGAAGATATGGATTTGGACGGTATGCGGTTTCAACAGGAGGGTGCCACTTGCTACAATGCTAACGAAACAATGGCTCTTTTGAGAGACAAATTCAATGGCATTGTTATCTCTTTGACATCGTTGGACTTCTTTCTTTGTGGTTATTTAAAGAAAAGGTGTACGTCGATAAGCCAGCAACAGTTCAAGAGCTAAAGGATGAGATAATTCGGCACATTAACGGCATAGAACCTCAATTATTCCTCAGCGTAATCGAAAATTTGGTGTGCCGTAGATATCACGGCGGCCATTTGGCCGATATTTTATTCCATACATAATTGAACCATACTAATATTTTCATAATAAAAAGAAACGACAATAATTTTCTAAATAATTTGTGTTTTATTCAAAATCAACATCGGCCCTTAAAATTTAAGCACCCATTATATGTCGCTCGCGTAAATGAAGCATTAGTACAAAATTTAAATTAATGCAAGACGAGACCTCATGAGCAATCTCTCAATTATTGAGGCAATTAAAGTGATATCGACGACGCAAAAATGATTATTGATCTTACGTGATGCAAGACTACCGTCGCAACGACATCGTCTAACGATAATCACTTTACGGAATGAGGGTCCTGTCAAATCTGATCTTCGAATTTTCTCATCATCACAGTACATTCCTATGCTACGTATACTGAACAAGTAAAAATTAGTGAGTAACTGCATATTTGAATAAATTTAATTACTTAATATATTTGCTCAACAAGTGGCCGTACCTTTCAGCCATTTAACTCATTTGGTTTTGTGCTGTAATTAAGTAGATGATAACATGCAAATATATGATAACTAAATTCATGAGCAACCAGTCTCATCGGACAGTTTAAGCGTTTTATTATTTTAGTAAATTAAAAATTTAAATTGCAAAAAAAAAACGAAAATGAAATAAACACATTTTTCTGTATTCTCTAAACATTGTCTTTGGGATGGTCTGACAAACAAGTTTTACTTGGACTTTGCTTTTCCTTGCGGGACGATTAGAAGTGGACAGCTCACGCAACCTAGTTTCACTTCGGAAATGTATGATTTTGCCCACGATCGAGGCGTGTAGATATTTAAGTTTTCTTTCTATTTTTGATTAGCTGCTTTCATTGTCTACATAGGTCGTATATTAATATTGAATGTAAATTCTCATTTACATTGATGGTGCGTATATTGATCTAAATAATAAATCTGTGTGGGTATTTTTTCTCAATAGAAATTGTAAAGAAATGTTTTTTTTTAACGCAAATGATTAGAATTTCATATTGGAATTTTATTTTCTTCAGTTGGAAATATCTCGTATCCAAATTCAATTGGTTTCATTTATACAACGTTTTCCAATTATTCCTACACACGCCATATATAACATACACCCAATATATATATACCACCACGAAATTTGTGGCAAATTCCCCTTAGACATAGAAAGTGATGGTCTCTCACACAATCACAATATTCAACAATTGGTCAGGTCAACCGTTTTTAATGTCGCAGCTAAAGAGGAACGTCAAAATTTGTAAATGACAAACTATTAACTAATCCACTAATCAGGCACGTTTCCGCAGTTAGCCATTCACTGTAATGTCCGAGGACAGGTTAAGGAGCGGTCACGAATGACGCGTTCACTGCAAATATAATAAGGACACGTAAGGAGTGGTCGAATAGGACACCCCAATTTTTCACATCATTAAACATTTTAAGGAGACTATCACTTATTTTATAATACAATAAAATAAGGACATGCTATTGATTGAGGGTCAACTTAGCGGGCATATCGTAGAGCTGTATACACTAAGTCGTCTTAATTACAGGTCATACCTATGTTAGCATAGTTCTTGTATATTTAAACTTACTTGATGTGTGGAATCAGATTTATTGATTTTTGAAGTCGCTTGCAAACTTATACACCCTTGGATTAAGCCCGATAATCACAAATCGCAATATAAATTGCGGATAAAACAGGAGATCTCATCGGAAAGTTATCTGTCAAACATTTATATATATAATCGCGATAAAAAATTACTAGATAAGTCCTTGCATACTTAGTTGCAATACAAATACGAAAATAAAGCACAGTTTGGTGTGTCATCGCTGCATATTGAGAACAAGGTTGGACAGTCCATCACCGTCTACCACGAGCGCTATTGGTCGCTGAATACCAACATCTTTAGCCTGGGTGATAAGGACACCAACAACAGGCGCTATGTGTTACTTAGCACACGCCACACTGGAAATTCTGCACCAGCGATTCGACGGCATGGTCATCTAACGTGGAGGTGATGTTAACTGGTCACGGAGAAAGCGCGATTTGACCCGTTAAACTTCATCTTGTAGGGTTTTCTGAAGTCGCTGGTTTTCCGGAATTCATGTTTTTAACTTACCCCCGAGTTGTACTAAGTCCGTGGTTTTTCCACAGCTTCTCTTCTTCCACTCTTGCGAAAATCTGAAAAACATCCAAAACTAACACTGTCCTGCGTCTTGAGAACCTTCTCAAATTTGGCGTTCGGCATTAGTCCTGTTTCTCTTTGTAGCATAAATAATTACTTCGCACAAACAAAGGGAGAAACTAGGTTTGAGGACCTGAATGGACCGTTAATGATACTTTTTAAGATAATCTTTCCATGTACCATTTTCAAGGTTAGAATTTAGGAGTCAAAAGTCAGTTAGTTGTATAGAGATTTTCAATTTTCTGAAACATGCATGTGATTCGGGATCTATACGCTACGCACTGATTAACATTGTGGACTATCGCGCACTTTACTATCCATTTCTTGATTTCTTGGTAGGGGAACCTCATTGAGTGTTGTTTGGTTGTTGTGTCTCGCATGTCTGCCTATTCAATCGATAAATGTATAACGTATTCATACATTGATATGCAGACAACAGATTCAAATCTATCAACAGCCATGAATAGTATATTATAACGATCCGAATCAAATAAATAAAAAGCCGGGCGGGACTAATATTCCAATAACACTTGTATGATTCTTGTCTACAGAATGTGAAAGGACCTTTCCCAATTCAAAAGAAATCACTCAACACGCAAATTTGTGTTGTTTGTATATACATCACAAACGAAAGACAAATCGATTGTATCCTCTTTTTTCGAAAGGGAAAATGAAATGTCAACAATCGTGATGTCACCATTGTACATTCTTCTAAGTTTCATATTATTTGGGAACCATTGTTGAAAACTTTAGAACGAACGCTTATTCGCCAAGCTGTGCTCAAGAGCAGCGATGTGAGTAATAAATCATTTGAACTTTAAAGGAAGGAGGGTTGTCGGTTTTCTTATGAATCAAGTCATATTAAGCATTTTGATTTCGTAAATGTCAGCAGTGGATAAGAGAAGTGAGACGGTAAATTAAGGACGTTATGGTGTTAACTTCAAACTTGTACGTCAGTAAACCAAGCTGAGAATAACCACTACCTAAAAAACTTCCACTTTCTGAGAAATGTATTCATAGTGTGCTGTCAACGATCTGATGTATGAGGCAAGTATCGACCATAGTTACAACTTTTAATGTCGTCATTGCCCGAATTCGTAGCTTTATTGAAATCGGTCGTATTTTAAATGTTACCCCTTCATTTGTATATAGACCACTAAAAAATGGCTCATTGCCGACATAATTCGGATTTTGTTGTATGACCTAATTTTGAAAATCACTTTGTAATGAGAATGAATCGTTGTTTATGAACAAAGATTGCGTTATAAGCTATGGATACACATCTCATTTAAAAATTGAAACAAAAGAATAAATCTCATTTGTAAATTTTTTATTGCGTAATTATTTTGTTGATAATTATCTCAAAATTATAATTTATAAATAAACGGAAATAATTTCAAATTCGTCATGAATACACATGTAGTGAAGTTCAAAGGAATCAGCGATACTAATAAAAAAGATATTAATCGCTTAAAATTTTTATAATGATATGGCGTACATTTATGCATTTAAACATCTGTTTTTAGAATTATCTAAACATTGAACGAATGGGTCGTGTGTTTACTTTAAAAATTTCACTACCAAATGCAGAGTATTTAAGTGGCGCTTTATTTCAGTGGAAGGAAGCATGGACTTTTTCGAAAAGTGTTAGGCCAGTCGCACATTGGACGCGTTATCGTACGATTTTTTTTTTTCGTGGACTGTTGGAAATCTTCATAGACACGATGAGCACGTGCCCAAAGTAGTCTGCGACTTTAACACACTAAAACCACCACCCTTTTTGTATTTGTATTGCAACTAAGTAGGTATGCGACTTATCTAGCAAATTTTTTTTATCACGAGTAATGAATGTTTGACAGTTAAATTTCCTTTGAGAGTTAATGCTTTTCCAGCAATTTTTAGCGCGGTTTGTAATTATCCGGCCAAATCCAAGGGCTTAGTTCTTTGAAGACGTCGCGACAAATTTGTTTCGTCAAGAATTTGGAGGACGTTTTTTATGTTTTTGTGCAAAATTTCTTGATTCATCTTTAACCGCGGGAATACCCAGATCTCTTTGTAGATCTTCATTCCTTATATACCACGGCGCATTGACGAATGATCTTAACATTTTGTTTTCAAACGTTTGTAGAATGTTTAGATTCGTTTCACTGGTACAACCCCATAGTTGTATACCAAATGTCCAAACCGGCTTTAGCATTTGCTTGTATAATAGCAAATTGTTATCAAGGTTAAGCTTCGAATATTTTCCGAACTTAACCAGTACAGTTCTCTGTATTTATTTAAAAGGCCCGCCCAGAATGCATATCTGTAGCTGGTAAATTGTGTCGCTGTCAAAAGAGAGATACATTTCTTGCATTAAGTTGCCATTCAATCAACTTCAAGCTACAGATTCACATTCTGTAAGCGCTTACGTCTTGCCTTGTTTTTAACTTTTGACTCAGCTACAAGCGTCAGCTACAGATAGGCATTCTGGGCGGCCCTTCAGTTCTTCGCATTTCTTTTTTACATGCGACCTCCATTTTAATTTTGCATCGAGTGTCATTCCGAGATATTTCGCTTCATTTGCAAAAGGGACTCTAACCGTATTGAGAATTACTGGCAATTTTTTTGTCCGTTTATAAGAAAAATCTTCATGAATCGATTTGCCAGGACATTTTTCCATTCATTAACCTCGTTAAGAGCGTTTTGTAATTTCATATTTGTTTCCTCCATTTTTGTGCCAACTCCTTGTATAGCTGTATCGTCAGTTTGTTAGTGGGATATAACGTGTAAATAGGAGGTACAAGAATGGTCCAGTGACGCTTCCTTGGGGTACTCCTGACAATGTTTTTTTAAATCCAAATGTTCGGTGATTTTCCTGATTTGAAAACCATAATCACTTCCGCGACTTTCCATTGTCTTGGTATGTACTCTAGTCTGATTGCCGCATTTACATGTGGAGAAGTTTAGTTAATGCTTTCCGAGGCAACATTTTAAGAATTTCTACTGTAATTATGTCATAACCTGGAGCCTTTTTGGCTTTAGTTTATGCATTTCCCGTTTAAGCAATACTTGCATATCTTACTACATTTTTTCGGTTACAGTGTCGAATACATTAATGTTTTTATTTAGGGCTGGACCATCAAAGGGATTAAATGTTTCCTCAAGATGGGCGGCAAAAACGTCAGCTTTTTCCTTATCACTTTTTGCCGAAGAATCTTGAGTTACCCTAATTGGTGGCACAGCGTTTTTTGGCCGTTTTATGACTCTAATTGTTTTCCAGCGGTTAGGCTTTACAGATAAGTTTCTACTGCACGGTTTCAAAATTTTTTAATCGAATTTGATGGCAAGTTACTCAACAAATTTAAATATGTCTTTTCTCGAGGAGCACGTGCTTTTCTTTTTTGTCTGCCACTTTTTGAACGGTATCGATAAAGGAGTCAACCGCGACTTCGAGTTCCTATGGGGATCTAAGCGAAAGACCCAGTCGAATATTATTTTCAGTATCGTTTTTAAAGCCTTCCCAGTTGGTTTACCCGTTTGTTAGTCTGGGTGGGTTTTCATTTATAATGAGTGACTTGATCGTTATTAGAATGACCGGAGAGTGGTCAGAGAAAAGATCAAAGCATTCTTCAACAATACGACCTTTTACAATGAAAAAAATCGATTAAATCCGGTACCAGTAGGCCAGTAAGTTGGTTTTCCCGCTGAATAAAATTCGGTATTGAACTTAATGAACTTTAGATCCCCAGAATGTATGTTTTTCATTAACGTCCCCTCCGATGACAAAACGCTGTCCAAGAAAATTAAACAAGTCTTCAAAGTCAATTTTCCCAACCTTGCACCGTGGTGGGCAGTAAATAGAAGACATCTTCAGAAGGGATTGTCTGCTTTTGACTTGTATAGAGCATAATTGCATTGTTTCGACTTCTAATTTAAAATCAATCGAATGTTCGATACACTCTCTTATATATAATGATGCTCCACCTCTAGCCTTATTTGATGGATGAGCATGATAACAAAGATAACCTTTAATCTTTAAGTTAGAATTACTCTTTGCGTGAGTTTCGGATATTAAACAGACGTCGATATTTTTTTCCTGCATAGACAATTCAAGTTCTCCAAGTTTCAACCAAAGACCATTGGCATTCCGCGTAAGAATTTTAAGAAATCTTTTCATGTGGAAAGTGGTTTACGTCTATTGCGAATACTATTTTCAAGCTTTACTAGCCTGTCGAAAATAAGTTTATTCGTTTCGCTTTGTTCCTCAAGTTTTGAAAGAATAATCGAAAAAACGTTGGAAATGGGATCAGGTGAGATATTTTTATGGCAAACTGTAGCTTGGGCATAAGTTTGTACATTTGGTTTTGGATGTACAAGATCCGATCGTATTTCGTGCGAAAAAGTACGAACATGCACAAACAATTCCGACCTTCCAAGTATTATGGGAGCGAGCACAGTGTGTGAGAGTTAGTCGTACGTTATACGTGCAAGTAGTTCCGGCGTCCGAAAACAATCAGAACTTGTTGGGGTTTTCCAATTCACGAATGGGATACTACTTATTTGACGCAGAAAAACTTATTCAGTGTGTGTACTCAATACGTACGACGAGTGTTCTTATATTCACGTACGATACAAATTCGTATCCAATGTCCGGCTGTCCTTACGCTCGAAATACTGAGGGCTTTAAATTCTTGTATATGGGAGAAAATGTCCCATTTTGTTTTTTAGACCTCCTATTTTGTATTTAGTTAAATTTGTGTGTCTGTTGTTTTAAGGCATGTGACAAGTGTCATTCAAGTCAATGAGACGCAGATCGCATAGAAATTATGAAAATCGATTATCAAAGTGTTTTGAAGTGATTGAAAATATCGTGGATTTTTTGGTTACAATAATAGCCCTTCCAATTGCGTTTTGGTAAATTTAAAGCAAGAAAACCTTTTTGTGATCGAAATACGTGGCTTTAACGGCCCATAAATACAGGACCTTACATTTAGCTTCTGCATTCATTTTTGTGTGCCAAGATTTAGTTTTGCCACAACGAAAGCAATCGCGTATCTATTTCACTATAGTAAAATGCTGTCACCTTCCTCCTAGCTGATCCTTCCAATCAGAAATTTATCCGAGCACGGTACCCATAACTCTGCTAAAAATTGTCAGCACTTTCCTTTTTTGCTTTCTCTTACAAAGAAAAAGATATTGTTTTCGTCAACATTTTCGACCCCGAGATTTTGATTGATTCTAACATTACGTGGTTTTTGAAATTCGTCCGTCGTTCGTCGTTTCGTTGGCCGAATTGTTAAATTAACTCGCTGTTTCATTACCACTAAGTTCATTACCACTCGAAAAAATGTCTGTCCTGTCTTTGGGGAGAATAGCAAAACTATATTTAACGTTGTAGTGGACCATGCAATTGAAAATATGGTTACCCAGAGGATTTTGAAATTGATTTCCCCAATATTTATATTTGACATTCAATCCACGAGTACAGTCTTAAGAGTTTTGAAAAGTTTAGAGAGAAATGTTGTAAAAAAAATTTCGATGAAATGCTTTGCCGCTATTCACTTCTCTTTTTAGAGTGAAATGAATACAACACGGGCTTCCAACACCTGGAATCCGCGCACTTAACCACTATATATGACTTTTTCGAGAATTGAGGCCGTATGTCGGCAACAACACCACGAATGTTGGCTTCCAAGTCCCCTAACGTTTCTGGTTTTCTGGCGTAGACGAGCGACTGGTGATGGTGTCAAATCACACAATCTTGATGGCCAATTGACAGGTCCATTCCCCGAATTTATGCACTCATCGAATGTTTCCTTTAATAAATCGGTTGTGATGTACGCTTTGTGGCGTGTAGAGCCGTCTTGTTGGAATCACATCTCATCCATATTCATGCCATCCGATTCAGGAACAAAATAGTCGGTTATCATGGTTCTATACCGGTCTCCATTAACGGTAACTGACTCTCCAAGGGTCTCATGTGGATTCTCTTCACACCAAATGCGGCAATTTAGCTTGTTGACGTAACCATTCAACCAAAAATGAGCCTCATCACTGAACAAAATTTTGCGATGAAAATCAGCATCGAGACCAATCTCATTTTCAGCCCATACACCAAAATCACGACGCAGTGCATAGTCTCGCGGCTTTAATTCTTTTACAGCAGGTGGCCATGGCTCAGAGGAATGCGTAGTTGACTGCTAAGCCAAGCGCTGCGGGTTCAAGCCCCAGCTTCGGCAGCATTTGTTTTCTACGAAAATTGCCAGCTTATCTGAGGCCACCTGTGCGATCCCATGAGACAATATAAATCGATGTCTCCTCCTCTGTGCCACGTAGGTTTATGTAATATGGCTTTCCTTCTATGTATCTATCCGTCTCTCTCTGTTGTATAAATGTCTTGATATGTCCCAGCCGATGGCCTCAGTCGCCAGTGCTGTTATGTGTCTGTAGTTCGTTGCATTCATGTGCGAAGTACTGTGATGTCAATGTCAATGTCAATTCTTTTACAAACTAGATCTGATAAGGTCGTCAGCCAAGTTCTTTGCGCAAAATAAAGTTGATGGACAAAGCTATAATTGCTGTGCACGATGGCAAATCGATTCATTCGGGTCCTCTTTAACACTTTGCTCTACAGCGGCAATTGTTTCTTCGGTGGGCACTGTTCGGCGTTACTGCGGATGTGGATGGTTGACCGAATTATTTGCTCTGAGGGACGATAAACTTCGGTTCGCGGTTAACTTCTCGAACTGAACCATTATTTTCGAATCAAATTTGCACAATTTGCAAGCGTTGTTCAACTGTCAACCTGTTCATGATGAAATGGCAAACCAAACTGAACATAAACGACATTAGAGTTGCCCGAATTGACCACAAAATGTCAGTTTTATCTCAATTCGAAGCCAACCTCTAAAAAACATCCATTGGCTATATTGTAATTTCTGTCAGTCAATTTATACTTCTGGTTTAGCTTTGTTTCGCTAGCCATAAGCACATCGGGACTTTGGTCTGTAAGCAACTGGAAAAGATTAGCTCTTCGTTCGATCCTAATCAGTGAATTCACATCCACAGCCGTGATTTTAAGGGTCTCTCAAACAGCGCGCTCATTACGATCTTTTGTGCTCTTAGCTTGTCCACTCTTGACGCTTGTTCCAGGGCATACCCACACCTATTATTTACTCGCAAGTATTCATAAATGCATCTAAAATAAACACAGCTGAGCTAAGGGGACTTAATATGAAATGAAATCTTCACAGTAATGTGAACTTGATTTATGTCAATTAAAACGCATCTAAGATAAGACCATGTATATAGTTTCCCCAGGCATTTTTATCGTTTACGATATGCATTAATCAATATTTAATTTTTCTTGCGAAATGAACGATTTCGTCACCATTGCCCATTGAATCCAAACATCATGATGAATCACATGATTCTAAATATGTGTGCAGTAAATTTACTTTCGTACCTTTTATCGAATGTGTTGTGCAAATAAACACAAAAAGTCTAGGTGCTATCTTCAAGTATAATAACAAATGTCAAGACTTCACTCTGCATCTCAAAATAATAACAGCATATTACTCAGTATCTCTTATAAATATTCATACAAGCCCTGCTCCCCTCCTTTTGCATTCTATGCTTCTGATTGTGATAAGCATCGTTGAGAATATTTCAAAAGTGAAATCACTTTTACAAACGAGATACGTTATAGCGACAAAGAATTGCACTACATAGCTGAATAGGGCTGGCTGGGATCGCTCCCGATCAAAGAAAACAAGTTCACAGCAGATCAATTGTTATCGGGTGCGCTTTAGAAGTCGACTATGGTCATTACATATAATCAACTTGGCACTTAATCATATTAAATGTCCATTCAACTGCTCTACGTTCGAATTCAACTTGCATCTGCTCACTTAATCATTTGGAAATGTTTTATGATTCAATCTTCGTTTTACTTGAGACTGAACAGCAGACCCGATTGTTTTAAATAGCCGCAGATGCATATAATTAACATACTTGGTGATAAATGGGGGCCCTAACAGGGTATCATGCTATTGAGAGAAAGTTAGATTCATAGTTTCATCTGTACTCAGGAAATTAGAAAAAAGTGTCATTGACCCACATGTTGGATGTGCTGCTGTGGGTATTTTGTAGTTTAATGAAGTAGACTTACATCAATGTCTGAATGTGACTGAATATTATTTTTGACGGTATTAAGATGCACAAGTTGACCCAAAAGCGCTGTTCTAATGAATGGCTGGGTATAACAAGAAGTTACCTATTTCCAGTATTGAAAAGCAGTATCATAGCAGGTTCATGTTTTTAGGAGGACTAGGCTACTAAATTAAATCCCTTTGATACTGGATCTACTGCGTGTTGGTGCTAGTGAAGTGTACCATTTCATCGTATAATCGGCGTCTCTTTGAAGTCTGTAGCGGTGTTCCATGTTTTTTTTTTAACAAAAGTTCTCTTTCTTTCTGTCATCCACAACTTCTTCTCTGGCGCTAGTCAAACTCTGAATTTACCTGTGACATAAATTATTCAAGGTCAGATGCTTTCACATCCGAATGTAAATATGATTCCCAATGTTATCCTCAGGTCGAAGTCTGGCTACGGACATAGGCTAATTGACTATGCGCTACGGAACGATATACCACAATAGCCAACAAACGGTCCCCCACCATGATATTAGTAAGGGGGATGGCGGTTTCCAGATCAAGGAACGGTCAATCAAATTGATGAAATTACGATAGACAAGGGGCACGCATCCAGTATTTTGAATAGCCAAACATTGCAAAGAGCTAACATCGACTCACACAGTTTTTCTTAGGCAAATCTTTACCTATGCTTGCCTAGTCTGGTGAATTTCCATAAAAAGACGAAGTATATGATTGCATTTACAAAGGTTCAAAGAACAGCATGCGTTCTCATAACAGCAGCTAAGCAGCGTATTCCAAGCAAAGATCGTAGCCATAGCTACTTGAAGCTGCCGATTCGGCTAGAGTATTGGACATATCACAAGAGGATATCTTCATTTACGTAGATAGTCAAGCACTCATTAAAGCATTGGCATCCAACATAATAAAATCACGAGTAGTTGGCCGCACAGAGATAAAGCCTCTATTCAATCAAAATAAAGTCCAAATTACCTGGCTGTTAAATCATATAAACATTCAAGGAAATGAGAGAGCAGACGAGCTAGCCGAACTAAGATCGTCCAGCTGCATTTTCTTGTGCGACATTAAAGTTAGACCTCCACTTGTTCAAAAAAAAACTGGCAATTACTAGATACACTCAAAGTGTAACAAAATATAGGTGAAAAAACATTAAGACTTGCAAACACACCAAAGGCCTTTGGCCGGAAATAAGCGGTAGCAAATCAAACAAGGTTATTGCTCTGAACTGAGCTGACACACACAAACTATGCTGAAAATGCAGCGACCCAGAAGTCGAGGAGGACATCCCTCACCTACTCCGTCACTGTCCCGCGATCAGCAACAATCGCAACAAACTTCTAGCTTCTACTACGAAGACCTGACAGAGCTAGCAACGAAACCTATAGCGCAGATCGTCCGTTTCTGCTGCAAATCGGGATGGAACAACACAGATTACCACATAAGTATCAAACTTGATATAATGAAACACCCTTTTCAGTTACATATCTCTCAACAAAGGGTAGCACAGTAGCGCTATGGGCCCATGTATGCCTATGCGAGTTTGACGACTCACCCGAGCATCAACCGCCTATCAAACCTAACCTAACCTAACATCGACTTGGAGCACTACCTTGTCGCAGCCAGAATAACAATGCGGATAATATGATATGATAACAACAAATGATAAATACTGTTATAATTACATGTCTAAAGACTGTAATCGCAATAAACCGCCAAGTCCTTTGCAGAACGCGTATCCTCTCGATTAACACCATACCACCAGCATCTAATGTCAGAGAACATTGGCAACAATTTCAACAAGCCATTGATAACCCGAAACTGATGTGGTAGGTTTCTCAAGGCCACCAGCAATAAACCCTTGCTTTGATAAAAAATGACGACAGATGCTAGCAGTTAAGAAGAAGACGAATATTCAACCAAAAACTGTAAGAACCGTACAGTGACATAACTCGAGTTTAAGATGGCTAAAACATGAAGAGCAAATATACACCACTACTCTAGCTCGCAGAGTTCTGGTTTCCCAGCCAGACTTCCGACGCAGTAGAGGATGACCTCGCCTTAAGTGGCGAAAACAAGTAGAAACAGACCTCAACCAATTTTAAGCGCGCAACTGGAGGGAGTTAGCTAAAGATCGGAGTTATTGGAAGGGGCGCCGCATAATAAGAAGTAAGCAGGTAAGTAGGTGAGCCTAGCAAATATACTTTCATGTCAAATGTGAATGCGATTTCGAGAGTTAAGACGACTGAAGATCATCAGCGTAAGTAAGCCCCTGTATCTTACTAATTTACTTAAGTGGCGTTACAGTCTGGAATGAACCTGGGCCTAAACAAAAAGCAACCGGGGTATTGGTGTCAATTCGCTCTACTTCTCCTAGCCATCTTAAACGGATTTTTTTTTTACCCATTTTTTCCTTCACTACACTAGCACACATGGATGTGCCAGTGTGCCATCAGGTTGAGTCTGACTGATGATGTCAATAATGTCGGCGTTTACTAGTAGTTGCACCGATTTATGGAATTTTGTTGGGTCGGGATTTTTGCACAATCCTCTGAAGAATCAAATTAAAGAAGTCACATGACAGCGCATTGCCTTGCCTAAATCGTTTGTTGGTATCGAATACTTTGTTGAGGTCCTCCCAACTCTGATGGAGCAGCGTGGATTTCACATCGTCATCCCGCAGAGACGGACAAGTTTAAGCTGTATAGCACAACTAGATATGACGCTGTTTATTGTATAAATGTATAAATCGTATGGGGCTTTGTATTCGATGAATAGGTGAGGGCATCGATATGGACTTCTTAGGTTCTTTCCAAAATTTTCGGAAGTATGAAGATTTTATCTGTTGTGCAATTAGCATTATGCATATCGAGGTGAGGAAACCGTTTGGTGGCTATAGTTTCATTTCGATCGGCAGCGCAGTCAATTAGCTTAAATCCGTTACCAGACGAGTTGTCATGTAGTCTTTGTTTTCCGACAATACTGCTAAAGATGTCTTCTCTTACTATCTTTGTGTTTAAATCTTTCAGTACGATTTTAACATCGTACTTCGGTAGTCGCTCATAGGTTTTGTCAAGAAGCTCGTGTAAGCAATCCTTAGCTACATCATCTATTTCCATCTTCGAGGCGTTAGCGCATATAAGGATTATGTTGGCGAATTTGGCCTTGATGCGGATTGTTACTATGCTATATCACTTATATCATCAAAGCATAAGACTTCTTGCCTAAGTCATGCACTTATAACAAAGCCACATCCGAATTGACGCTGCTTCTGCACACTACAACACGGTTCGTAGGAAAAATCACAGTTTCTTGTTCTCTCTTTGCCCAGCCCATCCAAACGAATTTTCTAAATAGCAGTGTAATAGCTGATTTGTAGCAGCTTAGGGATTCCGCTGGTTTTTCGGCTCTTAGTCCAGGTGCAGATACGAACGTCGTTGCCTTTTTTTCGTTCAGCAGGGTCGTCAACATTCAAATCGTACGTAGGTAGTTAACATGCCTATTTGGATTATTGCAAAGAAAGCTACAAACGTGCTTAGCAGTGAGTAATGCTTGCAGATATGGGGAAACAAATTTGAGTAATAGTGTGAAAATGGGGAATGTGAGTCGATAGAAACGAATGTGTCATAAAAGTACTCCCAGATGAATCAAGACCAACCAAAGTGACTGCTGAACAGTTCTTATCCCAGCTTACTCAAAACCATCTCCTTAAAAGGGAGATGCACTTCTGTACAAAGTAGCACAAGGTATTTCCTGCTGCATGGAAACCATTGTATGTAAATAAACAAATAACCCCTTATCACCTTGTGTACATTTTCAAAAAAAAAAGAAAACCCCGATTGCCAAATGTTCAATTCGAAAATAAAATCATATCATTGTGAGTAGGTAATTCCTCGATTGTTGTCTACAGACGATGTTTACATTGAACCCCTTTATTTATTTGTTTAGCTTTGTTCCACAAAGTGTGTGTGCATTGCACATGTTAAGATACTATTTATAGCAAACTAACAGTAACGGCTTGAACGCCCTATAATGCCTTGAAATAAGTGCCGATAATCGCAAAAAAAAGTCCAGCAATTAAAAGGAGTCTAAAAATACAGAAAGTTTTATTGGAAGCACGCAATCTGTATTGGATTGCCACACCTTAGCTCTTCGTGTTTTCAACTTTATTAAATCTTGAAATGAGCTCCAAACAGATACGTCAACCAATAAATAGATACACTACAAGTCCATCAATCGAAACGTCGGAAAAATATTTATAATTGAATTGTGGAGTTCCACCATTTCACACAGAGCAAAAGCGAAAGCCATCAAAGAACTAAAAGTCAAGTGAGTATTAGAAGACCTTGAACGTTTTCGATTCCTAATCAAATTGAATTCAATAAAACATGAAACACTTTGTAGGAACGTATGTACATCACAAATGACCCAAATCGTAGGTACAGATCTGAAGCTCACTTATAGGCAAACTGAACCGCAATTTATTGGATTACCCCATAATTCTAAATGAATTGATATGAACTATAAATAGATGGCTGTGCTAAATTATGGATGGGGATTTTTCTGAAGTTTTAGATAAGCCCAAAACGATAAGAAATTTATCTAATAACGTGTTCCGTTCTCAGTTCATCAATTTGCTAGCTCTACCTCATGCGTAAACCTTACTATGGGTTTAGAAACGTGTAACACCGGAAACGATAGACGTGCCTTCAACGAACCATAACAACAGACACCACTTCCAAATAAAAAAGTGGAAGAAAGCCGGTCCCACCCAATTAAACACATGCTTTCGGATGCTAATAATTTGATTCGTCATTCTTAAACTATTTTTTCCATCAATCATGTCGCTGACCAAACTTAGACTTCATACAGAAGAAGAGTTTTATAATTCCCCCAACTGAAGCACCCACATATGGACGTGTCAATTTAAAGATTTACAATTAATGTGTTGCTTACCTTTTTCCTTCCTAATCCTACTTTATGATTTAAATATTATATGCCTCATATTTAGCTGGTCTTGTTCGTATCCAATATTGCTTCTTTGTTGGTTTTCTTTTTTTTTGTGCGGAGGTCCGATAGGTATGCTTGGTGTATTCCTGTTGCCGGTGGGCTATGGTAATGGTAGTGATGAATTTTTACAACGATTTACTGGCGACTATGACACTTTTGTTTCGTTGTTGTATTTTCTTAAAATAACACTAGATTTATAAATTATTTCACATAAATCGACCCGACTTGTTGAAAACTGATCCCAAACGCCTTCAGATTCCCATTTTCTTTAATTCACTATTTTTGTTTATTACGTTTGTTTTCCACTAACACACGCACTTGACAGAGCCAGGCAGCGAATAGGGGGAAAAATAACAAAAACACTAAACACCCTTATCTAATAAGAACTTCGATGCAGAAATGTGTCAACAAAAATAGAAGAAAATTCTAATTAGACACGAAATAATATAAAAAAAACATACGATGTTGCGCGACGGTTTAAAGTCACTAAATTTGATTCGGATGTAATTACACGTCGTTGAGGTGAGATCGAGAATAGAAAAGCAAATGTTTTGTTTTAATTCAAATTCCTCTTTGATGAGATTTTCCTCCTAGCACCAGCAACTTACGGATTTTTTGATCGAATGACAACTCCCCGTTGACTGAAAAGAAAATATTTTGAAAGAAGCCGAGTAAGCTGATGGAAATGGTAAGCTTTCCAATTAATGTGGAAATGAATACTTCCAGTGGGCATTGTTGATGCAAATTTGCAAGTGTGTGGTGTAGGTGAATGTGTGTAATTCACAATGGAATTGGATGAGGAATCACAATATGCATTTTACTTGTTGAATTATAGGGTGTGCGCGTAACAATATTTTTGAAATAAATAAAATAATAAAGCGAACAAATTTACCATAGCACAAGCTCACTTTTTTCACTTTTTAAAATTTTTCTTAAAAAGAGGAAGATAAAATTGTGTTCGTGAAAATTTTTGACCTCGAGATTTTGATTTATTCTAATATTACGATGATAGCTGAACCGAAAAATAGTAGTTTTTAGAATTCCGTCCGTCGGTTCGTCGGTTCGTCTGTGGTCTCCAGCCAAAACGACTTGACCGATTTTTTTCAAACTTCGTGTCCAGCGTTTTTTTTTTTTTTGTCATAATTCTATGCCTTATTTTTGCCTTAAGCCTTGTTATACCGGTACCTACAATATAAAAAGCATACATAACCTCAATTTTCTCGAAAACGGCTCTAACGATTTTGATTAAACTTCTTATATGTTTTAAGCATATTAGTTCCAACAAAACTGCTTACCCAGGTTTTTCGAGAAAATCCATATAACCGATTTATGCAAATCGAATCAAAAATTATTTATATACTACTATTATTGTTTGCAACAATTAAACATAATTAGTTTTTGTCCAACTATCCCTAAATGGAATTTTCAGTTTTGGCCAATAACTGAAAATCATAGTTATTCACATAGACATAGATTCCTTCAAATTCCGTAATAAACGTTCGTTAAATTACATTTCGACATTATTTGTATCATTTTTAGCATTAAAAAATGAAATTTGTATCACTTATTGTATATTTAAGCCAAATTATGAATAATAGCGTCAAATTCTCTCATGCATGGGATTTGATCTAATGCCCAACTTGCTGTGAAAGAGAAAGTTTCCCCACCACTTGTTTTTGATTGCACTCACTATTTTATGCTGATAATTAAGCAAATAGTTTAAAAGTTGTTGGACAATCAAAATTCGAAAAATCCCTATAGAAATCAGTAATTTTTTGACATTTCACACATAGCTGAATGATAAATAAGAAGAAGAAAATTTAATGCAGCATTGGCATATATAAAATTTAAATACTACATATTCCCAAAATGTCCAAAATGTAAAAATATAAATCAAAGGATTTTAAATCTCTTTCCTCGCTCACTCAACTTCGTTGCTCTGGTCAGAGTATGTAAAGTCGTCAGGCAGGCGTCTAAGTCATCAGTTTTATTTTTGTTTACGGTACACTGGGTGGCCTGATCAAAATATTTTTTTCAACAGGGCAATGCTGCGTACACCGCAGCAGCAAACAAAAATGTCTAACACACAATTTGTATGGAATTATGTGAAATAAATGTAAGCGACGATTTTTAAAAACGGATAAAAAATCATCACAAGAAGACGAATCGTTTATGCAAAAAAAAAGTGAGTTTGTGCTAAAGTAAATTTATGCCTAGTAAAGTTATTCATGCAACGTAGTAGGGGATGGTGCTTTACAATGATACGTAAATAGTTTTCAAAGAAATCATCTAAAATCTCTTAATTATTTATTACTATCAGTAACAAAAATATTGTTGTATGACTTTGTTCCTGATTAAGGTTATCTATTTTACTTTGTTCAAGTTAAGCATATTCCACATACAAAATATGGCGAAACTATTGAAATTATAACATTTTTGTAACCATCAATTTTGAAAAACACATTACATTTTTTTATAAAAAATAAATGGTTTTTGCTTTTTTAATTTTTTAATCTGATTAATGCGCAATTTTTTCGCCACATGTGATTACTGGTAATGACGATTAATCCACGAGTGTGGTTTTCATCGAGCTCACTCCTCAGTTGGTATACCAAATGTCAAAAATTAGCCAATGGATAAATTTTAGCGAGCTGTGGAGCAGGTTAAAATTTTGAAGTCTCTATTCAATATACTAATATTAAATATTTTCTACTGGCTAAAATTTTAACGCAATTGACACACTGCCTTAAAGTAAAATTCACTTCAAGTTATATATTCATAGAAGAGATCAACAAATTGCCCATATGTTTTTGTGTTAACAATTTTAATATATTGCCAAGAAGTGTTTAAAATAATTAATTACTAAAATGTCGGTGCACACACCACAGGTCACTTGTCTAAAATACTATAGTGCATTTTACATTTTACATTTTACATTTTACATTTTACATTTTACATTTTACATTTTACATTTTACATTTTACATTTTACATTTTACATTTTACATTTTACATTTTACATTTTACATTTTACATTTTACATTTTACATTTTACATTTTACATTTTACATTTTACATTTTACATTTTACATTTTACATTTTACATTTTACATTTTACATTTTACATTTTACATTTTACATTTTACATTTTACATTTTACATTTTACATTTTACATTTTACATTTTACATTTTACATTTTACATTTTACATTTTACATTTTACATTTTACATTTTACATTTTACATTTTACATTTTACATTTTACATTTTACATTTTACATTTTACATTTTACATTTTACATTTTACATTTTACATTTTACATTTTACATTTTACATTTTACATTTTACATTTTACATTTTACATTTTACATTTTACATTTTACATTTTACATTTTACATTTTACATTTTACATTTTACATTTTACATTTTACATTTTACATTTTACATTTTACATTTTACATTTTACATTTTACATTTTACATTTTACATTTTACATTTTACATTTTACATTTTACATTTTACATTTTACCTAAGTAGAACAATAACAGGGTATGTTTGCACACTGCAATCTGAATTTATAACAATACTAAACAAACAATTCCTTTAAATTCCATTTGTGTGGACTGTTTTATCAAATTTTTAGACGTTAAATACTTATACGAGCAGATCCCAACGACTCAAAACTGGTTTAAATATTTAGTTTTACTGTTTTAAGAAGAAAAATACTGGTAAGATCGCGAAAGAAGCATTTCTATTTGTTTGCGAAGATATAAACTAAACAGCTGATAACTGAGCTGTTGCAGATCCTTTTTTAGATAATTTTTTGACAGCAAAATCGATAAATCATGAGTGCTACTAAATCAAATTACTACACTCGGAATCAAATTTAATCCCGCACTGGAAAACTGCTTCATGAGTTAATTCTGGATTAAATTTATTTCGGGGTTAGGTTAACTCAGCACTGAAAGCCGGAACTCAAAGTCTGAATTCTAGTTCCTTTTTTACTTTTTGTTGTAACTACCTTTGAATTAATTTGAACTGTTGTTTTATTAATTATTTTATATTTTTATTTTCTACGTATTTGTTTTAAATAAAGCTTTTAAACTAGTTTAAACAGGATTTGTTCTACTGTGGTTAAATGGCGCAATAGTATGTCATTTTAGACAAGTGACCTTTGGTGTGTGCCACGACATTTTAGAAATTAATTACTTTAAACACTTCTTGCAAATATATTAAAAATTTTAACATGAAAACATATGGGCAATTTGTTGATCTATTCTATGAATATACAACTTGAAGTGAATTTCATTTTAAGGTAGCGTGTCAATTGCGATAAATTTTAGCCAGTGCAAAATATTTGACATTAGTATAATGAATGGACTTCAAAATTTAACCTGCTCCACAGCTCGCTAAAATTTATCCATTGGCTAATTTTTGACATTTGGTGAGTAAGTCTACGACCTGATAGCGAATTGTGTTGACTGAGTGAATTTACTTAATTAATTTTTGAAAAGTGATAAGAATTAAGAATTGAGTTGAATTGAATTGTTAATCAAGAATAAAGTCATAGCCGTTTTGCAAATAATATAATTCTAGAAATAAGAGTGTATTTCAATAAATTATTGCTAAACAGAAAAGCGTTTTATCATTCGAAACCCGGCTTCATTCAACAGTATTTTATAATCTGTCAAAATGTCTGATCATTTAGTCCCAAGGTTTAAATTTACTGAGAAACTACTTTCTCGAGTTAACTCGAGTTTAATCCCCAGACTAATGACTGAAACGGGCCTAAGCATTTAAATTAGATACTTGCGGTTTTTTTGAAAGCGGTGGGGCTGCAGACTGCAGAAATGGGCTCTGGCCCCCCTTAGCCTTCTATTCTCTCTTATAAAATCGATGCTGAATACCTATGATTTCGGCTACTTCAATACAAGGCTACGAATATCGCATGTGGGTCCAAAAATGCGGGATTTCAAGAGAAAACGAGATGAAGGTGCACGACTGGGTCGTACGCAACTTTCTCTTTCACAGCGAGTTAATTTGATGTTTTTAACAATTTGGCCAATATGCACAATAATATTTATTTTGATTTAAGAAAAAGAAATGTTGGCGCAACAGGCTCGTAAGTACCCAGGGCCGAGTATAGGACAAGTGTAAACAAATTCATGCAAATACTTTCATAATGTCAATATAAAAAAATCGTTCTTAGATCATTTTAACCCACTCCCAATTTTTTATAAAAACCATTTATATACCCCACCCCATAGCTTTTGCCATAGAAAAACATCGTTTTTTGTCAGCCTTCAAAGACCGATTTTTATGGCTTAAATTTTGAGTTCAGATAATGAAATTATGTAATCCTTGTACATGATGTTCGAACAAATCAAAAAATTCAAAATCCACCCACTGCCATGCCCACTTTTTGAAAAAAAAACGTTGTTTTTGGTCAATCGGTTAAAAATGTTGAAAAAGTGCAAACCTCAACATCTATATTTTTTCAATATAACGTTTCTTGGGGCGTTTTTAGTAAAAAAAACCTTTTCGGAAAATTAAAAAAAAAAATCGAAAAAACTTTTGACCCAAAATCATTGGTATATCAATTTAAAAATTTCGTCTTTAGGTAATTTTAACCCACACCCACTTTTACGAGGTATTTTTCAACAAAAACTATTTTTATTCCGTAACCCACATGCCTTTGCAAGGGGTTACATATGCTTTTTCATGAAAACAATGATGGATATGACGACATAGTTATGTTATGTAGCGGAATCCTTAAACTGCTACAAAGCAGACATTACTGCCATCCAGGAAATACGATATTTCTACTAAGACCCGTGTTATAGTGAGCAGAAACAGTGACTCTTCGGATGCGAATGTGTGCAAGACGTAAGCAAGAAGTCTTATGTTTCCAATGCATTAGCGGTCGCGTTCTTACAATCCGCATCAAGGCCAAATTCGCCAACATAAGCCTTATATGCGCTCACGCTCCGGCGGAAGAAAAAAGCAAAACCTATGAGCGACTACCGAAGTACGATGTAAAAATCATACTACGAGATTTTAATGCAAAGGTATGAAGAGAAGACGTCTTTAGCAGCATAGTATGAAAACATAGCCTACACGACAACACGTCTGGTAACGGACTCAGGCTAATTGACTTCGCTACGGAACAAAATGCCTCTATAGCCAGCACACGGTTTCATAACCTCGATATCCATAAGAGGACATGGCGGTCTCCGACGAAGGGTCAACCAAATTGATCACATTGCGGTTGACATGAGACACGCATCCAGTATTTTGGATGGCTGAACATTCCGATGAGCTAACATCGACTCGGACCGCTACCTTGTTGCAGCCAAGGTAGGAATGCGGGTATCCAACACCCCACAACAATCCAGAAATACTGTGAAAAAATTTAATGTCAAAAGACTGCAACCGCAAGACCCCGCCAAGACCTTCGCGATACAAGGCTCGAACAGATTACGGTCGAGATGAACAAGGAAATATCGCACACAGTCGGTGCTATGGAAGAACCACTTCTGCAGGCTGTTAATTAGCGACGACGAAGAACATTTCGCTGTTAGACAGAACTAACCATTCAATATTGGCAACGACAGCGAAAACTGCCAATCACCCGACCTGAGTGAGGTGAGGACAGAAATATCTAAACTAAAGCTTAATAAAGCTGCCAGAAATGACGGCCTTTCCGCTGAGCTTTATAAAGTCGACGGAGATGACTTGGTAAGTAACATTGACCAACTCATAAGACAAATCTGGTCGAAAGTAAGTATGCCTGAAGAATGGAACCTCAGCATCGTTTGCCCGATCCACAAAAAAGGAGACCCTCTAAAATGCGCCAACCACAGAGGCATAAGTCTCCTCAACATCGCCTACGAGATCCTATCTGCCGTAATATGTGAACGCGTGAAACCAACAACGTGATCGGTGCTTATCAGTGCGGTTTTAGGCCTGGAAAGTGCAAGACCGATCAATTTTTAACACTTCGACAGATCCTGGAAAAACCCAAGAAGTCCATATCGATACCGATTTCATCGATCGATCACAAAGCCGCACACGACAGCATTTATAGGGACGAACTATACAGAGCCATGTCTAGTTTTGGTATACCGCCCAAACTCGTCCGTTTGTATGGTATGACGAGGGTGAATTCTCGCCGCTCCATCAAAGTTGTAAACTACCTTACCGACATATTCGATACCAAGAAAGAATTTAGGCAAAGCGATGCGTTGTCATGTGACTTCTTCAATTTGATACATGAGATTATTTGAACATTTCTAATCTAATAGTTTTCAATAAAGTGTGCTTTTCCCTCTGTCCTGTTCTAGGTTTATCTTCATGTTATTGACAAAATCAATGAAGTCATTATGTGTCAAAACATAAAACTCAAATTTTTACGCCATCACAATACATTTCCACATTGGAATTTAAAAATTGCAGTAGATAATTAGTCAGATGCAGTGTCGACTTTTATGCTGTAATTTAAAGCAAACACACTTTTAACGATTATTAAGCGTAAAATGCAGCCACACCATAAGAATGAAACCTTTCTCCATGATTCAGCTCCCTTCATTGCATTTCTCCTTTTCAGTTCTTTTCATCAGATTCAGATACAAATTATGTTCCCCCTATTTCTCCACTTTATTACCCAGAGCACACACCAACAAAACCTAAAAAAAAAAACAAACCAAACAAAAGCTTTTACATTTCTGCAACCACGCATACGTATATGGACAAAAAGCTAAATTTCCACAAATTCCACATACAGTGCAACACACAACGGCTAATGCACACGAACTGCATACAGTTGCAGAACCCTACTTTTTTCCTTCATCACACTACGCCGCACTGTCATTACCAAATACAAATAAAATAAAACTTTCCTTCTACACATATGCATCTAGCACATATATGTGCAATATATGCGAGCTCTTGTACATCTCTCTGTGCATTTACGTTAAAAAAAATTGCATGGAAAATGAGAACAAAAAATTAAAAAGAAAGAAACAATAAAAAAAACTGCATTCCCAGTATGAGCAAAAAGACAACAAAAAAAAAAGTGCGGATGCATTCCGTGTTCATCTTTTCTCTACCCTTAGTAATATTCGTGACTCCAAACGAAAAATATCAATATCAAAAATTCTTCCTTAAATTAAAGTTTTTTTTAAATTAAGAAACACCCACATAAATTCGAAGGTGTTACAAATTGTGAGCAAAACGATTAAAAAAAATAATAAAAATAATAAATAAATTAAAAATAAACTTGACGCATTCGCATGATTGGAGAACAAAAAGAAAATGTGCAATCTCCATCTCATTCATATAGTAGATACAAGAAATCAATTTCAAATTTTATTTCAATTTTACATTTACATATAAATTTATTTTGAAAATGCGTATCTTTTGCAGTGCATAATGTACATAAAGACAGTTTTGCGTGATGTGGACATGTAAATGTTTTATTTAGCGAACAAGGCCAGTGTACAGTTAATAAAATTTTGAATTATTTTCAACTGAAACAATCGAATAATCGAATGCATTATGCGCATACTGGTGTGCGAAAGCTGCCAACATGGATGTGTGAGTGGTGCAGTTATTTTCTTTTTGCATTTGTTTTTTTTTTCGCCACAACAAAGGTAGTTTGTGTATTTTCTATTGTTTCGTTCGTTTTGTCACTTCCTTTTATGCACTTAAAAAACTATCGATCATGCGCTTTTTTTTCGTAGTAGTAGTAGCAGTTTTCAAAATTTTACAGTAATTTGTAATCATTAATTTGAATAAAAACAGAAAAAACAATAAAATAAACAAAATAAGTGACAAATCAATTCGCAAAAGTAAAAGACTTGCTAAACAAAAAATTATGCGAGAGAGAGAGAAAGAGAGCCGTAACGAAAATTTGTTTCTTTTTGAGGGGTGGTGTGAGAAAATCCAGAAACTTTTTTTGTTCCTTCATTTTTTTGGGTGAATAAACCCATCTTTGTGTAGGGAGTTTGTGTGTTGCACTCCTTCACGAATATTTTAGTACGGCAGGTCTGGATTTCTTTTCCGTTTTCGCGTTCGTTTGCTTTTTTGATTCGGTCGGTCGTCGTCGGTCGTTCGGGAAGTTTGTTAACCTTTGACTTGGATTCATATAGCAAAAAAAAAAATAATACGAACATCGAGGTATGTAACAGTTGTTTATCCCGTTATTATATTTGTATTTTGAATTTATCTTATTGCAACTTCCTGTCGTTTTGGAATAATTACGTAGGTATTGCAATTGTTTTACATTACAAATACGATAGTTTTAGTAGAAAAAAAAAACATCAAATGAGTTGTGTATATGAACTTGGTTTTCTGTATGTATCTATTGTCTCATTTTATTTCCTTTTCATCTTGCGTTCACTATCTATCTATCTTTCTTTCCATGCTTATTTATTTGCAAGGTAATCTATAGATGCATTTTGCATTCGTTATTATACTGGGAGTAGGAAAAATGCCATTACAAAGATACACTTTTTGTATGTCTACTGGGAATTTTTGAAAATTTGCTCATCCTGTTTCGAAATTAATGTTTTATAATTTAATTTATGTAGGTACATTCCAGCTTTGCTACTGTTAATGTTAAGTGGGTACATAGATCATACATGGAGGAGTACGTAGGTACTTGCATGTGTAGTTGTATGAATTTTAAGTCAAGATTGGAGGTACATACAGAATTTTGCGTATTGCAATTCGGCTGATAGGTACTTGACTGCTGCAAATTTTTGGTACCATTATCGACATTTTTTTTTTGCTTGTACTTGGTACATTTTTGCTACTTATGATACATTTGTAGCAGAGTTTTTTTTAGTTAATATTTCTACTTAAGTAAATACATGCAGCATACATTAAAACAAATGAACTCATTTTTTGTGTATTCTCTGAACACACATTTTTATTTGTCGCTGTCAAAGCTAATTTTTTCACTGACATAATGCGGTAGTAGGGCAGTATCGTAATTAGTTTCGTATTTGTATAGATGTAAGTAGTAATACTATTACATAGGTACCTATAGGTAGATTTTGTTGAGTTAGGACCGTGCGACGCAACGCATTTTGTGATTTCTCCTTCTCGAATTGAATAGAATTATTTTAAATAGGTAATTACATACTCCTAATTTTACATAGCTAATATGTTTATTTGACATAACAGTGTACATATAATAGTAATCGTTTAGTAGCTTTGGAAATGCTAGAAGTGAGGTATTTTAGTCTTATTGATGAAGTGCTGTCTTCTTTTCAGGTTCAACATATATGAATGTGAAATCATGCATACGCCCTGCGTTTGTCATTTGTTTTTAGATATAGAAGTGTTCTTTTTTTAAAAACATAAGTTCTGTGATGCATATATTAAAGTTTGAGATAGAACACACTCATCTTAAAAAAAATTCATGTTTTTGAACGCACCATCTCATTCAGTGCTGCCAAAAGTGCCAAACATTTTTGAATGCTTGGTGATATTTAGAGTATTCATGCAACGTCGTAATTTTACTACGTGCGAAAGATTGTAATAACGACGACGACGTTTCATGAACCACCCTAAAACTGTACCACTAAATAATGCAGTTACCCACTGAATTGAATCTCAATTTATTTATTGATAGATTTTTGTTCCTATTGTCCTCTTTCCATTCTATATAATTTTTTCCAGTTTAGCGAATACGTGTGTTGATATGTGAAAGTGACTGATTAAATGTGAAAATAGCATTTCAAAAGTTTACAACGATTACCATCTCAGTTTACGCACTCAATTCCAGTGAGAAAATTGCGATATTGTTGGTTAGATTTCCCATAAAATTTTTGACAGTTCATTTATCACGTTTACAACGTTTACCACGACTTTCCGACTTTCCCCATTATAAAAATATTTCCATTCTATGTTCAGCTGAAAAATAAATATCTGGCATTAGGGGCCCATACAGCACCCCAAACTGAGCTTCTTCCTTCTTTTGTATTTGCGAAGTTATATTTTTGTCACAAAGAAGAAGACCTCCTGTATAACGCCGACTCCAAACGGCAAATTTGAGAAGTTTGTTATGACAGTGTTCCTACTCATGTATGTTTGTTAGACTTTCGAAAGGGAGGGGCAGTGAAAAAAAACTGGTGTTATTACTTTCGGGATTCAAACGTGGGAGCAATCTCACGCTTAGTTGTCCAAATCACTACCCACTAGGACACTAAATCCATGATTTATCAAACAAACAATTGGTTGGTTTCGCTGAATCCCGTTTATGGTTTTTTTCAGCGAATTATCGCTAAGACCTGCTGGAACCGCGTTCTTTGGTTATAGTCAAGTAAGTTTTGCAATTTTGGTACCAAGAAGCCGTCTAACATCACCACATAACGCATTAAATTCATTGCAACTGCACGCCCCATTTCATTAAAAATAAAAAGTAAGGTACTATAATTCCTCGCGCCGACCTCGCAGCCCATATGGTAATTTTAGATGTAAAAAGGGATTTCTGATAAATTTGAGTTGAAAATTGCCTGGTTTGTGAATTCAAGACTCTGAATTTTAAGAATGTGGAGTTTTATGTCTTTCTGAAAAAAAAAGTGTAATGGTGATCTATGCACATTAAAAGCACTAGCGCGCATATGAATTAAATGGATACGATAGTCACGAACAGACTACGTTTTGGTCGTTATTGATTATCCTGATCGCCTTTTGGTTTTTACAGTGCTATAGCGGCTTCAAACTTTTTGACCGATTTTCAAGTGAGAGGTATGCTTATCGGATGATTTATCTTGCGAAAACCTCGAATATTGCTACAGTGCCTGAATAGCCGTTTTTTGTAAAACTCCTGTACGCATAACGCTCGGTCTGCTCCGTACTGACTGAACTATATAGATCAAGGCTACTGCGGGCCATAGCCCCGCGCCCTTCGAATTTGTGAGTTGCGTTCACGCAGCATGCTAATCAAATATACATTTTTTTGGGACACCATGTATATAGTGGATTCAAATACGGTTATAAAAACAAATTAACCAATATAATCAGCAATTAATCAGTCGATCAACTACTAAGAAGTTGGTAATCATCGAACTATAAGGATTAAATAAGGCTCTGAGCGGCAAAGCGGAAAAAAAATGAAATTGTATGGTTGTGGCCACGCTAAGGCCACATGCTCAGTGCTTGGCCTTAGCCTCACCCTCGACGTTGACGGCGACGGCCTGAACATTAACGGCGTTCCGAAAGAAATATGAAATAATGACGCCGCCAGCCAAAAATCCACACCAAACAGCGATTTTTCGATATGCATTGGTCGCTCTCGGATGTCATGTGGATTGGTTTTGTCCTTTATTCGACAATTTTGTTTGATAACGTACCCATTCATTCAGAAATTGGTCTCATCGCTGAAGATGATTTTTCGATGAAAAGTAGGGTCAGTTTCCAACTGCTCCAGAGCCCCCACAGCGGCACACGTGGTTGTCTATGTTTGTTTACCTACAGCTCTGGTTCGGTTTAGCTTTGTACTGGTTCAGTCTAAAGTCACGACCTAAAACTATGCTAAGTTATGATCTGCGAAATGCCAATCTGCGACCATAAATCGGCAGCCTCGGATTCTCCTGCACACTCTCACGGACAGCATTGGTGTGATCAGAAAATCTTGTGTTTCGTCGACGAACAGGTGTTGATTTATCGTTTACTGAACTAGTGGACTCAAATTTATCCACCATACTGCGAATAGTCTCATTGGTGAACGCAAAATGCCCGATCAGAACACCCATTTTGATAAATGAAATTTATCATTTTCAAGTGTTGTTAGACTATAATATGTCCGCCCATGGTGATTTGGCAAAAAGACCGAATAAATGACATCCGCTATCAACTGTCAAAGTTCGGAAGTCCCTTTTGGAAGACCCTTTTCCAGTGGGTTCGCTCGACATGCTCCAAAACTACCGAATCAAACGCTAAAATTTTAAAAACAAAAAACTCAAAGTGTCTTCTTTTGGGTTATAATATTTAACTCAATGTGGCCAAAGATAACTAAAGACTGTGACATTTAATGTGGAGAATTTAGTTGTCGCATGGAATCAGCATTTACCTTAGATTATGAGTTATTAGTCAGTCCCTAAGACTACAATTTTTTAACTCGATTCCCCACCTCTTATGAAAGTCTTAAAAAGGGTCATTCTAACAAATGTTTTAAAAAAATCACTTGCTAAATAAAACAAACACCCTAGTCTGTATAGATATCCAGTCTAACACTCTTAGCCTTAGAAGAAAATATTAACCAAACCAATATATTGCAATTGTTTAAAAAATGACATCGAAAATCCCAAAAATGATGCCGTAATGACATCTGGTAATATTGCAAAACGTTACAATACCTACAGCGGAGTAAAAAATGCCAATTCAGTTGTCGAAATGCCAAGTAGGAAATTGGGATTTGGTTTATTTCCTCATTTGGTCATTTGTATGCCTTGTATCCTCGTTCATTAATGCAAATTTTTTTATCGAAGACTAACGTACCCGTTGGACAGATTGTATGATTTGATAAAACTTTTTTATACTAACCAAAAATGTAAGTAGTTTACAAATATTAAGTTGTGACAAATTTATTCCTTATCGTATTTTGTATTAAAAGGAATCCACAAACCATAGCAACATGGGCCTCTTCTCGTAATGATCTGACAAATCATCCGAGTAGTATCAATTATCAAGAATAGCTTATCGCAACTTCGTCGTCCGGATTCGGCATAAATCAGGAGGTCCTGTCATCGTGCAAGAATACAAAAGTTTTGCAATGATTGGTGACAAAAATGAGGTGAATTTTCTACAATTCATTTAGCACAGATCGTGATTTGCGGTACGCTGCATGCCGAGGTATAAAATTTCGTCGCCACAATACCGATTACGGTTTACCACCCTAGTGCGTACACGTATATTAACCTCAATGTGTTTATTTACTGTAAGGTTACATACCGCGTAGATATCGTTAATTAATGGAGATGTTTTTAGTTATTGTTCCCAACATTTATATTTTTCTAAGCTTTAAATTTCACTGTTAATAAAAAAACTGTGTCAGCGAACGGTCTTGAAATATTCAATCAAGATGTAGCCGTTCCGATTAGCATTTCGAACATTTCACGAAGAATTGCTGCGGAATCAAAACATATTTCTATGTTTAAAAAGTTGTTTGCCACATTTTCATCCTTAGATCATTTTAACCCACGCCCACTTTTTGGAGGCTTATTCCTACAAAAACCATTTGTATACCATACTCAATAGCATATATAGAAGAAAAAACTTTTCTTTTTGTCGAACCATGATAAACTGTCTGAACAATATATTGTGACAATATCATTTTCTAAATTTCATCCTCATAAAGACTCCTTTATGGGGATATTAATTTAATGGATGGGATCGGAAAGGGTATTCAACGATCCGTACAGCGGATTGTAGAATTCTCAAATTTGTTTATTCAGTTCAGCAACAAACAACTTGAGTTCCGATTGGAACTGACTTTCGTTTCGGAAAATGTTCCGTACGGATACCTCTATAAGGGTAAACATCTTTCTTTGTATAAAAAGATATTTACAAAATTTTAGATTTAGTAGTTACTACCCCCGGGTGCGACCATATATGCAAATATTAAGTTTAGTTTTGTTTTTCATAAAGACCGTTTGTTTTATGCGTGGCAAACATTTCTACATTTTAAATGTGATGAATTTGCTTTAGTAAAAAAGAAAACGGAACGGGTTCCAAAGAATGTTTTAGATCATAAGTAATTGCCGGTAGCCAAATTTATATAAAGTGACCGTTTTACAATTGATCCGCTATACGATTAACCAAAGGGCTGATCCAAAATTAAAAATGCTATATGTGTTGTAACTTAAAATTTAAAATATTTAGTTTAAATTACTTAAATGTGGTTCCTGGTCTAAGTCATTTTTATTGATTCAACAATGCATCAAAATACAACGAAAGTTCTATGGCTGATCCAGAAGTTCCAGTACTTTAACGAAAAGTTCGATCGATATTAAAGGCTGAACTATATAGTCGGAAGCAATCTGAAGCAAATGTCAAAATTCTACGTTAGGTTTTCTTTAGTACTGCCAATTATTCAAGTTGCCCGTAATAGACTTATGTGAATGGTAGCGATTGTCAGAGTGGAAGTCGTTTTGCCAAAAAAAATGTCATTGCTTATGAGCTTATAAATTTAAAAATACACAGCTGTTGAAGTGAAATGTCAATTTTTTGTAAAAGAACAAAAGAAAGAGAAAGAGCGAATGCATTCGCTTTTTCTCAAGTGAGCAAAAGTTAACGAAAAATGAACGAATCGAAGTCGTACAATACAATTTGCATACGTTCGTACAGTTACGGAAAACGGAAGTGACTGTCCTCTATTATAGTTCAGCCTTTAAAATTGCACCGAAAGAACCATAAGGTTTTAATTTGATGGGTCTCTGTTTCCGTATACAATTTTTTTGTTCAAGAACTGAGGTCTTTTGACCATTATATTGTTATGCAAAGAAACAAAATTATAGATTTTGATGAATAAAAAACAAGAAAAGCTATGTGACTATTAAATTGTAGTAGTAACGGGTCATTGTAACCTAATTCGTTTGATAGGAAATTAATCGTTTGGGTATTAGGGAGATTTGGTTTCAACAAATTTTAGTCTCAGCATATTGCAGAAAATTTCAGTTTTTTTCAAGTTAGAAAGGGTCTTAAACTTTCGGAATTTTCGGAAATATCAGAGAGATCCGTAAGTAAAACACGGTAGTACATCGAAGGGCGGGTTTTAAGGTAGTATAACATAACATATGTAGACGCAAAATGGTTGGGTGAATTCAGCAATAATTTCGACCTGGTTCTATAGTGATTCAAAATGGGACTCATTACACATAAAATAAAAACAAATCTGACAGTCTGCAAATAAAAATGATTTTACTTAAATTCAAAGATGAAGATCATGGAAATTGCCTAATAACTATTCAGAATTATGTATAAATCGAGCCCTAAAAATGCTGAGTTGTCTTAAAAAAATGCAAATACAAATTTTTTGCGCAACAGGCTCGTTAGTAGATACCCAGGGCCAAGCTTTCTCACAATTATCCATGTGTGCGTGTGTACCCCTTGCATGATGGCCTCCTGTTTTATGCCGACTCCGAATGGCGAATTTGAGAAAAGCTTATGTTGACAATTAATACTATTGGATGATTTGTCAGATCATCTTGAGAGGAGTGCCAGTGAAAAATCATTTAGGTCTTGCTACGGCTGCGAATTTATCCCACGCCTTCTGCGCGGCAGTTCATCGCACCATCATTCGTAGGACTCAACGTAATGTCATAGACACGTTTGCTAGTATAGTGAAAGAAGCGGAAAAAATGGACTCAGGGTAAAACTAAGTATATGCTGTCAGCACGAAAGGACGCACAACATCGACGAATTGGACAGAACGTCATCACTGGCAGAAATAGATTTGAGGTAGTACCAGACTTTGCCTACCTCGGCTCCGCTATTAACTCTGACTCTTCAGAAATTTAACGAAGAATTACTCTTGCCAACCGCTGTTTCTTCGGGCTAAGAAGGCAATTTAGTAGTTAGGCACTCACTCAAAGTACTTAGGAGATCCTATATGAGATCCTGATACCTGATTATCCCAGACCTGCTCTACGGCTCTGAAGCATGGACCGTAGCAAAAGCGAATTAATTAATCCTTGGTCAATTCGAGAGGAAAATTCTTCTAAAAATCTTCCCTTTTGCGTTGACGGGCTATGAACACGAAGATTTTACCAAGAACTATACAAGATGTACAGCGACTTACCCGTGGTCAAAAACCTCCGCTTTGGACATTTAAGATAGCTAGGACATGTAGAACGAATAGACACCAATATACGGCTCGCAGAGTCTTCGATTCCTAGAAGTGTTTTAAGCAGCGCACTGTGGTCATGTCATCCTTTAAAAAAAAATATCTGGTATTTACGTCCTATACAGGGCCTTAAACCTAGCTTTTCCCTTCATTTGTGCGTGCGAAGTTATTATTTTTGCCACAAAGAAGAGGCCGCCGACTCCGGGCGGCAAATTGTAGGGGCTCATGGGCTCTTCAATTATGTCAACATCTTTGAGATTAAGTTTAGTTATGTTGTTTCTTAGGAGATTATGGCCAGTTAGTGTCCATATATACACTGAGGCTCATTCATAACTAAGAAGTTTGTTGGTTCGGTTCTTCTCATATTTTGGTCAAAGATGGTTTAATACGTTACAGATAGTAAGGGATTTTCACTTCATTTGAATATTGTACTTTATTCCTTCTCTGAAGTTGCAGAACAGTGAATTTACCGTTTTGTGTCGTCTCGATGTCGGTTATATACCTTTGACCAGAAGCCCAGCAGAGCTAAAGAGCTTTTAATGACAGCGGCGAATTAGTCAGTAGTATGTATGTAATCGTAGATTTTAGGCTGTTCCGAACGTTTCCTAGGACTTTTACATTTCCAGAGAAACACAGAAACCAGCTGTTTGTTTGACTAATTATCAAGGCTGATTCCTGCATGTATAGAGTCAGAGATAGCCGTTTTAAAATCACCTCTACCCCAGCAGTTGAGGTAGTCCTGATCTCACAGATTGCTTATATACACTCTGGTCTTTGAAGTTTTGTCATTTACTTCAATTTGTTGACCTTGTTCGTGGCTTGCAACTAGTAATGACATTTGTAAATATATGTACGCCGCACGATTATCGTTTGTATCCACAATAATGTTTTTGGGCTAGACCCCAGTATTTTTCTTTGCCGAATTTTCGGCTGCATGTATAGAAGGCATTTGTTGGTTCCTAACACTTTAATCTACATCTAATAGCGACTAAATCTGCCATGCGGCTGGTAGGTTTTCTCAGTGGAAGGCGAATATTTTGAGGAATGCCGAAATTGTAACACTACAAATTAATATACCAACTAAAGCCAATGTTCTAATTTCAACCTGGAACACACATTTTCGATTACAAATTGAAGGCCAAAGCCAAAGTCGTCGGTGTTCTGTAGACTGTCGCTTGGCTGAAAAAGAAACCGATATTACATGCAGATATTTTGATGTATGTATAGTATCTTACACCCAAAAATCTAAGTTAGTTCAATACTGCCATAAATCTTACGCTATATTGGGTTTCTGGATACTCGAACATTCCTGGGAACTGCGTAGCTGATGAACCTAAATATCAGACATCGCGAAAAAAAATAAACCGCAATATACCTCACACAAGAAGCAACCGGCAGTAACCTAACAGCTGGACTGCGGCAATAGGTACATCCAACCGTATTTGGTCAACAAGATTCGTTACTACTTGTCTTATTTTTTTTAAGATGGTACTTCAGTCCGGGGCGAAGCTGGATCTAAAGTAACGTGCCTCTCCAATTAACTCGATGTATAGATTAGCTTGGTTGCTACTTGTTCGTGCTATTTAGCCGAGGTATAAACATCTACCATATACTATGTTCATCATTCGAATCAAAGACTATCTAGATTGGAGCATTGGTGTCCATTCTCTCAATGCAGAGAGAACAGGTATAAATCGCTGTTCATCTCATCAGGAACACGGGTGAATCCAAATCCATATCCATACTCCAGCAACTCAAACGGGACCGAAGGTTTTTGAAAGATTTCTTCATTCTCGGTCAATGTTTTTACGCCGTAAAATATAACTGGGATAATCAGGGATCGAGTTCGATGGTTAATTTCTTATCCTGAAGAAACAGTTGCGGTTGGGAAGAGTAATCTTTGGTAGAAGTTGATAGCGGGCCCGAGGTGGAAACGTCCTTCACAACCTCAAATTATTGCTATCTAATATCGCGGTTACGTTGAATAATGAATCACTTTGACCTCATATTGTATTTGCCTCATTTGCTGTTAAGCCGAGTTTTTCCGATTTCTTCTCCATGCCATTAAACGTAGCTGTGACACCACGTTGAGTCCGAATAATGATGTCAATATCCGGTTATGTTACGAAGTTGTCACAGAAATTTTGCACTGGTGACCTTGATGACGCACGAGAAATCTCCATCGTCATCCTGAATAGGCGGATGATTTCGTCTATATAAATGCTGTCGTATGCGATTTTGAAATCGATAAATAAGTCGTGGATATCGACTTGGACTGCTTGAGTCTTTTTCCAATGATCTGCTGGAGTGTGAGGATTTTATCAGTTGTGGACTCTTCTGGCCTAAAGTCAAGAGCCGGTCAACGGTTTCAGGCGTTACATATTACCTCAGATAGGATATTGTATGCGATGTTGAGAGGACTGTATATATGCTTGTGGGACCCTTTTATTAAAATATTTTTGTAAAATAACGCGTTTTGACTGAGTGGAAACGTTATATTAAACCCGAGCGATTAATTTCATTATTGTCCGAATAGAGAGTTTCTATTTATACTTGTGGAATGCGCCTTAGATTTAAAAGTTTGTAAAAAAATTGAGCTAATTGTTTGTTTATTTTTTTTTCATTTGTCGTTATCTTAAGACTCTTTGAAGTAATGCATTATGTGCAAAACTTGCACTCCTGTGGCTGAAAGGTTTTAGATTAAGCGACGGCTATTTCATCGAACTGTAATATGCGTGGATATCATTTTATACCATTGCTGAAATTCCACAGGAAGCTGAAATTAATGGCATAATACTGAACTAGAAATACATTTTGAGATATACCAGCAACAGCCCTATCCGTACACCTTTATAAAAAGAAGAAAGTTAACATCCCTAAAAGCTTAAAAAAACACAGAAAAAAAAAAACATTTTCATAAAACATTCATTGGAAGCTTTTTAAGATAAACGCAGATAGGAAATGCATTGTACCGGAACAAAGGTGTTTGAGGTATCAAATTGTATTTTGACGTTCCTTGTAGTTTGGGTTGCGGGAAAACCGATGGAAATTTTAAAAGGGTGATAAAATTTGGAATTTGTATTTCCTGCATTTGTTTTTTTTTTTCTTGAAACATGCGTTTCAATGGCAGCTTCTAGCTTGTTTGCAATTTCTACGCACTATATAAGCACAATACATACTTTTTAAACGATGGGCCATGACTTTATTTCTCTATATCCCTACGATATAATTTACTTTAATATATGCGTTGCTAAATTTGAATAACCGAAGCATTCGATCATACAGACTTATATACATATTTGCAACACTATATGTGACAGTCACAAATATAGGTATTGGACCATTGACTTATTATATATGGACTGCTAGTGAAATGTCATGTTTCACTTCGGATAAGTAAAGAAACAAATGCCGCCGTGAAGCTTAAATTTCCATAGTAACATGTTAACAAAAGGCCAACATCCTATGCGAAAAGATCCATTTCCATAGCGACATGTAGGTAGCGTCATCTTTTCAAAAGATAGAAAACTACAAAAAGTGATTTCATATAAATTGTGCAATAACAATACATTTCTTTACATATTGACCCATAAAATGAACAAGTTCTGTAAATTTATTTCTATGTTTTACAGTCATTTACATCTTTTTTTTTTGCAAAAAAAAGATTTTTTGCTTACTTAGATTCCCGCAGTGAAAAAGTGGAGTGTATGTAGTTTTGGAACATAGTACGTGAAGTTGGCTACTAGCAGGCCATATATTAAGTCAATGTATTGGACGATATGTAAATTACATGCAACCATTGTGATTTAAATTGGCTACGTTACACCGTAGACTATATTTGGACTGGTAACTGGTAACATTTTTCTCTCATTTTCTGATTACACCATAGATGACTAAATGCAGAACTCCCAAGGTCAGCACCAATGACTACGTTTTCATCGTGGAAAATTATCATGACGAGAAAGTAGAAAAATCCACGCTATTATACCTATTAGTATACCAATTTAGTTGAATTTGCAGTGACATCTATGTGCTAGATAGAATAAACAGTTAAATTTATTATATACTAGATAATCTATGTGCTAGATAGAATAAACAGTTAAATTTATTATATACCAGGTCACCTAAATAGGTGTACTGACCTTAACAATCTAGTCTTTGTTCAATGTGTTTACACTGATGGGAATTACAGCAAATGTAGGCTTAGTCCGCGGTTATTGTCCACGGTGTGAACGTAGCCAATTGACATTAAACTAAATACAAGTCATGTAAAACGTTCAGTTGGTACAAATTGTTGAAGGTCATAACACAATAAGTGTATGATGATTTTATTATTATTTTAAACCTTAATCGACCAAAACTCCCATTGGGTTAAGGTAATACCACAAAGGTTTATAAATTCTACTAAAAACGACAAAAACTACTATTATCGCTCTATTTGTATCTCCATATAATACGTACCAGCATCTACACCCACATATCGCAATAAAAAAAAAATTAATTCGCCAAAGTTTAAAATGTTGGAAGTTGCGACTCACTGTATCTACTTCACACAGAGTTTCATTTGAGTGTATGCTAGTTTTTACATCGCAGTCCATATCCCTATACACAGTATCTTTGTACTTTCTTTGTATGAGTTTACCCATGTATCGTTGAAATTTTTTGTTCGTCATTTGCGTACATCACGGATAGTTTATGCAGCATACCAACACATATCCATTCCAATTTTCCGTTACTTTCTTTTACTTTCTTAGCATTATCCCAGTATTTTTATGCCCCAAAGTAATACATCTCGCATGAGAAAATTTCAAAAAATGGAGTTCAAAAGAACAGTTACAAGTCTAAGAAATTATATTGTCGGTTAACGGCCACAAAAACCGTTAATACCTCCAAAGTCCTACGAGGGGATAATTTATACATAACTGCATACATACTTGCCCATGTAAAGTGGTCATATTTCGAGGTTGGTCCAACCCATGCATTCTCTCAGATAGGTTAAAGCGAAAAATTCCAATAGACAGTACGTCGTAAAAGAAATTCACTAAACAGTATCCTTCTCAGCATTTCCATGCATGTCCGTTCGACATAAAATGTCGGCATTACACAAATTTACCGGTATTACGTAAACAATTTACCGACACATGAATATTTTAGCCTAGCGCGGTGTTGCAATTCCTAAATCTGATATGTCCTTGTGTTAGTAACACCACCGCGCTACGACTGTGTATGAGTCTACCAAATCACAATACGGCGACGGCGAGCTTTCGTCCTCCTCAAGAAGTGCATTCACGCATTTGCATAGCAGAAGGAACAACAAAGTTATATACCTCTATTGGTATTTCAATTCCGCGCATACTCGAGTAAATTCGTAGCTTTTGTACATAAACTGGTGAAGAAGATGCCTACGCTAACGAAAATGATATGCCCCATGGTAAACCCTCCGCCATGAAAATGTTCATCCTCAAGCAGTCTGCCTCGGCTTCAGTTTTTTTTTTTTTTTTGGGTGTGTGTGGTTCTCTCTCTTATTTCGCTAAATGTAGGGATTATGTGTATGCATTTATATACGTAGAGGATGTGTATATGTAGCATAAGAGAGGAACAAAAATATTTGCACGCGAAGCTTTGAAGTGGTAGTGATCCTCTTGCGCTTGTATATAACCTGTGGTGGCGATTGTGTGGGCACGAATGTCAACGACCTTTGTATTGCATTTCCCCATCTTTCAATTTTCGTTGTTCATGATGTTGATATGGCCATACGATGACGACAACGATTTAGAGAAGGCGATAGACAAAAGGAACATGAACGAACGAACGAGCGAAACAGGTTGAAAAAGGCTCATACCCGATGGCTTTGGAAAGGCAGCAGCAGCCGCACCAGCAGACGACATTGACTACCTCGATAAATGTATATGTGCATAATGCGGTACGATGCACGTATAGACAGTCGACTCGACTGTATCGCTTTGCTCCTGGCATACAACCCCTGTTTGTGACCGGTATTTCTTTTGATTTCTTCAGTTGTACTAAGTGTACTTTCTGTAACCGTTTATAAAGTACTTATTATGTACGTACATATAAATATATGTTTCGTTTTAGCGGTTCACGTGTTTTTTTTTAAAGATCTCCAGTGCCTGAAAATTAGATAAGATTTTGGGTATTTGTATAGGTAGGTACACATAGGCAGAGATATAGGGTGTATAAATTTGAAACGAAATATGTACAACGGACTGCAGGGTTTTGCTCCATTTTGCATCCGAAATGCAAAGACGTCATGTACAGAATTCAGTTTCTATGAAAATAATAAATTCTCTCCATTTACGGTCCATTGGCTTTTTTCCTGAAACTATTTCAATTTATCTAGCTCTTTTGCCAGTTTCTTGCAAGTGGTTAATCACCACTACCTCCTTAATTTACTATTAAATATTTACCTGCTTGGCTTGAGTAGAAAATGACTTAGATTCGTTATATTTCATGAATTCAGAAGTGTATTCAAACGCAGAGTTCGTGAAAAGTATGTTAACACATAAAATGTCAACGAAGGAAAACCACAAGATTCCAGGCTTCCAATAATATAAGTTCATTGCTTACGTACTTAACAGGTAAGACAAGTCAATCATCTTTTCTCTTTGATCTAAGCCAAGTTGCTTCCAGTCGTCTAGTCCGAGCGCCCTTGAATCCGCGATCGATCGATCCTTAAATCGACGGTTCGGTTTCCCCTGTATTTTCTTAACCTTTCTACTAAAAAGGTACAAATATTCGCCGGATAATTGTTCGTTCGAAAGTGCTTTGCCCAGCTCTCGGTGTCGATAATTTGTACTGTTGAGATCAACATTTAGACTCTTGAGAAAGGAGTTTTGAGCCTTGTTTTTTCGCCAAACCAACGCAACATCGGTTTTCAAAAGTCAATGGCCGTGTCCTCAAACTCTGATTAAGTAAGACATCTTAGTTTTACTATTTTACTTTTAAGCTTTACACTGATAATATACTTTGTGTTGTCTCTTGTAAGCATGTTCATCTTGTACATAATGATGAAGGGAGCGAATCAGTCATTAGCAAAAATATTGCACATTACATTTGTCTCCTTCTACTTCCGATAAGTTACAAAATGCTTTGTGAAATCCCCTTTTAGCAGTGCTAAGCCATTGTTTTACTGCGATATAAAATTTAATTTTTTTACTACAAATACCAGCTCAGATTTATTGAAGATACATTACTAAATTATAGTTTCGGAACGCGGCCAACCTTCGTCGTCTATTCGCTAAGGTGGTGTAGATGTTGACTCCGACTACTTAATTACCTCAAACTTGTTGTAGATTATACTTTGATTTCGGCAAAAAAATAGAATACAGTCGTCAAATCCCAGGAAAACATCTATCACAATTAGGTAAGATATATCATGGCAACAACATATGACCTGTGATGCCAAATTACCAGCGTCCCAACAAAATAACCTTTTCATTTTTCAGTTTTTCCTTCTTTTTAAGGCCCAAGTACGGTCAGGTCTTGAATACTGTTGTCATGTTTGGAGTTTGGCCCGGATCATTAGAGCTGTAAAAGTAACGACCAAATGAATACCCGTATCGATACAGTACTTTTTCACTGACTACCCGTTACAAAGTATTCGTTACTTTTGATACTTTCGTATGTTCGATACAAATCATATCATTTAGGATTTAAAATATGTAAGCACTCACTACTCAGAGCCCAACGTACTTCAACACACCACGAAGCCACTCACACGTTCTCAACGGTTGAGTCACTCATCAGAAAATTTTATCGTAAGACGAGCACACTGACACACATACAACAAGGGTTGAATTAAATCAAATCTTCTTCGTATTTCTCTGAACCGACCCGCAAACATGTGGAACAGTGACTAAGAGTAACTAAATAAAACATACGAATAGCGAATTTGATACGAGTAACGAAACATATGAAAGTAACGAAACTTAGTTGACAGTAACGATTAGGTACTTAGTTGACAGTAACGACTCTGATGTGAAACTTCTTTAAGGATGGTGTGAATTGACTATTATGAAACGAAAATATGTAACGAAAGAGAGAGTTTAGACTGTGAGAGAGTGAGATAAAACGCGTTTCTATTTAATTTTTTTTATTTAATCCCTCTCCCTCACCTTACATTCATCTCATTTTTTTTCACAAATTAACCAGAATACAGTTTCGCTTTTACCACATGTGAACGCACACTTGATTTTGTCTTTGTCTCTACAAGATCATCGCATTTCGCATGTTGGTCAATTGCCATATTAGTTTCTACAACGTAATCAGAAATAAGATTTCTCTTTAATTCACAGTTTGGGATACAACTATTTTATCAGCAGATCATTATAAAAACACAAATAAACTCAAATTCAGATCAAAGCATTACTGCTCTGAATACAGACTAAATGTAGGTATCCATTTATACCACAGACGATTGATTTTTGGCTAATAATTGACCAAAATAGAAATTGACTAGCAAGAGTGTCTGCTATTGACACAAGCGCTTTCAAACATATTCAGCTTAAGGCGGCAGAACAATTTTTATGCAATCGGGTTATCGCCATAAAGTGCTCAGGGCGATGGACGATGTGTCTTGACTTAAAATTGGTTGGTATTTTACAATGTTAAAATTTTGTATTTACTCAACCTAACTCAACCAAATCCAAATATTTACTTTTTCTTTGAACATGATATTGGCATTGCAAAAGTAATGGATGTAAACAACGACAACACCCCGAAAAACGTTTGCCAAATGTCAAAATCTGAAAGGAAAATTGTTAGATTAGTTGCTGTAAAATACTAAGCTCCAATGTGTCCAGAGATGTATACAGTCATATGGAGTAGAATTCTTCTTTTGCAAAATTAATATCAATAAGCAAAAAATATTATAAAAACTTTAATGCAACAACAAAATTATTTTTTCTGTTCCCTTACCTTCTTTAAAGGTACCTTATCGGTTTTAAAAACAAATGACAAAAAAAGACATGTCAAAATAAACGACTTGTCATTTTCTGATACCAATTATTGACAGTTTACTGATTTTTCCTAACAGAAATGTCTGCAGTAAATTATATTTATGACTATATGACTTTATAATCTTTGGTTGTATTTACCAAAAGACGTCCAGCTTAAAGTTATTCAAGATGATTTAATTAACATGGCTTGTATTTAGGAAGTGTGATTTTAATTTTTTCTTTCCATTTTTGAAGTTAGCAATATTTTTTATGTTAATGGTAGTGTATTATAAATTTTTGGAATGACGTATTTCAGTTCTCTCATTCCATATGTATTAAACGTTTCAGGGATTTCCAAGAGTCCTTGGGCTCGTCTTCTTGTGTTGAAATTGTGTTCAATAGGCTGTTGAAATCTTAAATCTTAAGTCGTCATAATACTCCAACATATTTGTCATCTTAAAAACGCCATTTGCATCTAGAACTAAAAAATGTATATTAGTGGTATTGATTACTCTAACTATTCTATGTTGCAGACGGATTATTTTGTCTAAAAGTGTCTTTGAAGCATTTCCCCACGATAATATTCCGTATCGTATACGCGATTCAACTAGTGACTAATAGACCTGCTTCTAGACATCGACATTGGTGTTTTTCTTCAGATGAACCATCGCGAATATGACACTTCTTAGTTGGACTTGCAGCTTATTAATTTGGGCATGCCAAATAAAGTGATCATCAATTATTACACCCACATATTTTATGGTTTTAACAACATCGATTACTTTATTTCGAGCTCTTTTTGGGCAGTCATCGTTTTTGTGTTAGATATTTATAATAGCTTCGGGTTAATATGGTGTCCGTATGTGCATAAGTTTTGTTTTTTTCGGCGTTTATTACTAATCCATTGTCATGGCACCATCTTTGAAGTACCCTTAAAAGTTCATAAGTGAGGAGAAAAAATAAAATTGGGCCCAATTTCGAGCCTTGTGGTACCCTTGTGGTTGTTGTGCTGTCGTGCTGACAGCATATACTTCGTCTTGCCCTCACTTACTGCTTAACCCATTTTTGCCGCTTCATCATCATGTTAAGTCCTACCAATGATGTCAATATCGTCGGCTTATGCTAGTAGTTGTACCGATTTTTGGAAAATTGTGCCTCTGGTGTTGCTCGGGAGTTTTGCGCAATCCTCTCAAGAATCATATTGAAGAAGTCACATGACAGCGCATAGCCTTGCCTTAATCTTTTTTGGTATCGAATGTGTCGGTGAGGTCGTTTCCGATCGTTATTGAGCAGCGAGAATTCTCCATCGGCATCCTACGCAAACAAACGAGTTTGGGCGGTATACACTTCTTAGTTGGACTTGCTGTCGTATGCAATTTGGACTTCTTGGGTTTTTTCCAGGATCTGCCAAAGTGTGAAAAGTGTGGCCTAAAAACACACAGATAAGGGCCGATCAGGTTGTTCGTAAACGGTTTCAGGCGTTCACATATTACGGTAGATAGGGTATTGAATGCGATGTTGAGGAGACTTATACCTCTGTAGTTGGCGCAGTTTAGAGTGTCTCCCATTTTGTGGATCGGGCAAACGATGCTGAGGTTCCATTCTTCGAATACTTTTATCCGACCAGTTTTGGCTTTTGAGTTTGTGGATGTTACTTACCAAGTCATCTCCGCCGGCTTTATAAAGCTCAGCGGTAAGGCCGTCATTTCCGGCAGCCTAATTAAGCTTGAGTTTAGATCTTGCTAACCTAACTTCACTCAGGTCGGGTGGTTGGAAGTGGTTTTTTCATATCCTCAGCATCGACTGTGTCTCAACTACGATATTTCCTTGTTCATCTCGACAGGATTCTTGCAGGCTTTGACGTTTTACACTTTGGTAAAACCAAAGTGGAACATCGTTCCTGGAGTGGCTCCTCTCTATATCCTCGATCGAGCACTTTTTGTTTTTCTTCTTACTGAAAATCCGGTTTTCTTTCCTTATTCTCTGCCTATAGAGCTCAACGGCAGCTCTCGTCTTCGCCTTCAGCTTAGCCGTGTAGGCCTCGTTCTTGGCTGCGAGCATCTGTCAGCATTCCTCATCAAACCAGGGGTATCTTGCTGGTGGGCGCGAGGAACCTAGCACATCAGTTGCGGCTGATCTATTGGCTTGTTGGCATCGCTGTCATTGTTCTTCGAAATTCGATGCTGGTGGTATGGTGTTAATCGAGAGGTTTAGGGATACGCATTGCGCGAAGGTCTTAAACATAAACAATAGAAGGTTATAATAAAACCAAGTTATCTCAGTATGTGAAGTTAGGAATTATAGACTGCCTGTCATCCATTGTGCTTATACGTCGCACATGGTTACACCAACATACATGCCAATGATGCTGGCAACTGCATCGTGTTAATTAATCATGACAGACTTATACATATAGATTGGTGACGTGTTATTCAATAATTGAAGAAAAAAAAACTCAGAAGACAAATATTTGCTTTCAAAGTTAATTTACTGTTTGGATGGATTATGTTTCAACTCTACACAAATATATATCCAACCATTCCCCGTAATATCACCCTTCCATTTCCAGTAGTAGGTGAGAAAGGACTCTAAATACGCACAACATCAACACAATGACATGTTACAGTACGGGATGAGTTATGCCCCAGACACTTGGTGTAATTCTATCTGCTCCTATCGATGGTATAAAAAAACACGACCAAGAATTACTTTCATCTAACCGAAAAAAACATTCCGAAAATAACTAGATGAATATTTTCGCAATGCAAAGTCACATAGCCTAGCAAACTAACCAATATAACCCCTGTCCCTGTGTCATGTGTGTGTTCATGTATACGGAACGAAACACTTGAAGTCCGACAAATTCATTCATATTCGCAAAGTTTGTTAACCCTTGACGGGTTGTTAGGTTTGTGTCGTCCGTGGATGTTATTTCCTTCATTCTCCTTTTTGTGATGCCGCAACCACACAGATATATTACACAATTTGGCTAGTTCTTGGTCTGCTTGAGTACGCACATATATTCTCATCTCACTAATAAATTTATTTTCAATATTCCTAGCTTAGATTTACAGTCGTATCGTAAAGTTTGTATCCATTTGCGATTTTAAAAGGTTTAGGGTGCTGTACTCTTAAAGGTTTACTACCTCCAAAGAATGTACATACATCATGCTTGCAGATACATTTTTGATATAAAATACATTAGCCTCAGCAAGTTGTTTGTTTGAATTTCTCCCCCAAACAACATGAAACTTGGTATAATGGAATTGAAAACAATTTTCTAGGAATACACTTACAATTACATACCTACCTTCCATAACATATTACAACGTAAAACCAATAGAATTCGTCCATACGTTTAAATATAGGCCCGAGCAAGGGTGTGAAATTGACTGGCGTATTACCTCTGCACCGAGTACTTATAAGTAGCCCCTCGTTTGCTCCTATATCGTTTTTAATAATAACAAACATCTTTTGTGTTTAACTACTACTACTGAAAGAATGGACTCCTTTTCATTTTCCATTTTGTTGAGTGAGGTTAGGATTGACAGGCTGCCCGCACTCAGGCGAGACCTATTAAAAAATTACCATTGAGATAGTTATCGTGTTTTGCTGTGATTTTCCATCTACCTCATAGAGGTAGATATTCTATCGCCGAAGAAGCAGACGATCTGTCCTATTGGGACATTCTGGATCTTATAGAATAACTCTCAACTGCTAGCTTACTACTACTTCTGAATGATGCGCAGTGGAACGGCAAGTGTGAGATGTCCTCCGAGTTATCTGGATCGCTGTAAAGTTAATGTCAGTTTTCTTTTAGAGGAGTGCCTATCCAACAGGTTAACTCTTACCGCTATTGAAATGGAAGGTCTATTTGGGTCTTGAGGTTGTTGGATTTGCCGTGTAGTAGTGTAGGTGGCGGTGTAGTGGTATTAGTGGTAATGTGTTCGCCTAGAGCCAGAATCTCTGAAACCATAATAATCAAAAAAAAATAAAATAAAAAAAAGCATATTAGAAGGCTACAATCCGCTCTCCGAATCGTTTAATATCCTATCACACCCATTCTTAAGATAAATTACCCTAAAAACTAAAACTACATTTTTTTAAAACAATTTATTGAAACCATTTAGTAACTTACTACTTAAGTGGCGCTAAAGTCTGGAATAAACCTAGGCCTCAACCAACATGCCTCTCCAATTAGCCCGGTCCTTAGCTAACTGCCTCCAGTTGGCACTCGTAGTTGCTTGAGGTCGGTTTCTACTTGTGCGCGCCACTTAAGTCGAGGTCCTCCTCTACTGCGTCCGACGTCTGGTTGGGAATCAAAGACTCTGCGAGCCGGAGTATTGGTGTCCATTCGTTCTACATGTCCTAGCTACAGCTCGTATAGTTCTTGGTTGAATCTTTGTCCTCATAGCCCGTCAACGCAAACGGGACCGAAGATTTTTCGAAGAATATTCCTCTCAAATCAACCAAGGATTTCTTCATCCGCTTTTGAGACGGTCCATGCTTCAGCGCCGTAGAGCAGGACTGTGATGATCAGGGTCTTATATAGGATCTCGTTAGTAGTTTGAGTGAGGGCTTTGCTACCGAAGAAACAGTGTTTGGCAAGTCAGGGTTAATTGCAGAGCCGAATAGATAAAGTCCCGTACTATATCAACCCTGATGGAGAAGCGAGAATAATCCATCGTCATCCTACACAGACGAAGAGTTTTTACAGGATACCAAAACTAAATATGGCTCTGTAAAGTTCGCTTTTAAATATGCTTTCGTATACAGTTTTGAAATCTAATGGATTTTGTAAGCGATGCTGATTATACATATATAGGGTAAAACTTGCGAAAATGGTTCCTCTGTACTTTCTATACCGCGCCGGTGTTCTTCCTTTCTTCTCTGCTCATAAAGCTAAATGGCAGCTCTCCTACAGCTTAGCCTTGTAGGCCTCGTTCAGCATTCCTAATCAAACCAAGGATTTCTTGCTCTTGGGCGCGAGAAACCTAGCACATCAGTTGCGGCTGATCTAATGACTTGTTATCCTCGTTGCCATTGTTCGACAGGCGATGCTGGTGGTATGGTGTTAATAGGGAGATTAAAGGACGCGCGATGCGCGATTGCCTTGGGGGTCTCTTGCAGTTAAAGCTTTCTAAATTCAATTTTTTTCACAGTATTTCTGGTTTTTTGTGGTATGATGGATATCCACATTCTACCTGTAAAAAAGGAGTGATCGGAGAGGATGTTAACCCCTCGGAATGTTCGGACAACCCCAAAATACTGTGTGCCTCTTATCTCTTATCTCTGTCTTTGAAACATAAGACTTCTTTCCTAAGCCTGGCAATTAAAACAAATCCGCATCCGAATAGTCGCTTTTCTATTTAGTATAACACAGTCCGAAGTAAATTTCACAGTTTTACATCCTCATTTTGCCCTGTCCATTCCATCGTATTTCCTGGATGGCAGTAATGTCTACTTTGTAGCAGCTAAGGGCTTCCGCTAGTTGTATTCTAACATTCCAGGTGCAGATACGAACGTCGTTGTCCTTTTTTTGTCGCAGGGTCGTCAACAATAAAATTAGTCCTTTCCGAGGCTATTAGTTGCTTCGTAACAAATGGTTTTTTCCATCGATAGTTAACTCATAGCACAATCCCTAACCCGGAGGACAAGTTCCAATTTATTATATAGGACACGGGGTCATCAATATCCACTACGGGATTAAGTGCTGCCGTTGGCTATTTGGTTCATTTGCCAACATCTCTGTTCAAGGGGCCTGACTTACCCTTGAAATTACTGGACAACCTGTTGTCCGAATATGTCGAAGCAGCTCAACTAAGTTCACCAGGACAGCAGGCCGGGTATTCCGTGCCATTCTGACCAGGGTGTTTATAGTATTGTTTTATTGCGCTTTGTTATCAACACTCGCACTTATCGTTCAGCAAGTCCAATCCGGTTAGATGAGACCGGAACCCGACGGTTACCACTGAGAGGTAAAAATAAGCACAATTAATGTGTAGTCAGAGGTATAACCACTGGGCATTGCTAAGTTAAAACCAATCAGAGTCTACCCTCGTTCTACAACATCCAACCATCGAAATATTTTATGGTTCGACATACAAACAACGTTTTTCTTTGGCATATTCTGTGTTAGTGAGTTGTTGTTGTTGAACGGTTTCAGGAGTTCATATTACGTTCATATTATCTGTAGTTGACGAAGTGCAGATGGTTTTTTTTTTATTGTCATAAATTTACCACTAAATTACAACGCTTACGAAGACTTTTCGACTTTGCCCTTTTGATGAGTGGAAAAGTTCGCCTGCGACATCTAGTGATAGAAAACCATATGTTTATGTGGTTTATGAATTTTGATCATCATGTCATGTCGATGATTTCCCGCTGTCCCAAGCTCAATTCGACATCCAATGAAGAATAGTGTTGTCAAACGGTCTTTTCTCCCCATTTTTCGACAAAATGCACGTTGAGTTGACACAAAAGAACCCCTATCTTTAATGCAGGTACTATTTCGGAGCGTTGTTTCATTATGAAGCAATACTTGGTACAAATTGTACTGAATTGACGTTTCAAAAACATAAGTCAATTGGATGATAAATGTCAAAGTTTTTCAATGCTTACGTAGCTACAAAGATGGCTCATTTTGTACATCTATAAAAATAATAACAATGACATTTGCAAACCACTTTCATAACTTACCACTTTTTTTACTTACTAGTAACTTAAGTTGCTGCACAGTTCGGAAAAAACCTGGACCTCAACATGCCTCTCCAATTAGCCCCGTCATTAGTTAACTGCCTCCAGTTGCACACCTCAAGTCTGTTCCTAATTCCTAATATCGGTGTCCATTTGCTATTCAAGTACTAGCCATCTTGTTTCACGTTCAATGGACCATTTTTTGACCAAGTCTACTGAATTGACTTCTTAGTCCATGAAACAGAACAGAAATTTGCCACCATGTGTTTGCCTTCAGTCATCAATTGATTTACATTATATGTGCGAAGTTATTTTTTTGACATAAAGAATGGGACCTATGCTGATTTCGAACGCAATATTGTGAAGCTTTTCTTGACATTTGTATACTCTGTAACTGTATCCAATGTTTTTTTTTTTGCATCGGAACTTTGCTAGAGGTAGGGCAGTGAAAATACTTTACGCATTGCCACTTTTAGTACTAAATCACCGTCACTTTACAGGGCAAAATAATCCTTTAAGACTTTTTTGACAAAAATATGAAAAAAAATCACGCTACACCCAGTGAAATTAAGTCAGTCGTTGCATTTTTGCAGCCATATTCGAGATTGTCTTGTATCAGCTTAGGGACGCACATTCTTCGCCGTGTATGTTTGGAACCAACGCCAAATCGCTAATCATCGCTGCAAATAATTTTCGTCGGTGAAAGGCTCAGCTTCATGCATCTTGAATTCAATAAAACCTTGATCTGGTCATGTTTGCCTAAAAATCAAAAATACACCCTGTGCATTATTATAGTATACATGTATATTCTATATATGTACTCAAATCGTAGATGTCCAACCTGAAAGACACTACAAAGTGCAGACAAGTATACAAAGCTAGACCAGCATTGCACTTGACATTGGTCACCTCTAGGTTGACCCTTTGTGCATAACCATAACGCATTTAACACATCCTACTGGTAAGATAAACAAATAGATGCAAAACATATCCAAGCTTTTACCAATTGCTAGCAAAAATCTTCATGTTTGCATTAAATGTCCATTGATAGCTCACATACATTATATAACAGCAGACACGATGCATGTACCCATATATACATTATGTATGTAACCAAGCGATTGCCTCGAGTTGAACCATGAACCAAAGGAATGCACCAAGATATACATTCAGCAGACTACTCGCATAGACCACTATGCTTAACCGTGAATTAATCACAACCTATACGAAACATACCTACAACACGACCAACAAGTAGAGCTGCGGGGCTAATGTCAGCATGTTACAAAGAAAAAAACTGAGTGCACAAAAAAGGATAAACAAAAAAGGAACAAACCAAAAAAAAACACAATTTCATTTATCTACAGGGAAAAGCTTTCCCGGTTTATGTAAAAGCTTCAGGTGTTGAGGTAGGTCCTGATCTGGAATTACCTAGATACAGCATCCGAATAAATACAGAAGCACACAGACCGATTTGTTGGATGGATGGGGAAATAGTAGTTGAAATTCACGTCTGTGTGTGCGGCTCCGTGTGTACTTCGTACTTTGCCAAGTGGAGACTTGTGCCAACACACAAAACAAAACAAAAAAAACCTCAAACAAAAAACCAGGAATGAGGAGGAGGATGGGCGGCTGAAGCAGTCAGACGCCAATCTTTCTTCTCCTACGCTACGACGACGTGCAATTTAACCAGCAACTATACTACTCCTCTTTCAGCCATTTGCACTACGTTATAACACCAGTGTGTTGTTGTTGAAAAGAGCGGTATGGAGTAAAGCATCCTTGTGTTTCCACACTGGATGCGACGACGACAACCGAGCTATGCTCTGTATGAACAGAGATATAGCGCTTGCAGTAGAGGTGCATGAGTTTCTTTTCTTCTTTAACTGTGTTTAGTCTCTTCTTGTAGTTGCGGCTCTTTTTTTCTGGTGTCGTTTTTAATGCTATGAAACAACCAGGAATCGGACTTCTGGAAATATCAGTCAGAGTCGGGACTTTGGTCGTTCGGTTTCGGATGTTTGCATCTTTTTGCGTTTGTCTAGCAAGGCTAAAAAGTTGTGGTTTTGTTGTTAAAAAAAATCAAAAAATAACTGCCGTTAAACATAAACAAAAAATAAAATAATTAATATTTTCGGGAACAAATTTAGTTAATATACGTACTCTTGCATTTGGTGTGCGTAAATATATACATATATACGTCGTCGCAGATCATATGGTTTTTGTGTACACACATACCTATCTAGCTTGGTGTGGAATTGTGAGACTTGTATTCTCAAGTGTATAGGTATTTTACAGTGTCTGTGTTCCTTGTTCATTTATATTATTATATTTTCTCCTGTGCAGTCATTGTCCTTTTTATTTATGCAATATATACGCATACATATATATATACAATATACATACACAACGAACTGAACGAGGGAAGTATGCAATTGTAATTTGTTCAATTATTATTACTATTGTCGATATTATATTCAAGGATTGTTTCTTATTAAATTGCTAATGGCACTTATTTGATCAGCGAGTTGTGTGAAACCTTTTCCTGTTCTAGTTGTTAGTAGCTACAGACAATTTCGAAGAACTAGCGATTTCTAAAACGAAAAAGAATCTGATCATTTAGTTTAACCTAAAAACTCAGCCAACTGTACACAGAATTTGAAATTGAGTGTCTAGTGTAATATCCTGGAGTTTTGCGTTAGAAATACCTACGCTTCTTAAATGTCGGTAAACGTATTGCTAGACAAATTCCTGTCTACCATCGATTTTTCTTTTACTAGACAACATAATTGACTGAGTGTCCTTTTGCGTTGGCATTGAGATTAAAGGCTTTCTTGTATTTCCTTGATGTTACATTGTTTATGTTATTTGCGGACATAGAACTTGTGGTATTTTTTTTTATGAAGGCCGTTCGTGTTTAAAGTGGTTTTTGAAAATTTGGAAAACGAATCAATTTTGTCGTTTGAAAATAGGTAAGATACTGCAATAAATGATTAGAAAACTCCGAAGAACAAAGGCGATTAGGGGCACTAAAACGTGCCTTCAGTCTCTTATAATTTTTCGCTAAGTAGGTAATATAATGCAATGTTTTTCAATTTATTTCTTCTAACGGGTGATATTTTAAGCCTATTATTTTTCAAAAATCGAATAAAACGCTCAAATTTGCATCAAATATTCAAAATGTTTATTGTAATCGATAAAAAGCTTTTGCCATTTACGTCTTGAAGACAACTTCATGTAAATGTTGTCCGCGGCTCCGTTTCAAATGGTCCAATTTTGCGTCACTTTCACTAGCATTTCGGCCTGTATTCCACGAATTACTCGTGTTATGTTGTCCTGTAAGGCTTCAATCTTGTTCGGCTTGTCTGCTAACTAACGACTTTACATAACCCTACAAGAAGTAATCAAGAGGAGTTAAATCGCATGATCTTGGCGGCCAGTTCACAGGGAATTTTCGAGAGATAAGCTACTCACCAAATTCATCCTTTAATATTTAATTTGTTTCACGAGCTGTGTGGCATGCGGCACCGTCTTGATGAAACCACATGTCAACCAAGTTCAACTCAGCCAACAGGGGCAAACAAAAGCCACGTATCATGGCTCTATATCGTTCGCCGTTTACGGTAACGTTTCTTCCACGGTCGTCTTTGAAGACAAAATGGACCAGCCCATAAACCACGCCAAACTGTCGTTTTTTCAGGATGCATAGGTAATTCTTGTATGGCATGTGGCTGTTTATCACTCCAGATGCGACAGTTTTGCTTATTTACGTATCCGTTGAGACAGAAATGAGCTGAACACAATTTTTCATGGAGCTGTACATTTTTTACAGAGCATGATTTTGGATAATAAATTTCAATAATTTGCAATAGTTGCTCGTTTGTAAATCTTTCTATGATTAAATGACAGAGTATCACTTTGACAGATGACGTTTGGACCCCATTACTAACCAATGCTGCCAACCTGAAAAACTTAACTTTTAAAAAATCACCCGTTATTTGGTGATAAAATGCAACCTTAACCACATGTCCTGGGGCTTGAAATTTGCGCTTAGGTACCTACTTGAAGTGGCTACTTATACTGTCTTTAGAGAGTGTAAAACCTTTGAATAATATTTAATTAATAAAAGCTCCGAAACAATTTGGACATTTGTTTCCCCGAAAATTCGGAAATGTTTTTTATATAAAGGCAATTTGATGTACCTACTATTTGTGATTTTTTTCAACTGAAAACATTATTATAGTAATTAGACCTGAAAAATCTTTCAACAAAAATCGCTCGGTGCATTCGTAAAAAATAGATCATTTGAAAAAAAAAGATCCGTTATTTGTTTTTTTACAAACAACTGAGTAGGTATGTGATCGATTTAAGAACCCTAAAATAAAATAATTAATACAAAGTTTCAAGTCAATTTCTTCAAACGTTTTTTTTCTTTAAGAAAAGGCTTGTGTTTTTAAAATTCCGTTCATTGTCCTTTAGATAAAAACTTAGTATGTAGATATATTTCTATGGACAACCATTTTGTAACTTACTAAAATTTATTAAAATTCTATGATTTATATACAACAAATTATTAAATATATGAAATAACGCGTTTCTTATTAATTATGGAAAAATTGAGTATGCGGTATTCTAAAACACATCTGTACCATTTCAGCTGTGAATGTTAATAGAAATCCCAACCGCCGTCATCGAGAAAATCATAATTAAAAAAAAAAACAACAACTTACCGCTAAATGTACCTTTAATTAACCGTTTTTGAAAAATCTGAATATTCAGTGATATTCAGAATACCCAAATGTAAAGGATGTTTTTTTTAGAGGTATAGAACTTCGAAATGGATATGATTTCTGGCTTGGACGTAGTCTCATCTCAAGGTCCAATTTGCGTCGACTTTTTCCAACATTTATCGGCAATACTGCGGCGAATGTTGTCCTCCAAGTGGTCAATCGTTTCGGCCTTATATATAGTCAAGCGACGTTAAATAGCACGATTCACAGGACCAAAACGCGAATATATGCGTTCACTGGACGTTTCATTCAACAAATCAATTCTGGCGCGAGCTGTTTGACATGTTTCCCCATCTTGTTGAAACCACAGCTCCTGCATGGCTGTTGAATTGATACACGAAAAAGTGTATCAATCGGTCACCGGCCACCATTGACTGTAACGTTCTGGTCAGCATCGTTTTTAAAGAAGTACGGACCAATTATTCCACCAACCCACAAAGCACACCAAATGGCAATTTTTTGAAAATTTTACGGGGTGTCAAAATACACTTGAGGATTATCATCACTCCAAATACCAAATTTTTGTTTATTGACGTATTCATTCAACCAAAATTGAGCTTCATCGGTAAACAAAATTGACTTATGAAATTTGGGATCAACGGAAATCTTGTTTTGGGCCCATCCACCGAATCTATGCCTTGCTAGGTAAAACCAAGATCGTTCCACAAAATCTTCAATTAAGTAGATGGACACATATCCAATTCCTGTGCACGATGGCGGAAAGACTGATTCGGGTCTTCTTCTACGCTACGCTCTACAGCAGCAATGACTGTAATTCTTCTGTGGATGCGTATTATCAGTTTGAGTAAACGTGGTGCGAAAACATTCCATACTTAATCGAATAAATTGCTCTGATGGACGATTATGTTGACTGTAAAATGGACGTAGTATGCGATACGTATTTCGAACAGAACCATGATTTTAGGACGTCAGTCTATTCATTTGGGAATGTCAAACCAAACTAAAAATAATTCAGAAAATGTCCGCAAGTTAATATTGTATTGCCAAATTAAAGTTCAATACCTCTAAAAAAAAAACCTTTACTAGATACTAATTTTAATTTACGCGTTTGTTCTTTAGATACTAGTTATTTTTAAAAATACCATTATGTGCCTTTTTGATAAAAAAATGGAATTACTACCACGGTTTTCTAGATACTCGTAGAAGTTTAATAATTTAATTTTGTCAACATCGTTAGGGCCAATATCGATATAGTCATGTTCTACGAAACCCGTTATATAGGATGTACCTACTATTCATTTTTGAGCTTCAACCTCGATTCCAAAACAACTCTGTAGGACCTCCAACAACACACATAGCTGAAATTTCAGTCAAATCGACCGCGTAGATTGGCCTCCAGTGTCAATCACAGACTCCAGTCGGCAGACATACATTTATAAAAACATATTTGTTTTTTTACTCGGGGTCACTCAAAACATATGAATTTTTAAAAATGTCAACTTCGAATTTTTGCGTCATCACAATACTATACTACGTAAAAATATAAAATTTACTAATTTGTTTACCTAAAAGTTACCAACACTGTAGAACTACTTAAATTGAATGACCCCAGCTAAACTCAAGCTAATCACAACTAGCAAAATCCGGAAAGCATTTCCAAAATGAGGCTATAAAAGTCAGTTACAATAGAAACTCGTTAGATTATACAAACTTTGTACAACTTTGGAAGTAATTCAAGGCGTATTTGCCAACATTTTGACTCATCGCATTAAGTCTGAAACACATGTGCAGAATTCTCTTAGTAGATAAAATAGAATGAACGTGTAAAACTTGCACACTTCGTTATTCACAAGTTTTCTCTATTTCTAAATCCACTGCAAAACTCATGATCATCGCAACACAACAAAAAAAAAAACGAAATTTGAAGGCATTTGACATCATTGGCTTTTGACATAAACAAAAACCAAATAAACGCCAAAACTAATCAAAAAAGTATCAACAATGGAACAGAGACTAATGGCTTTTTTGGTAAAAACTCAACCAAAACATTTACTTTGGTCATGAATGCCCCTATTAAGAACTGCAACACGGTAACATTTAAAAACACAAAGAATAGACCTATCCAACGATTGCAATTGTTGCTGAATGTTTTGACTGGAGAAACTGCGCTGCATATCAAACAAAAATTTTACTCGTGCAAAATGCACATGGTGTGCTCGGGCATTACCCCTCCATGAGATCGTAACAGATCTGTTCGAAATGCATGTCGGAACAAATTCGTGGGTAGAAAATTCTAGAATTTCGAACTAGCCGGAGAAAAGTTTACTTCCGAACGGAAACCTCTGTAGGGCTGCTTATTTTTTTTTCAGTTATAGATCACAGGTAGTCGTAGGTAAAAGCAACATCTAATCCTTTCTTCCCTTAGACGAAGGCGTACAACTGGGTTATATTTTGGGACAGATTATATTTTCCCTTTGCATTATTAAGCTAACAAAATATGTCAAGAACTCGTCCATACATATATTTATATGCTGACAATGTTTTACTTTATAATGGCTGTCGACTTGGTGTGCTTGAAAATGCGCTTATAAAGTTAACGAAGACCTCCAATCATTTTGTCATTGGGCAGAAACAGACGGTCTTAATCCTACCAGATCCAAATGTCAGACAATTTCAAGGATCAAATAAGACACGTCATCCACATCCACATACGCCTTACACTGATAAAATATACGGAAGCCATGAGTCTGTTTATTCTGCAGGGAATCTAGGTGTCGCAATAACAAATAACAAAATATCCACATACGCCTTACTCTTGATAAAATATGCCGAAGCCATGGGATACAGGACCTCAAAACCCTTAAATCCTGTTGCAAGAAGACATACACCTTACTCTTGATGAGATATACGGAAGCCATGAGTCTGTTTCTTCTGCAAGGAATATAGGTGTCGCAATTACAAACGGCTCTATATCCACAAATGCCTTACTCTAGATAAGCCAAGGGATACTCTGGATTTACTTCACAACCCTTGAATTCTGTTGCAATAAGACAAATTATAGCAAAAACTCTACGCATCTCAATTATGCTCTTTGCTTATGATATATTTGGCTGAGTAGAGTAGCCTAGTAAATATCATGTTGGTAGGTAGGTAGGTAGGTAGAGGTGACGGTTCAGCATGATGATATTTTCGGTGATTCAGCACTGGGTCTCTGGCTCTGAAAACGACAGAACCTACTTTTTTTCACTGCCATGCACTGGGTCTCTGTTTATCAAAGTCGTATTTGACCCTTTAGAAGGCATATTTGACAAATTCACAGTCGCCAAAAACGCTGCAAAATGACTAGGTTTCCTTAATTGGTCCAATAAATATTTCTTACCTTCAGATCTGTCCTTAATATAACGGTGTGCTCAAACAAAATCGGTAACTTTTGCAACAGATAGCTTGTATACGTCCAATTAGAATGCCGTTTTGAAGATGATTGTGATTTGTTAATTCAGTTTTGTTTATGTATGCAACTTTTCGATTGCGCAATAGCTAAGCTTTGCACAAAAATCCATTTGGAACCTTTTCAATAAGGCTGGATACAAAAACGAGTTGAACTTGTTGGACAAAATTTCCATCTGCGAATCGCTCCTGTATCACAACAAATTCGACATAAATTTCTGACTGGTGATGAAAAACGAATCAATGAAAAACCTCAAGCAAATACGCTCGTGTTCGAAATCGCGGTGAGCCTGCGCAAACGAACGACTGAGGGGATGGAAGGTTTTTTTTTTGTATTTAGTGGGATTGCCATGGAATCCATCTACTACTGGCTGCTCGCCTAAGGGCAAAGCTGTCAACAATTAGACCGTCTAAACGAATATGAAAATATTTGTGGTCCATCAAGATGAAGCCAGGACACACATCAATAGTGACAGGCAAACATCTCCGGAGCCTTGGCTCGTAGGTTCTTCTGTATCCACATGTACCCAGTGATTACGACCTCCTCCTTTCCATGACTTTAGTGCAGTAAATAGCTACCAGTTGTGTCCCGACCTTTTTACCGCTATCATCTTACATAGACTGACTTAAGTGTTATTGATTGTGGCTTTTATATTATCACTTATCTTAATTAACCTATTATTTTTTCTTATTGGAAATTGGAAAGTGACGATGTTAGTAAGTAAGTTTTTTTTTTGAAGTGCATACGAAAGAATCGTACGAGCAATGGTAGTGCTCACCCTAAGCGCCATCTGTAGTCATAGGAGGATATACATATTCTTTATTCCAAATCGTGGGGTATATGATCTTGGTAATAAATCATTACCTTTACAAATTAATCCCTATTGGCTTAAAGGACTAACACAGAAGCAAACACTTGCATTTTATTTATGAAAACATAAGAGACAGTTGAATGATATTGAATGTATCGCTGAAGTCACCTATCGATATTAAAATAACGATGCAGTTTAATAATATTGGTTAGGGTACATCGAAGATCATAATCCCCGTCGATTTGATGAAGAAAAAGAGGGAGAGTACCTTACCTCTATTTTTATACATTATCCTATATTCGGTATTGAACAATGGTAGACATCGTTAGTCATAGGGTTGAAATCATAATAGAAAGCTAAGTCGATATAGCTATGTATGGCTATCCTTCCTTCTGTCGATCCGCTCGTCATCAGTTATTGAGTCTTAAATTGTGAACTAAAGGTAATGTCTTTAAAGCAAGTGTACGAAGTTCCAAATTCGGCCTACTGCAACGATCACCGTCATAAAATCATGTTTTTTTTTTGTCAAACGAATCAACAAAGTCCCTGTGAAAGTCATTAAATATATTTCATCCAAAAATATTCTTGAGCCACACCCACTTATTGAATATTTTCATAAGAAAGTGTTTTTGGTAAAAAAAAAGTTTAAAGCTACAGTTAGTTTTAAACCATGCCCACTTTTAAGAACATTTTCATTGAAAAAAAACGTTCAAAGGAATGGAGCATGAACAACATATTTAGACAGTGTTCTCCTCTAAATCTGAAAGATGAGATGGGAAAGGGAAAGTTATCCATGTAAATATATCCCTTAAAAGAAGCGCAAATAGAGCTCGTACAAGTTAGTTGAGAAGATCGTACATTAGCGTTACCGTGACAATCTTTACTTTAGCTATACATAAACTTCCCTCCAAGAGATAACATGGGAAATGGCCGCTCAAGAACGGGTAACAATGATTTTCTCAAATAATCAAATACCGAAATGATTAATTACACCAATAATATAAGATCGCTGAGTTTCTTCCGCCAATCAACACGAAACCCTGCTAATTTTAAGAAGAATGTATAGGTGTTAGTAGCATCCAACAACGAGGCCTATACGACAAATGTGATGACGTCAAAGCCGGGAATACTATGCGCGAACAGAATCCTGTCGATATAAACAAGGAAGTATAGTGCTAGAGTCATAATCGATGCTGAGAACATGGAAAAACTACTTCTGCAGACAGTTAAGATGATGACGAAAAATCTCCCACTATCAGGCAGAGCGAAAAATTTAATATTGCCGACGTCTGCGGAAACTATCAGCCACCCAGTATAAACTTAGTGATGATATACCAATATTTAAAGTTGTGAGGATATAGGTAAAGTGATGCATTAATTTGTGACTTCTTTAACAACATTATTTAGCTTGCATACGTTGACACATTGAGATCACTGGAGGCTGCTCCAGAGGAATAGCAAACAAACAAGTCGTACTCAGGTGTCACAGCTTTCAAGTAGTGCAAAAGTGAATTTAAGACTAAATTAAGGCAAGTCCAACTATATTCTGTCAACAGGAGAGGACAAGTATGTAGTAAGGAACTTTGTCTACCACGGCTACGCTATTAAATCTGACAACGACATGTCGTTAGACGAAGAAATACATTTTCCATCCGCTATTTCTTGCCCAAGAAAGCAATTTATACATTCAAGAACCATGTAGTACCAGTTCAAAATTTACGGCTCTCAAGCAGGGACCTTATTGAAAGCGGGTGGAAAAATACTTCATTTCTAGCGAAAAATCCTTCAAAATCGTAGTCCCCTTTTCTATTGAACGACTTTGGGCACAAAGATATATAGACCTGGTCCCCTTTCTGTTTACTATATTCTATATATACTATACACTTACTTTGGGCACGAAGATTAAAAAAAATACTTTACGAGCTGTACAGAGATATAGACCTGACCAGAAAGCTCCGTCTTTGAGGTTTAAAATCTTTAATTCTCAGCCAAACTTCAGAAACAGTAGAGGGCGACTTCGCCTTAAGTTGCGAGCACAAGCAGATACGGACTTCAACCAATCATAAGTGCGCAAGTGGAGGCTGTTACCTAAGGACTGTGCCAATTGGCGAGGCATTTTGACTGACAAATTGTAACACATTAAGTAACACACTTAAGCAAGTAAGTATGTAAGTAACCATTACTGAGTCAGCATCTTCCAATAGCGTGTTCACTTTTGCGTGCGGTGACAATGTTTGCGGCACCTTATACATGTCATTAATCTCTACTGAAGAATAGTATCTCTAGGAAACACTTTCACGTGTGTACTGTGTAGTTCAGTGATGCAGGTGTAAAGTTATGGTGCATTTTGGGCAGTGGTCTTAAATGCTACCTCTGTTTGACCAAAACGTCCAACAGAGCCCCATTTGTAAATGCCAGAATCACTGAAACTTCTCGGTCGGCCATTGTTAGTGTACTTTAAGTAGACATGGGAGTAATGCATTACTATGCTCATGAAATTAGAAACAACATTAGCATTGAGTGAAAGTAATGCCAATTTTTAACATTAAAAATGCCATTGACATTTATTTTCATTAGCATTAAGATTTTCAATGATAATGAAATTTTCATTGCTAATGCTTTACTCCCATATGTCTTACTTTTAGACTACAAAAGTCCACAGCTGATCCTATCATCACACTTCGCAGATCGTGGAAAAAGCAAAAACTGGTTTAAAACAATGTAAGGGTAAGACCAAGTATATGTGTAGTATAAATAAATCAATTGAAGGCAGTTCTAGTGATCCGATTTAGAACCAATATATTTAGTCTTAAGTCCAGCTTGTACTAAGCTTAAATGAATAAATAATATAAATCAAGTATTTCCATTATGCCTCGGTCATAGAAGTTCCCGTATCTATTGGGACAGTCTCTTTTCCAAAGCTTCTTTCGTCGCGAAACCGTTCGCCATATACAGGACAAGCTGATAATAACTTGGTGTCAGGATGGGACTATAAAGTGGATGCATTAGCACGTCCGAACTCAGCTCCCGGAGCCTTCGGAGAGTTACTATCAATGTCTGTGACCTGGCGTTGTCCTGTTGCAACATTATTCCTTTCCTTTTTGCCACAGTTGACCGCTTCTCAACGATTGCTAGTTTTAGATGGTCCAATTGTTGACAGTTCAGGTTAAAATTAAAACAATTTGCCGTAAAGGAGCACCTTGTAGTAAATTATTCCATGCTTATACCACCAAACACACAGCTAAATGTTTCTAGCTTGGCCACCGTTTGGGCCAACTTACTTGATACGTCCTCTACCTTCTTAGCTTGAAACTGTCGTAAGTGATCCACTTTTCATCACCATCCACCATTATCTGTCACCATCCGCTTTAAGATCGCTTGATTTTGTTGTGATTTAAGCATATGGAAAATTTCTCCATGAGTTTTTTTTTTTGCGTTCACTACATGGCACCAATACATGAAGCTTATTTTTATATTCCGCCTTATTGAAATGGCTCCAATCATTTTTTTATGCAATGTTAAGCTTCTATGCAATCGAAAAAATCGTTAAATGGCGGTCAGACGAATTGGTCTTGTGATGCACTTTTACATCGAAATAACGGGAACGGTACGGCTCCGAAGCATGGGCTGTATTAATAGCGGGCGAAAAATTCGTTAAAAAATGTTCGGTCTCCTTTGTGTTGACAAACTATGGAGACTAAGATTACCAAGATATTTTCAAGCTGCACAGTGACACATCTGTTAAAAAACCTGCCATGTAGAGCGAATGGATACCAATACCGATTCTTAGCCAGACGTAGGAGGAAGTAGAACATTTCCTTAAGTGAAACGTCCAATTAAAAACCAACCTTCACCAACTTGAAGTTTGCAACTGGAGGCAGTGAGCTAAGGACCGGAATAAATGGACAGGCATTGTTTATGCCCAAGTTCATTCCGGACTCTGGCCACTCAAGTAAGTAACTAAGAGCCTTATATTCAAGGCTACAAAAGCTCTGTCATCCAATATAAAAAAATAACGTGTAGATGGACGCTGCCGCACAGAGCTAAAGGATCTATGCAACCAGAACAAGGTCCAAATTATCTGGGTGTATAAAATTCCATTAAATGGGAAGGCAGACGAGCTAGCCATACTAGCATCTTACAGCTGCATCTCCTTATGGGACAGTAGAGTTAGACCACCAATCGCTTTTAAAAACAGGAAACAACTAAATATACGCAAACTGTAGCAACATCTAGGTTGATTAAAAACCTCTGGCCGGACTTAATCGTCCGATTCTGTTGCAAATCGGGATGGAGCAATTACATTTTTGTAGCGAATGGAGCAACACAAATCGATTAAGTATCACTCTTTTCACTAACGCAACATTTTTTCCAGGTACGAAAACATAAGGCAATCGCTATGGGCCCACGTAGGCCTATGCGAGCTCTACTGCTCACCTGAGCGTCAACAGCCCATCAAACCTAACCTAACCTAAGAGTAACAAAGAGGGGAAATTCGATTTGCTGGCTAACGCCACGAAAATCTTCGCGCGCATTAAATCTCAGCTTTTTATGTTTCACTGCTTTGTTTCACAAATCTAAACTGAACAGCCAACACCAACTTTTGAAGGTAATGACATTCCTAAAAAGCTTAAAATTTGTTTGTACCCTTATGTGTTGCTGATTTACACTGACATGGTGGTGATATTCCTTATTATTTTCTAGTTTTGTTTCAATAAGCAAAGTTTTATTTTTAGCAACTTAAAATCTTGGACTATTATTCCCTTGATTTTTTTATACAATAACCTTAATGGAAGCATAGTTCAGTTTTCTAAAAATATATTGGTATTTATATTCATGCAAAAGCATTTACTACTCTTCAAGAAAAAAATAACCTTAACGAGAACCGCCTACGGTTTGAGTTTCTTAAAGTTACATGCACATTACACAACGTTTGATCGATTTTTTTATTTCAGGCGCAAAGACTGTTGAAGGATAGACGGACAGACATGGTATTTATAAAGCGAAGCTGATGCTTTGGTGGTTTTAGTATCCTATGATGAGAACATGTTTCGTTCGGGTATTGAGTTATTAATTGGACTGGTCCATGAGCTCCAGCTGCTTGTCTTGTAGAGCATGTACAATGTTCAGCGGCTAAAAAGAGAGCATGTCTCGGGTAATAGTTAAACGCCAAGCGAAATAAAGTCGAATCCCGAAATTTGGCATTATTTCACTTTGTAAAACCGAAATAACGCTGTATTTCGGAATTCGTCGTATTTCACAATGATAAAGTGAAACAACACCGAACATTGCTTGTGAAATAAAGCCGAATTCAGAGAGAGAGGGAATCAAACTTTGCAAACATCTGAGTGCGAGTTTGGGTATAAAAAGTCTTAATACTGGTTTTGGGGCATGCATGTTAACCCCTTGCTAGGGCTTACTGTTATATATGAAATGGGTGCGATATTGGATGTATTGTATACAAAGTGAAATAAGGCCGAATCGGCTCTTATTTTTTACTTTACCAAAGTGAAGTAAAATCGAATAAGGAAATTCGGCGTTATTTCGCTTGGCTTTATTTCATGGGGATAAACTCACAATATAACAAGTTTTTTAATTCCTGGTTTTGGAATTGGTATAAGGAAAATATCTAAAACCTCTAAAAAACAAACTAAACGTCGCGGTCGTTGGTCACAAAAGTTTATAATATGAATCAGAATTAGTTTCGTAGAGAAAATTTTAGCATTTATAGAAAACCCATCTAAAAGCAGCGCAAATTATCAATTTGAGCGGCCTGTCCTTAAGAAACCTTTCGTTCCAGGCCTAGAAAATGAAGGTCAGACAATATGATGGAAATTTGTCCAATAACGTTCTGAGTTAAACTCAGAAAACTAAAAAGCTTAAATTATATCGTTCCTTTAAAACCACATTGTTGATTTATTTTTCACATATGCCTTTGTAGGTTATCCAAATCCTTTAAAACCACATTGCTGATTTATTTTTCACAAATGCATTTGTAGGTTATCAAAATCTATTTTTTTTAAAGTTCTGATGCAAGCGTTCTATTTATTTAATTTCTTGAAGCGGTTGAACCCGAGACTAGAGCTCTAGTTTAGGAAAGTCAAAATTAGGTATTTTAGATGGTTACTACTTACTTAAGTCGAAGGTGCTTGAACTCTAACAATATGCCTTTTTAGCCGTTTGTTTAGTTTACATGCCCTAGATGTGCCCTTCAAGTTAGTTGTTAGTCATTTTCTACTTTTGGGTAATTTCTCTCTACCCTCTGACTGAAAATCAAAGACTCCGTGGATGGGAATAATATTGTACAATAACCCTATATGTTTCAGGCATCTAAAATCTCCATTGAGACATTCGTTAACCTGGTGTAATATTCCACTCTATAGCTCGTGGTCGAGGCTGTCAACCAAACGAGATTGAACATTTTCCATGATTTTTCAGTCAAATCGGCAAAGGATTCTTATACTCTATCCCATAGGGTGTATTAGTTAAGACATTAATTTTGTAAAATAGAGAAATAGTTTCGATAGAAATACCTTTAAGTATATGGATCAGCTCAATATCGCTAGTTGAGTAGATCTAGCCATGTCTGTCTGGGTTTCACCGATTGAGCATTAAATGTTTACCTTGAGATGGATGAGATGGCATAGGATATTAAATGATTCGCTCAACGGATTGTAGCCTACTCATATGTTGTCATTCAATTTTGATAAGGTCCTAGCAGCACGATAAACAAGGTGTCGTTCTTAGAGTTTATAACAGATCCGAGGTAGATAAAGTCTCTTGCAACTCTAGGTTACTCCCATTGATCTAACGTTCTTAAATGTTATAATACCTTTTTTTGGGGAGCATAAATTGTGGGCCATCTGGCTCATTTTCTCCTCTCCTTTTAAAAAGTCTTTAAAAACACGGTTTACTATCATACAACGTTTGTTGCTCAGTTGATATAAGAAAATCTCATGATTAACAGCCCATACCTAGCTTTTTCAATATCATTTTCGTCATAAAGGATGGATTCTCCGGTCTACCGCCGATGTTTTTTGTTTCGGATTTTTGTCTAACTTTCTTGAATGTAAGTCTTCCTGTAAACCCAATTTTTCAATTCATTTTCGATGACTTGGGCTCCTTTTCACGAATAGCTTGACTCTTACTTTTTTAAAGTATTTGAATCGTCTGTGAATTATTCGCATAGTATCACACAAATCAATTTTTTGTCAAATTGCAGTGTATGTGTCATCTTTTTGGAACAACAGCTCTCACAAGTCTAAAAGCTCCGTATCTGACTATAAAAGTCGGTTATCATGCCTCAGTAGTGCTCTGCACAGTTATCGTGTATTAAAAATAGGATGATTTGCATTTGTTTTCGTATGAAGTACAAATAGTCGCTGGAATGGTTGACACTGAACCTGCATTTTACGTACCAAATCTTAGTAACTTTATCGAGGCCAATTTCACACTCTATGGCGCAAGCGAAATTCCGAAATTTTGGGAACGAAGAATCCACACGAGATCCATGAAACGCCATTGGGTGATTGATTTCAACGAGACTTTATGCCACACTGCAAATTAAATAATGCAGAACCTGCATTGAAAATTCGCGGGATGTGTGCTGTCAAAAAACGGTGACATTGACCAGATTCGACCCCTCCAGACTTCTTATTGTCGGGTTATTTGAAAAGCAAAGTGTACACCTTTGATCAGACGACGTGCTAAAGGGCACATTTCGCTTTGGTTAATATAAGGGGCCACTTTTTAAATGTTGTACTCAAAAGCAAGTTCAAATAAATGGTAAAGAATCAAATGAACTAAAAATGCCTTATACATGTACGGAAATCGTTTTTTAAGGTTATAGTTATATTCACACACCGAAATAAAAATTGGCGCACCCTATATATAGCCCATGGGCTATTAGTAGCATCAGAATAACCTGAAAATGTATTTGTTACACTCAACTAATAGCTGCAGATTTGTATTTCAATATGTTATACGATTCTTGCATTATATCAATTATATCCACCTATATAATATATCTCCTAAATATAGGAGACATGTCTAATCGATCTGGCAGTAGTTCTTGTGTTTTTATAAATGATTCAAGTATCCTTCAATCCATAAATCCGTCCTGTTGCGCCAGTTGATTCAATTTGGTCAAGAGAAATTTCTTACAATGTCACAATGACATTTTACGAACTCAATTTTCAGTTTTCTAAATAAACTTATTTGATATAAAGGTTTTATAATCGATATGATTTTTATCAAACTTTGTAAAGATATTCATTGATTATAAACAAACTTCGTACAGATAATCATTGAGGTCCCAAGCACCTATTGCTTGATACGACGATCCCGAACTTGCCTATGTTTTTTACTGTCCTTGCTTTATTTTGCAACTCAGTAAGTTCGTTCCATTGTTTGATTTTTCTGTACCAACGAGATTTTTGGTATTCCGTTGGTGTCTAGCACTTCGTTGACACTTTTTTCTTTTTTAAACGTTTATTTATTCACATTAATTAATAATTTATTAAGTAATAATTAATAGCCTAAATAAACTTAAAACTGAAGTTTGAAAAAGTAAATGACCATTATGGTTCGAAATACGAAATAAGGTAAATTTTGATAATTTGTCATTAATTTGTTTTAATTATATTTGTACATTTTATTTCAAAATAGGAAAATGTGAACAAAACCTATTACAAGACAGTCGCAATTTTTTTTTTAAATTATATAAAACTATAACTTACAAGACTAACTTAACCTATCTAAATCTATCGTAACCTATCTAGGCCCTGTCATGTGAACTTTATTGCATCGGCTAACTAGTAAAAAATAAGCACAACGCTTACTTCTTCCAGTTATCATTAAATCAAAAATCACACGACAGGGCCTAGTTTTACTTAATCCTAAGTTTCGGCTTCAACCCATCTAGCCACTAGTATTTATCCCCATTCAACCTTTTAGTGTTAATTTTATCGCATTCAGGTATGCTAGTGCAGTATCTTATTCGATCAGTATCAAAAGGCTCGTAAAGGATCCTTTTATCTGTTGCTCTCCTTGCAGCATGGTATATGATTGGGGCGTTCGTTGAGTCTTATCAAGTGGCCATATGCATCCAGAAACAGGAATGCCTCTGGCGGAATGAATCAACTTTCTAAAGCATTTCTGAAGTGCCCAGGATTCAAATAGAATAACAAGACTAGTGATAATTTCATTAAACTCCTCAAAACATCTCCCGCTATACTAAATGTGATAAATAGACTGCTCTCTTACATTGTCAAATAAGAGATTATTTGACATTATTCAACTAATTCAAAATAAGGGCAAGGCAATGTCAACAATATAAATATTACATACACAATCTATGCCCATATATGGTTAAACTTTGATAATTAATTAAGTAATTAATTAATAAATAAAATAAAATAAAAACATAATAAATAAATTGTGTCAAATATTTTGAATTAATTATCTGAAAACTACCATTTTAAATCTAGTACAAATTTCTATAAACGGTTTATACATTTTTATTTTTATTTCAGATAACATACATCGTATTTGGGTCCCCTTTCCTATATATGGACCATTTACAGAAACCCGTAAATCCGAACTTGTGCTGAGCTAACGTTGCAAGACCGGAATTATGGGAATCTGTCAATGCATGCAACGTGTTTGGTATTCAAAAACCAAATTTCATCGCCCTTAACACTCAGTGCAGACCACGGAAAAGACTACACCGCTTCAAACCAAGAAAAAATATATTTCTAGCAAATTGAGGTAGTAGGTTGTATAGTAGTTTTAAAATTAACATACTATACAATTTGCTAACTTTCTTTGCTTGACTGTTGATGCAGCGAATTCGAATCAGTGAACTTTTCAATGAATATACAAACATTTTCTTTAAAGTGTCAAAGTTTAAAAATAATAAGTAAACCAACGCGGCAGCGCAACTGAGGACAATTAATATGTTTGTTTGGCTGATTCCCTGAGACCCTAACTTGTGACTTTAACATCAGTTTCACAAGTTTTGATCTCCGGTATTGGCCTCAAACTTGAAATTTTATTATAATTTTGTATTTTGTTTTCAAGGCCTAATACTATTACCACATAATTTAACAAAGAAACTACAAATTAAAAAAAATTAATTAATTAGAAGAAATATATATTTTGATATTTAAAAATAAATATACAAACAAAATTGTTTTGGTTATGTTTTATTTCACCATTGTAAAGTACAATTGAAAGACAGGTAATAATAATATGTAATATATTAACAGCAATAACTTCTCCTTACATATATTTTTTTTTTAATTATAAATAATGACGCTTGTTTAATTTAAAATAAAACAAGATGCGTGTAAAATAAATCATCACGCTGTTTTTTCGGTCTAAAATGTAGGTATTAAGTAGGCACCCTACAAGACCACTGCTACTTTGAGGTTCATGGTCCTATTTGCTTTAATTTACTCTTAAAGACAATGATTCCACCACGAATTTTATAAGCTATACAGCGGCCTGGACATGAACAAAGTAATGGTCGAAAATGATTGAGGTGGCATTTGATAGAAATAGAATATTAAAATGACAATTGACAAATGGAAACGTTTTCTTTAGACCCTGCTAGTCAGGAACAGATAACTTTTCGGTTCTCTATATTCCCTTCGTTCAATTCTTAATTTATAGATGATATTTTTCTCGGTTTTCCCGCAAAGGAGCTATTATTCCACCTCATTCATTTCACACGCGAGGAGAACATGGTGTTACTGTTATAAGTTTATGAACAACTAGTAATTCATGTAGCGTAAGACCTACGAGTCATTCATAGTCATACTGCAAAAAAAATTAAATTAAAAATAGCATAATACAACCGTTACATATATGGCTTTGGGCATGTTGGGTTTTAGCAAAGATTTTAAAGCTATACAGATGACTCACTGCATACAGGCTCTATGGCGGATCGTACAGCAACACTTTCTGTTTTCTGTTTTCTGTTCTCAATGCATCGTCTGTGTGGCTTTATAATCTTTCATTTAACAGAACGAAACAAAAATTATAATGGAGTACTTCGCGAAGCCACATCTCTTCAAGTGCTTTATTTATTTTGTTAAACGTCAGGAATACTAAACTTGTAGGACCCAATGGCTGATTTTGCTTAAGAGAACACTTATTTTTTCCTTAAATATAATCAATTAATTAATTTAATAAAATTGTGCGCAAGGGACAAATTAATAACATTTCGAAAGTTTATAGAAAATAAATAAAAGTCTGCCTTCCGGAGTGTGGAATCTCTGTCAATAATGCTGGATACAGATACTTTCGATTTGAGTGAAATGTTGTGTTTTTAGTGGTCTCAGAGCTTTTAATCCTACCCCCATATACTGGGTTTGCTTGAAACACTATTGTCTCGAAAACGACTCTTACGATGTTGATTAAAATTAATAAAAATCTACAAGTAGGCGTATTAATTTTATTACCGCAAAAAATGGACAAAAGGATACTTTTGAAAATCATTTATTTCTGAGAACGACCGCATTAATGTCAATGAAAATTGTTAGGTATGTAGTGCATACAAATGTAAATAGTTAATTCATGGATTTTCTTGTAAAAATTTCCTATAATTGTTTATATTCGTCGAAATCCTTGAAATGAAAATAAAAAATGATCAAATTGTTGAATTATTGATAAGCCCCTTGCGGGAAATACCTACTAACATCGATTAGACTAGTCTCGAGTATTGCTAAAGGAATGCAATATAAAGGGGAAATGATCTCATTTCATTCACCCTTATTATAGAATCAGTCGGAGTGTGCATTCCTCAACAAAATTCAATACGCAAATGGAACTGTTTTTTTTTGTCGGTAATGTAACTTTTATGCACTCCATTATTAAAAACAAGAAGAAAAAATCTCCAAAACCATTGCGGATTATATTCTTCACACTGAAATTGCCCCTAATTTGGCCCTAGTTTGGGCTTCATTTGTTTTCTAAACCTCTTTTCCAGATCATATCTACTTTAATAACTGTTTTTATTTCGATCAAATGTCTGAAATATATCACAAGCATGGGGGTGGGTAAACTAGTTCATATCTCTTTCTTTCAAGGATTGTGGTTGACAAATAGACATGTAGATGTCGGTGAGGTAGATAACTCGTCGGTAGAAGAGATTTAAGACAGATTAATACAGTGGTGAAAGTAAAAATTCAAGCGAAAAATCAAGTGGGAGATTTTTTGGAATTAAAATCTTTTAAAAATCTTATGGAACGAAAGATATATGCATGCAAAGAAAATTTGGAATAAAAAGAAGAATAACTTTGTTGGTTTTATTGAAATTGCTGGGCTGTCATCCTTTGGCAGTTTCATGTTTAGAAATTCTGCGTGAAGAAAATTGAAAAAAAAAATCAAATAAATTACAAGTTGACAATTGTTTCACTACGCGTATGATTTTGTGAAGTTTCACATCAAAGTTTATTCAAATTTAAGGCTGAACTATATAATTGAAGATGTGGGCGTCCACTTCCGTAATTTTGCGGAGACATGCAATTTATATTGTACGACGATAATAATGGCTGTTTACTTTGATTCGTTCAGTTTTGGTTAACTTTTGCTCACTTGCGAAAAAGTGAATTCATTTGCTCTTTCTCTTTCTTTTGTTCTTTCATACAAACCTCTGACATTTCACTTCAACAGCTGTGTACATTTAAATTTGTAAGTTCATAAGCAACGAAATTTTCTTTTTATTGTTTGTAAGGTAAGTTCCTTTTGCAATTAATATAAATATCATTTGAGGGTAAACAATTGTTTTTAAATTTCATTTGCATACCAAGCATTTATCTACACAAATGGTCTATCATGGGCAACTTGAGTAATTGGCAGTACTGAAGAATGAGTACCCGAAAAGAACCCTATGAGTACGAGTCGGAAGCAATGGGAATCTAACGTCAAATTTCTACGTTAAGTTTTTTTAAGTGTCCTAAAATAGTAGTTTGTGAAGGACTATTAATGAGTCTTGCGGATTGTTTGTTATCAATGACTATTCAACTTGAAAAACTAAAATAACATAAACATCAGGGAGACGCGATATTCGTCTTGCTTATTCTTCGAGGTAAAAGCGGATGACAAATTTATTTTTATGAAAGTGCGAATGAAATCGCTTTTTCTCAAGTGAATAAAAGTTAACGGAACTGAAAGAAAATTAAAATCACTGATTTTCATCGATTAGTGCCGTTGCGCAGGCAAATATGTGTAAGAGGAGGGGAATGAAAAAAACACTCCACAGACTTATTCGGTGAGTATCCTTGACGTTCTCTTCTGTGGTCCTATTCCGTCGTTCCGGATAAGTCAAATTTATTTCATTTTTGTTTTAGCTCGCGGATAGAAAGGTAACATTACATTACAAGCTTCCATCTGCACGAGAAAAGTTACTTTCCGCCATGATGAAAATCCCAGACCCTCGATATCGTGCGAGAATTCAGTTTTTGCCATTTTTAAACAAGGAAAGAGCAGAGAAAAATGAAAATACGCAGAGTAATGCTTTTTTAATTCAATTTAAACTTACATGCTTATTAAAACTACTTATCGACTAACTTAAACTACTTAAAACTAATACAAACTACATACAAATAACTTAAAAACTAGAATAGCCACAGCAAGCGTTTTTTTTTTTTTAAATATATATATTTTTTTTTTTTTTGTATATTTTTTTGTGCCACCATGACTGTTACCTACATTAACCTTAAGACTTAAAACTATGTAAGTCGGCCACAAAATTCAAATTTTAAGTCAACTTTCTTTAACTATATTTTAACCACCACAACAGGTTCTCCTGTTGTAACCTTCTCCTTCTCCACGTCGGAAGACGTGGTAGATTCGCGGAACTGCCGATCTATCCTGTATCAGCCCTCGACTATCCAAATATAGTAACGCGCACTCTCAAAATATTCATCATTGGTGTAGAAGGCCCCAAAGATGAGACTATTTTTCGAAGCCATCGCTCTTGCAGCGTGAAACCGAATGAGTTTCACCAGAAAATTGTCTATTCGGTTTACCTTTTCCATTTGAGATAGTTATCTGTGGATTCAACTTCCAGTCATCACAATATCTGTGGATCTTGTCGAAGTCCCGCTGCAAAAGAGTTTGAATGACTTCGACAGTAGGGGCTGTTCTGTACGCGATAAAACCGTGTGCATACGCAATTGCCTGAGTAAGACTACCTATCATATCACTGGTGTAAATGCTGAAGAGAATCGGCGAGTTTACCGCTCCCTGTTGCAGACCATTCTTAATGAAAAATTCTGTGGTAGAAGATACATTGCCACTTTTGACAACAAACTTTATACCAGTCAGCATGTCACGAAGCATATATAGCAGTGCTTTACTTATGCCAAGTCTAGTCAGCTTAAGATAGAGGCCCTCTAACCATACGGTGTCAAAAGCCTTCTCTAAATCAACCAGACATGAACCCGTGCACTGTTTTTTTTGGCTTTGTTTCATTGTATATCAGAGACGAGTTTGGAGGCGGCATGAATACAGTCATGTCCGGCCTTGAAACCAAACTGGTTCTCTGGTATAATATTATTGTCCTCAGACCACTTGAACAGTGCTCGATTGAGAATCTTTTCGTCATTAGTCGTCGAGTATTCTATTTTTTTGCAATTCGCACAGAAGAAAATTGTATTATTTGTTGTTTATAATGCATATGAATAAAGCGAATTTTATTTAAACATACTGCGCATTGGTTACAGTTTATACGTTATACGCCTGTTTCAAAAGATGAGATTTATAGATCGAGTTCGAGATATATTTGGTTCATATGAGGCATAATTTTCAATAATAATGATGAAGAGCTTTTCAACATTCATCACACAACACAAAAACTCGAAAGCTCAAACGGACCCAATGTTTGCGTCGACTGTCAATGTGACATCCTAAATGTACCTTGCAAAAAAAGTAAATGAGCAAAGGACACATTTTTTACGAAATCAATACATGCGATATTATCATTAATAATTATTAAACATTGAAACAAATAAGAAATCTGACATTAAAGCTGCTCAATATTTTTCAAACGAAAAATGTTGCTGATTGCGGCAATGTTGAAAAGCGATATAAATATATCGCGTCGTACTGTCAATACTTGCGAGTATCAATATTGCGCGCCTACTACGTTTTATTTAATTTGGAAAATATGTTGGACGATCCAGTTTAATACAAAGTTTGTAAGAAAATATTTCATTAATTCTATTTAAAATCCTAGAATTCAATCACATTCAACCTTTCGAATTTTCATTGTTTCCGATAAGGCCACAAATGGATATGCTCATTGTAAGTACCTTCCTTATCCAAAATTATAACTAAATGATTTTATTGTTTAGAGCTTTACTTTGAAAATGCGTTTCATTTAACAAACATATTTTTTTTCTCGTAACATTATCGATTTCAACTGACGATATTCATCGACTACACATTGAATTCAAGTTCAGTTCGAATTCAAATTGAAAGCGCTAGCAACCCAGCGCTGCTTTTACTTGAACGCTTTTATTTATTTAATTGAAATGTCAAACTTGACTTTTATCCTGATAAGCAAGGTTATTTATTTTCAAGTTCTAAATAAGAATTAAAATGAGAAGGTATATCGTGTAATTGTATCATTAAAGATCTGTTAAACAACAAATAAAGCTTATCTCCTCGGTCATGCTTAATCAATTGTCATTAATAATAACTGATTTCTATAAATTTCAGCGATGCTGCGGGCGGGTCAGCCCCTGCTGCTGCCCATGGACGACAAAATAGTCTCGAAGATATAAATCTGGATCAGTTCCTAAAAACCTCTAACTATGAAGATACTGTGAAGCAATTGGACATTTACTATGGCATTGGTTAAATGAAATGATAATATTATGTTTTCCCTCTTGCGTTACAAATTATTGTTTTTTTTTTTATAGTCAAACGTCAACTGTTGCGCTTTCAAAGTCCCATTACTGGACTCTTTCCGGTGATGAGTACGGATCAAGAGGTCGGCAGTGTGAGAGACAGTGTATACTGTGCTGCAGCTGTGTGGAGTCTTTATCAAGCATATCGTCGTATCGATGATGATCGTGGTAAATCGTACGAACTTGGACAGTCAACTGTGAAGTGTATGAGAGGAATTTTGCAATGTTGGGTAAAGCAAGCTCATCGAGTAGAACTTTTCAAGCAAAGACAGTCAAATCAACATGCGTTGCATAGTAAATTTCAACTTCATACAGGAGAGGAGATCTACTCGGATGATTTGTACAACCATTTGCAAATCGACGTAGTCTCGCTGTACATTATATTTTTGGTTCAGATGATAACATCCGGATTACAGATCATATACACTCAGGTTTGTTTTGACGATGTTTCTTTCACAAGCACAAAATATATTGTAATATGCATTTGTATTTTAGGATGAAGTGGCATTCATTCAAAATCTTGTTTATTACGTTGAAAGAGCATATCGCACACCAGACTTTGGAATGTGGGAAAGGGGTTCAAAGTACAATAATGCAACCCCAGAAATTCATGCCTCGTCCATTGGTAAATATGCCAATTAACAACAATCAAATTTATTTCTATTTTGAAATATTTATTGATTTTTTCTAGGAATGGCTAAATCTGCTCTTGAAGCTATCAACGGTTGCAATCTGTTTGGTGAGAAAGGGGCATCTTGGAGTGTGGTCTATGTAGATATTGATGCGCACAATCGTAACAGGAGTATTTTTGAAACTATGCTTCCAAGAGAATCAAGCTCTAAGGTGAGTTAGGTTGTACCTTTATAATTTTCTTTTTATTTCATGAATTGGGAACTTTTCTATGGATAACTACCAGTCAAGGAAACTACTGATATTAATTGTCCTACCAGTCACTACCGTTATGCGGTCATGATATGATAATGCATCCAATATGACATATCGCTTAATAAGTTGACGGAATATTATAACTATGAAAAGGGCAAATGCTCTTGTGCGTGTTTACAGCTAAACCCACTTTAGCTGCTTCATTCTCTATACTCGCAAATGTGGCTTTACATAGCTCTTTAATAAGGCTGTCATTTCCAACCATATAAAGCTAAAGTTTAGATATTTTCACTGTAACATCGTCGAAATATCTACTCCTATCGCTATTTTAGCAAGCAATGCTCAAATGAAATAGCTAGCCGCATTCCTCCCATTTAACAGTTAAGCCGAAATACTCGTTACGCTATGAATGCAAGTCAGTTTACCCTCAAGTGTATTTTCGGACGAACGCTGAAATATTGAGAAATAGGAGACAGACAAATCAAACAACACGAATGTGGAATGCTGTACTAAACTCTGGTTTTCCTTTCCATTATAAGTGACACGCATTTAAAACCAATGTGCATCGGTATCTCCTTTGTTCTTATCCTAAATTTTCTTGGGGCATTCCTCCTCAAATTAGGTATTTCTTTATATCGGGCGACTAAAACCCAACCCAATAGTACCACCCGATTTTATTTCTTCTTCACAATGCTGTCATTGGTTTTCGACATTAGATGCTGGCGGTATGGCATGAATGATTATGAGATACCCATGTCTGAGCGGTCTCTTGCGATTGCAGTCTTTTGTCAATAGATTTTTACGCACGCCTTTATTGTGACGTAGAAATGTTCCATGTCCATGATAGCCCCATGATAGAAATCGAAAAAATAATTGCTTTGTCAGGCAATTTGTTGTAAAAACTGTGTGCTTCCCGCAGTACCGTCAAGGATGTTATTTCTTCCTACCTTTAATTTTTTCTACCGTTAAAACAACCCATAGCGATTTTAACTCGCTCATTTGTTTTGTCCTTACTCAAAGCGATGTCATCTTTCTCGAATGGCAGAGAAAGAGACAGTGACAGAGAATGGTGATGTGTATCCTCGTAGGTTTTTTCATCACAGCAACAACTATAGAAGTTCCCAATTTTAGTATATAGTATTTATTTCTTTCATTGGATGTTTATGTACATTAAGACAGATTGTCTTATAAAATATACACAAATTTGGGATTAACAATATGAAAGCTAAACATGACAAATTGTTATTTAAGAACGTAAATTTAGAAAATCTCAATGCTCTATCATATTTAGCATCACAGACGGAAAGTATGACGCGTGGACTATTTTTTTCGATATCACAACAGAATTCGACTTTTTAGGGGTCAAAATGGGTCCATTTTGTTGGGACCAACATCCAATATATTCGAGATCTTCGTTTATGCAGTTCACACTGTATTTAATTAAACCGAGTGGGAAACTCAAACGCATTTGCACAACAGAAAGACGTTCATTCACATATAGAGAGAACAAAAGGTGGCCCAGAATTGAGCCAACAAGAAACCCCTGGTTTGATGAGGAATGCCTAGAACGAGGGCTACAAGGCTAAGCTGCAGGTGAAGACGAGAGCTGCCATTGAGCTTTATAGGCAGAGAAGAAAGGAAGAATACCGTCTTTTTGGAAAGAAGCAAAAAGGGCAAGAAAAGCGAGCGATCGACGATGTAGAGAGTTGCCACTCCAGGAACCATGTTCGCAAGTTTTACCAAAGTGTAAAACGTCAAAGCCACGGATATAAGGCTCGAACAGAATCCTGCCGAGATAAACAAGGATATATCGTAGTTGAGTGACAGTCGATGCTGTGGATATGGAAGAACCACTTCTGCAGACTGTTAAACGGCGCTGACGAACAACATTCCGCTGTCAGGCAGAACGAACAAATCAATATTGGCAACGACAGCGAAAACTGCCAACCACCCGACCTGAATGAAGTGAGGATAGCAATATCTAAACTCAAGCTTAATAAGGCTGCCGGAAATGACGGCCTTCCCGCTGAGCTTTATAAAGCCGGCGGAGATGACTTGGTAAATAACATCCACCAGCTTATAAGCCAAATCTGGTCGATCCAGAAAAAAGGAAACCCTCTAAACTGCGACAACTATAGAGGCAGGCATAGGTATAAGTATACAGGCAAGGCGATGCGCTGTCATGTGACTTCTTCAATCTAATTCTTGAGAGGATTGTGCAAAACTCACGAGCCAACACCAGAGGCACAATTTTCCAAAAATCTGTACAACTACAAGCATACGCCGAGGATATTGACATCATTGGTCGGACCCAACGTGATGTCATAGCCACGTTTGCTATTATTGAGAAAGAAGCTGCAAAAATGGGTTTAGCAGTAAATGAGGGCAAGACGAAATATATTCTGTCAACACAAAAGGACACACAACATCGACGAATGGGAAAGAACGTCACCATTGACAGATATAACTTTGAGCTAACACGGGACTTTGTCTCGGCTCCGCTATTAACTCTGACAACAACATTTCGTCAGAAATTAAACGAAGAATTACTCTTGCCAACCGCTGTTTCTTCGGGCTAAGAAGGCAATTGAGTAGTAAATCCCTCACTCGAAATACTAAGGTGATAAGACCCTGATCCCAGTCCTACTCTAAGGCGCTGAAGCATGGACCTCCTCAAAAGCGGATGAAGAAATCCTTGGCCGATTTGAGAGGAAAATTCTTCGAAAAATCTTCGGTCCCGTTTGCGTTGACGGGCTACGGAGGCGAAGATTCAACCAAGAACTATACGAGCTGTACAGCGACATGCCCCTGGTCAAAAAAACTCCTCATTGTACAATTAAGATAGCTAATACATGTAGAACGAATGGACATCAATACTCTGGCTCGCAGAGTCTTCGACTCCCAGCCTGACGTCGGACGCAGTAGAGAAGATCTTGCCTTCAGTGGCGCGCACAAGAAGAAATCGACCTCAGCCACCATGGAGTGCGCATCTAGAGGCAGTTAGCTAAGGACCGGGCTAATTGGAGGGGCATGTTGGTTGAGGCCCATGTTCATTTCGGACTGTAGCGCCACTTAAGTAAGTAGTAAGAATTGAGCCTTGTGGGACTCCTCGTGACGTAGGAAGGAAGGGTTCTGATTAACTGTTGTTTGCCTACACGGACTACGTTCGACCTTGAACACAGGCACTCGACGAGAAAATAATGTTTCTATAAAACATTTTGCTCGCACGTATCGAAGTCTTTGGAGAAGTCTAGGGGAATTGGGAAGTTAATTTGATCCTTGTCGAGCGCTTGTTTCAGATCTTCCGTAACATTTAATAAGGCTGTCGTACAACTAGATTCCTTCGATGGTAATACGTTAAAAGAATTGAGATGAATGGTAATTTAGAAATTCTAAAAAAAATATTTGAAAACTTTGGACAAGAAAGGTAAAATTGCTATAGGTGGGAATTCATCACCTTTGGAGTTTTAAGGATCGGGTTTTATCTTTGCTCATTTCTGTTGTATTGGATATATTCCTGTTGTTAAAATGCTATTAAAGATAAATGTAATTATTGGCAAAACGATTGGTAGAAGCACATAACAAAATTAAGGAGGCATGTCATCGAGCCCCGCTGCATTCCATTTTATCGAAAGTAGACTTGCAACCACCTCGGTGCTATCAACTGCTCAGAAGGAAACATTTCAAACAAATTTAATTTAGAGTATCATTATTGATTAAGGCCTCTGTATTGTTTGGAACGTTTAATGGAGGTGGCGGTAGAGATACAATTTTTTTAGTAAGTTCATTGTTATCAATTCCGTCAATTTGACTATTTTTCGCCTTGGAAAATTCGACGTGACGAAGATTTTTCCAGAAATCTTGTCCGCTGAACGATGGATTTAGTCGTTTATTCGAACGGAATCCATTTGACGTATTGCAGTACGTATAGCGAAGTAAGCGGAACACGCGGTGATGTTCTTGCAGACGAAAGCGTTTCCCTCGATTATATGCATGGTCGCGTCTTAACAAAAGCGAGCGAATATGCCACTCAAAAAGTATGAATTTGAACTGAGTTGATGCTTCTAGCATGTTCCTCCAATAGACTATGATCAATTCGCCCATAAAAAGAAGTCCGGAGCAGTCAAATCAGGCGACCATTTCTTGAAATAACTTGATGTGAAAAGAGGTCTCGCAGTAATTCCATTGTAATACGGGCTGTATGCGATGTGGCACCGTCTTGCTGATACCACATGTTAATCAAGCCCAAAGCATGCAGTTGTGGCGTTAAAAAGTTTTCAACCATATCACGATATCGCTCTCCATTCACAGTCACCGTTACGCCGTTTTCATTTTCAAAGAAGTAAGGTCCAATGATTTCTCCTCACCAAATTGCACACCAGACTGTAACTTTTAATGGATGCAAAGGTGACTGATGAATAATTTGAGGGTTTTACTCTGCCTAGAACCAACTATTTTTTTTATTCACATATCCATTCAAATTAAAATGTGCCTCGTCACTCATTATGATTTTTTCATGAATATCGAGGTTGTCATGGGCTAGCTGTAACATCCCATTGACACATGTACGGCAGCGTTAATGGTCTTGTGCAAGAAGCTCTTGTGTCAACTGAATCCTAAATGGAAACAAATGCAAATCCTTGTGCAAACTTGTGGCCGACGTTGTTCTTTGAAGACCAAGCTCCTGAGCACGTCGTCGAATTGAGGTTGATGGATTGTTGTAAACACTTCCTTGAGCAGCAGTAATGTTTTCAGCCGATCTTGTAGTACGTTGCGGTCCATGCTTGGGCCTATCACCTACAGACCCTCTTTCTTCGAAATCATTCACTACACGATAAATTTTGCGTTTTGTTGGCACGTTGTGTCTCCCAAAAATTTCACTTAACTTTCTCATTTTCATAGTAATCGATGATTGATTTTAATAAATGTTTAAACGATTCAAACACATTGGTTTATCGAATATTTTTCCAAAATAAATTTGCCACGTGTCTACTTCACGACTGCCAAATATGAACTTTCAAGACTAATGTTTACCAAAATGGCGGCAAAACAAAGTAGTATACCTTCCCGGCGGACACGTTGTATTTTGTTTATGTATTTATTTAGATATGTATTTAGTATATTTTAATCTTAAAATGTTATGAGCAAGGAACCACATAATGAGGTTCTACAGTAAAAATTTGTTGATCCTGTTTTTTGTCGTATTCTGGTCACAACATCAACAAGTATTGTTAATTTCATCTAATACTGGATCTTGTAATCCGTTCTTTCTTGGAGAAGTTACAGGACAATTCGCTAGCTTTATTGCCGACTATATCCCTATGAGCATCCCTTGAGCTCTTTGCTCCATCTGGTTACAAATCTTGGATTTTATTTCATAAGCAAATACTGTATCTTTTATTAATGTGCGGTATTGCCATCATTACCACCACGCAGGCGTTCCGAAAGATCTATGGATTAGAAGGGGAATGGGTGATCAAGTACAGATATGCAGATATGTAATCTAAAATTGAGCAAATCTCTAAGGTCAGTATTTAAGCACGATGCCAGAGAATTGGGAATCAGTTTGTTTTGCGGCTAATACGTGGACTTTCTCCATTATGTCTGCTTATATTTGTGTATGAGGTCACGTTACTTATCAAGTTGTACTATGGTAACATATCTCTTTATACGTCACACCCAGTTAGGTTCCCTAATATGTTTTCGTCTGTATTAGGAAAGTGTGTTTTTGTGTAACTTGGAATTGTCTTAAATGGGGTGAGAGTGGTCGCGCGAAAGCTTGTTCGGTACCTGTTTTAAATATAAGAGAGTACTCTCTGGTATTGTGAAGAACAAGTTTGGATGACACTGACCCTCAAATATTGAATTATAAATATTAATTTTTCCTTCAGTCCTGTGCTTATGTTCATTTGGTATTCATTTTTTTTTCAGGGTGTGGATTCGTCTTTACTTCTCACGTTGTCTTTCCCAGCATTTGCGTCGCATGAGGAACGACTCGTCGATCAAACTAAAATGAATGTCATCAAACGACTTCGCTCCAAAAAGGGCTTTAAGCGCTTCAGTCGCGATGGTTACCTCAGCAAAGTCGAAGATAAATCCAGGAGGTATGTCAACAAAAACAACTTAAAACTTAAACCTTACCCACTATCTCTCATTTAGATACTACAACAAAGGAGAAATAAAAGATTTCGAAGGCTACGAGTGCGAATGGCCGTTGTTCTTCATCGTAATGATCATTGATGGTGTTTTCAAAAACAATCCCGAACAAATCGAAGAATATCAAAACGAGTTGCGCCGCTGTATGCATTCTGACGCACATGGAGACCCCTTCGTTACGATGTTCTATGCCCCCGACGGTGAGGGATCTTACCTCCGTGCTCCATCACAATCTCTATTTCTTTGGGGACAATCGATGTTCATTATTGCACAGCTGCTCACCGCAGGGCTACTGCACATCAACGAGCTCGATCCAATCCGACGATATCTTCCCAGTTACAATCGGCCACGCAGAGGTGGCCGCTACTCAGCTTTTCAGGTAAGTCAATCCATTTCAATACGCAACAGTGAATTCCACAATGATGCATACATCGCATCTAAAAATTTCAATAAGTTTCCACTCTCAACGAAACGAGAAAAGACTCCCACATTTAAACAATCTCTTTTCAAATTGGCTTCTATTACAATTCGAATAATCCGAAAAATGTTTCCAAATTTTGTTATCCATTTATCCTCTTTTCTCCACCCTCTGCTACACCTTCGCCAGGGGAAAGCTGATGATGGCCACAACGTAAGTTTTACATACAAAAATGTCAACTCTAATAACAATTTTTTTTCACACTCTCTCGGCTCCCTATTTAAAAATAAAAATTGAAAAAAATAATATTTTGTACATACACACATGTTGCATTTATAGTTAATGTGCACACTCGAGTATGTTCACTAGTGAATTGAATGTAGTTGTTCGCAAAATAGACTATTGTTTGAAACACCGTTTTTTTTCTTTGTGTTATATAGATTCAATATTTAATTTCTTAATTTTTAATATATTTTTTTTGAATATTTTTATCGTATTGCAATAATTTATTTAAGTTTTTCTTGCTGGTTTTGAATTCGATCAGATTATTTGCAAAGTAATTTCGTTTCCGTACAATAGATTAGGGCAAAAAATATTAAGGCAAAACTATTTTATTCTATACGCAATATTTGGCTTATTCTATATCTAACATAATTATTGACTAATGCCAATGATGTTCAAAATTATTCCTTTATGAAAAACCAAGTAATTACTCTGAGTTTCTTTATTCGACAGGCAAAACCAGGCATTGTAAGTATGAGTGAACACGGGCATTGTCCTTTTTAAGTTTGTTTTCTTTAATTGAAGTTTGATTTTTCTGTTGTTGTTTGAGAATGGTAGTTTTAGTTTTGTTTGCCACTAACAAAAATTCCTCAACGAATGCCATGTTATCGAAATCAGAACTGTCTACTAAAATTTTAAGATTTTATTCCATTTGCAAGTTGCAGACATTCACATATCACTTTTTCTCATCAGAGGAAAGGAGCATCATCAATATCATCATTTTAATACCTTTTTACTGAACGATTGGTTTCTTTTCCATTATCATGTCTATCTTAATCTGTTTTCAACTTTCCCTAGTTCTACTTTCAATCTGTAAACCGTGAAACAAAAACTGATTTTTTTAACTGCAATTTCGAAAACACACTGTCAGCATACTATGTTGATGTTTGATTAAATGTAGAAAAGTATAAATATCTTAGGATCATTTTTTCATTTATTTTTTACTATGTTTTTTTATTCCTGCTATTTGATTATTTGCCAAAAAAATTGGATTTGAGAGAAATTTTGCTGGACAGGTGCAAGCGATCTTGTTAAGTTACAGAAAATACTTCTAACGTGTGTGTGTGTGTGTGTTTTTTTTTAGAGGCCCAAAACTTTATTTTGGCAACACTATTTTAAGTGGCGTCCATTTTTTCAGCATGAATAGACTCACGTCTGAACAGAGCTTCCAAATTGTGCAAAGTTAATTCGAAATACGTATCGCGCAGTATATCCATTTAAAGGTCAACATAATCTTCCATCAGAGCATTTAAAGTATGAAACGTTTTCGCATCACGTTTACTCTAAGGCCTCCAAAATGTGCAAATTTATTTTTGCTGTTCGAAATACGTATCTCGCACTATGGCAATTTGTATGTCAACATAATCTTCCATCAGAGCAATTAAAGTATGAAACGTTTTCGCATAACGTTTACTCTAAATGATAATACACATACACAGACACGTCGTACAGTGCGTACAGAAGAAGTCATTGCTGCTGTAGAGCGTAGCGTAGGGGAAGACCCGAATCAGTTTATCCGCCACCGTCCATCCACTTAATGGAAGATTTTGCTTAAAGATCTTGGTTTGCGTGCTTAAAAAATCCAACTCGTGCCGCAGGATCACCAAGCAAGTCATAGATTCGGTGAATCGGCCCAAAACAAGATTGCCGTTGATCCCAATTTTCATAAGCAAATTTTGTTCATCGATGAAGCTCATTTTTGATTGAATGGATACGTAAATAAATTTTAAACTGCCGTATTTGGAGTATTTGATAATCCACAAGTGTATGTTGTGATACTGTTATCGCACACTGTTTGGTGTGCATTATGGGTTGGTAAAATAATTGGTCTGTACTTCTTTAATAACGATGCTGGACAGAACTTTTTAGACAATGGTGATCGCTATAGAGCCATGATAACTGACTTTTTCTTTCATCAATTGAACAATCATGATGTGCAGGACCTGTGGTTTCAACATGACACACACCTCGTGCCATAATTGATTTGTAGCAGGCAACCATCAGTGAGCGCATAAATTCGAGTTCTGGTCCTGTTAATTGGCCTCCAAGATCGTGCGACTCAACGCCGCTGGACTATTTTCTGTGGGGATATGTGAAGTCGGTAGTCTACGCCGATAAGGCCGAAACGATTGACTTGGAGGACAACATTCGCCGCATTATTGCCGGTATATGGCCACAAATGTTGGCCGTCATCGAAAATTGGACTTCCAGATTAGACTAAGTCCAAGCCAGCCGTGGCGGTCATATGCCATATTTCTTATTTAAATTATAATACAAGAAGATTATCTTTCGAATAAAGTAAATTTCATGTCAATTTGAAAAATCATCTTTGATTTATTCCATTTCAAAGTTGTATACCTCTACAAAAAAAATCTTTTACAAATAAATTTCTAGACACCATCCATCCATGAATCATCTGGATCCCAAACGAGCAATCATCTCGCGAAGGAGCGATAAAAATAGCTCGAAAGGGATATTTATCATCTTAAAGTTTAAACGCTGCCCTGGGATTATTGGATTTAAAAAAATCCTTTTCAACAAATTTCTTAATGATTTATTTGAGTTATTCACCCACTTAATGTGTTGTCCTGATGCTAAGCAATGCTGAATATAATCTATGGAATCATCTTCAGAAATGTCCCATAGTTCCATGCCGCCAAAACAAAAACCAAAACGACAATGATTAGGTTAGGTTAGAGTGGCTGCCAGCGAGTTCGCTAGCACACATAGAGCATTTTTTTTGGTCCATTGTGATCCCACGTGGATGTAGTCCATTCTCATTGTTATCTGTGAGAAAAACATTCCGAGCTTTTAATGAAACGGAGGAGGCTTTTCACTCCCATTTCGTTGAAATCACTGAGATTTTGAAACAGTAAGATTCAAGATGGAGCCGGGCAGTTACAAAGGAGATAAAGTATTGTTTCTTCTTCATCTCCGTGCAGTTCCTACAGAAGGTGTTTGAGTAGGCAGGCCTGCGCCTAATAAATGATCTGTCGAGCGAAATCCCTTTGATGTTCTCATATCTAGCTTTGGCCAAATTTGTTTGGTTATTTGAGAAGCCGTGCCAAGACTCTATCTGAGGTTTAATTTGCTGTTAGCATGTTGCGCTAGTAAGCTAGTAAGAAAATTTTAATATCCTTGGCAGATATAAGATTCTCTTTTTTAGCCAGGATAAGGCTTCTTTGATCGCCATGAGTTCCGGCTGAACACACTGCAATAATCAGAAAGACGGAAAGATAGGCTGAGATTAAGCCTGTCGGAGAAGACACCAGCACCTACTCCGTCATTTGTTTTGGAGCCAACGGTATAAAAATGAATCAAGTCATTTTACATCGGTTCGTTACTCTCCTATGACAATCTGTCTGAGATTTTGATCCGGAAATTCTTATCAAAGCTTAACTTTGTAAGGATGTAATCGGTGTTTTCAGGAATATTTGTATGTTCGTTTAGAATTTTCGAGTGGGCAGATAGTATATTTAAGACGCTGCCATTTGCTCACCGAAAATATCTAGGGATGAATGATGGGCTTAATGGTACGATGGTTAGTGCGCTGAACTGCGGCGTAGAAGGTCTGGGTTCGATTCCCAGCCGTAGCAACACCTAAAAGGATTTTTCTCTGGCCCTCCCCTCGTGATGATCTGACAAATAATCCGAGTAATATCAATTGTCAAGACAACTACTTGTATTTTGTGGCCCCGATCGGTGGACGACAAACAGGAAACAAATATATATAAATGGCGAATGGAGGACTAGATACAACCGCAAGCCTTATACGCAATACTGCAATGGGTCGAGTAAATTTAGAGTAATGCTCTTGAGTCACGGAACATTGTTCGAGCTAACAAGAAACTTCAAAATTTCGCTGCAAGGATCAAGCGACCGCAGGTAAAAGGCCGGAGTCTATCCCTTTAACTTACGATATGTGTATTTTAATCGTTTGGGACCGGGCTTTGCTATGCATAAGGACTGCATAAGGACTACCTCAAATACTGTGCGGTTAGGTGGAATACTTTCCAATAGATACCCCTTTACTGGTTGATAATGTTATCTCAGATAGATTGTCTTTAAACTTTTGAGTTTCCAATAGATACCCCTTTACTGGTTGATAATGTTATCTCAGATAGATTGTCTTTAAACTTTTGAGTGGCTTAAGAATCTCCTCTCTTATCAACTTTACGTCTGCTGTACATTAGTAATCCTTTGGGGCAACTTAAAAATGATAGCGACTAACATAAATGACACTACTGTCAGCGTTATTGATGAACACCAGTAGAGATGCTTAAAATTTTTTTTTTATAAACAAAGATCTACAAAATAGCATGGGAAAAGAAAAATCTAGTTGAATTCACCTGAAACAATTATTAAGCATTTACAAGAATACTAACAGTTTACAGTTAGGAAAATCGAAATGGAGTATACAATCGTTAAATCAGAAGAATACATGCGTCTTCTAGGCATCACTTTTGATTCAAGTGTATCATGGCAACAAGATTCAATCTCTATTGTTAAATCTAAATCTAACTAAGTTACCTCTTTAGAGCTAAAAGATATTTTACACTAGCTCAGCTTCTTCTTCTCCGTATACGACCTTCTTCTTCTTCTTCTCTTACCTGAACTTTTCAACTGTTCAGCGAATACTTGTAGAACATCTGTCTCTTTGTTCAATGTACTATAACAACAGGCGTTCAAAGCAACTTTAAGAAATCATCCCCAGACTTGTTACTTTTCCACGGCCTACAAGAAACGCTGTTGCAGCTCATAGACACACAGTTATTTTCACAACGCAAACAAGCAAAAAGGAAAATACTTTCAGAATAGTATTTCTACTAAAAATATACAATCTACAACAATTCAAGAGCAGAGTTAATAATAATCTGCAACCATCATCTCAGGGCGCGTTGAAGGTTCACTTAACAAAAATAAGAATTGGGACTCCTATTTGACGCCGATATTAAACATTTGAAAAGTGAGGTTCGATCATTCGCCTTCGAGTAATAGTTTTCAAGCCTTCTTAAACCGCCTCAATTTGTCTCCATTGGTCTCAGTCGCAGATCATAAGTTAGTTGTTATATGCGTACTTACGTTTAGACAAACCAAGAATATGAGAGCTTCAATCTTGCAATCCCCACAGCGTTCTACAAAGCAAAACATGAATCTTACTTACTTACTTATGTGGCGACACAGTTCGGATTGAATCTTGGCCTCCAGATGCACCCTCTAAGTTGGTTGAGGTTGGTTTCTACTTGTTCGCGACACTTAAGACGAGGTCTTCCTCTACTGCGTCCGAGATCTGGCTGGAATCGAAGAGCCTGTGAGAATATACTTAGTCTTATTCTCATTTACTGCTAAACCCATTTTTGCCGCTTCCTTCTCTATACTAGCAAACGTGGCTATGACATCAGGTTGAGTCCTATCAATGATGTCAATATCATCGGCATATGCTAGTAGTTGTACCGCTTTTTGAAAGATTGTGCCTCTGTTGTTAGCTTGGGAGTTTTGCACAATCCTTTCAAGAAGAAAATTAAAGATGTCACATGACAGTGCATTGCTTTGCCTAAATGGTTTTTTTTTGAGCGAGAATTCTCCATCGTCATCCAACACAGGCGAACAAGTTTGGGCAATATACCATGGCTCTATATGCAGTCGTATGCAATGATAAGTTAGAAGTGGGTATCGATTTATACTTTTTGTGTTTTTTCAGGATCTGCCGAAGTGTGAAGATTTGGTTAGTTGTGATCGCACTGATAATGACCGATCAGGTTGTTGGATAATTTCAGCGTTCGTTTGTAGATCGGGTAAACGATGCTGAGGTTCAATTCTGCAGGCATAATTTCGTCCGACCAGATTGGCTTATGAGTTGGTGGATGTTACTTACCAAGTCATCTATCTTCATCTGAGTTTAGACATTGCTATCCTAACTTGGTTGGTAGTTTTCGCTGTCGTCGCCAGTATTGAATGTTTTCTTCTGTCGGACAACGGAATAATGTTCGACATCGCCATTTAACAGTCTGCAGAAGTGGTTCTTTAATATCCCCATCATCGACTGTGTCTCAACTACGGTTTTTTCTTGTTCATCTCGACAGGATTCTCTCTGAGCCTTGTATCCTTTGACGTTTTACACTTTGGTAAAACATGTGAACGACATTCCTGACAACCTCTCAATATCTTCAACGCACGCTTTTCTTGCTCTTTTTTCTTCTTTCTGAAAGCCGGTGTTTTTCCATTCTTCTTTGTCTATTAGAGCTCAAGGGCAGCTATCGTCTCTACATGCAGCTTAGCCTTTAAGGCCTCGTTCTTGGCTGCGATCATGATCTTCAAACATGAGTCTTTCCTACGACTTTTCTAACTTCCGTACAAATTGGTGATTGTATAAAAACTATTCGAACATTCGGGAGTGTTCCAAGAAGACGCAATTGCTTTCTTCAGTGATGAAGCCCATTTTCATGTCAGTGGCCTGACCACGATCATCGACAATTGCATCTAAGGAAATTCACCAGTGTTTGGTGTGAAATCTCCTCAGCTGGGATTGTTTGTTCCTGATTTAAAAAAAAAAGAAGATGAGGTCACAGAAACTGTGAATTACGGCTGATATATGAATGTGTTGGACTTATTTTCCACAATTTGAAGAGGCTTTGGGTACATTTGGTGGTAAGAAAGCATAGCAACGGCTCACACTGCAAGGATATCGATGGCTGTTTTGAGGAAACGCAACATTTAAATAATAAAACTGCCAGCTGGTGTCCACTTGACACTTTATTCTTTTTTTCTTTTTTTTTTGTTATTTCCGCCAATCTATAAGACATGAGGGCCAACTTCTGGTCAAAAATAGCCAACATATACGCAGCTTTGCATGAGCATGAGTGGTAATTACCACTTAATTGATTGTTCTGTACAGTTGTACAGTCACTGCTAAAATTGAAGAGATTAAATTAAACTACTTCCGCACGTCTTCGCTTCCAAAATACAACTGTCCTCTTTAATGACAATATGCTTAAGTAACAAAATAGTAACGCGTTTAACATGCGTTACTTAGACAAACACAGTATGAACATAGATAATAGACTTAGGAATAAATAACAATATTGATTGTTATGGGGGAAGTGACCAACCTGATACTAAATAAAAGTTTAAGCCAAACAGAATGGGTTTTTCCGCTGTCTCATTTATCGTTCTAGGGTATACAAAGAATGAATGAAAGTTTCCTGGTATGTACTTCACGCTTTCCCAAAGTTCCATATGCAAGTTTTTTTTTCAAATTTTCACATGAGTACACCAAACAAAATGAATTTTAATTCGGCAAACGTTACAAAAAAAATTTGAGTTGAAACTTTTTGTAGTAGCAAAATGCCTAAGACACATTGACACTGCAACATCCACATCGACATGAACATATTTTTAGAATTTGTTCCAAATTTTCTGATGATGCTGTTAATATGTTTTTTAGCATTCCAAATATACTGCCAATAAAAATTATGCCGTTATTGCCGATGCCGACATAAATATTGCTGTGTCTATGTTTTTTTTTAGCAAAAGCTGCTTGCAAAGCGTCATGGTTTTCCAATGTTCCCAAGCTCGACCCACTCAGCGCGTGGCCATCTTCGTCTTTGGGATAAGGTGCAGGCATCGCTTAAATAGAATATCGTTTAGTTTTCGTAAATGTCAATAATTGAACTGGTAAACTAGTTATATAGCCGACATTAGGTCCGACAGTTAGAAAGAATGTTTGTGTTTAACTTTAATTGTTTTTTTTTTTTTTCATTTTAAATAACTGACATGTTAAATGTATGCCCCCAAGCAAGAATGTTGTGGTAACATCCTATTTGATGTAATTTGGGTTTCATTTTCAGCAAGTGTGTGTTTAAAAGTTTCCAGATATGTTTGATTTTGCTATGTGCATGGGAATCTAATTCCGTATCCTCTATATTGCCATTACGTACATTTTGTTTTTCCCTTATTCTTTTATTTAATTTATTTTCAAGTTTGCCAATTGGATTGTATTTGTACTTTGATTATTTAACCTTTTTGTATGAAGTTTGCTGTAAGATGTGTTTTATTGATCTAAATGTGATGCAATGTCCTTTACCTTCTTACAGGGAACCGCAACTGATTTAGTTGTGCAGATAGTACTGATTGCGGAATCAATGCGTTTGCAAGCCATGATGGCAACATATGGTATTCAAACGCAAACACCTCATGAGGTAATTTATTTCAATAAAAATTTAAATTAAGCGATTTGCGACATTTGCCCTATTGTTTTGTTTACAGGTCGAACCAGTTCAAATTTGGTCATCGACAGAACTAATCAAAGTCTATCAGCATCTTGGAGTGCATAATAAAATTGGTCTTACTGGACGACCAAATCGTCCCGTCGGGTCATTGGGCACTAGCAAAGTGTATCGTATATGTGGCATGACTGTTCTTTGCTATCCGCTTATTTTCGAAGTGTCTGATTTTTACTTGTATCGTGATATGGCGTTGCTTATAGATGATATCAAGACGGAGCTTCAGTTTGTTGGCAAATACTGGCGGTTGTCTGGACGACCAACAGTGTGTCTGTTGATTCGCGAGGAGCACATGCGTGATCCTCAGTTCAAGGAGATGTTAGACTTGCTTGCTATGTTGAAGAAAGGCTACTGCGATGGAATGAAAGTTCGTATTGGACGATTGCAGAATTTAATAAGCAGCTCTTGTATAGGTAAAAGCTAAGTATTCACTTGGAGATGGTTCATCTAGAGAGTCTTTGTATTTACAGAACATTTGGATTTCATGAATCAAAGCGATTTGTCTGACAATGAGAATGCGTTCGCGCAGATCAACCACGAGTATATTGGCTATCAAAGCTTAACCGACGTTCCTAAGGCACACTCCTATGAGGAGGAAAAGATGTCATGCGAGGTAAGTAGTCCTGTAGAGCTAATTCTTCAGGTACTTGTGATTGGAACGCATGTGAGTCCAAAACAGGTTCTCAAAAATAGATTTTAAAGATTTTTAGAATTCTTCAAGGAATTTCGCGACCGTTTTTTTTTTTTCTTAAATAGATTGACTCCTTTCAGAAGCTCAAAAGGTCTGGGTTCGTTTCCCACCCGTTGCAACACCTAAATGATTTTTCACTGGCCCTCTTCTTGTGATGATCTGACAAATCGTCCGAGTAGAATCAATTGTCAATAGCTTATCTCAACTTAGCCGTTCGGATTCAGCATAAAACAGGAGGTCCCGCCATCGTGCAAGTAGTACACACGAACACATGAACGGTTTTGAGAATGCTAGGTCCTGGGTACTAACGAGCCTGTTGCTCCAAAAATTTGTAATTTTTTATTTAAACTCCTTTATAGTCTGTCATGGTTTTTGAATTAAATTTTTCCCAGTTTTCCTCAGGTTTACCTCTTGCAGTTATGTTAAATGCGGAAGCAAAGACTGACTTCGAGAGCTACTCGGTCATCTGGCAGACAATATTTGATATTTTCCTTCATTTAGTTGTGGGTACAGAGGCCTGGTGGTTTGTGCATTGGATTACTAAGCTGTTTGCTTTAATCCCGAAAGTGACCAACACATACATTTTATTCACTGCCCCACCTCTTGCAAAAGTCTGACAAACATCCAAGACAATCAATCTTCTGAAACTTATCGTTCGCAGATCGACAGTAGGTCTCATTCTTTGTGACATGTGTAGTAAACGTCTAAGTAAGTCACCCTACCATAAACAGACAGATATTGAGGTATTGGCCAAAATACGCGATTGCGAGTATGAAAAACGACGCGTCAGTATGATTTTATCAGTGAACAAGAGAAAAAAACAGAGATCTGTTGTCAAGAAAAATTAATATACTACATCGAAAAATCGGATTTCAATCCGATCAAGGTAGTAAGAGACTCTGTCTACCTCTGCTCAGCTTTAAACGTGCATAATCGCCTATGGAAACAAAACGAAGGATTAGTCAAATGAAACGTCCTTTCTTCTAGCTAGTGGTCCAATTAGGATAGTAGGCCCTAATTCAAAATGTAAAAATAAAAAACCATCTATTGTTCGCGTGTGAAAATCGTCAAAAGAGCTAACGCTTGACGGTATTTAAATGCAAATTTTCAAAGAAAATTTTCACGAAATCCCATTAAGAGTTAGAGTTGGCAATCTCATGTAAAACGTATGGAGCCGATTGGCGGTTAGTGATCGCCTTGTTGTGATTTAGAGAAACGTTTTGCAACATCAGAATTTTATGTGCACACCCCTTTACCGATGATACTGAATACCCTATCAATGAGGAATTTTACGACCTCACAGACGGAGCCTGTCCTGAATACGATGTGAAAATCGTACTAGGGACTTTAATGCGATAGTCGGAGAGGAAATAATCTTATAATCTTCGGCGGGTTAGTTGTGGACTCAGTGGCGCGACGGTTAGTGCGATTAACTGCCGCGCATAATGTCTGGGTTCGATTAACGGCCGTATTTTTCAATGGCCCTTCTCTCGCGATGATCTGATTATCTCAAATTCGACGTTCGGAGACGGCATAAAACAGGAGGTCCCGCCAACGTCCCAAAAGTAACCGCGCACACATGAATGGTTGTGAGAAAGCTCTGCCCTGGGTCCTAACGAGCCTGTTGCGCATTTATGAACCGCCTTGTAATACTGTTATCTGCAGCACTAGATTTCCACGAATTCGAATCCACAAAGCAACTTGGCGATCTCTAGATGGTCGAACAGCCAATCATTTGGTCATAGATGCGAGACATGCATCATTAATTCTTGATGTACAAACTTTCAGAGAAGCACACGTCGACTCTGACTACTTTTCCGCCGCACTCAAAATAGAATTGTTGAAAAAGAGAGACTTCACGTTGCTCGCCAAAGATTAGTATCGCAATTTCATCAAAGATATTACCATAGGCTAGCGAAAAAATGTCCGCCGTAAAATGATATTAGCAAGTGATATAACAAAGATTTGATAGAAGAGGAACATATCAAGGCGCTACAACAACAAAAATGTGAAGAGTATCGAACCAGGAAAAGGGAAGAGAAGAAAATTCTGCGTAGAAAAGAAGCGAACATGCAGCCTCGCGGAAAGAAGAAAAACATAAGGCAAAAAACTCGCATAGCTGGGGCACATGCTCTAAAAGATAATTACGGCAACCTAGTCACTAAAACTCAAGGAATCGTAGATGTGTTCAGGTAGCATTTCCAGCAGTTGCTTAATGGGTATATTGTCGAGAGAATTATAGGGCAAGCAAACCGGCCTGCCTTCATCCAACGAACAGGTAACCCTCCATCCCAGTAATAAAGAAGTGCAGCCATAAAAAAAAAACTGAGGAACAACAAGGAAGCCGGTTCTGATGGATTAGCAACAGAATTCTTTAAATACAGAGGTGTTGCCATAAAACTGTGCATTCTCCAAACCATCAACAAAGTCTGGATGGATGAGAGCATATCCGATGACTGAAATATCAGATTCTTATGTCCCGTGTCTTGCACCAATTACCGAGGCATATTCTTGATAAATGTTTCATATAAGATATTATTCAACGTAATGTGTATTCGTCTTAAGCCTTACTGCCACCAGTGTGGTTCCTGGGCCAGCACATCGAACATAGACCAAATTTTCACATTAAGGCAAATCCTGGAAAAGACGAATTTTAGCACATCATCTTTTTTCGACTTCAAGGCTGCGTATAACGATGACGGAATTCAGGAACTATCAAAACTGATAAAACTGTCGCCAATACTGGAGATTCAGTTTGGAAACGGGTCATCTGAACTTTTCTAAGCGTGTTCCTCATTCCGAAAAGGAGACCCGCTATCATGCGGTTTCTTCTATCTCGTGCTGAAACAGATACTGCGGGGGCACTATCTTTAATTACGGGGCACTATCTTTAACAAATCCAGCTACTGTAGCCACCCAATATTGACATCATTAGTCGCTCCCATTGTGCGGTTTTAGATTGATGACAGCAATTTATGAGATAAGGAAAAGGGGTCATGTAGTTAACGAGGACAAGACAAAGTATATGCCGTCAACAAACAAAGTAGTGTCAACGCACGATCTTGGACAAACTATCACAACTTTGAGTTAAAGAGTTAATATTAGTGATGTGCATAATCGAATGATTTCAATAATCGAGATGTTAGTATTCGAGTGATCTGAATAATCGAATGATCATTCGAATGAAATATTCCATACTCCATTCTACATTTTCTCTGAAAATTGGAGTGAGTATTAGTAGTACTGTTTTATTTCACTCGAGAGCTCATGTATACCTACGGGAAACGAGATATCGCTCATAATTCGAATGAAAATATAAACATCCAAGGAAAGAGAAGAGGCAAAACGCAAAAGCATGCCATGAGAATGAGATATTATTATTATTATTCATACATTATACTTCATACTTCATGTTCATACTTCATACAGGTATTCTTTTCGCACACACGTCACGACTCACAAGCATCTAAGTAGGTATTGTTTCTGTTTGTTTTATGGATGTTGGTTTTATAGAGGTTGTGTATTGTGTTTTGTGTTCGGGTTGTGTCGCATCGCAGAAATCGAGCAAAATAAAAAAACGACAAAAATAAAAATTGAGAGAAAGAGAATTATGAAATCATTCGAATGATTTGAAATCAAGAATCGAGACATCTCGATATATTGCGAGAATCGATTATAATCGATTATTTCACTCGAATGCGCCCATCACTAGTTAATATACCTCAGACAATGACACCTAGTGGAGATATGACGAAGACTAATCCTAGGAAACCGATGCTATTTCGGGTTAGCAAAACAAATGGAATCAAAACTCCAAATCCGAAAGTACAAATGATTACTCTACCGGGCCCTAATCCTACCAGTCTTACTTTACGGAGCCCAGTGCTCGACAATTACCAGGAAATATTAGGCACTTTCGAAGTAAAATTCGTCGTCGTATGTTTGGTCCTGTATGAGAGAAAGGCGAATTCACTATCTTGCAAATGAACAATAATGCTCCAGCCAAGAGAATCTTCAAATCGCAGCCCCTCCAGGTTCAAGCGACAAGAAAGACAAAACCTCCGGTTTAAGGATCAAGTGATCGTGGATGCCGCAGCGCTTGGAATGAATAATTGGAAGCCTGCCTGAAGCAACGGAGAGGATTGAAGCTGTCTTGTCTCAGGCAGAGAGAAGTAACAGTTCGGGAGCCCGTTATGTTGAATCTACTGATAGATTTCAATTGCCTGTTGGCTGTATGGATTCTATAGATATTTTGTTCATCACCCACTTCTTTCTTTCCGATTGCCCTTTTACAAGTGTAAAAGGCTATGGTAGCTTTCTTAACGCTTTCCAGTTAATTTTCTTATCCAAAAGCAGACCATGGAAACATCAAACCTTGTTGATCATCAATTAAAGCTATCCACACATTTGTACATACGTTTCCAATTTCAATTAAATGACTTTTATATGCTAAAATTGAAACTTAATTACTTAAAAAATATTTCTTTAATAGGAGTACCTATGCAAACCCACCCATGAAATAATCGAAGCCTTGCGCCGCACTGAGTCTATTTATGCTCTCTGCCAGCTTTGGGGATTCCTGCTTAATCGCGAAGGACCACATTTCGAAGTAAACGGACTGAGTGTTAATCAAGCGTTCACCCAACTCTATCATCGTGCTGGTTCGCTGCGGTATTGGAGAGCTGTCCGATATTGCAGTTCCCTATTACACCATATCGTCGACTCCATAAGTCCATTTATCACAACAGTCCTAGTTAATGGAAAGGAACTAACCGTTGGTGTTATCGGTCAAAAGGAAACAGTGTTCGATAAACCCATGACACCAGCAGAAATTCAAAACGTTATGTACACCAGTGTACAACCATATAATGTCATACAAGCTGTGCTTCAGCAGGAAGTTGTATTATATTGTGGCCGATTAATTGCCACAAATCCGACCATGTTCAGAGGAATCCTTAAGGTATGTATTGCAAGGATAGTTTATGACAATATTCAATTCCCAATGCTCGTTCTAGATTCGCGTTGGTTGGGTGCTTGAAGCTATGCGTATATATTTGGAGATTTCCGGTCAGAAATCTGTCGATTTGGACAATCTATCACCATTTCAAGTACGAATTTTACTACAAAAAGTATTAACAGTTAGCGAGTGGGCCACCGAAGAAAAGTATGTTCCAAACATTATTTACCAACAGATTGTAAATTTTATTTGACAAAATTAAAGACTCACCACATTGGAAAGACGCCAACTTGAGGGATGTTTGTGCCGTGTGCCAAAACACTTTTACAACAAAGTTTGGGATATATTACAACGAACTCCTCAGGGTATTGTCACCCAAAATCATCTCCTACCCGCTGTTCCTACACTAACAAATATGAGCCGTGGCGAATTAACCTTCTCTCTGCTAGTCGAGGAAACACTTATTTGTATTAAGCATCCTGAACGTCGCCAGCTTACGGTGGAGCTGCTTTGTATTATTGCCACTATACTAAGCAGAAATCCGGAATTAAGATTCCAACAGGCTTTGAATTTAGATGAGATCCTCCTCGAAGCGTACCTCATGTATTGCAAGGTAACGATGCCAATTTTTTATTTTTTCCGCATCATTCCAAAGCCTTTGCTTTGCTTTTGCAGGATAATAAAATTCAAGTGGACAACAAACAGATGGAAACCAAAGATATATCACCGTTCTACGCATTGGTATATGCAGAAACAACTGGATATCTGGCTAGAGCTGCTGTGAACAAAGTCTTGCAAGGTGGTGCCTTATCACCGCAGGACGATGACAACGCCGATATACATGACGAAACTTGTAAAGTTTCCTAAGAAAAGACAAGAGCCATTGCAATATTTTATTTTGGTATTTTTATCGTCGCTCTCTAATGTATTTTGTCGTGTGTTTTTACAAAAGTAGTATCTATCAAGCCTCACTTTTACCAATAGAAATGACAGAAACGAAATGTTTGCTTTTTTAGTTAGTTTTACTGTATGTTTTGAATAAATGTACGGAAAATGTTGAACATAAGTTGAGTTTGTTTTTCTATTGTTTATGTAATAAGACGCATTCTGAACAATTTTACTTGATTGAAGCTTCTGATCTTGGCAGGATTCTCATAATGTTCTCATCCATATTTTTACTAGTTATTAACTATTTGTTAGCATTTGTAATGCTCTGAAGAACAAATAGCGTCTCTGTAAAAACTGGAGTGCTTCAGGACTCGATTCTCTGCCCTACTCTGTTTTTGCTTCACATTAGAAGTCTTAAGCTGTTACAAAGCAGACATTACCTACAGCCATCCAGCAACACGATGGGATGGGCCGTGTTGCAAGAGGATGAAAAAATTGGACGGTCAATAGTAGAACCCTGAGCAGAAATAGTGACTATTCGGATGTGAATTCGTTACCAGCACCAAATGTCAAAGAACAATGCAATTAGATCCGCTAATGCTAAGCTGCAGGTGTTGCCGAGAGCTGCTATTGAGCTCTATAGGCAAAAACGGAGGGAAGAACACTGGCTTTTCCCAAAGAACAAAAGAGACAAAGAAAAGGACGTGATCAATGACATAGAGAGCAAAGATATTCTCAATTACCTAAGTGTACCTACGGAGTTTGTCTACCCCGGCTCCGCTATTAACTCTGAAGAATAATAACCAACCGCAGTTTCTTCTGGCAATTTAGAAACAAATTCCTCACTCAAACTGCTAAGGTGATTCTATACAAGATCCCAATAATCCCAGTTGTACTCTAAGTCGCTTAAGCATGTATCAAAACTCAAAAGCGGATGAAGAAGTCCTAAATAATTTTGATCGAAAAATTGTTAAGGGAATCTTCGGTCCCGTTTGCGTCGACGGGCTATGGAGACGACGATTAAAACACGAACTATGCCATCTGTACAGCGATATACCGCCGGGCAAAAAACACCGCTTGCAGCGTCTCCGATTTCAAGCCAGACGTCGGACGTAGTAGTGCGCACAAGTAGAAACCGACCTCAACCAACTTGGAGTGCGTAACTGGAGACAGTTAGCTAAGGTCGTTAGTGCCTGCCGCCTGGCCACACTTTCATTCCCATGAACGCCTTGGCCACACACAAAAGTAAGAGTCATTGAATATTGGGATGACTTATGTTTTTACAGCTGGAACAAGGTGAGATCTAGAATGTGTACTATGGATGTTGAGATCTGAAGTCGGCCCACGTTCATGCCCACACCGATAATTCACTTTGAAATAGATTTTCGGTGCCAATCTTCGCTTCTATTTTCACATTAAATCTAATTGTCTCTTTTGAGATGACTTTCATTCCAATGTGCCTGTTCACACGATAGTAAAATCACTAATTTTCATTTACGTGTATCTGGTACTATGGATGTTGAGATCTGAAGTCGGCCCACGTTCATGCCCACACCGATAATTCAGTTTGAAATGGATTTTCGGTGCAATCTTCGCTTCTATTGTCACATTAAATCTAATTGTCTCTTTTGAGATGACTTTCATTCCAATGTGCCTGTTCACACGAGAGTAAAATCACCAATTTTCATCGATTAGTGTTGTTGCGCAGGGAAATATGTGTAAGAGGAGGGGAATGAAAAAGCACTCCACAATTTAGATTTATTCGGCGAGTATCTTTGACGTTCTCTTTTGTGGTCCTATTCCATTGTTCGGGATAAGTCAAATTTATTCCATTTATGTTTTAGCTCGCGCACGAAAAAATGTACTTTCCGCCATGATGGAAATCCCAGTTCCCCACGTTCCTGTTTGTTGTAGACCCTCGGTAAGGCAATAGCAGAGAGAAATGAAAATACGCAGAGTACTGTTCATAACGTGTAAGCACCCATTGTTCCTCTCGTGTAAGCTGCGACAATAAACGTGTGGTCACTGGTCAGGCACTTATAAAACTCATTCTATAGCGAAACTCCTGTGCTGTGTGCAGAAATTCTGGACGCAGTTAAGCACTTCGTGGCGTTAAGTCGTAAAAACCAGCGATATGTTGTTTATAAAAACAAGTAAAACGAGAGAAAGTGAATGGAAATATTTAGTAGGGTTTTATGTTTCTTTTAAAAGAAATTGCAATTATTACTTCACCCAGGGTTTATATCACTAGCAGCATTTTTTTGTGGTAGAGAGAGCAGAAGAAAACCTAAAGCAACACTAATGTTAAAAAATTTTTGACCACGAGCTGTGCGGTATGTGGTTTAAAAATAATATGACATTAATGTATTTCCAGAATGCTGTAATCACTCCTAAGATGGGGTTTATTTTAACTCCCGTATTAATTAATTAGCTAATCAATGACTAAAATGATGAGAATAACAATCATTCTAGTAGCATCAATACAGTTAGTAGAATTATTTTTGGACTTCAGGCATTTGCAAAAGGAATGCTTTCTCTATTTACCCAAATATATGCTATGCATCGCCTTCCGTTAAGCGATACCCTTTTAGGTGTCGGATACTTTCTTTCATTTTTGAATTAACTTAAAATTGTGCTCTGTATGCGTCCACTAAACTAATTTTTGCTAAATTTATTTAAACTGGCTTTGAACGCGTACAATACTTGACCAAAACAATAACATTTGACATTTAACTTCTAGCATTCGTGTTGACTTTGGTAAAGATGTGGGCGGTATGGGTAAAGAAAACTCGAATTTTACCAAACATTTGTGTATATTAGCTTAAAGAAAAATCTCGAACATTGTACTTAATAGAATATAATGTGTGTGTTTACTCGTCTGTCCACTGTACTCGTACTTCATTTAGCCCTGTCTTCGACAGCATCGAAGGAACACATTCCCGAACTAAACTTGCCAACCGATCATTTAATTCGATACTTTAACACATTTCCAGCGATTAGAGATGTATGTCTTAAGACCGAGTCATGCCCATACCATGAAATTCTCAATAATGATACGCACAAACTAGCATGCTGGGGACACGAAAATCACTGCAAATTACCGCATCGCTTCCAAACGCCACAATGTCGTGGAGATCACACCGGTTGGGTGCAAAATAAACAAGCCCAGTTGGACACTTTCTTTTATCAAGCCGACTTTGGCTATGTCCGGGAGCAAATCGGTGACATGGCAGTTATGTGCGAACCAACATACCGCGAGGATTCGTCACTCGAGTGCACCAAGTACTTGCGCTTCTGTCGCGGGAGAAACATCATGATGGATTTTCATGATCTTGTGCACCGTAAAGATCTTATTAGATATAATATGGATGTACTTAAGCAGGGCCAAATAGGTGGCCACTGTCGATTGCAACGGGAACGTCTTATGAACGAAACCGAACACATGGGAGCATTGCAGTCGTGGTCGCCCGAGTTGCGTTACTTCGAGGAGAAAGATTACCGTCCAATAGCCGATAACAAATGTGATATTGTTGTGGATAAACCCACGTATATTATGAAAATTGATGCCAATTATAATATGTACCATCATTTCTGTGATTTTATCAATCTTTATGCCTCGTTGTTTGTCAACCAAAGCCATCCGCTAGCATTCGACACGGATACTCAAATTTTGATTTGGGAGTCGTACAAGTACGAGTCACCATTTGCAGAGACATTCAAGGCGTTCACTAGAAATCGCATTTGGAATTTGGACGATGTCAAGGGGAAGGTGGTCTGCTTTAAGAATGTTGTGCTGCCTCTACTACCGCGCATGATCTTTGGATTGTACTACAATACTCCAATAGTAAGTTGAAAATAGAATTGGATAGTGGCATCGTGTTATGTGTTTCTTCTTTTTTTTCTATAGATCTATGGATGTGAGAATAGTGGCCTGTTTAAGGCGTTTTCTGAGTTTATCGTTCATCGATTGAACATTCCAGCCAATAGAGAAAGTTCCAAGATTCGAATAACGTTTTTGTCACGAAAGACAAAATATCGCCAGGTGTTGAACGAGGATGAGCTTCTTAGGGAAATCAGCGGAAATGAGCAGTACTTTGTGAGGAGGATATCTTTCGAAAGGTTAGTTTGTTACTACATTTAGAACTTTGAGAATAATAAGTTGAAGGTCATTCTGCAAAAAAAACTAAAAAAAGCGACAAGGTTTAGGGATGATTAACGTAGCCTATTTGTATGTGTCCAGTTTGGTTAAACTACCTTTTCTCTTGTTCTCTCCAACTCCTAGTTGCATTCATAAATTCCAGGATAATGTGCCTGATAATATGAAATATTTTTTAAAGCCATTTTCAGTATAATGGTAACATCGCGATATACTCCTGTTTATATACTTACTTTAGTTGTGCTACAGGTCGTAAAGTGCGTGCAATGTGGATTTTTTTGACTATGGGCATGTAGCTGTATAGCTCGTACAGTTCTTGGTTGAATTTTCGTCTTCATAGCCCGTCAAAGCAAACGGGACAGATGATTTTTTGAAGAATTTTCCTCTCGAACCGACCAAGGATTTCTTTATCCACTGATTATCCATGATTTAGCACCGTAAAACAGGACTGTGATGATCGGGATCTTATAATGGATCTCCTTAGTAGTTCGAGTGAGTCAGGAGTTTTTCACAATCCTCTCAAGAGTCAATTTAAAAAAGTCACTTGAGAATGCATCCATCGCCTTGTCTAAATCCTTTTTTTGTATAGATTGTGTAGGTGAGGTCGATTCCGACCCTAATGGAGCAACGAGAATTCTCCATCGGATGAGTTTGGAAGGTGTAACAAAACTAGACGTGGCTCTATATAGTTTGTCTATAAATGCTGTCGTATGCGGCCTTGAAATCGATGTAAGTGGGTAACGATTTGAACATCTTGGGTTTTTTGCAGGATCTGCCGAAGTGTGAAGATTTTCTCAGTTGTACACTTCTCTGGCCTAAAATCACACTAATAATGGCCGATTGGGTTGTTGGTAAACGGTTTCAGGCGTTCACATATTAAGGCAGATAGGATATTGTTGGCGATGTTGAGGAGACTTATGCCTCTGTAGTTAAGGCAGTTTAGAGGGTCTGTATCCTTTGTATCCTTGGCTTTGACTCTCTACATCGTCGATCGCGCGCTTTTTTGCTCTTTTTTCTTCTTTCTGAAAAGCCGATGTTCTTTACTTCTTCTCTGCCTATAGAGGTCAGATGCAGCTATCGCCTCTACATGCAGCTTAGCCTTGTAGGCCACGTTCTTGGGTGCGAGCATCTGTCGGCATTTCTCATCAAACCATGGGTTTCTTGCTGTTGGGTGGAAGAAACCTAGCACATCAGCTGCGGCTGATCTAATGGCTTGTTGGCATCGTTGCCATTGTTCTTCGACATTCGATGCTGGTGGTATGGTGTTAATAGAGAGGTTAAGGGATACGCGTTGCGCGAAGGTCTTGGCGTTCCTTGCGATTGCAGTCTTTCGACATTAAATGTTTTCACAGCATTTCTGGATGGTTGTGGCGTAGTGGATATCCGCATTCTTACCTTGGCTGCAACAAAGTAGTGGTCCCAGTCGATGTTAGCCCCTCGGAAAATTCGGACATCCAAAATACTGGATGCGTGCCTCTTGTCTATCGCAATGTAATCAATTTGGCTGACCGTTCGTTGATCTGGAGACCGCCATTTCCCCTTATGGATATTGAGGATAGTGAGGAAACCGTATGCTGGCTGTAGTGGAATTTCATTCCGTAGCGAAGTCAATTAATCTAAGTCCGTTACGAGACGTGTTGCCGTTTAGGCTATTTTTTTTTTGCCAACAATACTGCTAAAGATGTATTTTCTTCCTACCTTTGCATTAAAATCTCCCAGTACGATTTTAACATCGAACTTCGGTAGTCGCTCATAGGTTTTGTTAAGGAGCTCGTTAAAGCAATCCTTAGCTGTATCATTTTTTTCCTCCGTTGGGGCGTGAGCGCATATAAGGCTTATGTTGGCGAATTTGGCCTTGATGCGGATTGTTACAATGCGTTCACTAATGTTTTGGAAACATAAGACTTCTTGCCTATGTCTGGCACTTATAACAAATCCGCATCCGAATAGTCGCTGTTTCTGCTCAATAACACGGTCCGTAGTAGATGTCAAAGTTTTTCATTCTCTTTTTGCCCGGCCCATCCCATCGTATTTCCTGGATGGCAGTTATATCTTCTTTCTAGCAGTTTAGGGCTTCCGCTATTTGTTCGCTTGCACCTCTCTTGTTTAATGTTCTCACATTCCAGGTGCAGATACGAACGTCGTTGTTCTTTTTTCGTTTAGCCGTTTCGTCAACAATAAAATTTTACGTTTTTACTCATAATTCTTATATAACGAAATCAAGATTTTCTACACGTATGTATACTAGGTCATAGGTAAACTAGGTCTAGAAAACACGCAGAATTTGGGAATTCAGAATTCTTCAGAACATGGCTTATCGAAATTGACGTAAAATAATCTCTTCGAGCTATTAACACATTCGTGTGATAGAATTCCGAGTTATCAAGTAAAAATTAAATGTAAGTTTCGCTAAGACGGAAATAAACATGTCAACCAATTTCATTCGAGTTATCGAAGGTTGACTATAGTTTAGTCATAGCATTGCGTAGACACTGATTCACAAAGGTTTGCATTTGTGTGATTGTACCCATATACAATCGCACGATTTGAATAATTCTTCCCCATGGTATTGGTTCGTCATATCTTGAGCAACGTTCCAAACACTACCTTCGCGGGCGGTGTGATCTGTGTCGCAGATAAAAGTTTGTGTAAAAAAACGTTGTCACTGTTAAGTCTGCTTTGAGATAAAGGTAACAGCTGCGGCCATTTTATTCGACTCCTATTCGGATGCATATTGTTAAGACCAGTCTATGGGAGTTTGCTTAAGATAATGCAAATGAACTGCTTCGTTTCTTTCTCCAAATGAGGACGGACGATGCAATTATATAGTTAAGAGTGGCATAGTTTAACCATATTTTTAGAAATCTTAACATAGAACTTTATTCCTCCGCTGGCTATCGACAAGGCAATTCGAGGCACACAATTTATTACCTATGGTATCTGTATCGGTGACATGATGGCTCATACAGGTCCTTAAGTCTACCTTAAGTCTAGCTTTACCAATCATGTGAAGTTATCTTTTTGCCACAACGAATGCAACGTCTTGTTTAACGCCGATTCCAAACGGTAAATTTGAGAAGTTTCTCAAAGTTCTTTACCATTGCAGGTTTGTCAGACTTTCGTAAGAGGCTTAGGAGTGAAAAAAAAGATCCCGTGTATTAGTCCAACACAATAACCACTACGCCACTGGAATTTGCAATATTCGGCATCGCTCTCATCCTCACATAAATATAAAGCCATGGTGATGGCATATCTTTAAATTTTTATAACTTTATCTGCATCACAAACCTGCTTCAAAATATCAGTGGCTTTATCATGTTCATTTATAATATGTATGCGAAGACAGTATCTTGTAGTTGAACCATAACAACATTAATTCTTCCAATAATCTGTCCTAGCGAGGTATCCGTCGGAGCGGACAATTTTCCGCAACGCATACTTCGTCGGAGGTTCAAATTCCATTCGAGGTATGTGTCATCGGAGAAAAAAATCACTTCGCTACCTAAGAGAAGCTTGAGGGTTTCTGGTTAGAATTCTTTGCGTGTCAAGCAAATTTTTGTACCAACTGCGGAACTCGGAATGCATAATTTAATCTTAGTCTTATTATGTGTCGCACAAGTCAAGAAAAAAAACTGAGGCTCAATCAATATGCTTCATTGTATGTACGCAACAAGTTGGCTAAGATCGCTCCGGATCATTTGTCTCAATTCGCTCTACATAGCATGTCTACACACTTCATGCTACTAATGTATATGTGTTCTACAATATTCCGAAGATAGTAAAAACTTAGTTCTTTGTATAAAGTATTAGGAATTCGACCTTATCTTCCATCCCCACGCTCAATTAAAATGACACTCCTGCTGTCACCACTTTAGACAAAGCAAATGTGCTTGCTGCTCATTTTGCAGTTACACGTTGTCAGATTGTGCCCAGTCTCCACATGTAATTGTGAAAGCAGAATATTCTATGTGACAAATTCACTTCCGTACTCGTACAGTCGCTAAAGTATTGTCTTATCTAAACATTCCAAAATGGTATGGTGCAGATGCTATATCTCCCATAATTCGGAAGAGGTATTCTTCCAAGCTTGTAAAACCACTGCGTATGCTTTTCTATCTGTCCTATTTATCAGGATTTGTCCAGCCCTTCCATAAAAAAGGCGAATTTTATTCTCTCCAACTATCGACCAATCCTACTTACGTCCCTTCTGTCAAAGGTCATGGAAATGCTGAAAAACGTTCAGTTAAACACGCAGCGAAATGTCTAGGTTTCCTCCATCAACTTAAAAAATATTTTACGTATATACTCCTTAAACTTGAGCTTAACACCCACAGCTGGTTAGGTGTAGCAAAATCATCATTGTACCTATTGGATAGGATACAAAAGCATGTAATAAAATTGAAAGGAGATTTCACCGTGGCGAAATCTATAGTCTTACTTGAACATCCTAGGAATATATCTTGCCTTACACCTTTTTACTGATATTATAACAAGAAATACTTCAATGAAAATGCCAGCTGCATTCCGCCCCTTAAAGAATTTAACCGTAATACTCGCCGTGCTAAATAATTCACCCTCAAGCCTATCTTTGGAAGAACTATGAAATTTACAGATTAATTCCTAAACCGAACAACACGAATGTGGAATGCTTTACCCAACTCAGTTTTTCCTTCACATTACAGACATTTGAACCAACGCACATCGATATCTCCTCTATTCTCCCCTCAATGTCCTTAATACCCGCGCGTGCTAATTATTATAAAAGACAAAAAAATTGTTGAATCTTTTCCTTCATTTCAGTTTAGACCTATTCATCGGTGTTGTATGATCTTTTTTTGTTAAAACTCTACTTATGCGAAACAGTTTCTTCCATCTTCCCAATGAAGTAAGCACAGATTTAAAGAAAATTGTAGCTCTAGTTTTATCTTGTCAGATTTGAAAATCTCACATTTTTAAACCGAGCTTTCCACTTTCTGCAAAAGTTTATTTCTCTTAAGCTCGTGTACATTTTACGAACCGTTATGCCACAAATTGTTTTTTCTAAAACTCTGTTTCGTATTCAACAACATCACTGCATATAATGCGAAGAAATTGGTTGGTTGTGTTAAAGTGGATCCTCAAGAAGTGTAAAAAAAAATCCATTTCAACTTAATCGTTAGGAATAATGTAATTTTTTCAATACAAAAAGAACTGATTGCAATATATTACTGTTTTAAATTTTCCAGAGGGATTCCATTCACGCAACAGCTTGAAATAATCCGCAATACTGACATTCTAATTGGAATGCATGGAGCTGGACTGACGCATCTTCTATTCCTACCCAATTGGGCATCAATCTTCGAACTTTACAATTGTGATGATCCAAACTGCTACAAGGACCTGGCACGTTTGCGTGGCGTCAATTACGTAACCTGGGAAGATCAAACAAAAATTAAAACAAAAGAAGAAGGCGATGAACAAAAGGGTGGAGCACACGCAAAATTTACAAACTACGAATTTGATCGTAAAGAATTTGCAAGATTAGTCGAATCAGCCGCTGAACATGTGCGAAATAATCGTGACGATAAAACATTTACCAGTGAAAGTAAACGTGACGAACTGTAACAAGTAGTTGAACTTGTCAATTCGCTCCAAAGAATTGAAAATAAAACTTATACACTCAAGAAAAAAATACTCCCAAAGGAAAATTGTTGATTTTTTTTATATTTTTTAAAAACAGAACTCGTGTCAATTGATTAGTTCTAATGTTATATTAAGTACTTAAACAAATGAATTTCTTGTATTATTCTTTTTGTATTCTTGTTGATGTATGCCGTGAAAATGAAATAAATAAGTAATTTTAAATTGTAAAACATTTGTTGTTGTGTGTTCCTTGTGTGATTGTACAGACGTTTACAGAACTGATTACATTTGCCGTGCGACGCTTCTACATTTGCAGATGAAATGGGAGAGGGTTTTTCTCTCATTTGTGTTCTCGCAACTGCGGTATTGAGGGTTCTATTGGATCCCCAGTTTGGTGGCATGGTCTCCAATCTGGGCGGATTCTGTTAAGTAGATCATTTGATCTGTTTTTGTCGTAGGAGGACCATATTTTCCAACAGGTTGTATTGATTGTCCCGGAGTACCTTTGTGTTGATTGTGTTATATAGCGTGGTTTTTAATTTCTTCTGTAATAATATATTTTTTTTAAATCATGGTGCACGATTACTAAGGACATTCACTATTCTGCTTTCTGTTTTCTGTTTTCGTTTTCTTAGTATAGGCTCATAATTGGATGTCATACATCGAAACAGGCTTCAGTACATGCTTATATAGCATGAGTTTATTCTGGATAGAAAGGTCTGTGTTTCTTCCGAGTAAGGACATTTATCTATATTTTAGGTTTAGTTCTTGTCTTTTCTTTTTGATGTGCTCTTTCCATTTTAACTTCGCGTCCAAATTCATTCCAAGTTACTTAGCCATATTTGCGTAAGGTACAGCTTGGTTGTTAATGAATAAAGGAACATTGTTAATATTCTTATTAGTAAAGTTTATATGAGTGGATTTTACCTCATTGAGTTTATTATTCCGTCCACTCTTGAACTTTGTTGACTGCAATTTGCAGTTTTTCTGTTGCTTTTAGAACGTTATTATCAGGCACCGGTATTGCTTTATCGTCTGCAAAGGTTGCCATGAAAGCGCTGTTATCCAAAGGAATATCCCTAATATATAACAGAAACAGGTTTGGTCCTAGGACACTTCCTTGTAAAAAAGCTGCGTCGACTTTCTTAAGTTCTGAATATTCTAAATATTATTTGTATATTCTAAAATATATGATTTTACTATTTCATAGTACTGTTTAAATTCCAATGCAATTTGACTCAAGTGCCTCATGCCGAACATCGTCAAAGGCTTGATCAACATCTAAAAATAGAGCCGAACAGACTTGTTTTTCCTCCAGTGCCTTGATAGTTTATGTTGACATACCCTCCTAAATTTATTGAGTCTGAAAATAGGAATTTCACATTCGTCGTTCCTTTCAGTTATGTATTTCATCTATAGCTGCACTTGATGAGAACGGCTTTAAAAGGGTCGAAAATTTGTTCTGCGAAGAAATCAACCTTCTGTTTCGGGTTTCCGATCCATTTCCCATCTTGTTTTTTTTTTTTTTTTGTAACTGCGGTCTTTTTAGGTGTTTAGGTGCGTTCTAAAACCAGTATTCGGTACACGCATCCGACGTTAAATTGTTGAGGAAACTGCTAAGTAATTCATTTTTTAATTCTATAATTCGTTTTTTAAGGTCATTGTTAAGACGATTAAGAACTGTCTTATCAATTTTATTATTTGAGCAGGGTATTCTATTCTGGATTTCTTCCATTCGGGGTTAATCGGCGTGCTGTCCTCTGCCGCGTGTTGAACATCTGTAACGAAATGTTCCACTTCATGATCAATTAGCCCATTCGTTACCATAGCCCAGATTTATGGGTTCATAAATCTTTCAAGTTTTTCTCTGATTTGGGTATAGTTTGTTCTCTTGTTCACAAGTTTTGGATTACATTTTGTCTCGACTTCCGTTTCGTTTATCGACAAGATAATTGCAGTATGTTTTGACAATAAGAAGTAAACTACCTTCGACACTTCCATGAATCCGTGTAATTCCCTTAGCTACGAAAAAGTCAATAGGGTTTGATATTTCGTTAGGATCTGAAGGCCAGTATGTAGGTGATCCAGCGGAAAAAAAATCGCATTTATGTTTTTGCGACTCGCTTGATAGAGTCTTTTGCCTTTTTTTGAGATACGAATAGATCCACGTTGGATATGTATAGCCGATCCACCTCTAGCTGGATGCGGAGCGTGGTAATATGTATAGTTTGGTATTTTGTTATCTAGACTTTATCCTTTTATATGTTCAATGTCTAGAAATACGTTCAACTCACTTATGTGCTGAAAAAGACTGTTTGTATTCTATGTTGCCATTTTCCGTGTTTTGTGTTTCATGAGCAAAAGTGCAACCTGATTTCACTCAGCAGCTTGAAACCTTTAAAAATACCCATACAAAAAACAGTAAAAGCCGCAGTTTAAGAAGACATAAATCCCTGGGGAACTGCATACAAGATTGCCATGACAAAAAAGAAATGCCATAGATCACCTTAACTTACGTGTCCATCCATTCTAAAGAACGTCGTGACGACAGGGACGACTGTCGTCACGACGTTCTTTACGTTACCGTACTTTCAGTTGTAAATGAAACCTCTATTCAGGTTACGATGGAATCCCAAATAGAGCACTGAAAACGGCAATTAGCATCATACTTGACATTCTCATTTGATTAATACAGAGCTGTCTAATACAAAGCTGTCCAGACCACTGGATGCTACAACGATCGGTTCTAATTCCATGGGAAATAAACCTCAAGGAGTCCCCTAGTTATATCAGCCCATTTGCCTTTTAGACACGATAGGCAAAATTAAAGAAAAGATCATCTGTAAAGGACTAACAACAATATCTGAAGAAATGGACGCACTATTACACTATCAGTTTGGATACCGAAAAGCTCGCTCCAGTGTAGACTCCATTAAACTTGTTATCTGCACCAGGAGCAACACCATCGAGGGAAAACGTTGGCGATTCGGAATACACAAGTTGTCAGCTTCGACAACAATGATTTTAGTCCCGCGAACTGGTCATAAGCTCTTTAGTCAAAATAAACGCGCCCAGCTATATTCTCAGAATACTCTCTGGCTTACTTCAAGAACAAAAGGCTAAGCTACTACAGCAGGCGTTCTACAAGGATCTGTTCTAGGTCCTCTTCTGTGGAATGTTTTATACATAGCCGGAAATGGCCCGTAGGGTGAAGGTTGTAAGCTTTGCGGATGATATCTCCATCTTTACCATGGCAAAGCATGTCCACGAGATCGAGCAGATAACAAACGAAGCGATATCTGTAATTTAGAGTCTGCTGGCCTTGACCAGAACAGAAAACCGAAGCAGTTTTAAAAACTGCCAGAAAAGTAGAGGAATATATGAAAGTACGCATGGACATTGGACATTGGACATCACAGTACTTCGGACATGAATGCAACGAACTACAGACACGTAACAGCACTGGCGACTGAGGCCATCGGCTGGGACAGATCAAGACATTAATACAACAGAGAGAGACAGATAGATACAAAGAAGGAAAGACATATAACATACACCTACGTGGCACAGAGGAGGAGACATAGATTAATATTGTCTCATATTATCGCACAGGTGGCCTCAGATAAGCTGGCGATTTTCGTAGAAAACAAATGCTGCCGAAGCTGGGGCTTGAACCCGCAACGTTTGGCTTAGCAGTCAACTACGCATTCCTCTGAGCCATGGCCACCTGCAGTACGCATGGAAGATCAAACGATTCGACCAAAACCCGCATTCCGTTACCTAGGTGTTCCAGACTTAGGTTCAAGGGGCACATTTACTTTGTTGAAAAGAAAACACCGATCCTCCAATCATCACTTGCAAGAATTTCGGGGGTGGACCCAATGGATTACGTTTATCTCTAGTAATAAGGTCAGCCTTATTGTTCGCAGCACTAGTTATCAAAAACGTATAGACCTAATGGTTTGATAACGATTTCCGCTTCTCGAACCGTGTTGACATCCGTGCCGGCGGAATTCAGAGAGTCGACATGTGAAAACGTGCTAGCAACCAACTCATATCGATTTGTGTTATATAGAGAGAGGAAAGAGCAATCTCTATGCAAAGCCGACGAATAGGAAATCGGGAGACCTAAATTTCTAAATCACGCAGTTTCTAACAAACCATGGCGGATTTAGGAAGAACCCGCACAGATTTGCCCAAGATAAAAAGAATGATGCGAGTGAATGTAGATCTCTTAAACGAGAACCGTATAGTTGGTGTGACGATCCCGAAAGAGGAAACATTAAAAAAAATAAAACAACCTTCTTAACTGGGTCCTTATAAAAGAGAATTGAGCGTCTAAGACAACAGAGCACCAAAGAGGAGAGGATGTACAGCCTGAGAGGCTAATCAACCACGCGACGTAACACCTAACAACGGCTGCCCCCCTAGGTCCCACGATGTCCTGGTTTTCTCTTGCCCATCAATAAGAAACCTCTAGATTGACGAAGAATTCCAATGGATTTTTTTTCGCAGCCAAAATGAACCAAAAAGAAAATCGGAACATTTAGAGTTGTGCCACTCCAGGTCAATTATTCGGAAGTTTTACCAAATGTAAAGCGTCAAAATCAGGGACACATCAGAACTTAAGCTGAACATGGCTGAAAAATGACGGTCTTCTTTCAGTGCTTTATGAAGCCGTTGGAGATAATTTGGTAATAAGCGTTCACAAACTATTGTGAGGATTTCGCAGAATTCCCGAACGAACACTAGAGGTCGAATTAAAGTAAGGAGGAGGAAGCGCCAATGATTGTCAATTGTCTACCTCGACACCGCTATCAACTCGGACAACGAAATCTTTCCAGGAGTTAAAAGAAGAATAACTCATGCTGTTTCGTCGGGCTAAAAAGGCAAGTAATAAAGCCCTTATCCAAACAGATAAGAAGATCCTATATAAGACTCGTTTCATCCCAGTCCTGCTCCATGGCGCCAAACCATGGACAATATCTCAAAGCGGATAAAGAAATCCTTTCTCGTGTTCAGCTAAAAATGATTTTGAAAATCTTTGGTCCCGTTTGCATTTGCGGGCTATGAGACGAAGATCAAACTTTATGAGCTCTACAACGACAGAGACTTGGTCAAAAAACTCCGAATTGGCCGTTTAAGATTGCATTTCGAGCGAATTGACACCAACACTTCGGCTAGGATAGTCTTCGATTCCCAGCCAAACGTTGGATGCAGAAAAAGATGATCTCTCCTGAAGTGGCGTGTCCTCATCCAACTTGAAGCGAGGCGAGAGGCAGTTAGCTGGGGACGTTGGTTGAGCGACAGACAAAAGCTCCAACTAATTAAGTAGGTAGAATCAGTTTAGAAAGTGATCATTGTTTTGACATTTGTTTTATGTCATTTGTATTGCTTACCCGCATTCGAGAACTTACCATTCAAGCGAATTAAGAATTTCCTCAGGTTTACTGCAAAAGTACGGGTACATATAGTCCGTACCAAAACAGTTGGCCAACAGTCGATTGCGCAGAGAGACGATTTAAGAGAACAAAAATGACGCGAAAGAGATTTAATCACTAAGCGTTTTTGCCTGTAATTTACAATGCGTAACCCAACTTTACAGTGCTTAGAACTAAAATGCTGTTGAATATCTAAATAAACTTAATTTTGTATTATGAGGTCGACTTTTATACATTTCTACCTAGAAGTCCGATTGTATTTGAAAGGGTTCCCAACCCTTTTTATGGTTGAACATTTCGTGGTTTAGCGCTAGGTACCTGTATGGGTGGTGTGCTTGGTTAGCATTAATTTTATGATGTTTGATTTTACCTGTTTGAATTAAGTTTAAAAGTTTTACGACATGATTAGTGTTTGCATTTGGTTACCTGTAGGGGCAAGGAATAAATTTGTTGCCTGGTTTTTTATAGTTTTTTTTAGATTTTTTTTAGAGTTTTTTATTTTAAGATAACGCATATATATTATGGATTTCCTATTTGGAATTCACTTTCACGAAAACAAAAGCATTGCTAGGACATAAGTTTATTAAAATAAAATAAATTGTCATGGATCTTTCAAGAAAAGGAAAACCAATAGGAAGACTAGGACGTAAGATCGTTGTTAGGATATATTACAAAAAAATTGAAGAAGCTAGGAATTTATGTATAGATAATCCCATCACATACGCAAATTCACAGACAGAGGAGTTTACGGGAATTTCGGCCCGAACAATAAGAAGGATAATTAAAGAATATGAGAAGAAAGGCGCTATTGAATCTTCAACTAAAAGAGTACCACATACAAAATGGAAAACTGGATTGGACGAATTTGATATCACAGCTGTTCGGCGAATTATATACAACTTCCACATTGAAGAAAAAATGATGATAACATTAAAAATGTTAAGACAACGGGTGCAGGAAGATTTGGAGCTGAACCTAAGCAATATGTCGCTACATAGGATTTTAAAAAGAAATGGATTTTCTTATGGGAAAACGGAGAACAACCGTAAATTTCTTTGCGAAAGAAATGAAATCAAACTTTTACGAGTGAAATATCTGAGGAAGGTGCGGGAGTACAGGTCAGAAGGATATGGGATTATTTATTTGGACGAGAGCTATATTCACAGCTCTCACACAAGGCCAAGGGCATGGACTGACAACACCAGTCAAGGTTTAAAGGCGCCAATTTCAAAAGGCCAAAGGCTGATAATGGCGCATGCAGGTGGAGCGAAGGGCTTCGTGAATAATGCCTTGCTTTTATTTAAATCTGGGTCGAAAACAGGAGATTATCACGATGAGATGAATTTTGAAAATTTCTCCAAATGGATGAAGGATCAAGTTTTAAATAACCTAGAGGAACCATCGGTTATTGTAATGGACAACGCATCATATCACAACAAATGGGAACACTTCTGCTTCCGTTAAATCGGAGATGTTAGTTAGAGCAGTTGTGGGACACAATGTCGGATGCAATAATTATCAATCCAGGAGATGATTCTTCAACCGATTATGAAACTGACAGTTCTTCGAATTCAATTTAATATACATTAATATTAACTATTTCATATATAGGTAGCAAAATCAATAAATATTTTTATCTTAGTACTAAAACGTGTGTGTTTTTACTTCTTAATTCAAACCGAACCACCCATTTGGTATACTGGTGTTTTGTTTTGCTGCTCGCTGTAAATCTGTTTTATATTTGCAATTCATCGTCAATTTTATCTCGCTATAATTTACACTTTTAATCAAGGTTACAAATTTAAAAGTGGTGGGTAGTTCAATAAGTTTTAAAAACTGCATTTCTTAAAAAAAATTATTGAAGAATCAAGAACGTTCACCATTTTGTCTTTAACGAACCGTTTAATACCCCATCCTCTTTTTTGTGACAGAAAATCGTGCCTATTGTTATTGGGTATAAAATCGTTTACGTTTCCAAAAAATTCCCAAATTGTAATTTTTTTATTAAATTTACCTACCTCGCCCAAATTCAATGATATAAACAAAAAAAATTTGGTGTGACACTGCAATTTACTTTACTTTGCGTGCCAATATCAGTACCTACATGATCAATATGCACGACACAATTAATAATGATCAACGAAAGCATAATGAGCAATTAGGGTTTAAATCTAAAACCGTACACCTTCATACAGACACAGTCACACAATCAATTCATGTGCAATGTTTTGCTTAATCTATCCGACCGTGATCACATCATACTCCTACAAAGAACCAACAAGACAAAAAACGAAAGAATATATTTTCCTCCAAGTAAAGTTGACATATAATGGTCTATATTTTTCTTCCGCTCCTAATTTCAGTATAATAGAAGGAAAATGAAGAAACCACCCTCAGTGAGATCGCGACAGCGATCTTGAACACAAGGCAGGGTATACGTCGTTTTTTATTATGGCTCCACCCATTTTCGTCTCTTTATGCTTGTTTTTGCAATTTTAAGAGATTGTAAAACACATTTTAAGAGACCTGCGCAGTAGAATGGCCAACTGTTTTGGTACGCACTATACCTAATACGATCCCGATATCAACCCGTAAAATGGGTAAAACAAGTTTATTTAGAAGTGTTACAAGCTTCTTATTTAAAAAAATAATGTTTCGATTGCACAAACACAACCGAAACAAATAAATATTACTCTTTAATTTCAAACAATAAGTTTCCCCACAAGGTAGCTAGATGAAAACTGTCGAGGGACATTTGTGAACATGCCTGGGATAGATCTCATAACGCTTAACACCTTTAGATTGAGTTTTTATTTTCAGCCATTGCAGATCTTTCGGTAGAGGGAAATCTTGAATATATAAAAAATTATCACTTTGAAATTTATTCTTGAATTCATTCTCGAAGTTGCGGCCTCCATTAAAGTTTAGTAAATGTGGCATAGATTGAGAGCTTAAACGATTTCGTGACATGATTTTTATCTTCAGATACTTGCGGAAAAGAAGTTGCACTAAAAATTTTTGTAGGTCTTTCTATACAAATTTTATTTTAGAATGCAGTTGAAAATATTGCTGTAATATTTCCCAAATCTGTTTTCTCTGTTTTAATTGTTTAATTGGTATTTGAACGAAAATTGTACGCCAAATAAAGCATTTTGTCAATAATAGTTTAATTGCAAGTTAACTAGAACTGTTCAGCTTTTTAATAAGTGGTCGACCATCAAAATCGGCCTAGGCATTAGCTGGGAATACGATTCGCAAGCCACGCTAGACGTCCGAACCAACTTAAAAAAACTCTAAAATTTAACCCGAAAGTTATTTTTTTTAGAAACGCTTATATCAACATAGTTTTGCACGCAATATTAATTGGTGTAATGTGGATATGTAGAAAAATTTTGTTTTTGGAGTTGTAAACTCAGTTAAGTCAGTTTTATGGAACAAATACGGAAAGATGTATGATTTTGATGATTTTGGAGAGTTCAGATTAACAAAATGACCCGTATTTCTAATTGAATATAGTTTAATTGCAAAAATTTATTTTTTACGTTAACTAGATCTGTTCAGCTTTTTAATAAGTGGTCGACCATCAAAATCGGCATAGGCATTAGCTGGGAATTCGATTCGCAAGTCACGCTAGACGTCCGAACCAACTTAAAAAACTCTAAAATTTAACCCGAAAGATATTTTTTTTTGAAACGCTTATATCAACATAGTTTTGGATGCAATATTATTTGGTGTAAAGTAGATATGTAGAAAAATTTCGTTTTTGGAGTTGTAAACTCAGTTAAGTCAATTTCATGGAACAAATACGGAAAGATGTATGATTTTGGACAGTTCAGATAAACAAAATGACCCGTATTTCTCATTGTATATAGCTAAAGTGTAAACATTTATTTTTTACGTTAACTAGAACTGTTCGTCTTTATAATAAGTGGTCGACCATCAAAATCGGCCTAGGCATTAGCTGGGAATTCGATTCGCAATTCACGCTAGACGTCAGAACCAACTTAAAAAACTCTAAAATTTAACCCGAAAGATATTTTTTTTTTTAAAACGCTTATATCACCATAGTTTTGGATGCAATATTATTTGGTGTAAAGTGGATATGTAGAAAAATTTCGTTTTTGGAGTTGTAAACTCAGTTAAGTCAATTTTATGGAACAAATACGGAAAGATGTATGATTTTGATGATTTTGGACAGTTCAGATTAACAAAATGACCCGTATTTCTCATTGTATATAGTCTAAGTGTAAAAATGTACTTTTAACGTTAACTAGAACTGTTCAGCTTTATAATAAGTGGTCGACCATCAAAATCAGTCCAGGCATTAGCTGGGAATTCGAATCGCAAGTCACGCTAGACGTCCGAACCAACTTAAAATACTCAAAAATTTAACCCGAAAAATATTTTTTTTAGAAACGCTTATATCAACATAGTTTTGGATGCAATATTAATTGGTGTAAAATGAATATGTTGAAAATTTTTGTTTTGGAGTTGTAAACCCATTTAAGTCAGTTTTATGGAACAATTACGGAAAGATGTATGATTTTGATGATTTTGGACAGTTCAGATTAACAAAATGACCCGTATTTCTCATTGTATATAGTCTAAGTGAAAAAATATATTTTTAACGTTAACTAGAACTGTTCAGCTTTATAATAAGTGGTCGACCATCAAAATCGGTCCAGGCATTAGCTGGGAATTCGAATCGCAAGTCACGCTAGACGTCCGAACCAACTTAAAATACTCTAAAAATATTTTTTTTAGAAACGCTTATATCAACATAGTTTTAGATGCAATATTAATTGGTGTAAAATGAATATGTTGAAAATTTTTGATTTGGAGTTGTAAACCCATTTAAGTCAGTTTTATGGAACAATTACGGAAAGATGTATGATATTGATGATTTTGGACAGTTCAGATTAACAAAATGACCCGTATTTCTCATTGTATATAGTCTAAGTGTAAAAATGTATTTTTAACGTTAACTAGAACTGTTCAGCTTTATAATAAGTGGTCGACCATCAAAATCGGTCCAGGCATTAGCTGGGAATTCGAATCGCAAGTCACGCTAGACGTCCGAACCAACTTAAAATGCTCTAAAATTTAACCCGAAAAATATTTTTTTTTAGAAACGCTTATATCAACATAGTTTTGGATGCAATATTAATTGGTGTAAAATGAATATGTTGAAAATTTTTGTTTTGGAGTTGTAAACGTTAACTAGAACTGTACAGCTTAATAATAAGTGGTCGACCATCAAAATCGGTTCAGGCATTAGCTGGGAGTTCGAATCGCAAGTCACGCTAGACGTCCGAACCAACTTAAAATACTCTAAAATTTAACCCGAAAAATATTTTTTTTAGAAACGCTTATATCAACATAGTTTTGGATGCAATATTAATTGGTGTAAAATGAATATGTTGAAAATTTTTGTTTTGGAGTTGTAAACCCATTTAAGTCAGTTTTATGGAACAATTACGGAAAGATGTATGATTTTGATGATTTTGGACAGTTCAGATTAACAAAATGACCCGTATTTCTCATTGTATATAGTCTAAGTGAAAAAATATATTTTTAACGTTAACTAGAACTGTTCAGCTTTATAATAAGTGGTCGACCATCAAAATCGGTCCAGGCATTAGCTGGGAATTCGAATCGCAAGTCACGCTAGACGTCCGAACCAACTTAAAATACTCTAAAAATATTTTTTTTAGAAACGCTTATATCAACATAGTTTTAGATGCAATATTAATTGGTGTAAAATGAATATGTTGAAAATTTTTGATTTGGAGTTGTAAACCCATTTAAGTCAGTTTTATGGAACAATTACGGAAAGATGTATGATTTTGATGATTTTGGACAGTTCAGATTAACAAAATGACCCGTATTTCTCATTGTATATAGTCTAAGTGTAAAAATGTATTTTAAACGTTAACTAGAACTGTTCAGCTTTATAATAAGTGGTCGACCATCAAAATCGGTTCAGGCATTAGCTGGGAATTCGAATCGCAAGTCACGCTAGACGTCCGAACCAACTTAAAATACTCTAAAATTTAAACCGACAAATATTTTTTTTTAGAAACGCTTATATCAACATAGTTTTGGATACAATATTAATTGGTGTAAAATGAATATGTTGAAAATTTTTGATTTGGAGTTGTAAACCCATTTAAGTCAGTTTTATGGAACAATTACGGAAAGATGTATGATATTGATGATTTTGGACAGTTCAGATTAACAAAATGACCCGTATTTCTCATTGTATATAGTCTAAGTGTAAAAATGTATTTTTAACGTTAACTAGAACTGTTCAGCTTTATAATAAGTGGTCGACCATCAAAATCGGTCCAGGCATTAGCTGGGAATTCGAATCGCAAGTCACGCTAGACGTCCGAACCAACTTAAAATGCTCTAAAATTTAACCCGAAAAATATTTTTTTTTAGAAACGCTTATATCAACATAGTTTTGGATGCAATATTAATTGGTGTAAAATGAATATGTTGAAAATTTTTGATTTGGAGTTGTAAACCCATTTAAGTCAGTTTTATGGAACAATTACGGAAAGATGTATGATTTTGATGATTTTGGACAGTTCAGATTAACAAAATGACCCGTATTTCTCATTGTATTTAGTCTAAGTGTAAAAATGTATTTTAAACGTTAACTAGAACTGTTCAGCTTTATAATAAGTGGTCGACCATCAAAATCGGTTCAGGCATTAGCTGGGAATTCGAATCGCAAGTCACGCTAGACGTCCGAACCAACTTAAAATACTCTAAAATTTAACCCGACAAATATTTTTTTTTAGAAACGCTTATATCAACATAGTTTTGGATACAATATTAATTGGTGTAAAATGAATATGTTGAAAATTTTTGATTTGGAGTTGTAAACCCATTTAAGTCAGTTTTATGGAACAATTACGGAAAGATGTATGATTTTGATGATTTTGGACAGTTCAGATTAACAAAATGACCCGTATTTCTCATTGTATATAGTCTAAGTGTAAAAATGTATTTTAAACGTTAACTAGAACTGTTCAGCTTTATAATAAGTGGTCGACCATCAAAATCGGTTCAGGCATTAGCTGGGAATTCAAATCGCAAGTCACGCTAGACGTCCGAACCAACTTAAAATACTCTAAAATTTAACCCGACAAATATTTTTTTTTAGAAACGCTTATATCAACATAGTTTTGGATACAATATTAATTGGTGTAAAATGAATATGTTGAAAATTTTTGATTTGGAGTTGTAAACCCATTTAAGTCAGTTTTATGGAACAATTACGGAAAGATGTATGATTTTGATGATTTTGGACAGTTCAGATTAACAAAATGACCCGTATTTCTCATTTTATATAGTCTAAGTGTAAAATGTATTTTTAACGTTAACTAGAACTGTTCAGCTTTATAATAAGTGGTCGACCATCAAAATCGGTCCAGGCATTAGCTGGGAATTCGAATCGCAAGTCACGCTAGACGTCCGAACCAACTTAAAATGCTCTAAAATTTAACCCGAAAAATATTTTTTTTAGAAACGCTTATATCAACATAGTTTTGGATGCAATATTAATTGGTGTAAAATGAATATGTTGAAAATTTTTGATTTGGAGTTGTAAACCCATTTAAGTCAGTTTTATGGAACAATTACGGAAAGATGTATGATTTTGATGATTTTGGACAGTTCAGATTAACAAAATGACCCGTATTTCTCATTGTATATAGTCTAAGTGTAAAAATGTATTTTTAACGTTAACTAGAACTGTTCAGCTTTATAATAAGTGGTCGACCATCAAAATCGGTCCAGGCATTAGCTGGGAATTCGAATCGCAAGTCACGCTAGACGTCCGAAACAGCTTAAAATACTCTAAAATTTAACCCGAAAAATATTTTTTTTTAGAAACGCTTATATCAACATAGTTTTGGATGCAATATTAATTGGTGTAAAATGAATATGTTGAAAATTTTTGATTTGGAGTTGTAAACCAATTTAAGTCAGTTTTATGGAACAATTACGGAAAGATGTATGATTTTGATGATTTTGGACAGTTCAGATTAACAAAATGACCCGTATTTCTCATTGTATATAGTCTAAGTATAAAAATGTATTTTTAACGTTAACTAGAACTGTTCAGCTTTATAATAAGTGGTCGACCATCAAAATCGGTCCAGGCATTAGCTGGGAATTCGAATCGCAAGTCACGCTAGACGTCCGAACCAACTTAAAATACTCTAAAATTTAACCCGAAAAATATTTTTTTTTTAGAAACGCTTATATCAACATAGTTTTGGATGCAATATTAATTGGTGTAAAATGAATATGTTGAAAATTTTTGATTTGGAGGTGTAAACCCATTTAAGTCAGTTTTATGGAACAATTACTGAAAGATGTATGATTTTGATGATTTTGGACAGTTCAGATTAACAAAATGACCCGTATTTCTGATTGTATATAGTCTAAGTGTAAAAATGTATTTTTAACGTTAACTAGAACTGTTCAGCTTTATAATAAGTGGTCGACCATCAAAATCGGTTCAGGCATTAGCTGGGAATTCGAATCGCAAGTCACGCTAGACGTCCGAAACAGCTTAAAATACTCTAAAATTTAACCCGAAAAATATTTTTTTTTAGAAACGCTTATATCAACATAGTTTTGGATGCAATATTAATTGGTGTAAAATGAATATGTTGAAAATTTTTGATTTGGAGTTGTAAACCCATTTAAATCAGTTTTATGGAACAATTACGGAAAGATGTATGATTTTGATGATTTTGGACAGTTCAGATTAACAAAATGACCCGTATTTCTGATTGTTTATAGTCTAAGTGTAAAAATGTATTTTTAACGTTAACTAGAACTGTTCAGCTTTATAATAAGTGGTCGACCATCAAAATCGGTTCAGGCATTAGCTGGGAATTCGAATCGCAAGTCACGCTAGACGTCCGAACCAACTTAAAATACTCTAAAATTTAACCCGAAAAATATTTTTTTTTAGAAACGCTTATATCAACATAGTTTTGGATACAATATTAATTGGTGTAAAATGAATATGTTGAAAATTTTTGATTTGGAGTTGTAAACCCATTTAAGTCAGTTTTATGGAACAATTACGGAAAGATGTATGATTTTGATGATTTTGGACAGTTCAGATTAACAAAATGACCCGTATTTCTCATTGTATATAGTCTAAGTGTAAAAATGTATTTTTAACGTTAACTAGAACTGTTCAGCTTTATAATAAGTGGTCGACCATCAAAATCGGTCCAGGCATTAGCTGGGAATTCGAATCGCAAGTCACGCTAAACGTCCGAAACAGCTTAAAATACTCTAAAATTTAACCCGAAAAATATTTTTTTAGAAACGCTTATATCAACATAGTTTTGGATGCAATATTAATTGGTGTAAAATGAATATGTTGAAAATTTTTGATTTGGAGTTGTAAACCCATTTAAGTCAGTTTTATGGAACAATTACGGAAAGATGTATGATTTTGATGATTTTGGACAGTTCAGATTAACAAAATGACCCGTATTTCTCATTGTATATAGTCTAAGTATAAAAATGTATTTTTAACGTTAACTAGAACTGTTCAGCCTTATAATAAGTGGTCGACCATCAAAATCGGTCCAGGCATTAGCTGGGAATTCGAATCGCAAGTCACGCTAGACGTCCGAACCAACTTAAAATACTCTAAAATTTAACCCGAAAAATATTTTTTTTACAAACGCTTATATCAACATAGTTTTGGATGCAATATTAATTGGTGTAAAATGAATATGTTGAAAATTTTTGATTTGGAGTTGTAAACCCATTTAAGTCAGTTTTATGGAACAATTACGGAAAGATGTATGATTTTGATGATTTTGGACAGTTCAGATTAACAAAATGACCCGTATTTCTGATTGTATATAGTCTAAGTGTAAAAATGTATTTTTAACGTTAACTAGAACTGTTCAGCTTTATAATAAGTGGTCGACCATCAAAATCGGTTCAGGCATTAGCTGGGAATTCGAATCGCAAGTCACGCTAGACGTCCGAACCAACTTAAAATACTCTAAAATTTAACCCGAAAAATATTTTTTTTTAGAAACGCTTATATCAACATAGTTTTGGATGCAATATTAATTGGTGTAAAATGAATATGTTGAAAATTTTTGATTTGGAGTTGTAAACCCATTTAAGTCAGTTTTATGGAACAATTACGGAAAGATGTATGATTTTGATGATTTTGGACAGTTCAGATTAACAAAATGACCCGTATTTCTCATTGTATATAGTCTAAGTGTAAAAATGTATTTTTAACGTTAACTAGAACTGTTCAGCTTTATAATAAGTGGTCGACCATCAAAATCGGTCCAGGCATTAGCTGGGAATTCGAATCGCAAGTCACGCTAGACGTCCGAAACAGCTTAAAATACTCTAAAATTTAACCCGAAAAATATTTTTTTTTAGAAACGCTTATATCAACATAGTTTTGGATGCAATATTAATTGGTGTAAAATGAATATGTTGAACATTTTTTATTTGGAGTTGTAAACCCATTTAAGTCAGTTTTATGGAACAATTACGGAAAGATGTATGATTTTGATGATTTTGGACAGTTCAGATTAACAAAATGACCCGTATTTCTCATTGTATATAGTCTAAGTATAAAAATGTATTTTTAACGTTAACTAGAACTGTTCAGCTTTATAATAAGTGGTCGACCATCAAAATCGATCCAGGCATTAGCTGGGAATTCGAATCGCAAGTCACGCTAGACGTCCGAACCAACTTAAAATACTCTAAAATTTAACCCGAAAAATATTTTTTTTTAGAAACGCTTATATCAGCATAGTTTTGGATGCAATATTAATTGGTGTAAAATGAATATGTTGAAAATTTTTGATTTGGAGTTGTAAACCCATTTAAGTCAGTTTTATGGAACAATTACGGAAAGATGTATGATTTTGATGATTTTGGACAGTTCAGATTAACAAAATGACCCGTATTTCTGATTGTTTATAGTCTAAGTGTAAAAATGTATTTTTAACGTTAACTAGAACTGTTCAGCTTTATAATAAGTGGTCGACCATCAAAATCGGTTCAGGCATTAGCTGGGAATTCGAATCGCAAGTCACGCTAGACGTCCGAACCAACTTAAAATACTCTAAAATTTAACCCGAAAAATATTTTTTTTTAGAAACGCTTATATCAACATAGTTTTGCATGCAATATTAATTGGTGTAAAATGAATATGTTGAAAATTTTTGATTTGGAGTTGTAAACCCATTTAAGTCAGTTTTATGGAACAATTACGGAAAGATGTATGATTTTGATGATTTTGGACAGTTCAGATTAACAAAATGACCCGTATTTCTCATTGTATATAGTCTATGTGTAAAAGTGTATTTTTAACGTTAACTAGAACTGTTCAGCTTTATAATAAGTGGTCGACCATCAAAATCGGTCCAGGCATTAGCTGGGAATTCTAATCGCAAGTCACGCTAGACGTCCGAACCAACTTAAAATACTCTAAAATTTAACCCGAAAAATATTTTTTTTAGAAACGCTTATATCAACATAGTTTTGGATGCAATATTAATTGGTGTAAAATGAATATGTTGAAAATTTTTGATTTGGAGTTGTAAACCCATTTAAGTCAGTTTTATGGAACAATTACGGAAAGATGTATGATTTTGATGATTTTGGACAGTTCAGATTAACAAAATGACCCGTATTTCTCATTGTATATAGTCTAAGTGTAAAAATGTATTTTTAACGTTAACTAGAACTGTTCAGCTTTATAATAAGTGGTCGACCATCAAAATCGGTTCAGGCATTAGCTGGGAATTCGAATCGCAAGTCACGCTAGACGTCCGAACCAACTTAAAATACTCTAAAATTTAACCCGAAAAATATTTTTTTTAGAAACGCTTATATCAACATAGTTTTGGATGCAATATTAATTGGTGTAAAATGAATATGTTGAAAATTTTTGATTTGGAGTTGTAAACCCATTTAAGTCAGTTTTATGGAACAATTACGGAAAAATGTATGATTTTGGACAGTTCAGATTAACAAAATGACCCGTATTTCTCATTGTATATAGTCTAAGTGTAAAAATGTATTTTTAACGTTAACTAGAACTGTTCAGCTTTATAATAAGTGGTCGACCATCAAAATCGGTCCAGGCATTAGCTGGGAATTCGAATCGCAAGTCACGCTAGACGTCCGAACCAACTTAAAATACTCTAAAATTTAACCCGAAAAATATTTTTTTTTAGAAACGCTTATATCAACATAGTTTTGGATGCAATATTAATTGGTGTAAAATGAATATGTTGAAAATTTTTGATTTGGAGTTGTAAACCCATTTAAGTCAATTTTATGGAACAATAACGGAAAGATGTATGATTTTGGACAGTTCAGATTAACAAAATGACCCGTATTTCTCATTGTATATAGTCTAAGTGTAAAAATGTATTTTTAACGTTAACTAGAACTGTTCAGCTTTATAATAAGTGGTCGACCATCAAAATCGGTGCAGGCATTAGCTGGGAATTCGAATCGCAAGTCACGCTAGACGTCCGAACCAACTTAAAATACTCTAAAATTTAACCCGAAAAATATTTTTTTTAGAAACGCTTATATCAACATAGTTTTGGATGCAATATTAATTGGTGTAAAATGAATATGTTGAAAATTTTTGATTTGGAGTTGTAAACTCATTTAAGTCAGTTTTATGGAACAATTACGGAAAGATGTATGATTTTGATGATTTTGGACAGTTCAGATTAACAAAATGACCCGTATTTCTCATTGTATATAGTCTAAGTGTAAAAATGTATTTTTAACGTTAACTAGAACTGTTCAGCTTTATAATAAGTGGTCGACCATCAAAATCGGTCCAGGCATTAGCTGGGAATTCGAATCGCAAGTCACGCTAGACGTCCGAACCAACTTAAAATACTCTAAAATTTAACCCGAAAAATATTTTTTTTTAGAAACGCTTATATCAACATAGTTTTGGATGCAATATTAATTGGTGTAAAATGAATATGTTGAAAATTTTTGATTTGGAGTTGTAAACCCATTTAAGTCAGTTTTATGGAACAATTACGGAAAGATGTATGATTTTGATGATTTTGGACAAGTTCATATTAACAAAATGACCCGTATTTCTCATTGTATATAGTCTAAGTGTAAAAATGTATTTTAACGTTAACTAGAACTGTTCAGCTTTATAATAAGTGGTCGACCATCAAAATCGGTGCAGGCATTAGCTGGGAATTCGCAAGTCACGCTAGACGTCCGAACCAACTTAAAATACTCTAAAATTTAACCCGAAAAATATTTTTTTTTAGAAACGCTTATATCAACATAGTTTTGGATGCAATATTAATTGGTGTAAAATGAATATGTTGAAAATTTTTGATTTGGAGTTGTAAACCGATTTAAGTCAGTTTTATGGAACAATTACGGAAAGATGTATGATTTTGGACAGTTCAGATTAACAAAATGACCCGTATTTCTCATTGTATATAGTCTAAGTGTAAAAATGTATTTTTAACGTTAACTAGAACTGTTCAGCTTTATAATAAGTGGTCGACCATCGAAATCGGTGCAGGCATTAGCTGGGAATTCGAATCGCAAGTCATGCTAGACGTCCGAACCAACTTAAAATACTCAAAAATTTAACCCGAAAAATATTTTTTTTTAGAAACGCTTATATCAACATAGTTTTGGATGCAATATTAATTGGTGTAAAATGAATATGTTGAAAATTTTTGATTTGGAGTTGTAAACCCATTTAAGTCAGTTTTATGGAACAATTACGGAAAGATGTATGATTTTGATGATTTTGGACAGTTCAGATTAACAAAATGACCCGTATTTCTCATTGTATATAGTCTAAGTGTAAAAATGTATTTTTAACGTTAACTAGAACTATTCAGCTTTATAATAAGTGGTCGACCATCAAAATCGGTTCAGGCATTAGCTGGGAATTCGAATCGCAAGTCACGCTAGACGTCCGAACCAACTTAAAATACTCTAAAATTTAACCCGAAAAATATTTTTTTTTAGAAACGCTTATATCAACATAGTTTTGGATGCAATATTAATTGGTGTAAAATGAATATGTTGAAAATTTTTGATTTGGAGTTGTAAACCCATTTAAGTCAGTTTTATGGAACAATTACGGAAAGATGTATGATTTTGATGATTTTGGACAGTTCAGATTAACAAAATGACCCGTATTTCTCATTGTATATAGTCTAAGTGTAAAAATGTATTTTTAACGTTAACTAGAACTGTTCAGCTTTATAATAAGTGGTCGACCATCAAAATCGGTCCAGGCATTAGCTGGGAATTCGAATCGCAAGTCACGCTAGACGTCCGAACCAACTTAAAATACTCTAAAATTTAACCCGAAAAATATTTTTTTTTAGAAACGCTTATATCAACATAGTTTTGGATGCAATATTAATTGGTGTAAAATGAATATGTTGAAAATTTTTGATTTGGAGTTGTAAACCCATTTAAGTCAATTTTATGGAACAATTACGGAAAGATGTATGATTTTGGACAGTTCAGATTAACAAAATGACCCGTATTTCTCATTGTATATAGTCTAAGTGTAAAAATGTATTTTTAACGTTAACTAGAACTGTTCAGCTTTATAATAAGTGGTCGACCATCAAAATTGGTCCAGGCATAAGCTGGGAGTTCGAATCGCAAGTCACGCTAGACGTCCGAACCAACTTAAAATACTCTAAAATTTAACCCGAAAAATATTTTTTTTTAGAAACGCTTATATCAACATAGTTTCGGATGCAATATTAATTGGTGTAAAATGAATATGTTGAAAATTTTTGATTTGGAGTTGTAAACCCATTTCAGTCAGTTTTATGGAACAATTACGGAAAGATGTATGATTTTGATGATTTTGGACAGTTCAGATTAACAATATGACCCGTATTTCTCATTGTATATAGTCTAAGTGTAAAAATGTATTTTTAACGTTAACTAGAACTGTTCAGCTTTATAATAAGTGGTCGACCATCAAAATCGGTCCAGGCATTAGCTGGGAATTCGAATCGCAAGTCACGCTAGACGTCCGAACCAACTTAAAATACTCTAAAATTTAACCCGAAAAATATTTTTTTTTTAGAAACGCTTATATCAACATAGTTTTGGATGCAATATTAATTGGTGTAAAATGAATATGTTGAAAATTTTTAATTTGCAGTTGTAAACCCATTTAAGTCAGTTTTATGGAACAATTACGGAAAGATGTATGATTTTGATGATTTTGCACAGTTCAGATTAACAAAATGATCCGTATTTCTCATTGTATATAGTCTAAGTGTAAAAATGTATTTTTTACGTTAACTAGAACTGTTCAGCTTTATAATAAGTGGTCGACCATCAAAATCGGTCCAGGCATTAGCTGGGAATTCGAATCGCAAGTCACGCTAGACGTCCGAACCAACTTAAAATACTCTAAAATTAAACCCGAAAAATATTTTTTTTTAGAAACGCTTATATCAACATAGTTTTGGATGCAATATTAATTGGTGTAAAATGAATATGTTGAAAATTTTTGATTTGGAGTTGTAAACCCATTTAAGTCAGTTTTATGAAACAATTACGGAAAGATGTATGATTTTGATGATTTTGGACAGTTCAGATTAACAAAATGACCCGTATTTCTCATTGTATATAGTCTAAGTGTAAAAATGTATTTTTAACGTTAACTAGAACTGTTCAGCTTTATAATAAGTGGTCGACCATCAAAATCGGTTCAGGCATTAGCTGGGAATTCGAATCGCAAGTCACACTAGACGTCCGAACCAACTTAAAATACTCTAAAATTTAACCCGAAAAATATTTTTTTTAGAAACGCTTATATCAACATAGTTTTGGATGCAATATTAATTGGTGTAAAATGAATATGTTGAAAATTTTTGATTTGGAGTTGTAAACCCATTTAAGTCAGTTTTATGGAACAATTACGGAAAGATGTATGATTTTGATGATTTTGGACAGTTCAAATTAACAATATGACCCGTATTTCTCATTGTATATAGTCTAAGTGTAAAAATGTATTTTTAACGTTAACTAGAACTGTTCAGCTTTATAATAAGTGGTCGACCATCAAAATCGGTTCAGGCATTAGCTGGGAATTCGAATCGCAAGTCACACTAGACGTCCGAACCAACTTAAAATACTCTAAAATTTAACCCGAAAAATATTTTTTTTAGAAACGCTTATATCAACATAGTTTTGGATGCAATATTAATTGGTGTAAAATGAATATGTTGTAAACCCATTTAAGTCAGTTTTATGGAACAATTACGGAAAGATGTATGATTTTGATGATTTTGGACAGTTCAGATTAACAAAATGACCCGTATTTCTCATTGTATATAGTCTAAGTGTAAAAATGTATTTTTAACCTTAACTAAAACTGTTCAGCTTTATAATAAGTGGTCGACCATCAAAATCGGTTCAGGCATTAGCTGGGAATTCGAATCGCAAGTCACGCTAGACGTCCGAACCAACTTAAAATACTCTAAAATTTAACCCGATAAATATTTTTTTTTACAAACGCTTATATCAACATAGTTTTGGATGCAATATTAATTGGTGTAAAATGAATATGTTGAAAATTTTTGATTTGGAGTTGTAAACCCATTTAAGTCAGTTTTATGGAACAATTACGGAAAGATGTATGATTTTGATGATTTTGGACAGTTCAGATTAACAAAATGACCCGTATTTCTCATTGTATATAGTCTAAGTGTAAAAATGTATTTTTAACGTTAACTAGAACTGTTCAGCTTTATAATAAGTGGTCGACCATCAAAATCGGTCCAGGCATTAGCTGGGAATTCGAATCGCAAGTCACGCTAGACGTCCGAACCAACTTAAAATACTCTAAAATTTAACCCGAAAAATATTTTTTTTAGAAACGCTTATATCAACATAGTTTTGGATGCAATATTAATTGGTGTAAAATGAATATGTTGAAAATTTTTGATTTGGAGTTGTAAACCCATTTAAGTCAGTTTTATGGAACAATTACGGAAAGATGTATGATTTTGATGATTTTGGACAGTTCAGATTAACAAAATGACCCGTATTTCTCATTGTATATAGTCTAAGTGTAAAAATGTATTTTTAACGTTAACTAGAACTGTTCAGCTTTATAATAAGTGGTCGACCATCAAAATCGGTCCAGGCATTAGCTGGGAATTCGAATCGCAAGTCACGCTAGACGTCCGAACCAACTTAAAATACTCTAAAATTTAACCCGAAAAATATTTTTTTTATAAACGCTTATATCAACATAGTTTTGGATGCAATATTAATTGGTGTAAAATGAATATGTTGAAAATTTTTGATTTGGAGTTGTAAACCCATTTAAGTCAGTTTTATGGAACAATTACGGAAAGATGTATGATTTTGATGATTTTGGACAGTTCAGATTAACAAAATGACCCGTATTTCTTATTGTATATAGTCTAAGTGTAAAAATGTATTTTTAACGTTAACTAGAACTGTTCAGCTTTATAATAAGTGGTCGACCATCAAAATCGGTCCAGGCATTAGCTGGGAATTCGAATCGCAAGTCACGCTAGACGTCCGAACCAACTTAAAATACTCTAAAATTTAACCCGAAAAATATTTTTTTTAGAAACGCTTATATCAACATAGTTTTGGATGCAATATTAATTGGTGTAAAATGAATATGTTGAAAATTTTTGATTTGGAGTTGTAAACCCATTTAAGTCTGTTTTATGGAACAATTACGGAAAGATGTATGATTTTGATGATTTTGGACAGTTCAGATTAACAAAATGACCCGTATTTCTCATTGTATATAGTCTAAGTGTAAAAATGTATTTTTAACGTTAACTAGAACTGTTCAGCTTTATAATAAGTGGTCGACCATCAAAATCGGTCCAGGCATTAGCTGGGAATTCGAATCGCAAGTCACGCTAGACGTCCGAACCAACTTAAAATACTCTAAAATTTAACCCGAAAAATATTTTTTTTTATAAACGCTTATATCAACATAGTTTTGGATGCAATATTAATTGGTGTAAAATGAATATGTTGAAAATTTTTGATTTGGAGTTGTAAACCCATTTAAGTCAGTTTTATGGAACAATTACGGAAAGATGTATGATTTTGATGATTTTGGACAGTTCAGATTAACAAAATGACCCGTATTTCTCATTGTATATAGTCTAAGTGTAAAAATGTATTTTCAACGTTAACTAGAACTGTTCAGCTTTATAATAAGTGGTCGACCATCAGAATCGGTTCAGGCATTAGCTAGGAATTCGAATCACAAGTCACGCTAGACATCCGAACCAACTTAAAATACTCTAAAATTTAACCCGAAAAATATTTTTTTTTAGAAACGCTTATATCAACATAGTTTTGGATGCAATATTAATTGGTGTAAAATGAATATGTTGAAAATTTTTGATTTGGAGTTGTAAACCCATTTAAGTCAGTTTTATGGAACAATTACGGAAAGATGTATGATTTTGATGATTTTGGACAGTTCAGATTAACAAAATGACCCGTATTTCTCATTGTATATAGTCTAAGTGTAAAAATGTATTTTTAACGTTAACTAGAACTGTTCAGCTTTATAATAAGTGGTCGACCATCAAAATCGGTCCAGGCATTAGCTGGGAATTCGAATCGCAAGTCACGCTAGACGTCCGAAACAGCTTAAAATACTCTAAAATTTAACCCGAAAAATATTTTTTTTTAGAAACGCTTATATCAACATAGTTTTGGATGCAATATTAATTGGTGTAAAATGAATATGTTGAACATTTTTTATTTGGAGTTGTAAACCCATTTAAGTCAGTTTTATGGAACAATTACGGAAAGATGTATGATTTTGATGATTTTGGACAGTTCAGATTAACAAAATGACCCGTATTTCTCATTGTATATAGTCTAAGTATAAAAATGTATTTTTAACGTTAACTAGAACTGTTCAGCTTTATAATAAGTGGTCGACCATCAAAATCGATCCAGGCATTAGCTGGGAATTCGAATCGCAAGTCACGCTAGACGTCCGAACCAACTTAAAATACTCTAAAATTTAACCCGAAAAATATTTTTTTTTAGAAACGCTTATATCAGCATAGTTTTGGATGCAATATTAATTGGTGTAAAATGAATATGTTGAAAATTTTTGATTTGGAGTTGTAAACCCATTTAAGTCAGTTTTATGGAACAATTACGGAAAGATGTATGATTTTGATGATTTTGGACAGTTCAGATTAACAAAATGACCCGTATTTCTGATTGTTTATAGTCTAAGTGTAAAAATGTATTTTTAACGTTAACTAGAACTGTTCAGCTTTATAATAAGTGGTCGACCATCAAAATCGGTTCAGGCATTAGCTGGGAATTCGAATCGCAAGTCACGCTAGACGTCCGAACCAACTTAAAATACTCTAAAATTTAACCCGAAAAATATTTTTTTTTAGAAACGCTTATATCAACATAGTTTTGCATGCAATATTAATTGGTGTAAAATGAATATGTTGAAAATTTTTGATTTGGAGTTGTAAACCCATTTAAGTCAGTTTTATGGAACAATTACGGAAAGATGTATGATTTTGATGATTTTGGACAGTTCAGATTAACAAAATGACCCGTATTTCTCATTGTATATAGTCTATGTGTAAAAGTGTATTTTTAACGTTAACTAGAACTGTTCAGCTTTATAATAAGTGGTCGACCATCAAAATCGGTCCAGGCATTAGCTGGGAATTCTAATCGCAAGTCACGCTAGACGTCCGAACCAACTTAAAATACTCTAAAATTTAACCCGAAAAATATTTTTTTTAGAAACGCTTATATCAACATAGTTTTGGATGCAATATTAATTGGTGTAAAATGAATATGTTGAAAATTTTTGATTTGGAGTTGTAAACCCATTTAAGTCAGTTTTATGGAACAATTACGGAAAGATGTATGATTTTGATGATTTTGGACAGTTCAGATTAACAAAATGACCCGTATTTCTCATTGTATATAGTCTAAGTGTAAAAATGTATTTTTAACGTTAACTAGAACTGTTCAGCTTTATAATAAGTGGTCGACCATCAAAATCGGTTCAGGCATTAGCTGGGAATTCGAATCGCAAGTCACGCTAGACGTCCGAACCAACTTAAAATACTCTAAAATTTAACCCGAAAAATATTTTTTTTAGAAACGCTTATATCAACATAGTTTTGGATGCAATATTAATTGGTGTAAAATGAATATGTTGAAAATTTTTGATTTGGAGTTGTAAACCCATTTAAGTCAGTTTTATGGAACAATTACGGAAAAATGTATGATTTTGGACAGTTCAGATTAACAAAATGACCCGTATTTCTCATTGTATATAGTCTAAGTGTAAAAATGTATTTTTAACGTTAACTAGAACTGTTCAGCTTTATAATAAGTGGTCGACCATCAAAATCGGTCCAGGCATTAGCTGGGAATTCGAATCGCAAGTCACGCTAGACGTCCGAACCAACTTAAAATACTCTAAAATTTAACCCGAAAAATATTTTTTTTTAGAAACGCTTATATCAACATAGTTTTGGATGCAATATTAATTGGTGTAAAATGAATATGTTGAAAATTTTTGATTTGGAGTTGTAAACCCATTTAAGTCAATTTTATGGAACAATAACGGAAAGATGTATGATTTTGGACAGTTCAGATTAACAAAATGACCCGTATTTCTCATTGTATATAGTCTAAGTGTAAAAATGTATTTTTAACGTTAACTAGAACTGTTCAGCTTTATAATAAGTGGTCGACCATCAAAATCGGTGCAGGCATTAGCTGGGAATTCGAATCGCAAGTCACGCTAGACGTCCGAACCAACTTAAAATACTCTAAAATTTAACCCGAAAAATATTTTTTTTAGAAACGCTTATATCAACATAGTTTTGGATGCAATATTAATTGGTGTAAAATGAATATGTTGAAAATTTTTGATTTGGAGTTGTAAACTCATTTAAGTCAGTTTTATGGAACAATTACGGAAAGATGTATGATTTTGATGATTTTGGACAGTTCAGATTAACAAAATGACCCGTATTTCTCATTGTATATAGTCTAAGTGTAAAAATGTATTTTTAACGTTAACTAGAACTGTTCAGCTTTATAATAAGTGGTCGACCATCAAAATCGGTCCAGGCATTAGCTGGGAATTCGAATCGCAAGTCACGCTAGACGTCCGAACCAACTTAAAATACTCTAAAATTTAACCCGAAAAATATTTTTTTTTAGAAACGCTTATATCAACATAGTTTTGGATGCAATATTAATTGGTGTAAAATGAATATGTTGAAAATTTTTGATTTGGAGTTGTAAACCCATTTAAGTCAGTTTTATGGAACAATTACGGAAAGATGTATGATTTTGATGATTTTGGACAGTTCATATTAACAAAATGACCCGTATTTCTCATTGTATATAGTCTAAGTGTAAAAATGTATTTTTAACGTTAACTAGAACTGTTCAGCTTTATAATAAGTGGTCGACCATCAAAATCGGTGCAGGCATTAGCTGGGAATTCGCAAGTCACGCTAGACGTCCGAACCAACTTAAAATACTCTAAAATTTAACCCGAAAAATATTTTTTTTTAGAAACGCTTATATCAACATAGTTTTGGATGCAATATTAATTGGTGTAAAATGAATATGTTGAAAATTTTTGATTTGGAGTTGTAAACCGATTTAAGTCAGTTTTATGGAACAATTACGGAAAGATGTATGATTTTGGACAGTTCAGATTAACAAAATGACCCGTATTTCTCATTGTATATAGTCTAAGTGTAAAAATGTATTTTTAACGTTAACTAGAACTGTTCAGCTTTATAATAAGTGGTCGACCATCGAAATCGGTGCAGGCATTAGCTGGGAATTCGAATCGCAAGTCATGCTAGACGTCCGAACCAACTTAAAATACTCAAAAATTTAACCCGAAAAATATTTTTTTTTAGAAACGCTTATATCAACATAGTTTTGGATGCAATATTAATTGGTGTAAAATGAATATGTTGAAAATTTTTGATTTGGAGTTGTAAACCCATTTAAGTCAGTTTTATGGAACAATTACGGAAAGATGTATGATTTTGATGATTTTGGACAGTTCAGATTAACAAAATGACCCGTATTTCTCATTGTATATAGTCTAAGTGTAAAAATGTATTTTTAACGTTAACTAGAACTATTCAGCTTTATAATAAGTGGTCGACCATCAAAATCGGTTCAGGCATTAGCTGGGAATTCGAATCGCAAGTCACGCTAGACGTCCGAACCAACTTAAAATACTCTAAAATTTAACCCGAAAAATATTTTTTTTTAGAAACGCTTATATCAACATAGTTTTGGATGCAATATTAATTGGTGTAAAATGAATATGTTGAAAATTTTTGATTTGGAGTTGTAAACCCATTTAAGTCAGTTTTATGGAACAATTACGGAAAGATGTATGATTTTGATGATTTTGGACAGTTCAGATTAACAAAATGACCCGTATTTCTCATTGTATATAGTCTAAGTGTAAAAATGTATTTTTAACGTTAACTAGAACTGTTCAGCTTTATAATAAGTGGTCGACCATCAAAATCGGTCCAGGCATTAGCTGGGAATTCGAATCGCAAGTCACGCTAGACGTCCGAACCAACTTAAAATACTCTAAAATTTAACCCGAAAAATATTTTTTTTTAGAAACGCTTATATCAACATAGTTTTGGATGCAATATTAATTGGTGTAAAATGAATATGTTGAAAATTTTTGATTTGGAGTTGTAAACCCATTTAAGTCAATTTTATGGAACAATTACGGAAAGATGTATGATTTTGGACAGTTCAGATTAACAAAATGACCCGTATTTCTCATTGTATATAGTCTAAGTGTAAAAATGTATTTTTAACGTTAACTAGAACTGTTCAGCTTTATAATAAGTGGTCGACCATCAAAATTGGTCCAGGCATAAGCTGGGAGTTCGAATCGCAAGTCACGCTAGACGTCCGAACCAACTTAAAATACTCTAAAATTTAACCCGAAAAATATTTTTTTTTAGAAACGCTTATATCAACATAGTTTCGGATGCAATATTAATTGGTGTAAAATGAATATGTTGAAAATTTTTGATTTGGAGTTGTAAACCCATTTCAGTCAGTTTTATGGAACAATTACGGAAAGATGTATGATTTTGATGATTTTGGACAGTTCAGATTAACAATATGACCCGTATTTCTCATTGTATATAGTCTAAGTGTAAAAATGTATTTTTAACGTTAACTAGAACTGTTCAGCTTTATAATAAGTGGTCGACCATCAAAATCGGTCCAGGCATTAGCTGGGAATTCGAATCGCAAGTCACGCTAGACGTCCGAACCAACTTAAAATACTCTAAAATTTAACCCGAAAAATAATTTTTTTTTAGAAACGCTTATATCAACATAGTTTTGGATGCAATATTAATTGGTGTAAAATGAATATGTTGAAAATTTTTAATTTGCAGTTGTAAACCCATTTAAGTCAGTTTTATGGAACAATTACGGAAAGATGTATGATTTTGATGATTTTGCACAGTTCAGATTAACAAAATGATCCGTATTTCTCATTGTATATAGTCTAAGTGTAAAAATGTATTTTTTACGTTAACTAGAACTGTTCAGCTTTATAATAAGTGGTCGACCATCAAAATCGGTCCAGGCATTAGCTGGGAATTCGAATCGCAAGTCACGCTAGACGTCCGAACCAACTTAAAATACTCTAAAATTAAACCCGAAAAATATTTTTTTTTAGAAACGCTTATATCAACATAGTTTTGGATGCAATATTAATTGGTGTAAAATGAATATGTTGAAAATTTTTGATTTGGAGTTGTAAACCCATTTAAGTCAGTTTTATGAAACAATTACGGAAAGATGTATGATTTTGATGATTTTGGACAGTTCAGATTAACAAAATGACCCGTATTTCTCATTGTATATAGTCTAAGTGTAAAAATGTATTTTAAACGTTAACTAGAACTGTTCAGCTTTATAATAAGTGGTCGACCATCAAAATCGGTTCAGGCATTAGCTGGGAATTCGAATCGCAAGTCACACTAGACGTCCGAACCAACTTAAAATACTCTAAAATTTAACCCGAAAAATATTTTTTTTAGAAACGCTTATATCAACATAGTTTTGGATGCAATATTAATTGGTGTAAAATGAATATGTTGAAAATTTTTGATTTGGAGTTGTAAACCCATTTAAGTCAGTTTTATGAAACAATTACGGAAAGATGTATGATTTTGATGATTTTGGACAGTTCAGATTAACAAAATGACCCGTATTTCTCATTGTATATAGTCTAAGTGTAAAAATGTATTTTTAACGTTAACTAGAACTGTTCAGCTTTATAATAAGTGGTCGACCATCAAAATCGGTTCAGGCATTAGCTGGGAATTCGAATCGCAAGTCACACTAGACGTCCGAACCAACTTAAAATACTCTAAAATTTAACCCGAAAAATATTTTTTTTAGAAACGCTTATATCAACATAGTTTTGGATGCAATATTAATTGGTGTAAAATGAATATGTTGTAAACCCATTTAAGTCAGTTTTATGGAACAATTACGGAAAGATGTATGATTTTGATGATTTTGGACAGTTCAGATTAACAAAATGACCCGTATTTCTCATTGTATATAGTCTAAGTGTAAAAATGTATTTTTAACCTTAACTAAAACTGTTCAGCTTTATAATAAGTGGTCGACCATCAAAATCGGTTCAGGCATTAGCTGGGAATTCGAATCGCAAGTCACGCTAGACGTCCGAACCAACTTAAAATACTCTAAAATTTAACCCGATAAATATTTTTTTTTACAAACGCTTATATCAACATAGTTTTGGATGCAATATTAATTGGTGTAAAATGAATATGTTGAAAATTTTTGATTTGGAGTTGTAAACCCATTTAAGTCAGTTTTATGGAACAATTACGGAAAGATGTATGATTTTGATGATTTTGGACAGTTCAGATTAACAAAATGACCCGTATTTCTCATTGTATATAGTCTAAGTGTAAAAATGTATTTTTAACGTTAACTAGAACTGTTCAGCTTTATAATAAGTGGTCGACCATCAAAATCGGTCCAGGCATTAGCTGGGAATTCGAATCGCAAGTCACGCTAGACGTCCGAACCAACTTAAAATACTCTAAAATTTAACCCGAAAAATATTTTTTTTAGAAACGCTTATATCAACATAGTTTTGGATGCAATATTAATTGGTGTAAAATGAATATGTTGAAAATTTTTGATTTGGAGTTGTAAACCCATTTAAGTCAGTTTTATGGAACAATTACGGAAAGATGTATGATTTTGATGATTTTGGACAGTTCAGATTAACAAAATGACCCGTATTTCTCATTGTATATAGTCTAAGTGTAAAAATGTATTTTTAACGTTAACTAGAACTGTTCAGCTTTATAATAAGTGGTCGACCATCAAAATCGGTCCAGGCATTAGCTGGGAATTCGAATCGCAAGTCACGCTAGACGTCCGAACCAACTTAAAATACTCTAAAATTTAACCCGAAAAATATTTTTTTTATAAACGCTTATATCAACATAGTTTTGGATGCAATATTAATTGGTGTAAAATGAATATGTTGAAAATTTTTGATTTGGAGTTGTAAACCCATTTAAGTCAGTTTTATGGAACAATTACGGAAAGATGTATGATTTTGATGATTTTGGACAGTTCAGATTAACAAAATGACCCGTATTTCTTATTGTATATAGTCTAAGTGTAAAAATGTATTTTTAACGTTAACTAGAACTGTTCAGCTTTATAATAAGTGGTCGACCATCAAAATCGGTCCAGGCATTAGCTGGGAATTCGAATCGCAAGTCACGCTAGACGTCCGAACCAACTTAAAATACTCTAAAATTTAACCCGAAAAATATTTTTTTTAGAAACGCTTATATCAACATAGTTTTGGATGCAATATTAATTGGTGTAAAATGAATATGTTGAAAATTTTTGATTTGGAGTTGTAAACCCATTTAAGTCTGTTTTATGGAACAATTACGGAAAGATGTATGATTTTGATGATTTTGGACAGTTCAGATTAACAAAATGACCCGTATTTCTCATTGTATATAGTCTAAGTGTAAAAATGTATTTTTAACGTTAACTAGAACTGTTCAGCTTTATAATAAGTGGTCGACCATCAAAATCGGTCCAGGCATTAGCTGGGAATTCGAATCGCAAGTCACGCTAGACGTCCGAACCAACTTAAAATACTCTAAAATTTAACCCGAAAAATATTTTTTTTTATAAACGCTTATATCAACATAGTTTTGGATGCAATATTAATTGGTGTAAAATGAATATGTTGAAAATTTTTGATTTGGAGTTGTAAACCCATTTAAGTCAGTTTTATGGAACAATTACGGAAAGATGTATGATTTTGATGATTTTGGACAGTTCAGATTAACAAAATGACCCGTATTTCTCATTGTATATAGTCTAAGTGTAAAAATGTATTTTCAACGTTAACTAGAACTGTTCAGCTTTATAATAAGTGGTGAACCATCAGAATCGGTTCAGGCATTAGCTAGGAATTCGAATCACAAGTCACGCTAGACATCCGAACCAACTTAAAATACTCTAAAATTTAACCCGAAAAATATTTTTTTTAGAAACGCTTATATCAACATAGTTTTGGATGCAATATTAATTGGTGTAAAATGAATATGTTGAAAATTTTTGATTTGGAGTTGTAAACCCATTTAAGTCAGTTTTATGGAACAATTACGGAAAGATGTATGATTTTGATGATTTTGGACAGTTCAGATAAACAAAATGACCCGTATTTCTCATTGTATATAGTCTAAGTGTAAAAATGTATTTTTAACGTTAACTAGAACTGTTCAGCTTTATAATAAGTGGTCGACCATCAAAATCGGTCCAGGCATTAGCTGGGAATTCGAATCGCAAGTCACGCTAGACGTCCGAACCAACTTAAAATACTCTAAAATTTAACCCGAAAAATATTTTTTTTTAGAAACGCTTATATCAACATAGTTTTGCATGCAATATTAATTGGTGTAAAATGAATATGTTGAAAATTTTTGATTTGGAGTTGTAAACCCATTTAAGTCAGTTTTATGGAACAATTACGGAAAGATGTATGATTTTGATGATTTTGGACAGTTCAGATTAACAAAATGACCCGCTGGGAATTCGAATCGCAAGTCACGCTAGACGTCCGAACCAACTTAAAATACTCTAAAATTTAACCCGAAAAATATTTTTTTTTTAGAAACGCTTACATCAACATAGTTTTGGATGCAATATTAATTGGTGTAAAATGAATATGTTGAAAATTTTTGATTTGGAGTTGTAAACCCATTTAAGTCAGTTTTATGGAACAATTACGGAAAGATGTATGATTTTGATGATTTTGGACAGTTCAGATTAACAAAATGACCCGTATTTCTCATTGTATATAGTCTAAGTGTAAAAATGTATTTTTAACGTTAACTAGAACTGTTCAGCTTTATAATAAGTGGTCGACCATCAAAATCGGTCCAGGCATTAGCTGGGAATTCGAATCGCAAGTCACGCTAGACGTCCGAACCAACTTAAAATACTCTAAAATTTAACCCGAAAAATATTTTTTTTATAAACGCTTATATCAACATAGTTTTGGATGCAATATTAATTGGTGTAAAATGAATATGTTGAAAATTTTTGATTTGGAGTTGTAAACCCATTTAAGTCAGTTTTATGGAACAATTACGGAAAGATGTATGATTTTGATGATTTTGGACAGTTCAGATTAACAAAATGACCCGTATTTCTTATTGTATATAGTCTAAGTGTAAAAATGTATTTTTGACGTTAACTAGAACTGTTCAGCTTTATAATAAGTGGTCGACCATCAAAATCGGTCCAGACATTAGCTGGGAATTCGAATCGCAAGTCACGCTAGACGTCCGAACCAACTTAAAATACTCTAAAATTTAACCCGAAAAATATTTTTTTTTAGAAACGCTTATATCAACATAGTTTTGGATGCAATATTAATTGGTGTAAAATGAATATGTTGAAAAATTTTGATTTGGGGTTGTAAACCCATTTAAGTCAGTTTTATGGAACAATTACGGAAAGATGTATGATTTTGATGATTTTGGACAGTTCAGATTAACAAAATGACCCGTATTTCTCATTGTATATAGTCTAAGTGTAAAAATGTATTTTTAACGTTAACAAGAACTGTTCAGCTTTATAATAAGTGGTCGACCATCAAAATCGGTCCAGGCATTAGCTGGGAATTCGAATCGCAAGTCACGCTAGACGTCCGAACCAACTTAAAATACTCTAAAATTTAACCCGAAAAATATTTTCTTTATAAACGCTTATATCAACATAGTTTTGGATGCAATATTAATTGGTGTAAAATTAATATGTTGAAAATTTTTGATTTGGAGTTGCAAACCCATTTAAGTCAGTTTTATGGAACAATTACGGAAAGATGTATGATTTTGATGATTTTGGACAGTTCAGATTAACAAAATGACCCGTATTTCTTATTGTATATAGTCTAAGTGTAAAAATGTATTTTTGACGTTAACTAGAAATGTTCAGCTTTATAATAAGTGGTCGACCATCAAAATCGGTCCAGGCATTAGCTGGGAATTCGAATCGCAAGTCACGCTAGACGTCCGAACCAACTTAAAATACTCTAAAATTTAACCCGAAAAATATTTTTTTTTAGAAACGCTTATATCAACATAGTTTTGGATGCAATATTAATTGGTGTAAAATGAATATGTTGAAAAATTTTGATTTGGGGTTGTAAACCCATTTAAGTCAGTTTTATGGAACAATTACGGAAAGATGTATGATTTTGATGATTTTGGACAGTTCAGATTAACAAAATGACCCGTATTTCTCATTGTATATAGTCTAAATGTAAAAATGTATTTTTAACGTTAACTAGAACTGTTCAGCTTTATAATAAGTGGTCGACCATCAAAATCGGTTCAGGCATTAGCTAGGAATTCGAATCGCAAGTCACGCTAGACGTCCGAACCAACTTAAAATACTCTAAAATTTTACCCGAAAAATATTTTTTTTAGAAACGCTTATATCAACATAGTTTTGGATGCAATATTAATTGGTGTAAAATGAATATGTTGAAAATTTTTGATTTGGAGTTGTAAACCCATTTAAGTCAGTTTTATGGAACAATTACGGAAAGATGTATGATTTTGATGATTTTGGACAGTTCAGATAAACAAAATGACACGTATTTCTCATTGTATATAGTCTAAGTGTAAAAATGTATTTTTAACGTTAACTAGAACTGTTCAGCTTTATAATAAGTGGTCGACCATCAAAATCGGTCCGGGCATTAGCTGGGAATTCGAATCGCAAGTCACGCTAGACGTCCGAACCAACTTAAAATACTCTAAAATTTAACCCGAAAAATATTTTTTTTAGAAACGCTTATATCAACATAGTTTTGGATGCAATATTAATTGGTGTAAAATGAATATGTTGAAAATTTTTGATTTGGAGTTGTAAACCCATTTAAGTCAGTTTTATGGAACAATTACGGAAAGATGTATGATTTTGATGATTTTGGACAGTTCAGATTAACAAAATGACCCGTATTTCTCATTGTATATAGTCTAAGTGTAAAAATGTATTTTTAACGTTAACTAGAACTGTTCAGCTTTATAATAAGTGGCCGACCATCAAAATCGGTTCAGGCATTAGCTGGGAATTCGAATCGCAAGTCACGCTAGACGTCCGAACCAACTTAAAATACTCTAAAATTTAACCCGAAAAATATTTTTTTTTAGAAACGCTTATATCAACATAGTTTTGGATGCAATATTAATTGGTGTAAAATGAATATGTTGAAAATTTTTGATTTGGAGTTGTAAACCCATTTAAGTCAGTTTTATGGAACAATTACGGAAAGATGTATGATTTTGATGATTTTGGACAGTTCAGATTAACAAAATGACCCGTATTTCTCATTGTATATAGTCTAAGTGTAAAAATGTATTTTTAACGTTAACTAGAACTGTTCAGCTTTATAATAAGTGGCCGACCATCAAAATCGGTTCAGGCATTAGCTGGGAATTCGAATCGCAAGTCACGCTAGACGTCCGAACCAACTTAAAATACTCTAAAATTTTACCCGAAAAATATTTTTTTTAGAAACGCTTATATCAACATAGTTTTGGATGCAATATTAATTGGTGTAAAATGAATATGTTGAAAATTTTTGATTTGGAGTTGTAAACCCATTTAAGTCAGTTTTATGGAACAATTACGGAAAGATGTATGATTTTGATGATTTTGGACAGTTCAGATAAACAAAATGACACGTATTTCTCATTGTATATAGTCTAAGTGTAAAAATGTATTTTTAACGTTAACTAGAACTGTTCAGCTTTATAATAAGTGGTCGACCATCAAAATCGGTCCGGGCATTAGCTGGGAATTCGAATCGCAAGTCACGCTAGACGTCCGAACCAACTTAAAATACTCTAAAATTTAACCCGAAAAATATTTTTTTTAGAAACGCTTATATCAACATAGTTTTGGATGCAATATTAATTGGTGTAAAATGAATATGTTGAAAATTTTTGATTTGGAGTTGTAAACCCATTTAAGTCAGTTTTATGGAACAATTACGGAAAGATGTATGATTTTGATGATTTTGGACAGTTCAGATTAACAAAATGACCCGTATTTCTCATTGTATATAGTCTAAGTGTAAAAATGTATTTTTAACGTTAACTAGAACTGTTCAGCTTTATAATAAGTGGCCGACCATCAAAATCGGTTCAGGCATTAGCTGGGAATTCGAATCGCAAGTCACGCTAGACGTCCGAACCAACTTAAAATACTCTAAAATTTAACCCGAAAAATATTTTTTTTTAGAAACGCTTATATCAACATAGTTTTGGATGCAATATTAATTGGTGTAAAATGAATATGTTGAAAATTTTTGATTTGGAGTTGTAAACCCATTTAAGTCAGTTTTATGGAACAATTACGGAAAGATGTATGATTTTGATGATTTTGGACAGTTCAGATTAACAAAATGACCCGTATTTCTCATTGTATATAGTCTAAGTGTAAAAATGTATTTTTAACGTTAACTAGAACTGTTCAGCTTTATAATAAGTGGCCGACCATCAAAATCGGTTCAGGCATTAGCTGGGAATTCGAATCGCAAGTCACGCTAGACGTCCGAACCAACTTAAAATACTCTAAAATTTAACCCGAAAAATATTTTTTTTTAGAAACGCTTATATCAACATAGTTTTGGATGCAATATTAATTGGTGTAAAATGAATATGTTGAAAATTTTTGATTTGGAGTTGTAAACCCATTTAAGTCAGTTTTATGGAACAATTACGGAAAGATGTATGATTTTGATGATTTTGGACAGTTCAGATTAACAAAATGACCCGTATTTCTCATTGTATATAGTCTAAGTGTAAAAATGTATTTTTAGCGTTAACTAGAACTGTTCAGCTTTATAATAAGTGGTCGACCATCAAAAGCGGTCCAGGCATTAGCTGGGAATTCGAATCGCAAGTCACGCTAGACGTCCGAACCAACTTAAAATACTCTAAAATTTAACCCGAAAAATATTTTTTTTTAGCAACGCTTATATCAACATAGTTTTGGATGCAATATTAATTGGTGTAAAATGAATATGTTGAAAATTTTTGATTTGGGGTTGTAAACCCATTTAAGTCAGTTTTATGGAACAATTACGGAAAGATGTATGATTTTGATGATTTTGGACAGTTCAGATTAACAAAATGACCCGTATTTCTCATTGTATATAGTCTAAGTGTAAAAATGTATTTTTAACCTTAACAAGAACTGTTCAGCTTTATAATAAGTGGTCGACCATCAAAATCGGTCCAGGCATTAGCTGGGAATTCGAATCGCAAGTCACGCTAGACGTCCGAACCAACTTAAAATACTCTAAAATGTAACCCGAAAAATATTTTTTTTTAAAAAACGCTTATATCAACATAGTTTTGGATGCAATATTAATTGGTGTAAAATGAATATGTTGAAAATTTTTGATTTGGGGCTGTAAACCCATTTAAGTCAGTTTTATGGAACAATTACGGAAAGATGTATGATTTTGATGATTTTGGACAGTTCAGATTAACAAAATGACCCGTATTTCTCATTGTATATAGTCTAAGTGTAAAAATGTATTTTTAACCTTAACAAGAACTGTTCAGCTTTATAATAAGTGGTCGACCATCAAAATCGGTCCAGGCATTAGCTGGGAATTCGAATCGCAAGTCACGCTAGACGTCCGAACCAACTTAAAATACTCTAAAATGTAACCCGAAAAATATTTTTTTTTAAAAAACGCTTATATCAACATAGTTTTGGATGCAATATTAATTGGTGTAAAATGAATATGTTGAACATTTTTGATTTGGAGTTGTAAACCCATTTAAGTCAGTTTTATGGAACAATTACGGAAAGATGTATGATTTTGATGATTTTGGACAGTTCAGATTAACAAAATGACCCGTATTTCTCAATATATATAGTCTAAGTGTAAAAATGTATTTTTATCGTTAACTAGAACTGTTCAGCTTTATAATAAGTTGTCGACCATCAAAATCGGTTCAGGCATTAGCTGGGAATTCGAATCGCAAGTCACGCTAGACGTCCGAACCAACTTAAAATACTCTAAAATTTAACCCGAAAAATATTTTTTTTTAGAAACGCTTATATCAACATAGTTTTGGATGCAATATTAATCGGTGTAAAATGAATATGTTGAAAATTTTTGATTTGGAGTTGTAAACCCATTTAAGTCAGTTTTATGGAACAATTACGGAAAGATGTATGATTTTGATGATTTTGGACAGTTCAGATTAAGAAAATGACCCGTATTTCTCATTGTATATAGTCTAAGTGTAAAAATGTATTTGTAGCGTTAACTAGAACTGTTCAGCTTTATAATAAGTGGTCGACCGTAAAAATCGGTTCAGGCATTAGCTGGGAATTCGAATCGCAAGTCACGCTAGACGTCCGAACCAACTTAAAATACTCTAAAATTTAACCCGAAAAATATTTTTTTTATAAACGCTTATATCAACATAGTTTTGGATGCAATATTAATTGGTGTAAAATGAATATGTTGAAAATTTTTGATTTGGAGTTGTAAACCCATTTAAGTCAGTTTTATGGAACAATTACGGAAAGATGTATGATTTTGATGATTTTGGACAGTTCAGATTAACAAAATGACCCGTATTTCTTATTGTATATAGTCTAAGTGTAAAAATGTATTTTTAACGTTAACTAGAACTGTTCAGCTTTATAATAAGTGGTCGACCGTCAAAATCGGTCCAGGCATTAGCTGGGAATTCGAATCGCAAGTCACGCTAGACGTCCGTACCAACTTAAAATACTCTAAAATTTAACCCGAAAAATATTTTTTTTTAGAAACGCTTATATCAACATAGTTTTGCATGCAATATTAATTGGTGTAAAATGAATATGTTGAAAATTTTTGATTTGGAGTTGTAAACCCATTTAAGTCAGTTTTATGGAACAATTACGGAAAGATGTATGATTTTGATGATTTTGGACAGTTCAGATTAACAAAATGACCCGTATTTCTTATTGTATATAGTCTAAGTGTAAAAATGTATTTTTAACGTTAACTAGAACTGTTCAGCTTTATAATAAGTGGTCGACCATCAAAATCGGTCCAGGCATTAGCTGGGAATTCGAATCGCAAGTCACGCTAGACGTCCGAACCAACTTAAAATACTCTAAAATTTAACCCGAAAAATATTTTTTTTATAAACGCTTATATCAACATAGTTTTGGATGCAATATTAATTGGTGTAAAATGAATATGTTGAAAATTTTTGATTTGGAGTTGTAAACCCATTTAAGTCAGTTTTATGGAACAATTACGGAAAGATGTATGATTTTGATGATTTTGGACAGTTCAGATTAACAAAATGACCCGTATTTCTTATTGTATATAGTCTAAGTGTAAAAATGTATTTTTAGCGTTAACTAGAACTGTTCAGCTTTATAATAAGTGGTCGACCGTCAAAATCGGTCCAGGCATTAGCTGGGAATTCGAATCGCAAGTCACGCTAGACGTCCGTACCAACTTAAAATACTCTAAAATTTAACCCGAAAAATATTTTTTTTTAGAAACGCTTATATCAACATAGTTTTGCATGCAATATTAATTGGTGTAAAATGAATATGTTGAAAATTTTTGATTTGGAGTTGTAAACCCATTTAAGTCAGTTTTATGGAACAATTACGGAAAGATGTATGATTTTGATGATTTTGGACAGTTCAGATTAACAAAATGACCCGTATTTCTTATTGTATATAGTCTAAGTGTAAAAATGTATTTTTAACGTTAACTAGAACTGTTCAGCTTTATAATAAGTGGTCGACCATCAAAATCGGTCCAGGCATTAGCTGGGAATTCGAATCGCAAGTCACGCTAGACGTCCGAACCAACTTAAAATACTCTAAAATTTAACCCGAAAAATATTTTTTTTATAAACGCTTATATCAACATAGTTTTGGATGCAATATTAATTGGTGTAAAATGAATATGTTGAAAATTTTTGATTTGGAGTTGTAAACCCATTTAAGTCAGTTTTATGGAACAATTACGGAAAGATGTATGATTTTGATGATTTTGGACAGTTCAGATTAACAAAATGACCCGTATTTCTCATTGTATATAGTCTAAGTGTAAAAATGTATTTTTAACGTTAACTAGAACTGTTCAGCTTTATAATAAGTGGTCGACCATCAAAATCGGTTCAGGCATTAGCTAGGAATTCGAATCGCAAGTCACGCTAGACGTCCGAACCAACTTAAAATACTCTAAAATTTAACCCGAAAAATATTTTTTTTAGAAACGCTTATATCAACATAGTCTTGGATGCAATATTAATTGGTGTAAAATGAATATGTTGAAAATTTTTGATTTGGAGTTGTAAACCCATTTAAGTCAGTTTTATGGAACAATTACGGAAAGATGTATGATTTTGATGATTTTGGACAGTTCAGATTAACAAAATGACCCGTATTTCTTATTGTATATAGTCTAAGTGTAAAAATGTATTTTTAACGTTAACTAGAACTGTTCAGCTTTATAATAAGTGGTCGACCATCAAAATCGGTCCAGGCATTAGCTGGGAATTCGAATCGCAAGTCACGCTAGACGTCCGAACCAACTTAAAATACTCTAAAATTTAACCCGAAAAATATTTTTTTTATAAACGCTTATATCAACATAGTTTTGGATGCAATATCAATTGGTGTAAAATGAATATGTTGAAAATTTTTGATTTGGAGTTGTAAACCCATTTAAGTCAGTTTTATGGAACAATTACGGAAAGATGTATGATTTTGATGATTTTGGACAGTTCAGATAAACAAAATGACCCGTATTTCTCATTGTGTACAGTCTAAGTGTAAAAATGTATTTTTAACGTTAACTAGAACTGTTCAGCTTTATAATAAGTGGTCGACCATCAAAATCGGTCCAGGCATTAGCTGGGAATTCGAATCGCAAGTCACGCTAGACGTCCGAACCAACTTAAAATACTCTAAAATTTAACCCGAAAAATATTTTTTTTTAGAAACGCTTATATCAACATAGTTTTGCATGCAATATTAATTGGTGTAAAATGAATATGTTGAAAATTTTTGATTTGGAGTTGTAAACCCATTTAAGTCAGTTTTATGGAACAATTACGGAAAGATGTATGATTTTGATGATTTTGGACAGTTCAGATTAACAAAATGACCCGCTGGGAATTCGAATCGCAAGTCACGCTAGACGTCCGAACCAACTTAAAATACTCTAAAATTTAACCCGAAAAATATTTTTTTTTAGAAACGCTTATATCAACATAGTTTTGGATGCAATATTAATTGGTGTAAAATGAATATGTTGAAAATTTTTGATTTGGGGTTGTAAACCCATTTAAGTCAGTTTTATGGAACAATTACGGAAAGATGTATGATTTTGATGATTTTGGACAGTTCAGATTAACAAAATGACCCGTATTTCTCATTGTATATAGTCTAAGTGTAAAAATGTATTTTTAACGTTAACAAGAACTGTTCAGCTTTATAATAAGTGGTCGACCATCAAAATCGGTCCAGGCATTAGCTGGGAATTCGAATCGCAAGTCACGCTAGACGTCCGAACCAACTTAAAATACTCTAAAATTTAACCCGAAAAATATTTTTTTTAGAAACGCTTATATCAACATAGTTTTGGATGCAATATTAATTGGTGTAAAATGAATATGTTGAAAATTTTTGATTTGGAGTTGTAAACCCATTTAAGTCAGTTTTATGGAACAATTACGGAAAGATGTATGATTTTGATGATTTTGGACAGTTCAGATAAACAAAATGACCCGTATTTCTCATTGTATATAGTCTAAGTGTAAAAATGTATTTTTAACGTTAACTAGAACTGTTCAGCTTTATAATAAGTGGTCGACCATTAAAATCGGTTCAGGCATTAGCTGGGAATTCGAATCGCAAGTCACGCTAGACGTCCGAACCAACTTAAAATACTCTAAAATTTAACCCGAAAAATATTTTTTTTAGAAACGCTTATATCAACATAGTTTTGGATGCAATATTAATTGGTGTAAAATGAATATGTTGAAAATTTTTGATTTGGAGTTGTAAACCCATTTAAGTCAGTTTTATGGAACAATTACGGAAAGATGTATGATTTTGATGATTTTGGACAGTTCAGATCAACAAAATGACCCGTATTTCTCATTGTATATAGTCTAAGTGTAAAAATGTATTTTTAACGTTAACAAGAACTGTTCAGCTTTATAATAAGTGGTCGACCATCAAAATCGGTCCAGGCATTAGCTGGGAATTCGAATCGCAAGTCACGCTAGACGTCCGAACCAACTTAAAATACTCTAAAATTTAACCCGAAAAATATTTTTTTTAGAAACGCTTATATCAACATAGTTTTGGATGCAATATTAATTGGTGTAAAATGAATATGTTGAAAATTTTTGATTTGGAGTTGTAAACCCATTTAAGTCTGTTTTATGGAACAATTACGGAAAGATGTATGATTTTGATGATTTTGGACAGTTCAGATTAACAAAATGACCCGTATTTCTCATTGTATATAGTCTAAGTGTAAAAATGTATTTTTAACGTTAACTAGAACTGTTCAGCTTTATAATAAGTGGTCGACCATCAAAATCGGTCCAGGCATTAGCTGGGAATTCGAATCGCAAGTCACGCTAGACGTCCGAACCAACTTAAAATACTCTAAAATTTAACCCGAAAAATATTTTTTTTATAAACGCTTATATCAACATAGTTTTGGATGCAATATTAATTGGTGTAAAATGAATATGTTGAAAATTTTTGATTTGGAGTTGTAAACCCATTTAAGTCAGTTTTATGGAACAATTACGGAAAGATGTATGATTTTGATGATTTTGGACAGTTCAGATTAACAAAATGACCCGTATTTCTCATTGTATATAGTCTAAGTGTAAAAATGTATTTTCAACGTTAACTAGAACTGTTCAGCTTTATAATAAGTGGTCGACCATCAGAATCGGTTCAGGCATTAGCTAGGAATTCGAATCACAAGTCACGCTAGACATCCGAACCAACTTAAAATACTCTAAAATTTAACCCGAAAAATATTTTTTTTAGAAACGCTTATATCAACATAGTTTTGGATGCAATATTAATTGGTGTAAAATGAATATGTTGAAAATTTTTGATTTGGAGTTGTAAACCCATTTAAGTCAGTTTTATGGAACAATTACGGAAAGATGTATGATTTTGATGATTTTGGACAGTTCAGATAAACAAAATGACCCGTATTTCTCATTGTATATAGTCTAAGTGTAAAAATGTATTTTTAACGTTAACTAGAACTGTTCAGCTTTATAATAAGTGGTCGACCATCAAAATCGGTCCAGGCATTAGCTGGGAATTCGAATCGCAAGTCACGCTAGACGTCCGAACCAACTTAAAATACTCTAAAATTTAACCCGAAAAATATTTTTTTTTAGAAACGCTTATATCAACATAGTTTTGCATGCAATATTAATTGGTGTAAAATGAATATGTTGAAAATTTTTGATTTGGAGTTGTAAACCCATTTAAGTCAGTTTTATGGAACAATTACGGAAAGATGTATGATTTTGATGATTTTGGACAGTTCAGATTAACAAAATGACCCGCTGGGAATTCGAATCGCAAGTCACGCTAGACGTCCGAACCAACTTAAAATACTCTAAAATTTAACCCGAAAAATATTTTTTTTTTAGAAACGCTTACATCAACATAGTTTTGGATGCAATATTAATTGGTGTAAAATGAATATGTTGAAAATTTTTGATTTGGAGTTGTAAACCCATTTAAGTCAGTTTTATGGAACAATTACGGAAAGATGTATGATTTTGATGATTTTGGACAGTTCAGATTAACAAAATGACCCGTATTTCTCATTGTATATAGTCTAAGTGTAAAAATGTATTTTTAACGTTAACTAGAACTGTTCAGCTTTATAATAAGTGGTCGACCATCAAAATCGGTCCAGGCATTAGCTGGGAATTCGAATCGCAAGTCACGCTAGACGTCCGAACCAACTTAAAATACTCTAAAATTTAACCCGAAAAATATTTTTTTTATAAACGCTTATATCAACATAGTTTTGGATGCAATATTAATTGGTGTAAAATGAATATGTTGAAAATTTTTGATTTGGAGTTGTAAACCCATTTAAGTCAGTTTTATGGAACAATTACGGAAAGATGTATGATTTTGATGATTTTGGACAGTTCAGATTAACAAAATGACCCGTATTTCTTATTGTATATAGTCTAAGTGTAAAAATGTATTTTTGACGTTAACTAGAACTGTTCAGCTTTATAATAAGTGGTCGACCATCAAAATCGGTCCAGGCATTAGCTGGGAATTCGAATCGCAAGTCACGCTAGACGTCCGAACCAACTTAAAATACTCTAAAATTTAACCCGAAAAATATTTTTTTTTAGAAACGCTTATATCAACATAGTTTTGGATGCAATATTAATTGGTGTAAAATGAATATGTTGAAAAATTTTGATTTGGGGTTGTAAACCCATTTAAGTCAGTTTTATGGAACAATTACGGAAAGATGTATGATTTTGATGATTTTGGACAGTTCAGATTAACAAAATGACCCGTATTTCTCATTGTATATAGTCTAAGTGTAAAAATGTATTTTTAACGTTAACAAGAACTGTTCAGCTTTATAATAAGTGGTCGACCATCAAAATCGGTCCAGGCATTAGCTGGGAATTCGAATCGCAAGTCACGCTAGACGTCCGAACCAACTTAAAATACTCTAAAATTTAACCCGAAAAATATTTTCTTTATAAACGCTTATATCAACATAGTTTTGGATGCAATATTAATTGGTGTAAAATTAATATGTTGAAAATTTTTGATTTGGAGTTGCAAACCCATTTAAGTCAGTTTTATGGAACAATTACGGAAAGATGTATGATTTTGATGATTTTGGACAGTTCAGATTAACAAAATGACCCGTATTTCTTATTGTATATAGTCTAAGTGTAAAAATGTATTTTTGACGTTAACTAGAAATGTTCAGCTTTAAAATAAGTGGTCGACCATCAAAATCGGTCCAGGCATTAGCTGGGAATTCGAATCGCAAGTCACGCTAGACGTCCGAACCAACTTAAAATACTCTAAAATTTAACCCGAAAAATATTTTTTTTTAGAAACGCTTATATCAACATAGTTTTGGATGCAATATTAATTGGTGTAAAATGAATATGTTGAAAAATTTTGATTTGGGGTTGTAAACCCATTTAAGTCAGTTTTATGGAACAATTACGGAAAGATGTATGATTTTGATGATTTTGGACAGTTCAGATTAACAAAATGACCCGTATTTCTCATTGTATATAGTCTAAATGTAAAAATGTATTTTTAACGTTAACTAGAACTGTTCAGCTTTATAATAAGTGGTCGACCATCAAAATCGGTTCAGGCATTAGCTAGGAATTCGAATCGCAAGTCACGCTAGACGTCCGAACCAACTTAAAATACTCTAAAATTTTACCCGAAAAATATTTTTTTTAGAAACGCTTATATCAACATAGTTTTGGATGCAATATTAATTGGTGTAAAATGAATATGTTGAAAATTTTTGATTTGGAGTTGTAAACCCATTTAAGTCAGTTTTATGGAACAATTACGGAAAGATGTATGATTTTGATGATTTTGGACAGTTCAGATAAACAAAATGACACGTATTTCTCATTGTATATAGTCTAAGTGTAAAAATGTATTTTTAACGTTAACTAGAACTGTTCAGCTTTATAATAAGTGGTCGACCATCAAAATCGGTCCGGGCATTAGCTGGGAATTCGAATCGCAAGTCACGCTAGACGTCCGAACCAACTTAAAATACTCTAAAATTTAACCCGAAAAATATTTTTTTTAGAAACGCTTATATCAACATAGTTTTGGATGCAATATTAATTGGTGTAAAATGAATATGTTGAACATTTTTGATTTGGAGTTGTAAACCCATTTAAGTCAGTTTTATGGAACAATTACGGAAAGATGTATGATTTTGATGATTTTGGACAGTTCAGATTAACAAAATGACCCGTATTTCTCATTGTATATAGTCTAAGTGTAAAAATGTATTTTTAACGTTAACTAGAACTGTTCAGCTTTATAATAAGTGGCCGACCATCAAAATCGGTTCAGGCATTAGCTGGGAATTCGAATCGCAAGTCACGCTAGACGTCCGAACCAACTTAAAATACTCTAAAATTTAACCCGAAAAATATTTTTTTTTAGAAACGCTTATATCAACATAGTTTTGGATGCAATATTAATTGGTGTAAAATGAATATGTTGAAAATTTTTGATTTGGAGTTGTAAACCCATTTAAGTCAGTTTTATGGAACAATTACGGAAAGATGTATGATTTTGATGATTTTGGACAGTTCAGATTAACAAAATGACCCGTATTTCTCATTGTATATAGTCTAAGTGTAAAAATGTATTTTTAACGTTAACGAGAACTGTTCAGCTTTATAATAAGTGGCCGACCATCAAAATCGGTTCAGGCATTAGCTGGGAATTCGAATCGCAAGTCACGCTAGACGTCCGAACCAACTTAAATAACTCTAAAATTTAACCCGAAAAATATTTTTTTTTAGAAACGCTTATATCAACATAGTTTTGGATGCAATATTAATTGGTGTAAAATGAATATGTTGAAAATTTTTGATTTGGAGTTGTAAACCCATTTAAGTCAGTTTTATGGAACAATTACGGAAAGATGTATGATTTTGATGATTTTGGACAGTTCAGATTAACAAAATGACCCGTATTTCTCATTGTATATAGTCTAAGTGTAAAAATGTATTTTTAACGTTAACTAGAACTGTTCAGCTTTATAATAAGTGGCCGACCATCAAAATCGGTTCAGGCATTAGCTGGGAATTCGAATCGCAAGTCACGCTAGACGTCCGAACCAACTTAAAATACTCTAAAATTTAACCCGAAAAATATTTTTTTTTAGAAACGCTTATATCAACATAGTTTTGGATGCAATATTAATTGGTGTAAAATGAATATGTTGAAAATTTTTGATTTGGAGTTGTAAACCCATTTAAGTCAGTTTTATGGAACAATTACGGAAAGATGTATGATTTTGATGATTTTGGACAGTTCAGATTAACAAAATGACCCGTATTTCTCATTGTATATAGTCTAAGTGTAAAAATGTATTTTTAGCGTTAACTAGAACTGTTCAGCTTTATAATAAGTGGTCGACCATCAAAATCGGTCCAGGCATTAGCTGGGAATTCGAATCGCAAGTCACGCTAGACGTCCGAACCAACTTAAAATACTCTAAAATTTAACCCGAAAAATATTTTTTTTTAGCAACGCTTATATCAACATAGTTTTGGATGCAATATTAATTGGTGTAAAATGAATATGTTGAAAATTTTTGATTTGGGGTTGTAAACCCATTTAAGTCAGTTTTATGGAACAATTACGGAAAGATGTATGATTTTGATGATTTTGGACAGTTCAGATTAACAAAATGACCCGTATTTCTCATTGTATATAGTCTAAGTGTAAAAATGTATTTTTAACCTTAACAAGAACTGTTCAGCTTTATAATAAGTGGTCGACCATCAAAATCGGTCCAGGCATTAGCTGGGAATTCGAATCGCAAGTCACGCTAGACGTCCGAACCAACTTAAAATACTCTAAAATGTAACCCGAAAAATATTTTTTTTTAAAAAACGCTTATATCAACATAGTTTTGGATGCAATATTAATTGGTGTAAAATGAATATGTTGAACATTTTTGATTTGGAGTTGTAAACCCATTTAAGTCAGTTTTATGGAACAATTACGGAAAGATGTATGATTTTGATGATTTTGGACAGTTCAGATTAAGAAAATGACCCGTATTTCTCATTGTATATAGTCTAAGTGTAAAAATGTATTTGTAGCGTTAACTAGAACTGTTCAGCTTTATAATAAGTGGTCGACCGTAAAAATCGGTTCAGGCATTAGCTGGGAATTCGAATCGCAAGTCACGCTAGACGTCCGAACCAACTTAAAATACTCTAAAATTTAACCCGAAAAATATTTTTTTTATAAACGCTTATATCAACATAGTTTTGGATGCAATATTAATTGGTGTAAAATGAATATGTTGAAAATTTTTGATTTGGAGTTGTAAACCCATTTAAGTCAGTTTTATGGAACAATTACGGAAAGATGTATGATTTTGATGATTTTGGACAGTTCAGATTAACAAAATGACCCGTATTTCTTATTGTATATAGTCTAAGTGTAAAAATGTATTTTTAACGTTAACTAGAACTGTTCAGCTTTATAATAAGTGGTCGACCGTCAAAATCGGTCCAGGCATTAGCTGGGAATTCGAATCGCAAGTCACGCTAGACGTCCGTACCAACTTAAAATACTCTAAAATTTAACCCGAAAAATATTTTTTTTTAGAAACGCTTATATCAACATAGTTTTGCATGCAATATTAATTGGTGTAAAATGAATATGTTGAAAATTTTTGATTTGGAGTTGTAAACCCATTTAAGTCAGTTTTATGGAACAATTACGGAAAGATGTATGATTTTGATGATTTTGGACAGTTCAGATTAACAAAATGACCCGTATTTCTTATTGTATATAGTCTAAGTGTAAAAATGTATTTTTAACGTTAACTAGAACTGTTCAGCTTTATAATAAGTGGTCGACCATCAAAATCGGTCCAGGCATTAGCTGGGAATTCGAATCGCAAGTCACGCTAGACGTCCGAACCAACTTAAAATACTCTAAAATTTAACCCGAAAAATATTTTTTTTTAGAAACGCTTATATCAACATAGTTTTGGATGCAATATTTATCGGTGTAAAATGAATATGTTGAAAATTTTTGATTTGGAGTTGTAAACCCATTTAAGTCAGTTTTATGGAACAATTACGGAAAGATGTATGATTTTGATGATTTTGGACAGTTCAGATTAACAAAATGACCCGTATTTCTTATTGTATATAGTCTAAGTGTAAAAATGTATTTTTAACGTTAACTAGAACTGTTCAGCTTTATAATAAGTGGTCGACCGTCAAAATCGGTCCAGGCATTAGCTGGGAATTCGAATCGCAAGTCACGCTAGACGTCCGTACCAACTTAAAATACTCTAAAATTTAACCCGAAAAATATTTTTTTTTAGAAACGCTTATATCAACATAGTTTTGCATGCAATATTAATTGGTGTAAAATGAATATGTTGAAAATTTTTGATTTGGAGTTGTAAACCCATTTAAGTCAGTTTTATGGAACAATTACGGAAAGATGTATGATTTTGATGATTTTGGACAGTTCAGATTAACAAAATGACCCGTATTTCTCAATATATATAGTCTAAGTGTAAAAATGTATTTTTATCGTTAACTAGAACTGTTCAGCTTTATAATAAGTTGTCGACCATCAAAATCGGTTCAGGCATTAGCTGGGAATTCGAATCGCAAGTCACGCTAGACGTCCGAACCAACTTAAAATACTCTAAAATTTAACCCGAAAAATATTTTTTTTTAGAAACGCTTATATCAACATAGTTTTGGATGCAATATTTATCGGTGTAAAATGAATATGTTGAAAATTTTTGATTTGGAGTTGTAAACCCATTTAAGTCAGTTTTATGGAACAATTACGGAAAGATGTATGATTTTGATGATTTTGGACAGTTCAGATTAACAAAATGACCCGTATTTCTCATTGTATATAGTCTAAGTGTAAAAATGTATTTGTAGCGTTAACTAGAACTGTTCAGCTTTATAATAAGTGGTCGACCGTAAAAATCGGTTCAGGCATTAGCTGGGAATTCGAATCGCAAGTCACGCTAGACGTCCGAACCAACTTAAAATACTCTAAAATTTAACCCGAAAAATATTTTTTTTATAAACGCTTATATCAACATAGTTTTGGATGCAATATTAATTGGTGTAAAATGAATATGTTGAAAATTTTTGATTTGGAGTTGTAAACCCATTTAAGTCAGTTTTATGGAACAATTACGGAAAGATGTATGATTTTGATGATTTTGGACAGTTCAGATTAACAAAATGACCCGTATTTCTTATTGTATATAGTCTAAGTGTAAAAATGTATTTTTAACGTTAACTAGAACTGTTCAGCTTTATAATAAGTGGTCGACCGTCAAAATCGGTCCAGGCATTAGCTGGGAATTCGAATCGCAAGTCACGCTAGACGTCCGTACCAACTTAAAATACTCTAAAATTTAACCCGAAAAATATTTTTTTTTAGAAACGCTTATATCAACATAGTTTTGCATGCAATATTAATTGGTGTAAAATGAATATGTTGAAAATTTTTGATTTGGAGTTGTAAACCCATTTAAGTCAGTTTTATGGAACAATTACGGAAAGATGTATGATTTTGATGATTTTGGACAGTTCAGATTAACAAAATGACCCGTATTTCTCAATATATATAGTCTAAGTGTAAAAATGTATTTTTATCGTTAACTAGAACTGTTCAGCTTTATAATAAGTTGTCGACCATCAAAATCGGTTCAGGCATTAGCTGGGAATTCGAATCGCAAGTCACGCTAGACGTCCGAACCAACTTAAAATACTCTAAAATTTAACCCGAAAAATATTTTTTTTTAGAAACGCTTATATCAACATAGTTTTGGATGCAATATTTATCGGTGTAAAATGAATATGTTGAAAATTTTTGATTTGGAGTTGTAAACCCATTTAAGTCAGTTTTATGGAACAATTACGGAAAGATGTATGATTTTGATGATTTTGGACAGTTCAGATTAAGAAAATGACCCGTATTTCTCATTGTATATAGTCTAAGTGTAAAAATGTATTTGTAGCGTTAACTAGAACTGTTCAGCTTTATAATAAGTGGTCGACCGTAAAAATCGGTTCAGGCATTAGCTGGGAATTCGAATCGCAAGTCACGCTAGACGTCCGAACCAACTTAAAATACTCTAAAATTTAACCCGAAAAATATTTTTTTTATAAACGCTTATATCAACATAGTTTTGGATGCAATATTAATTGGTGTAAAATGAATATGTTGAAAATTTTTGATTTGGAGTTGTAAACCCATTTAAGTCAGTTTTATGGAACAATTACGGAAAGATGTATGATTTTGATGATTTTGGACAGTTCAGATTAACAAAATGACCCGTATTTCTTATTGTATATAGTCTAAGTGTAAAAATGTATTTTTAACGTTAACTAGAACTGTTCAGCTTTATAATAAGTGGTCGACCGTCAAAATCGGTCCAGGCATTAGCTGGGAATTCGAATCGCAAGTCACGCTAGACGTCCGTACCAACTTAAAATACTCTAAAATTTAACCCGAAAAATATTTTTTTTTAGAAACGCTTATATCAACATAGTTTTGCATGCAATATTAATTGGTGTAAAATGAATATGTTGAAAATTTTTGATTTGGAGTTGTAAACCCATTTAAGTCAGTTTTATGGAACAATTACGGAAAGATGTATGATTTTGATGATTTTGGACAGTTCAGATTAACAAAATGACCCGTATTTCTTATTGTATATAGTCTAAGTGTAAAAATGTATTTTTAACGTTAACTAGAACTGTTCAGCTTTATAATAAGTGGTCGACCATCAAAATCGGTCCAGGCATTAGCTGGGAATTCGAATCGCAAGTCACGCTAGACGTCCGAACCAACTTAAAATACTCTAAAATTTAACCCGAAAAATATTTTTTTTATAAACGCTTATATCAACATAGTTTTGGATGCAATATTAATTGGTGTAAAATGAATATGTTGAAAATTTTTGATTTGGAGTTGTAAACCCATTTAAGTCAGTTTTATGGAACAATTACGGAAAGATGTATGATTTTGATGATTTTGGACAGTTCAGATTAACAAAATGACCCGTATTTCTCATTGTATATAGTCTAAGTGTAAAAATGTATTTTTAACGTTAACTAGAACTGTTCAGCTTTATAATAAGTGGTCGACCATCAAAATCGGTTCAGGCATTAGCTAGGAATTCGAATCGCAAGTCACGCTAGACGTCCGAACCAACTTAAAATACTCTAAAATTTAACCCGAAAAATATTTTTTTTAGAAACGCTTATATCAACATAGTTTTGGATGCAATATTAATTGGTGTAAAATGAATATGTTGAAAATTTTTGATTTGGAGTTGTAAACCCATTTAAGTCAGTTTTATGGAACAATTACGGAAAGATGTATGATTTTGATGATTTTGGACAGTTCAGATAAACAAAATGACCCGTATTTCTCACTGTGTACAGTCTAAGTGTAAAAATGTATTTTTAACGTTAACTAGAACTGTTCAGCTTTATAATAAGTGGTCGACCATCAAAATCGGTCCAGGCATTAGCTGGGAATTCGAATCGCAAGTCACGCTAGACGTCCGAACCAACTTAAAATACTCTAAAATTTAACCCGAAAAATATTTTTTTTTAGAAACGCTTATATCAACATAGTTTTGCATGCAATATTAATTGGTGTAAAATGAATATGTTGAAAATTTTTGATTTGGAGTTGTAAACCCATTTAAGTCAGTTTTATGGAACAATTACGGAAAGATGTATGATTTTGATGATTTTGGACAGTTCAGATTAACAAAATGACCCGTATTTCTCAATATATATAGTCTAAGTGTAAAAATGTATTTTTATCGTTAACTAGAACTGTTCAGCTTTATAATAAGTTGTCGACCATCAAAATCGGTTCAGGCATTAGCTGGGAATTCGAATCGCAAGTCACGCTAGACGTCCGAACCAACTTAAAATACTCTAAAATTTAACCCGAAAAATATTTTTTTTTAGAAACGCTTATATCAACATAGTTTTGGATGCAATATTTATCGGTGTAAAATGAATATGTTGAAAATTTTTGATTTGGAGTTGTAAACCCATTTAAGTCAGTTTTATGGAACAATTACGGAAAGATGTATGATTTTGATGATTTTGGACAGTTCAGATTAAGAAAATGACCCGTATTTCTCATTGTATATAGTCTAAGTGTAAAAATGTATCTGTAGCGTTAACTAGAACTGTTCAGCTTTATAATAAGTGGTCGACCGTAAAAATCGGTTCAGGCATTAGCTGGGAATTCGAATCGCAAGTCACGCTAGACGTCCGAACCAACTTAAAATACTCTAAAATTTAACCCGAAAAATATTTTTTTTATAAACGCTTATATCAACATAGTTTTGGATGCAATATTAATTGGTGTAAAATGAATATGTTGAAAATTTTTGATTTGGAGTTGTAAACCCATTTAAGTCAGTTTTATGGAACAATTACGGAAAGATGTATGATTTTGATGATTTTGGACAGTTCAGATTAACAAAATGACCCGTATTTCTTATTGTATATAGTCTAAGTGTAAAAATGTATTTTTAACGTTAACTAGAACTGTTCAGCTTTATAATAAGTGGTCGACCGTCAAAATCGGTCCAGGCATTAGCTGGGAATTCGAATCGCAAGTCACGCTAGACGTCCGTACCAACTTAAAATACTCTAAAATTTAACCCGAAAAATATTTTTTTTTAGAAACGCTTATATCAACATAGTTTTGCATGCAATATTAATTGGTGTAAAATGAATATGTTGAAAATTTTTGATTTGGAGTTGTAAACCCATTTAAGTCAGTTTTATGGAACAATTACGGAAAGATGTATGATTTTGATGATTTTGGACAGTTCAGATTAACAAAATGACCCGTATTTCTTATTGTATATAGTCTAAGTGTAAAAATGTATTTTTAACGTTAACTAGAACTGTTCAGCTTTATAATAAGTGGTCGACCATCAAAATCGGTCCAGGCATTAGCTGGGAATTCGAATCGCAAGTCACGCTAGACGTCCGAACCAACTTAAAATACTCTAAAATTTAACCCGAAAAATATTTTTTTTATAAACGCTTATATCAACATAGTTTTGGATGCAATATTAATTGGTGTAAAATGAATATGTTGAAAATTTTTGATTTGGAGTTGTAAACCCATTTAAGTCAGTTTTATGGAACAATTACGGAAAGATGTATGATTTTGATGATTTTGGACAGTTCAGATTAACAAAATGACCCGTATTTCTCATTGTATATAGTCTAAGTGTAAAAATGTATTTTTAACGTTAACTAGAACTGTTCAGCTTTATAATAAGTGGTCGACCATCAAAATCGGTTCAGGCATTAGCTAGGAATTCGAATCGCAAGTCACGCTAGACGTCCGAACCAACTTAAAATACTCTAAAATTTAACCCGAAAAATATTTTTTTTAGAAACGCTTATATCAACATAGTTTTGGATGCAATATTAATTGGTGTAAAATGAATATGTTGAAAATTTTTGATTTGGAGTTGTAAACCCATTTAAGTCAGTTTTATGGAACAATTACGGAAAGATGTATGATTTTGATGATTTTGGACAGTTCAGATAAACAAAATGACCCGTATTTCTCACTGTGTACAGTCTAAGTGTAAAAATGTATTTTTAACGTTAACTAGAACTGTTCAGCTTTATAATAAGTGGTCGACCATCAAAATCGGTCCAGGCATTAGCTGGGAATTCGAATCGCAAGTCACGCTAGACGTCCGAACCAACTTAAAATACTCTAAAATTTAACCCGAAAAATATTTTTTTTTAGAAACGCTTATATCAACATAGTTTTGCATGCAATATTAATTGGTGTAAAATGAATATGTTGAAAATTTTTGATTTGGAGTTGTAAACCCATTTAAGTCAGTTTTATGGAACAATTACGGAAAGATGTATGATTTTGATGATTTTGGACAGTTCAGATTAACAAAATGACCCGCTGGGAATTCGAATCGCAAGTCACGCTAGACGTCCGAACCAACTTAAAATACTCTAAAATTTAACCCGAAAAATATTTTTTTTTAGAAACGCTTATATCAACATAGTTTTGGATGCAATATTAATTGGTGTAAAATGAATATGTTGAAAATTTTTGATTTGGGGTTGTAAACCCATTTAAGTAAGTTTTATGGAACAATTACGGAAAGATGTATGATTTTGATGATTTTGGACAGTTCAGATTAACAAAATGACCCGTATTTCTCATTGTATATAGTCTAAGTGTAAAAATGTATTTTTAACGTTAACAAGAACTGTTCAGCTTTATAATAAGTGGTCGACCATCAAAATCGGTCCAGGCATTAGCTGGGAATTCGAATCGCAAGTCACGCTAGACGTCCGAACCAACTTAAAATACTCTAAAATTTAACCCGAAAAATATTTTTTTTAGAAACGCTTATATCAACATAGTTTTGGATGCAATATTAATTGGTGTAAAATGAATATGTTGAAAATTTTTGATTTGGAGTTGTAAACCCATTTAAGTCAGTTTTATGGAACAATTACGGAAAGATGTATGATATTGATGATTTTGGACAGTTCAGATAAACAAAATGACCCGTATTTCTCATTGTATATAGTCTAAGTGTAAAAATGTATTTTTAACGTTAACTAGAACTGTTCAGCTTTATAATAAGTGGTCGACCATTAAAATCGGTTCGGGCATTAGCTGGGAATTCGAATCGCAAGTCACGCTAGACGTCCGAACCAACTTAAAATACTCTAAAATTTAACCCGAAAAATATTTTTTTTAGAAACGCTTATATCAACATAGTTTTGGATGCAATATTAATTGGTGTAAAATGAATATGTTGAAAATTTTTGATTTGGAGTTGTAAACCCATTTAAGTCAGTTTTATGGAACAATTACGGAAAGATGTATGATTTTGATGATTTTGGACAGTTCAGATCAACAAAATGACCCGTATTTCTCATTGTATATAGTCTAAGTGTAAAAATGTATTTTTAACGTTAACAAGAACTGTTCAGCTTTATAATAAGTGGTCGACCATCAAAATCGGTCCAGGCATTAGCTGGGAATTCGAATCGCAAGTCACGCTAGACGTCCGAACAAACTTAAAATACTCTAAAATTTAACCCGAAAAATATTTTTTTTAGAAACGCTTATATCAACATAGTTTTGGATGCAATATTAATTGGTGTAAAATGAATATGTTGAAAATTTTTGATTTGGAGTTGTAAACCCATTTAAGTCAGTTTTATGGAACAATTACGGAAAGATGTATGATTTTGATGATTTTGGACAGTTCAGATAAACAAAATGACCCGTATTTCTCATTGTATATAGTCTAAGTGTAAAAATGTATTTTTAACGTTAACTAGAACTGTTCAGCTTTATAATAAGTGGTCGACCATCAAAATCGGTCCAGGCATTAGCTGGGAATTCGAATCGCAAGTCACGCTAGACGTCCGAACCAACTTAAAATACTCTAAAATTTAACCCGAAAAATATTTTTTTTAGAAACGCTTATATCAACATAGTTTTGGATGCAATATTAATTGGTGTAAAATGAATATGTTGAAAATTGTTGATTTGGAGTTGTAAACCCATTTAAGTCAGTTTTATGGAACAATTACGGAAAGATGTAGGATTTTGATGATTTTGGACAGTTCAGATTAACAAAATGACCCGTATTTCTCATTGTATATAGTCTAAGTGTAAAAATGTATTTTTAACGTTAACTAGAACTGTTCAGCTTTATAATAAGTGGCCGACCATCAAAATCGGTTCAGGCATTAGCTGGGAATTCGAATCGCAAGTCACGCTAGACGTCCGAACCAACTTAAATAACTCTAAAATTTAACCCGAAAAATATTTTTTTTTAGAAACGCTTATATCAACATAGTTTTGGATGCAATATTAATTGGTGTAAAATGAATATGTTGAAAATTTTTGATTTGGAGTTGTAAACCCATTTAAGTCAGTTTTATGGAACAATTACGGAAAGAGGTATGATTTTGATGATTTTGGACAGTTCAGATTAACAAAATGACCCGTATTTCTCATTGTATATAGTCTAAGTGTAAAAATGTATTTTTAAAGTTAACTAGAACTGTTCAGCTTTATAATAAGTGGCCGACCATCAAAATCGGTCCAGGCATTAGCTGGGAATTCGAATCGCAAGTCACGCTAGACGTCCGAACCAACTTAAAATACTCTAAAATTTAACCCGAAAAATATTTTTTTTTAGAAACGCTTATATCAACATAGTTTTGGATGCAATATTAATTGGTGTAAAATGAATATGTTGAAAATTTTTGATTTGGAGTTGTAAACCCATTTAAGTCAGTTTTATGGAACAATTACGGAAAGATGTATGATTTTGATGATTTTGGACAGTTCAGATTAACAAAATGACCCGTATTTCTCATTGTATATAGTCTAAGTGTAAAAATGTATTTTTAGCGTTAACTAGAACTGTTCAGCTTTATAATAAGTGGTCGACCATCAAAATCGGTCCAGGCATTAGCTGGGAATTCGAATCGCAAGTCACGCTAGACGTCCGAACCAACTTAAAATACTCTAAAATTTAACCCGAAAAATATTTTTTTTAGCAACGCTTATATCAACATAGTTTTGGATGCAATATTAATTGGTGTAAAATGAATATGTTGAAAATTTTTGATTTGGAGTTGTAAACCCATTTAAGTCAGTTTTATGGAAGAATTACGGAAAGATGTATGATTTTGATGATTTTGGACAGTTCAGATTAACAAAATGACCCGTATTTCTCATTGTATATAGTCTAAGTGTAAAAATGTATTTTTAACGTTAACTAGAACTGTTCAGCTTTATAATAAGTGGCCGACCATCAAAATCGGTTCAGGCATTAGCTGGGAATTCGAATCGCAAGTCACGCTAGACGTCCGAACCAACTTAAAATACTCTAAAATTTAACCCGAAAAATATTTTTTTTTAGAAACGCTTATATCAACATAGTTTTGGATGCAATATTAATTGGTGTAAAATGAATATGTTGAAATTTTTTGATTTGGAGTTGTAAACCCATTTAAGTCAGTTTTATGGAAGAATTACGGAAAGATGTATGATTTTGATGATTTTGGACAGTTCAGATTAACAAAATGACCCGTATTTCTCATTGTATATAGTCTAAGTGTAAAAACGTATTTTTAACGTTAACTAGAACTGTTCAGCTTTATAATAAGTGGTCGACCATCAAAATCGGTTTAGGCATTAGCTGGGAATTCGAATCGCAAATCACGCTAGACGTCCGAACCAACTTAAAATACTCTAAAATTTAACCCGAAAAATATTTTTTTTAGAAACGCTTATATCAACTTAGTTTTGAATGCAATATTAATTGGTGTAAAATGAATATGTTGAAAATTTTTGATTTGGAGTTGTAAACCCATTTAAGTCAGTTTTATGGAACAATTACGGAAAGATGTATGATTTTGATGATTTTGGATAGTTCAGATTAACAAAATGACCCGTATTTCTCATTGTATATAGTCTAAGTGTAAAAATGTATTTTTAACGTTAACTAGAACTGTTCAGCTTTATAATAAGTGGTCGACCATCAAAATCGGTCCAGGCATTAGCTGGGAATTCGAATCGCAAGTCACGCAAGACGTCCGAACCAACTTAAAATACTCTAAAATGTAACCCGAAAAATATTTTTTTTTAAAAAACGCTTATATCAACATAGTTTTGGATGCAATATTAATTGGTGTAAAATGAATATGTTGAAAATTTTTGATTTGGAGTTGTAAACCCATTTAAGTCAGTTTTATGGAAGAATTACGGTAAGATGTATGATTTTGATGATTTTGGACAGTTCAGATTAACAAAATGACCCGTATTTCTCATTGTATATAGTCTAAGTGTAAAAATGTATTTTTAACGTTAACTAGAACTGTTCAGCTTTATAATAAGTGGCCGACCATCAAAATCGGTTCAGGCATTAGCTGGGAATTCGAATCGCAAGTCACGCTAGACGTCCGAACCAACTTAAAATACTCTAAAATTTAACCCGAAAAATATTTTTTTTTAGAAACGCTTATATCAACATAGTTTTGGATGCAATATTAATTGGTGTAAAATGAATATGTTGAAATTTTTTGATTTGGAGTTGTAAACCCATTTAAGTCAGTTTTATGGAAGAATTACGGAAAGATGTATGATTTTGATGATTTTGGACAGTTCAGATTAACAAAATGACCCGTATTTCTCATTGTATATAGTCTAAGTGTAAAAACGTATTTTTAACGTTAACTAGAACTGTTCAGCTTTATAATAAGTGGTCGACCATCAAAATCGGTTTAGGCATTAGCTGGGAATTCGAATCGCAAATCACGCTAGACGTCCGAACCAACTTAAAATACTCTAAAATTTAACCCGAAAAATATTTTTTTTAGAAACGCTTATATCAACTTAGTTTTGAATGCAATATTAATTGGTGTAAAATGAATATGTTGAAAATTTTTGATTTGGAGTTGTAAACCCATTTAAGTCAGTTTTATGGAACAATTACGGAAAGATGTATGATTTTGATGATTTTGGATAGTTCAGATTAACAAAATGACCCGTATTTCTCATTGTATATAGTCTAAGTGTAAAAATGTATTTTTAACGTTAACTAGAACTGTTCAGCTTTATAATAAGTGGTCGACCATCAAAATCGGTCCAGGCATTAGCTGGGAATTCGAATCGCAAGTCACGCAAGACGTCCGAACCAACTTAAAATACTCTAAAATGTAACCCGAAAAATATTTTTTTTTAAAAAACGCTTATATCAACATAGTTTTGGATGCAATATTAATTGGTGTAAAATGAATATGTTGAAAATTTTTGATTTGGAGTTGTAAACCCATTTAAGTCAGTTTTATGGAAGAATTACGGAAAGATGTATGATTTTGATGATTTTGGACAGTTCAGATTAACAAAATGACCCGTATTTCTCATTGTATATAGTCTAAGTGTAAAAATGTATTTTTAACGTTAACTAGAATTGTTCAGCTTTATAATAAGTGGTCGACCATCAAAATCGGTCCAGGCATTAGCTGGGAATTCGAATCGCAAGTCACGCAAGACGTCCGAACCAACTTAAAATACTCTAAAATTTAACCCGAAAAATATTTTTTTTTAGAAACGCTTATATCAACATAGTTTTGGATGCAATATTAATTGGTGTAAAATGAATATGTTGAAATTTTTTGATTTGGAGTTGTAAACCCATTTAAGTCAGTTTTATGGAAGAATTACGGAAAGATGTATGATTTTGATGATTTTGGACAGTTCAGATTAACAAAATGACCCGTATTTCTCATTGTATATAGTCTAAGTGTAAAAATGTATTTTTAACGTTAACTAGAACTGTTCAGCTTTATAATAAGTGGTCGACCATCAAAATCGGTTTAGGCATTAGCTGGGAATTCGAATCGCAAATCACGCTAGACGTCCGAACCAACTTAAAATACTCTAAAATTTAACCCGAAAAATATTTTTTTTAGAAACGCTTATATCAACTTAGTTTTGAATGCAATATTAATTGGTGTAAAATGAATATGTTGAAAATTTTTGATTTGGAGTTGTAAACCCATTTAAGTCAGTTTTATGGAACAATTACGGAAAGATGTATGATTTTGATGATTTTGGATAGTTCAGATTAACAAAATGACCCGTATTTCTCATTGTATATAGTCTAAGTGTAAAAATGTATTTTTAACGTTAACTAGAACTGTTCAGCTTTATAATAAGTGGTCGACCATCAAAATCGGTCCAGGCATTAGCTGGGAATTCGAATCGCAAGTCACGCAAGACGTCCGAACCAACTTAAAATACTCTAAAATGTAACCCGAAAAATATTTTTTTTTAAAAAACGCTTATATCAACATAGTTTTGGATGCAATATTAATTGGTGTAAAATGAATATGTTGAAAATTTTTGATTTGGAGTTGTAAACCCATTTAAGTCAGTTTTATGGAAGAATTACGGAAAGATGTATGATTTTGATGATTTTGGACAGTTCAGATTAACAAAATGACCCGTATTTCTCATTGTATATAGTCTAAGTGTAAAAATGTATTTTTAACGTTAACTAGAATTGTTCAGCTTTATAATAAGTGGTCGACCATCAAAATCGGTCCAGGCATTAGCTGGGAATTCGAATCGCAAGTCACGCAAGACGTCCGAACCAACTTAAAATACTCTAAAATTTAACCCGAAAAATATTTTTTTTTAGAAACGCTTATATCAACATAGTTTTGGATGCAATATTAATCGGTGTAAAATGAATATGTTGAAAATTTTTGATTTGGAGTTGTAAACCCATTTAAGTCAGTTTTATGGAACAATTACGGAAAGATGTATGATTTTGATGATTTTGGACAGTTCAGATTAACAAAATGACCCGTATTTCTCAATATATATAGTCTAAGTGTAAGAATGTATTTTTATCGTTAACTAGAACTGTTCAGCTTTATAATAAGTTGTCGACCATCAAAATCGGTTCAGGCATTAGCTGGGAATTCGAATCGCAAGTCACGCTAGACGTCCGAACCAACTTAAAATACTCTAAAATTTAACCCGAAAAATATTTTTTTTTAGAAACGCTTATATCAACATAGTTTTGGATGCAATATTAATCGGTGTAAAATGAATATGTTGAAAATTTTTGATTTGGAGTTGTAAACCCATTTAAGTCAGTTTTATGGAACAATTACGGAAAGATGTATGATTTTGATGATTTTGGACAGTTCAGATTAACAAAATGACCCGTATTTCTCATTGTATATAGCCTAAGTGTAAAAATGTATTTTAAACGTTAACTAGAACTGTTCAGCTTTATAATAAGTGGTCGACCATCAAAATCGGTCCAGGCATTAGCTGGGAATTCGAATCGCAAGTCACGCTAGACGTCCGAACCAACTTAAAATACTCTAAAATTTAACCCGAAAAATATTTTTTTTTAGCAACGCTTATATCAACATAGTTTTGGATGCAATATTAATTGGTGTAAAATGAATATGTTGAAAATTTTTGATTTGGAGTTGTAAACCCATTTAAGTCAGTTTTATGGAAGAATTACGGAAAGATGTATGATTTTGATGATTTTGGACAGTTCAGATTAACAAAATGACCCGTATTTCTCATTGTATATAGTCTAAGTGTAAAAATGTATTTTTAACGTTAACTAGAATTGTTCAGCTTTATAATAAGTGGTCGACCATCAAAATCGGTTTAGGCATTAGCTGGGAATTCGAATCGCAAATCACGCTAGACGTCCGAACCAACTTAAAATACTCTAAAATTTAACCCGAAAAATATTTTTTTTTAGAAACGCTTATATCAACTTAGTTTTGAATGCAATATTAATTGGTGTAAAATGAATATGTTGAAAATTTTTGATTTGGAGTTGTAAACCCATTTAAGTCAGTTTTATGGAACAATTACGGAAAGATGTATGATTTTGATGATTTTGGATAGTTCAGATTAAGAAAATGACCCGTATTTCTCATTGTATATAGTCTAAGTGTAAAAATGTATTTTTAACGTTAACTAGAACTGTTCAGCTTTATAATAAGTGGTCGACCATCAAAATCGGTCCAGGCATTAGCTGGGAATTCGAATCGCAAGTCACGCAAGACGTCCGAACCAACTTAAAATACTCTAAAATGTAACCCGAAAAATATTTTTTTTTAAAAAACGCTTATATCAACATAGTTTTGGATGCAATATTAATTGGTGTAAAATGAATATGTTGAAAATTTTTGATTTGGAGTTGTAAACCCATTTAAGTCAGTTTTATGGAAGAATTACGGAAAGATGTGTGATTTTGATGATTTTGGACAGTTCAGATTAACAAAATGACCCGTATTTCTCATTGTATATAGTCTAAGTGTAAAAATGTATTTTTAACGTTAACTAGAACTGTTCAGCTTTATAATAAGTGGCCGACCATCAAAATCGGTTCAGGCATTAGCTGGGAATTCGAATCGCAAGTCACGCTAGACGTCCGAACCAACTTAAAATACTCTAAAATTTAACCCGAAAAATATTTTTTTTTAGAAACGCTTATATCAACATAGTTTTGGATGCAATATTAATTGGTGTAAAATGAATATGTTGAAAATTTTTGATTTGGAGTTGTAAACCCATTTAAGTCAGTTTTATGGAAGAATTACGGAAAGATGTATGATTTTGATGATTTTGGACAGTTCAGATTAACAAAATGACCCGTATTTCTCATTGTATATAGTCTAAGTGTAAAAATGTATTTTTAACGTTAACTAGAATTGTTCAGCTTTATAATAAGTGGTCGACCATCAAAATCGGTTTAGGCATTAGCTGGGAATTCGAATCGCAAATCACGCTAGACGTCCGAACCAACTTAAAATACTCTAAAATTTAACCCGAAAAATATTTTTTTTTAGAAACGCTTATATCAACTTAGTTTTGAATGCAATATTAATTGGTGTAAAATGAATATGTTGAAAATTTTTGATTTGGAGTTGTAAACCCATTTAAGTCAGTTTTATGGAACAATTACGGAAAGATGTATGATTTTGATGATTTTGGACAGTTCAGATTAACAAAATGACCCGTATTTCTCAATATATATAGTCTAAGTGTAAAAATGTATTTTTATCGTTAACTAGAACTGTTCAGCTTTATAATAAGTTGTCGACCATCAAAATCGGTTCAGGCATTAGCTGGGAATTCGAATCGCAAGTCACGCTAGACGTCCGAACCAACTTAAAATACTCTAAAATTTAACCCGAAAAATATTTTTTTTTAGAAACGTTTATATCAACATAGTTTTGGATGCAATATTAATCGGTGTAAAATGAATATGTTGAAAATTTTTGATTTGGAGTTGTAAACCCATTTAAGTCAGTTTTATGGAACAATTACGGAAAGATGTATGATTTTGATGATTTTGGACAGTTCAGATTAACAAAATGACCCGTATTTCTCATTGTATATAGTCTAAGTGTAAAAATGTATTTTTAACGTTAACTAAAACTGTTCAGCTTTATAATAAGTGGTCGACCATCAAAATCGGTCCAGGCATTAGCTGGGAATTCGAATCGCAAGTCACGCTAGACGTCCGAACCAACTTAAAATACTCTAAAATTTAACCCGAAAAATATTTTTTTTTAGAAACGCTTATATCAACATAGTTTTGGATGCAATATTAATTGGTGTAAAATGAATATGTTGAAAATTTTTGATTTGGAGTTGTAAACCCATTTAAGTCAGTTTTATGGAACAATTACGGAAAGATGTATGATTTTGATGATTTTGGACAGTTCAGATTAACAAAATGACCCGTATTTCTCATTGTATATAGTCTAAGTGTAAAAATATATTTTTAACGTTAACTAGAACAGTTCAGCTTTATAATCAGTGGTCGACCATCAAAATCGGTCCAGGCATTAGCTGGGAATTCGAATCGCAAGTCACGCTAGACGTCCGAACCAACTTAAAATACTCTAAAATTTAACCCGAAAAATATTTTTTTTTAGAAACGCTTATATCAACATAGTTTTGGATGCAATATTAATTGGTGTAAAATGAATATGTTGAAAATTTTTGATTTGGAGTTGTAAACCCATTTAAGTCAGTTTTATGGAAGAATTACGGAAAGATGTATGATTTTGATGATTTTGGACAGTTCAGATTAACAAAATGACCCGTATTTCTCATTGTATATAGTCTAAGTGTAAAAATGTATTTTTAACGTTAACTAGAACTGTTCAGCTTTATAATAAGTGGTCGACCATCAAAATCGGTTCAGGCATTAGCTGGGAATTCGAATCGCAAGTCACGCTAGACGTCCGAACCAACTTAAAATACTCTAAAATTTAACCCGAAAAATATTTTTTTTTAGAAACGCTTATATCAACATAGTTTTGGATGCAATATTAATTGGTGTAAAATGAATATGTTGAAAATTTTTGATTTGGAGTTGTAAACCCATTTAAGTCAGTTTTATGGAAGAATTACGGAAAGATGTATGATTTTGATGATTTTGGACAGTTCAGATTAACAAAATGACCCGTATTTCTCATTGTATATAGTCTAAGTGTAAAAATGTATTTTTAACGTTAACTAGAATTGTTCAGCTTTATAATAAGTGGTCGACCATCAAAATCGGTTTAGGCATTAGCTGGGAATTCGAATCGCAAATCACGCTAGACGTCCGAACCAACTTAAAATACTCTAAAATTTAACCCGAAAAATATTTTTTTTTAGAAACGCTTATATCAACTTAGTTTTGAATGCAATATTAATTGGTGTAAAATGAATATGTTGAAAATTTTTGATTTGGAGTTGTAAACCCATTTAAGTCAGTTTTATGGAACAATTACGGAAAGATGTATGATTTTGATGATTTTGGATAGTTCAGATTAACAAAATGACCCGTATTTCTCATTGTATATAGTCTAAGTGTAAAAATGTATTTTTAACGTTAACTAGAACTGTTCAGCTTTATAATAAGTGGTCGACCATCAAAATCGGTCCAGGCATTAGCTGGGAATTCGAATCGCAAGTCACGCAAGACGTCCGAACCAACTTAAAATACTCTAAAATGTAACCCGAAAAATATTTTTTTTTATAAAACGCTTATATCAACATAGTTTTGGATGCAATATTAATTGGTGTAAAATGAATATGTTGAAAATTTTTGATTTGGAGTTGTAAACCCATTTAAGTCAGTTTTATGGAACAATTACGGAAAGATGTATGATTTTGATGATTTTGGACAGTTCAGATTAACAAAATGACCCGTATTTCTCAATATATATAGTCTAAGTGTAAAAATGTATTTTTATCGTTAACTAGAACTGTTCAGCTTTATAATAAGTTGTCGACCATCAAAATCGGTTCAGGCATTAGCTGGGAATTCGAATCGCAAGTCACGCTAGACATCCGAACCAACTTAAAATACTCTAAAATTTAACCCGAAAAATATTTTTTTTTAGAAACGCTTATATCAACATAGTTTTGGATGCAATATTAATCGGTGTAAAATGAATATGTTGAAAATTTTTGATTTGGAGTTGTAAACCCATTTAAGTCAGTTTTATGGAACAATTACGGAAAGATGTATGATTTTGATGATTTTGGACAGTTCAGATTAACAAAATGACCCGTATTTCTCATTGTATATAGTCTAAGTGTAAAAATATATTTTTAACGTTAACTAAAACTGTTCAGCTTTATAATAAGTGGTCGACCATCAAAATCGGTCCAGGCATTAGCTGGGAATTCGAATCGCAAGTCACGCTAGACGTCCGAACCAACTTAAAATACTCTAAAATTTAACCCGAAAAATATTTTTTTTTAGAAACGCTTATATCAACATAGTTTTGGATGCAATATTAATTGGTGTAAAATGAATATGTTGAAAATTTTTGATTTGGAGTTGTAAACCCATTTAAGTCAGTTTTATGGAACAATTACGGAAAGATGTATGATTTTGATGATTTTGGACAGTTCAGATTAACAAAATGACCCGTATTTCTCATTGTATATAGTCTAAGTGTAAAAATATATTTTTAACGTTAACTAGAACAGTTCAGCTTTATAATCAGTGGTCGACCATCAAAATCGGTCCAGGCATTAGCTGGGAATTCGAATCGCAAGTCACGCTAGACGTCCGAACCAACTTAAAATACTCTAAAATTTAACCCGAAAAATATTTTTTTTTAGAAACGCTTATATCAACATAGTTTTGGATGTAATATTAATTGGTGTAAAATGAATATGTTGAAAATTTTTGATTTGGAGTTGTAAACCCATTTAAGTCAGTTTTATGGAATAATTACGGAAAGATGTATGATTTTCATGATTTTGGACAGTTCAGATTAACAAAATGACCCGTATTTCTCATTGTATATAGTCTAAGTATAAAAATGTATTTTTAACGTTAACTAGAACTGTTCAGCTTTATAATAATTGGTCGACCATCAAAATCGGTCCAGGCATTAGCTGGGAATTCGAATCGCAAGTCACGCTAGACGTCCGAACCAACTTAAAATACTCTAAAATTTAACCCGAAAAATATTTTTTTTTAGAAACGCTTATATCAACTTAGTTTTGGATGCAATATTAATCGGTGTAAAATGAATATGTTGAAAATTTTTGATTTGGAGTTGTAAACCCATTTAAGTCAGTTTTATGGAACAATTACGGAAAGATGTATGATTTTGATGATTTTGGACAGTTCAGATTAACAAAATGACCCGTATTTCTCATTGTATATAGTCTAAGTGTAAAAATGTATTTTTAACGTTAACTAGAACTGTTCAGCTTTATAATAAGTGGTCGACCGTCAAAATCGGTTCAGGCATTAGCTGGGAATTCGAATCGCAAGTCACGCTAGACGTCCGAACCAACTTAAATACTCTAAAATTTAACCCGAAAAATATTTTTCTTTAGAAACGCTTATATCAACTTAGTTTTGAATGCAATATTAATTGGTGTAAAATGAATATGTTGAAAATTTTTGATTTGGAGTTGTAAACCCATTTAAGTCAGTTTTATGGAACAATTACGGAAAGATGTATGATTTTGATGATTTTGGACAGTTCAGATTAACAAAATGACCCGTATTTCTCATTGTATATAGTCTAAGTGTAAAAATGTATTTTTAACGTTAACTAGAACTGTTCAGCTTTATAATAAGTGGTCGACCATCAAAATCGGGTTAGGCATTAGCTGGGAATTCGAAACGCAAATCACGCTAGACGTCCGAACCAACTTAAAATACTCTAAAATTTAACCCGAAAAATATTTTTTTTTAGAAACGCTTATATCAACATAGTTTTGGATGCAGTTTTAATTGGTGTAAAATGAATATGTTGAAAATTTTTGATTTGGAGTTGTAAACCTATTTAAGTCAGTTTTATAGAACAATTACGGAAAGATGTATGATTTTGATGATTTTGGACAGTTCAGATTAACAAAATGACCCGTATTTCTCATTGTATATAGTCTAAGTGTAAAAATGTATTTTTAACGTTAACTAGAACTGTTCAGCTTTATAATAAGTGGTCGACCATCAAAATCGGTTTAGGCATTAGCTGGGAATTCGAATCGCAAATCACGCTAGACGTCCGAACCAACTTAAAATACTCTAAAATTTAACCCGAAAAATATTTTTTTTTAGAAACGCTTATATCAACATAGTTTTGGATGCAATATTAATCGGTGTAAAATGAATATGTTGAACATTTTTGATTTGGAGTTGTAAACCCATTTAAGTCAGTTTTATGGAACAATTACGGAAAGATGTATGATTTTGATGATTTTGGACAGTTCAGATTAACAAAATGACCCGTATTTCTCATTGTATATAGTCTAAGTGTAAAAATGTATTTTTAACGCTAACTAGAACTGTTCATCTTTATAATAAGTGGTCGACCGTCAAAATCGGTTCAGGCATTAGCTGGGAATTCGAATCGCAAGTCACGCTAGACGTCCGAACCAACTTAAAATACTCTAAAATTTAACCCGAAAAATATTTTTTTTTAGAAACGCTTATATCAACTTAGTTTTGAATGCAATATTAATTGGTGTAAAATGAATATGTTGAAAATTTTTGATTTGGAGTTGTAAACCCATTTAAGTCAGTTTTATGGAACAATTACGGAAAGATGTATGATTTTGATGATTTTGGACAGTTCAGATTAACAAAATGACCCGTATTTCTCATTGTATAAAGTCTAAGTGTAAAAATGTATTTTTAGCGTTAACTAGAACTGTTCAGCTTTATAATAAGTGGTCGACCATCAAAATCGGTGCAGGCATTAGCTGGGAATTCGAATCGCAAGTCACGCTAGACGTCCGAACCAACTTAAAATACTCTAAAATTTAACCCGAAAAATATTTTTTTTTAGAAACGCTTATATCAACATAGTTTTGGATGCAATATTAATCGGTGTAAAATGAATATGTTGAAAATTTTTGATTTGGAGTTGTAAACCCATTTAAGTCAGTTTTATGGAACAATTACGGAAAGATGTATGATTTTGATGATTTTGGACAGTTCAGATTAACAAAATGACCCGTATTTCTCATTGTATATAGTCTAAGTGTAAAAATGTATTTTTAACGTTAACTAGAACTGTTCAGCTTTATAATAAGTGGTCGACCGTCAAAATCGGTTCAGGCATTAGCTGGGAATTCGAATCGCAAGTCACGCTAGACGTCCGAACCAACTTAAATACTCTAAAATTTAACCCGAAAAATATTTTTTTTTAGAAACGCTTATATCAACTTAGTTTTGAATGCAATATTAATTGGTGTAAAATGAATATGTTGAAAATTTTTGATTTGGAGTTGTAAACCCATTTAAGTCAGTTTTATGGAACAATTACGGAAAGATGTATGATTTTGATGATTTTGGACAGTTCAGATTAACAAAATGACCCGTATTTCTCATTGTATATAGTTTAAGTGAAAAATGTATTTTTAATGTTAACTAGAACTGTTCAGCTTTATAATAAGTGGTCGACCATCAAAATCGGTCCAGGCATTAGCTGGGAATTCGAATCGCAAGTCACGCTAGACGTCCGAACCAACTTAAAATACTCTAAAATTTAACCCGAAAAATATTTTTTTTTAGAAACGCTTATATCAACATAGTTTTGGATGCAATATTAATTGGTGTAAAATAAATATGTTGAAAATTTTTGATTTGGAGTTGTAAACCCATTTAAGTCAGTTTTATGGAACAATTACGGAAAGATGTATGATTTTGATGATTTTGGACAGTTCAGATAAACAAAATGACCCGTATTTCTCATTGTATATAGTCTAAGTGTAAAAATGTATTTTTAACGTTAACTAGAACTGTTCAGCTTTATAATAAGTGGTCGACCATCAAAATCGGTCCAGGCATTAGCTGGGAATTCGAATCGCAAGTCACGCAAGACGTCCGAACCAACTTAAAATACTCTAAAATGTAACCCGAAAAATATTTTTTTTTAAAAAACGCTTATATCAACATAGTTTTGGATGCAATATTAATTGGTGTAAAATGAATATGTTGAAAATTTTTGATTTGGAGTTGTAAACCCATTTAAGTCAGTTTTATGGAAGAATTACGGAAAGATGTGTGATTTTGATGATTTTGGACAGTTCAGATTAACAAAATGACCCGTATTTCTCATTGTATATAGTCTAAGTGTAAAAATGTATTTTTAACGTTAACTAGAACTGTTCAGCTTTATAATAAGTGGCCGACCATCAAAATCGGTTCAGGCATTAGCTGGGAATTCGAATCGCAAGTCACGCTAGACGTCCGAACCAACTTAAAATACTCTAAAATTTAACCCGAAAAATATTTTTTTTTAGAAACGCTTATATCAACATAGTTTTGGATGCAATATTAATTGGTGTAAAATGAATATGTTGAAAATTTTTGATTTGGAGTTGTAAACCCATTTAAGTCAGTTTTATGGAAGAATTACGGAAAGATGTATGATTTTGATGATTTTGGACAGTTCAGATTAACAAAATGACCCGTATTTCTCATTGTATATAGTCTAAGTGTAAAAATGTATTTTTAACGTTAACTAGAATTGTTCAGCTTTATAATAAGTGGTCGACCATCAAAATCGGTTTAGGCATTAGCTGGGAATTCGAATCGCAAATCACGCTAGACGTCCGAACCAACTTAAAATACTCTAAAATTTAACCCGAAAAATATTTTTTTTTAGAAACGCTTATATCAACTTAGTTTTGAATGCAATATTAATTGGTGTAAAATGAATATGTTGAAAATTTTTGATTTGGAGTTGTAAACCCATTTAAGTCAGTTTTATGGAACAATTACGGAAAGATGTATGATTTTGATGATTTTGGACAGTTCAGATTAACAAAATGACCCGTATTTCTCAATATATATAGTCTAAGTGTAAAAATGTATTTTTATCGTTAACTAGAACTGTTCAGCTTTATAATAAGTTGTCGACCATCAAAATCGGTTCAGGCATTAGCTGGGAATTCGAATCGCAAGTCACGCTAGACGTCCGAACCAACTTAAAATACTCTAAAATTTAACCCGAAAAATATTTTTTTTTAGAAACGTTTATATCAACATAGTTTTGGATGCAATATTAATCGGTGTAAAATGAATATGTTGAAAATTTTTGATTTGGAGTTGTAAACCCATTTAAGTCAGTTTTATGGAACAATTACGGAAAGATGTATGATTTTGATGATTTTGGACAGTTCAGATTAACAAAATGACCCGTATTTCTCATTGTATATAGTCTAAGTGTAAAAATGTATTTTTAACGTTAACTAAAACTGTTCAGCTTTATAATAAGTGGTCGACCATCAAAATCGGTCCAGGCATTAGCTGGGAATTCGAATCGCAAGTCACGCTAGACGTCCGAACCAACTTAAAATACTCTAAAATTTAACCCGAAAAATATTTTTTTTTAGAAACGCTTATATCAACATAGTTTTGGATGCAATATTAATTGGTGTAAAATGAATATGTTGAAAATTTTTGATTTGGAGTTGTAAACCCATTTAAGTCAGTTTTATGGAACAATTACGGAAAGATGTATGATTTTGATGATTTTGGACAGTTCAGATTAACAAAATGACCCGTATTTCTCATTGTATATAGTCTAAGTGTAAAAATATATTTTTAACGTTAACTAGAACAGTTCAGCTTTATAATCAGTGGTCGACCATCAAAATCGGTCCAGGCATTAGCTGGGAATTCGAATCGCAAGTCACGCTAGACGTCCGAACCAACTTAAAATACTCTAAAATTTAACCCGAAAAATATTTTTTTTTAGAAACGCTTATATCAACATAGTTTTGGATGCAATATTAATTGGTGTAAAATGAATTTGTTGAAAATTTTTGATTTGGAGTTGTAAACCCATTTAAGTCAGTTTTATGGAAGAATTACGGAAAGATGTATGATTTTGATGATTTTGGACAGTTCAGATTAACAAAATGACCCGTATTTCTCATTGTATATAGTCTAAGTGTAAAAATGTATTTTTAACGTTAACTAGAACTGTTCAGCTTTATAATAAGTGGTCGACCATCAAAATCGGTTCAGGCATTAGCTGGGAATTCGAATCGCAAGTCACGCTAGACGTCCGAACCAACTTAAAATACTCTAAAATTTAACCCGAAAAATATTTTTTTTTAGAAACGCTTATATCAACATAGTTTTGGATGCAATATTAATTGGTGTAAAATGAATATGTTGAAAATTTTTGATTTGGAGTTGTAAACCCATTTAAGTCAGTTTTATGGAAGAATTACGGAAAGATGTATGATTTTGATGATTTTGGACAGTTCAGATTAACAAAATGACCCGTATTTCTCATTGTATATAGTCTAAGTGTAAAAATGTATTTTTAACGTTAACTAGAATTGTTCAGCTTTATAATAAGTGGTCGACCATCAAAATCGGTTTAGGCATTAGCTGGGAATTCGAATCGCAAATCACGCTAGACGTCCGAACCAACTTAAAATACTCTAAAATTTAACCCGAAAAATATTTTTTTTTAGAAACGCTTATATCAACTTAGTTTTGAATGCAATATTAATTGGTGTAAAATGAATATGTTGAAAATTTTTGATTTGGAGTTGTAAACCCATTTAAGTCAGTTTTATGGAACAATTACGGAAAGATGTATGATTTTGATGATTTTGGATAGTTCAGATTAACAAAATGACCCGTATTTCTCATTGTATATAGTCTAAGTGTAAAAATGTATTTTTAACGTTAACTAGAACTGTTCAGCTTTATAATAAGTGGTCGACCATCAAAATCGGTCCAGGCATTAGCTGGGAATTCGAATCGCAAGTCACGCAAGACGTCCGAACCAACTTAAAATACTCTAAAATGTAACCCGAAAAATATTTTTTTTTAAAAAACGCTTATATCAACATAGTTTTGGATGCAATATTAATTGGTGTAAAATGAATATGTTGAAAATTTTTGATTTGGAGTTGTAAACCCATTTAAGTCAGTTTTATGGAACAATTACGGAAAGATGTATGATTTTGATGATTTTGGACAGTTCAGATTAACAAAATGACCCGTATTTCTCAATATATATAGTCTAAGTGTAAAAATGTATTTTTATCGTTAACTAGAACTGTTCAGCTTTATAATAAGTTGTCGACCATCAAAATCGGTTCAGGCATTAGCTGGGAATTCGAATCGCAAGTCACGCTAGACATCCGAACCAACTTAAAATACTCTAAAATTTAACCCGAAAAATATTTTTTTTTAGAAACGCTTATATCAACATAGTTTTGGATGCAATATTAATCGGTGTAAAATGAATATGTTGAAAATTTTTGATTTGGAGTTGTAAACCCATTTAAGTCAGTTTTATGGAACAATTACGGAAAGATGTATGATTTTGATGATTTTGGACAGTTCAGATTAACAAAATGACCCGTATTTCTCATTGTATATAGTCTAAGTGTAAAAATGTATTTTTAACGTTAACTAAAACTGTTCAGCTTTATAATAAGTGGTCGACCATCAAAATCGGTCCAGGCATTAGCTGGGAATTCGAATCGCAAGTCACGCTAGACGTCCGAACCAACTTAAAATACTCTAAAATTTAACCCGAAAAATATTTTTTTTTAGAAACGCTTATATCAACATAGTTTTGGATGCAATATTAATTGGTGTAAAATGAATATGTTGAAAATTTTTGATTTGGAGTTGTAAACCCATTTAAGTCAGTTTTATGGAACAATTACGGAAAGATGTATGATTTTGATGATTTTGGACAGTTCAGATTAACAAAATGACCCGTATTTCTCATTGTATATAGTCTAAGTGTAAAAATATATTTTTAACGTTAACTAGAACAGTTCAGCTTTATAATCAGTGGTCGACCATCAAAATCGGTCCAGGCATTAGCTGGGAATTCGAATCGCAAGTCACGCTAGACGTCCGAACCAACTTAAAATACTCTAAAATTTAACCCGAAAAATATTTTTTTTTAGAAACGCTTATATCAACATAGTTTTGGATGTAATATTAATTGGTGTAAAATGAATATGTTGAAAATTTTTGATTTGGAGTTGTAAACCCATTTAAGTCAGTTTTATGGAATAATTACGGAAAGATGTATGATTTTCATGATTTTGGACAGTTCAGATTAACAAAATGACCCGTATTTCTCATTGTATATAGTCTAAGTATAAAAATGTATTTTTAACGTTAACTAGAACTGTTCAGCTTTATAATAATTGGTCGACCATCAAAATCGGTCCAGGCATTAGCTGGGAATTCGAATCGCAAGTCACGCTAGACGTCCGAACCAACTTAAAATACTCTAAAATTTAACCCGAAAAATATTTTTTTTTAGAAACGCTTATATCAACTTAGTTTTGGATGCAATATTAATCGGTGTAAAATGAATATGTTGAAAATTTTTGATTTGGAGTTGTAAACCCATTTAAGTCAGTTTTATGGAACAATTACGGAAAGATGTATGATTTTGATGATTTTGGACAGTTCAGATTAACAAAATGACCCGTATTTCTCATTGTATATAGTCTAAGTGTAAAAATGTATTTTTAACGTTAACTAGAACTGTTCAGCTTTATAATAAGTGGTCGACCGTCAAAATCGGTTCAGGCATTAGCTGGGAATTCGAATCGCAAGTCACGCTAGACGTCCGAACCAACTTAAATACTCTAAAATTTAACCCGAAAAATATTTTTCTTTAGAAACGCTTATATCAACTTAGTTTTGAATGCAATATTAATTGGTGTAAAATGAATATGTTGAAAATTTTTGATTTGGAGTTGTAAACCCATTTAAGTCAGTTTTATGGAACAATTACGGAAAGATGTATGATTTTGATGATTTTGGACAGTTCAGATTAACAAAATGACCCGTATTTCTCATTGTATATAGTCTAAGTGTAAAAATGTATTTTTAACGTTAACTAGAACTGTTCAGCTTTATAATAAGTGGTCGACCATCAAAATCGGGTTAGGCATTAGCTGGGAATTCGAAACGCAAATCACGCTAGACGTCCGAACCAACTTAAAATACTCTAAAATTTAACCCGAAAAATATTTTTTTTTAGAAACGCTTATATCAACATAGTTTTGGATGCAGTTTTAATTGGTGTAAAATGAATATGTTGAAAATTTTTGATTTGGAGTTGTAAACCTATTTAAGTCAGTTTTATAGAACAATTACGGAAAGATGTATGATTTTGATGATTTTGGACAGTTCAGATTAACAAAATGACCCGTATTTCTCATTGTATATAGTCTAAGTGTAAAAATGTATTTTTAACGTTAACTAGAACTGTTCAGCTTTATAATAAGTGGTCGACCATCAAAATCGGTTTAGGCATTAGCTGGGAATTCGAATCGCAAATCACGCTAGACGTCCGAACCAACTTAAAATACTCTAAAATTTAACCCGAAAAATATTTTTTTTTAGAAACGCTTATATCAACATAGTTTTGGATGCAATATTAATCGGTGTAAAATGAATATGTTGAACATTTTTGATTTGGAGTTGTAAACCCATTTAAGTCAGTTTTATGGAACAATTACGGAAAGATGTATGATTTTGATGATTTTGGACAGTTCAGATTAACAAAATGACCCGTATTTCTCATTGTATATAGTCTAAGTGTAAAAATGTATTTTTAACGCTAACTAGAACTGTTCATCTTTATAATAAGTGGTCGACCGTCAAAATCGGTTCAGGCATTAGCTGGGAATTCGAATCGCAAGTCACGCTAGACGTCCGAACCAACTTAAAATACTCTAAAATTTAACCCGAAAAATATTTTTTTTTAGAAACGCTTATATCAACTTAGTTTTGAATGCAATATTAATTGGTGTAAAATGAATATGTTGAAAATTTTTGATTTGGAGTTGTAAACCCATTTAAGTCAGTTTTATGGAACAATTACGGAAAGATGTATGATTTTGATGATTTTGGACAGTTCAGATTAACAAAATGACCCGTATTTCTCATTGTATAAAGTCTAAGTGTAAAAATGTATTTTTAGCGTTAACTAGAACTGTTCAGCTTTATAATAAGTGGTCGACCATCAAAATCGGTGCAGGCATTAGCTGGGAATTCGAATCGCAAGTCACGCTAGACGTCCGAACCAACTTAAAATACTCTAAAATTTAACCCGAAAAATATTTTTTTTTAGAAACGCTTATATCAACATAGTTTTGGATGCAATATTAATCGGTGTAAAATGAATATGTTGAAAATTTTTGATTTGGAGTTGTAAACCCATTTAAGTCAGTTTTATGGAACAATTACGGAAAGATGTATGATTTTGATGATTTTGGACAGTTCAGATTAACAAAATGACCCGTATTTCTCATTGTATATAGTCTAAGTGTAAAAATGTATTTTTAACGTTAACTAGAACTGTTCAGCTTTATAATAAGTGGTCGACCGTCAAAATCGGTTCAGGCATTAGCTGGGAATTCGAATCGCAAGTCACGCTAGACGTCCGAACCAACTTAAATACTCTAAAATTTAACCCGAAAAATATTTTTTTTTAGAAACGCTTATATCAACTTAGTTTTGAATGCAATATTAATTGGTGTAAAATGAATATGTTGAAAATTTTTGATTTGGAGTTGTAAACCCATTTAAGTCAGTTTTATGGAACAATTACGGAAAGATGTATGATTTTGATGATTTTGGACAGTTCAGATTAACAAAATGACCCGTATTTCTCATTGTATATAGTTTAAGTGAAAAATGTATTTTTAATGTTAACTAGAACTGTTCAGCTTTATAATAAGTGGTCGACCATCAAAATCGGTCCAGGCATTAGCTGGGAATTCGAATCGCAAGTCACGCTAGACGTCCGAACCAACTTAAAATACTCTAAAATTTAACCCGAAAAATATTTTTTTTTAGAAACGCTTATATCAACATAGTTTTGGATGCAATATTAATTGGTGTAAAATGAATATGTTGAAAATTTTTGATTTGGAGTTGTAAACCCATTTAAGTCAGTTTTATGGAACAATTACGGAAAGATGTATGATTTTGATGATTTTGGACAGTTCAGATTAACAAAATGACCCGTATTTCTCATTGTATAAAGTCTAAGTGTAAAAATGTATTTTTAGCGTTAACTAGAACTGTTCAGCTTTATAATAAGTGGTCGACCATCAAAATCGGTCCAGGCATTAGCTGGGAATTCGAATCGCAAGTCACGCTAGACGTCCGAACCAACTTAAAATACTCTAAAATTTAACCCGAAAAATATTTTTTTTTAGAAACGCTTATATCAACATAGTTTTGGATGCAATATTAATTGGTGTAAAATGAATATGTTGAAAATTTTTGATTTGGAGTTGTAAACCCATTTAAGTCAGTTTTATGGAACAATTACGGAAAGATGTATGATTTTGATGATTTTGGACAGTTCAGATTAACAAAATGACCCGTATTTCTCATTGCATATAGTCTAAGTGTAAAAATATATTTTGAACGTTAACTAGAACTGTTCAGCTTTATAATAAGTGGTCGACCATCAAAATCGGTCCAGGCATTAGCTGGGAATTCTCTAAATACTCTAAAATTTAACCCGAAAAATATTTTTTTTTAGAAACGCTTATATCAAGATAGTTTTGGATGCAATATTAATTGGTGTAAAATGAATATGTTGAAAATTTTTGATTTGGAGTTGTAAACCCATTTAAGTCAGTTTTATGGAACAATTACGGAAAGATGTATGATTTTGATGATTTTGGACAGTTCAGATAAACAAAATGACCCGTATTTCTCATTGTATATAGTCTAAGTGTAAAAATGTATTTGTAACGTTAACTAGAACTGTTCAGCTTTATAATAAGTGGTCGACCATCAAAATTGGTCCAGGCATTAGCTGGGAATTCGAATCGCAAGTCACGCTAGACGTCCGAACCAACTTAAAATACTCTAAAATTTAACCCGAAAAATATTTTTTTTTAGAAACGCTTATATCAACATAGTTTTGGATGCAATATTAATTGGTGTAAAATGAATATGTTGAAAATTTTTGATTTGGAGTTGTAAACCCATTTAAGTCAGTTTTATGGAACAATTACGGAAAGATGTATGATTTTGATGATTTTGGACAGTTCAGATTAACAAAATGACCCGTATTTCTCATTGCATATAGTCTAAGTGTAAAAATATATTTTTAACGTTAACTAGAACTGTTCAGCTTTATAATAAGTGGTCGACCATCAAAATCGGTCCAGGCATTAGCTGGGAATTCGAATCGCAAGTCACGCTAGACGTCCGAACCAACTTAAAATACTCTAAAATTTAACCCGAAAAATATTTTTTTTAGAAACGCTTATATCAACATAGTTTTGGATGCAATATTAATTGGTGTAAAATGAATATGTTGAAAATTTTTGATTTGGAGTTGTAAACCCATTTAAGTCAGTTTTATGGAACAATTACGGAAAGATGTATGATTTTGATGATTTTGGACAGTTCAGATTAACAAAATGACCCGTATTTCTCATTGTATATAATCTAAGTGTAAAAATGTATTTTTAACGTTAACTAGAACTGTTCAGCTTTATAATAAGTGGTCGACCATCAAAATCGGTTCAGGCATTAGCTGGGAGTTCGAATCGCAAGTCACGCTAGACGTCCGAACCAACTTAAAATACTCTAAAATTTAACCCGAAAAATATTTTTTTTTAGAAACGCTTATATCAACATAGTTTTGGATGCAATATTAATTGGTGTAAAATGAATATGTTGAAAATTTTTGATTTGGAGTTGTAAACCCATTTAAGTCAGTTTTATGGAACAATTACGGAAAGATGTATGATTTTGATGATTTTGGACAGTTCAGATTAACAAAATGACCCGTTTTTCTAATTGTATATAGTCTAAGTGTAAAAATGTATTTTTAACGTTAACTAGAACTGTTCAGCTTTATAATAAGTGGTCGACCATCAAAATCGGTCCAGGCATTAGCTGGGAATTCGAATCGCAAGTCACGCTAGACGTCCGAACCAACTTAAAATACTCTAAAATTTAACCCGAAAAATATTTTTTTTTAGAAACGCTTATATCAACATAGTTTTGGATGCAATATTAATTGGTGTAAAATGAATATGTTGAAAATTTTTGATTTGGAGTTGTAAACCCATTTAAGTCAGTTTTATGGAACAATTACGGAAAGATGTATGATTTTGATGATTTTGGACAGTTCAGATTAACAAAATGACCCGTATTTCTCATTGTATATAGTCTAAGTGTAAAAATGTATTTGTAACGTTAACTAGAACTGTTCAGCTTTATAATAAGTGGTCGACCATCAAAATCGGTCCAGGCATTAGCTGGGAATTCGAATCGCAAGTCACGCTAGACGTCCGAACCAACTTAAAATACTCTAAAATTTAACCCGAAAAATATTTTTTTTTAGAAACGCTTATATCAACATAGTTTTGGATGCAATATTAATTGGTGTAAAATGAATATGTTGAAAATTTTTGATTTGGAGTTGTAAACCCATTTAAGTCAGTTTTATGGAACAATTACGGAAAGATGTATGATTTTGATGATTTTGGACAGTTCAGATTAACAAAATGACCCGTATTTCTCATTGTATATAATCTAAGTGTAAAAATGTATTTTTAACGTTAACTAGAACTGTTCAGCTTTATAACAAGTGGTCGACCATCAAAATCGGATCAGAATATGTTGAAAATTTTTGATTTGGAGTTGTAAACCCATTTAAGTCAGTTTTATGGAACAATTACGGAAAGATGTATGATTTTGATGATTTTGGACAGTTCAGATTAACAAAATGACCCGTTTTTCTCATTGTATATAGTCTAAGTGTAAAAATGTATTTTTAACGTTAACTAGAACTGTTCAGCTTTATAATAAGTGGTCGACCATCAAAATCGGTCCAGGCATTAGCTGGGAATTCGAATCGCAAGTCACGCTAGACGTCCGAACCAACTTAAAATACTCTAAAATTTAACCCGAAAAATATTTTTTTTTTAGAAACGCTTATATCAACATCGTTTTGGATGCAATATTAATTGGTGTAAAATGAATATGTTGAAAATTTTTGATTTGGAGTTGTAAACCCATTTAAGTCAGTTTTATGGAACAATTACGGAAAGATGTATGATTTTGATGATTTTGGACAGTTCAGATTAACAAAATGACCCGTATTTCTCATTGTATATAGTCTAAGTGTAAAAATGTATTTTTAACGTTAACTAGAACTATTCAGCTTTATAATAAGTGGTCGACCATCGAAATCGGTCCAGGCATTAGCTGGGAATTCGAATCGCAAGTCACGCTAGACGTCCGAACCAACTTAAAATACTTTAAAATTTAACCCGAAAAATATTTTTTTTTAGAAGCGCTTATATCAACATAGTTTTGGATGCAATATTAATTGGTGTAAAATGAATATGTTGAAAATTTTTGATTTGGAGTTGTAAACCCATTTAAGTCAGTTTTATGGAACAATTACGGAAAGATGTATGATTTTGATGATTTTGGACAGTTCAGATTAACAAAATGACCCGTATTTCTCATTGTATATAGTCTAAGTGTAAAAATGTATTTTTAACGTTAACTAGAACTGTTCAGCTTTATAATAAGTGGTCGACCATCAAAATCGGTCCAGGCATTAGCTGGGAATTCGAATCGCAAGTCACGCTAGACGTCCGAACCAACTTAAAATACTCTAAAATTTAACCCGAAAAATATTTTTTGTTAGAAACGCTTATATCAACATAGTTTTGGATGCAATATTAATTGGTGTAAAATGAATATGTTGAACATTTTTGATTTGGAGTTGTAAACCCATTTAAGTCAGTTTTATGGAACAATTACGGAAAGATGTATGATTTTGATGATTTTGGACAGTTCAGATTAACAAAATGACCCGTATTTCTCATTGTATATAGTCTAAGTGTAAAAATGTATTTTTAGCGTTAACTAGAACTGTTCAGCTTTATAATAAGTGGTCGACCATCAAAATCGGTCCAGGCATTAGCTGGGAATTCGAATCGCAAGTCACGCTAGACGTCCGAACCAACTTAAAATACTCTAAAATTTAACCCGAAAAATATTTTTTTTAGAAACGCTTATATCAACATAGTTTTGGATGCAATATTAATTGGTGTAAAATGAATATGTTGAAAATTTTTGATTTGGAGTTGTAAACCCATTTAAGTCAGTTTTATGGAACAATTACGGAAAGATGTATGATTTTGATGATTTTGGACAGTTCAGATTAACAAAATGACCCGTATTTCTCATTGTATATAGTCTAAGTGTAAAAATGTATTTTTAACGTTAACTAGAACTGTTCAGCTTTATAATAAGTGGTCGACCATCAAAATCGGTCCAGGCATTAGCTGGGAATTCGAATCGCAAGTCACGCTAGACGTCCGAACCAACTTAAAATACTCTAAAATTTAACCCGAAAAATATTTTTTTTTAGAAGCGCTTATATCAACATAGTTTTGGATGCAATATTAATTGGTGTAAAATGAATATGTTGAAAAATTTTGATTTGGAGTTGTAAACCCATTTAAGTCAGTTTTATGGAACAATTACGGAAAGATGTATGATTTTGATGATTTTGGACAGTTCAGATTAACAAAATGACCCGTATTTCTCATTGTATATAGTCTAAGTGTAAAAATGTATTTTTAACGTTAACTAGAACTGTTCAGCTTTATAATAAGTGGTCGACCATCAAAATCGGTCCAGGCATTTGCTGGGAATTCGAATCGCAAGTCACGCTAGACGTCCGAACCAACTTAAAATACTCTAAAATTTAACCCGAAAAATATTTTTTTTTTAGAAACGCTTATATCAACATAGTTTTGGATGCAATATTAATTGGTGTAAAATGAATATGTTGAAAATTTTTGATTTGGAGTTGTAAACCCATTTAAGTCAGTTTTATGGAACAATTACGGAAAGATGTATGATTTTGATGATTTTGGATAGTTCAGATTAACAAAATGACCCGTATTTCTCATTGTATATAGTCTAAGTGTAAAAATGTATTTTTAACGTTAACTAGAACTATTCAGCTTTATAATAAGTGGTCGACCATCGAAATCGGTCCAGGCATTAGCTGGGAATTCGAATCGCAAGTCACGCTAGACGTCCGAACCAACTTAAAATACTCTAAAATTTAACCCGAAAAATATTTTTTGTTAGAAACGCTTATATCAACATAGTTTTGGATGCAATATTAATTGGTGTAAAATGAATATGTTGAAAATTTTTGATTTGGAGTTGTAAACCCATTTAAGTCAGTTTTATGGAACAATTACGGAAAGATGTATGATTTTGATGATTTTGGACAGTTCAGATTAACAAAATGACCCGTATTTCTCATTGTATATAGTCTAAGTGTAAAAATGTATTTTTAGCGTTAACTAGAACTGTTCAGCTTTATAATAAGTGGTCGACCATCAAAATCGGTCCAGGCATTTGCTGGGAATTCGAATCGCAAGTCACGCTAGACGTCCGAACCAACTTAAAATACTCTAAAATTTAACCCGAAAAATATTTTTTTTTTAGAAACGCTTATATCAACATAGTTTTGGATGCAATATTAATTGGTGTAAAATGAATATGTTGAAAATTTTTGATTTGGAGTTGTAAACCCATTTAAGTCAGTTTTATGGAACAATTACGGAAAGATGTATGATTTTGATGATTTTGGACAGTTCAGATTAACAAAATGACCCGTATTTCTCATTGTATATAGTCTAAGTGTAAAAATGTATTTTTAACGTTAACTAGAACTATTCAGCTTTATAATAAGTGGTCGACCATCGAAATCGGTCCAGGCATTAGCTGGGAATTCGAATCGCAAGTCACGCTAGACGTCCGAACCAACTTAAAATACTCTAAAATTTAACCCGAAAAATATTTTTTGTTAGAAACGCTTATATCAACATAGTTTTGGATGCAATATTAATTGGTGTAAAATGAATATGTTGAAAATTTTTGATTTGGAGTTGTCAACCCATTTAAGTCAGTTTTATGGAACAATTACGGAAAGATGTATGATTTTGATGATTTTGGACAGTTCAGATTAACAAAATGACCCGTATTTCTCATTGTATATAGTCTAAGTGTAAAAATGTATTTTTAGCGTTAACTAGAACTGTTCAGCTTTATAATAAGTGGTCGACCATCAAAATCGGTCCAGGCATTAGCTGGGAATTCGAATCGCAAGTCACGCTAGACGTCCGAACCAACTTAAAATACTCTAAAATTTAACCCGAAAAATATTTTTTTTTTAGAAACGCTTATATCAACATAGTTTTGGATGCAATATTAATTGGTGTAAAATGAATATGTTGAAAATTTTTGATTTGGAGTTGTAAACCCATTTAAGTCAGTTTTATGGAACAATTACGGAAAGATGTATGATTTTGATGATTTTGGACAGTTCAGATTAACAAAATGACCCGTATTTCTCATTGTATATAGTCTAAGTGTAAAAATGTATTTTTAACGTTAACTAGAACTGTTCAGCTTTATAATAAGTGGTCGACCATCAAAATCGGTCCAGGCATTAGCTGGGAATTCGAATCGCAAATCACGCTAGACGTCCGAACCAACTTAAAATACTCTAAAATTTAACCCGAAAAATATTTTTTTTAGAAACGCTTATATCAACATAGTTTTGGATGCAATATTAATTGGTGTAAAATGAATATGTCCGAACCAACTTAAAATACTCTAAAATTTAACCCGAAAAATATTTTTTTTTTAGAAACGCTTATATCAACATAGTTTTGGATGCAATATTAATTGGTGTAAAATGAATATGTTGAAAATTTTTGATTTGGAGTTGTAAACCCATTTAAGTCAGTTTTATGGAACAATTACGGAAAGATGTATGATTTTGATGATTTTGGACAGTTCAGATTAACAAAATGACCCGTATTTCTCATTGTATATAGTCTAAGTGTAAACATTTATTTTTAACGTTAACTAGAACTGTTCAGCTTTATAATAAGTGGTCGACCATCAAAATCGGTCCAGGCATTAGCTGGGAATTCGAATCGCAAGTCACGCTAGACGTCCGAACCAACTTAAAATACTCTAAAATTTAACCCGAAAAATATTTTTTTTTTAGAAACGCTTATATCAACATAGTTTTGGATGCAATATTAATTGGTGTAAAATGAATATGTTGAAAATTTTTGATTTGGAGTTGTAAACCCATTTAAGTCAGTTTTATGGAACAATTACGGAAAGATGTATGATTTTGATGATTTTGGACAGTTCAGATTAACAAAATGACCCGTATTTCTCATTGTATATAGTCTAAGTGTAAAAATGTATTTTTAACGTTAACTAGAACTGTTCAGCTTTATAATAAGTGGTCGACCATCAAAATCGGTCCAGGCATTAGCTGGGAATTCGAATCGCAAGTCACGCTAGACGTCCGAACCAACTTAAAATACTCTAAAATTTAACCCGAAAAATATTTTTTTTAGAAACGCTTATATCAACATAGTTTTGGATGCAATATTAATTGGTGTAAAATGAATATGTCCGAACCAACTTAAAATACTCTAAAATTTAACCCGAAAAATATTTTTTTTTTAGAAACGCTTATATCAACATAGTTTTGGATGCAATATTAATTGGTGTAAAATGAATATGTTGAAAATTTTTGATTTGGAGTTGTAAACCCATTTAAGTCAGTTTTATGGAACAATTACGGAAAGATGTATGATTTTGATGATTTTGGACAGTTCAGATTAACAAAATGACCCGTATTTCTCATTGTATATAGTCTAAGTGTAAACATTTATTTTTAACGTTAACTAGAACTGTTCAGCTTTATAAAAAGTGGTCGACCATCAAAATCGGTTCAGGCATTAGCTGGGAATTCGAATCGCAAGTCACGCTAGATGTCCAAACCAACTTAAAATACTCTAAAATCTAACCCGAAAAATATTTTTTTAGAAACGCTTATATCAACATAGTTTTGGATGCAATATTAATTGGTGTAAAATGAATATGCTGAAAATTTTTGATTTGGAGTTGTAAACCCATTTAAGTCAGTTTAATGGAACAATTACGGAAAGATGTATGATTTTGATGATTTTGGACAGTTCAGATTAACAAAATGACCCGTATTTCTCATTGTATATAGTCTAAGTGTAAAAATGTATTTTTAACGTTAACTAGAACTATTCAGCTTTATAATAAGTGGTCGACCATCAAAATCGGTTCAGGCATTAGCTGGGAATTCGAATCGCAAGTCACGCTAGACGTCCGAACCAACTACAAATACTCTAAAATTTAACCCGAAAAATATTTTTTTTAGAAACGCTTATATCAACATAGTTTTGGATGCAATATTAATCGGTGCAAAATGAATATGTTGAAAATTTTTGATTTGGAGTTGTAAACCCATTTAAGTCAGTTTAATGGAACAATTACGGAAAGATGTATGATTTTGATGATTTTGGATAGTTCAGATTAACAAAATGACCCGTATTTCTCATTGTATATAGTCTAAGTGTAAAAATGTATTTTTAACGTTAACTAGAACTGTTTAGCTTTATAGTAAGTGGTCGACCATCAAAATCGGTCCAGGCATTAGCTGGGAATTCGAATCGCAAGTCACGCTAGACGTCCGAACCAACTTAAAATACTCTAAAATTTAACCCGAAAAATATTTTTTTTTAGAAACGCTTATATCAACATAGTTTTGGATGCAATATTAATCGGTGTAAAATGAATATGTTGAAAATTTTTGATTTGGAGTTGTAAACCCATTTAAGTCAGTTTTATGGAACAATTACGGAAAGATGTATGATTTTGATGATTTTGGACAGTTCAGATTAACAAAATGACCCGTATTTCTCATTGTATATAGTCTAAGTGTAAAAATGTATTTTTAACGTTAACTAGAACTGTTCGGCTTTATAATAAGTGGTCGATATCAAAATCGGTCCAGGCATTAGCTGGGAATTCGAATCGCAAGTCACGCTAGACGTCCGAACCAACTTAAAATACTCTAAAATTTAACCCGAAAAATATTTTTTTTTTAGAAACGCTTATATCAACATAGTTTTGGATGCAATATTAATTGGTGTAAAATGAATATGTTGAAAATTTTTGATTTGGAGTTGTAAACCCATTTAAGTCAGTTTTATGGAACAATTACGGAAAGATGTATGATTTTGATGATTTTGGACAGTTCAGATTAACAAAATGACCCGTATTTCTCATTGTATATAGTCTAAGTGAAAAATGTATTTTTAACGTTAACTAGAACTGTTCAGCTTTATAGTAAGTGGTCGACCATCAAAATCGGTCCAGGCATTAGCTGGGAATTCGAATCGCAAGTCACGCTAGACGTCCGAACCAACTTAAAATACTCTAAAATTTAACCCGAAAAATATTTTTTTTTAGAAACGCTTATATCAACATAGTTTTGGATGCAATATTAATTGGTGTAAAATGAATATGTTGGAAATTTTTGTTTTGGAGTTGTAAACACATTTAAGTCAATTTTATGGACAAATTACGGAAAGATGTATGATTTTGATGATTTTGGACAGTTCAGATTAACAAAATGACCCGTATTGTATATAGTCTAAGTGTAAAAATGTATTTTTAACGTTAACTAGAACTGTTCAGCTTTATAATAAGTGCTCGACCATCAAAATCGGTCCAGGCATTAGCTGGGAATTCGAATCGCAAGTCACGCTAGACGTCCGAACCAACTTAAAATACTCTAAAATTTAACCCGAAAAATATTTTTTTTAGAAACGCTTATATCAACATAGTTTTGGATGCAATATTAATCGGTGTAAAATGAATATGTTGAAAATTTTTGATTTGGAGTTGTAAACCCATTTAAGTCAGTTTTATGGAACAATTACGGAAAGATGTATGATTTTGATGATTTTGGACAGTTCAGATTAACAAAATGACCCGTATTTCTCATTGTATATAGTCTAAGTGTAAAAATGTGTTTTTAACGTTAACTAGAAATATTCAGCTTTATAATAAGTGGTCGACCATCAAAATCGGTTCAGGCATTAGCTGAGAATTCGAATCGCAAGTCACGCTAGACGTCCGAACCAACTTAAAATACTCTAAAATTTAACCCGAAAAATATTTTTTTTTAGAAACGCTTATATCAACATAGTTTTGGATGCAATATTAATTGGTGTAAAATGAATATGTTGAAAATTTTTGATTTGGAGTTGTAAACCCATTTAAGTCAGGTTTATGGAACAATTACGGAAAGATGTATGATTTTGATGATTTTGGACAGTTCAGATTAACAAAATGACCCGTATTTCTCATTGTATATAGTCTAAGTGTAAAAATGTGTTTTTAACGTTAACTAGAAATATTCAGCTTTATAATAAGTGGTCGACCATCAAAATCGGTTCAGGCATTAGCTGGGAATTCGAATCGCAAGTCACGCTAGACGTCCGAACCAACTTAAAATACTCTAAAATTTAACCCGAAAAATATTTTTTTTTAGAAACGCTTATATCAACATAGTTTTGGATGCAATATTAATTGGTGTAAGATGAATATGTTGAAAATTTTTGATTTGGAGTTGTAAACCCATTTAAGTCAGTTTTATGGAACAATTACGGAAAGATGTATGATTTTGATGATTTTGGACAGTTCAGATTAACAAAATGACCCGTATTTCTCATTGTATATAGTCTAAGTGTAAAAATGTATTTTTAACGTTAACTAGAACTGTTCAGCTTTATAATAAGTGGTCGACCATCTAAAATCGGTCCAGGCATTAGCTGGGAATTCGAATCGCAAGTCACGCTAGACGTCCGAACCAACTTAAAATACTCTAAAATTTAACCCGAAAAATATTTTTTTTTAGAAACGCTTATATCAACATAGTTTTGGATGCAATATTAATCGGTGTAAAATGAATATGTTGAAAATTTTTTATTTGGAGTTGTAAACCCATTTAAGTCAGTTTTATGGAACAATTACGGAAAGATGTATGATTTTGATGATTTTAGACAGTTCAGATTAACAAAATGACCCGTATTTCTCATTGTATATAGTCTAAGTGTAAAAATGTATTTTTAACGTTAACTAGAGCTGTTCAGCTTTATAATAAGTGGTCGACCATCAAAATCGGTCCAGGCATTAGCTGGGAATTCGAATCGCAAGTCACGCTAGACGTCCGAACCAACTTAAAATACTCTAAAATTTAACCAGAAAAATATTTTTTTTTAGAAACGCTTATATCAACATAGTTTTGGATGCAATATTAATTGGTGTAAAATGAATATGTTGAAAATTTTTGATTTGGAGTTGTAAACCCATTTAAGTCAGTTTTATGGAACAATTACGGAAAGATGTATGATTTTAATGATTTTGGACAGTTCAGATTAACAAAATGACCCGTATTTCTCATTGTATATAGTCTTAGTGTAAAAATGTATTTTTAACGTTAACTAGAACTGTTCAGCTTTATAATAAGTGGTCGACCATCAAAATCGGTCCAGGCATTAGCTGGAAATTCGAATCGCAAGTCACGCTAGACGTCCGAACCAATTTAAATTACTCTAAAATTTAACCCGAAAAATATTTTTTTTAAAAACGCTTATATCAACATAGTTTTGGATGCAATATTAATTGGTTTAAAATGAATATGTTGAAAATTTTTGATTTGGAGTTGTAAACCCATTTAAGTCAGTTTTATGGAACAATTACGGAAAGATGTATGATTTTGATGATTTTGGACAGTTCAGATTAACAAAATGACCCGTATTTCTCATTGTATATAGTGTAACCGTTAAAAATGTATTTTTAACGGTTACTAGAACTGTTCAGCTTTATAATAAGTGGTCGACCATCAAAATCGGTCCAGGAATTAGCTGGGAATTCGAATCGCAAGTCACGCTAGACGTCCGAACCAACTTAAAATACTCTAAAATTTAACCCGAAAAATATTTTTTTTTAGAAACGCTTATATCAACATAGTTTTGGATGCAATATTAATTGGTGTAAAATGAATATGTTGAAAATTTTTGTTTTGGAGTTGTAAACACATTTAAGTCAATTTTATGGAACAATTACGGAAAGATGTATGATTTTGATGATTTTGGACAGTTCAGATTAACAAAATGACCCGTATTTCTCATTGTATATAGTCTAAGTGTAAAAATGTATTTTCAACGTTAACTAGAGCTGTTCAGCTTTATAATAAGTGGTCGACCATCAATTCGAATTCGAATCGCAAGTCACGCTAGACGTCCGAACCAACTTAAAATACTCTAAAATTTAACCCGAAAAATATTTTTTTTTAGAAACGCTTATATCAACATAGCTTTGGATGCAATATTAATTGGTGTAAAATGAATATGTTGAAAATTTTTGATTTGGAGTTGTAAACCCATTTAAGTCAGTTTTATGGAACAATTACGGAAAGATGTATGATTTTGATGATTTTGGACAGTTCAGATTAACAAAATGACCCGTATTTCTCATTGTATATAGTCTAAGTGTAAAAATGTGTTTTTAACGTTAACTAGAAATATTCAGCTTTATAATAAGTGGTCGACCATCAAAATCGGTTCAGGCATTAGCTGGGAATTCGAATCGCAAGTCACGCTAGACGTCCGAACCAACTTAAAATACTCTAAAATTTAACCCGAAAAATATTTTTTTTTAGAAACGCTTATATCAACATAGTTTTGGATGCAATATTAATTGGTGTAAGATGAATATGTTGAAAATTTTTGATTTGGAGTTGTAAACCCATTTAAGTCAGTTTTATGGAACAATTACGGAAAGATGTATGATTTTGATGATTTTGGACAGTTCAGATTAACAAAATGACCCGTATTTCTCATTGTATATAGTCTAAGTGTAAAAATGTATTTTTAACGTTAACTAGAACTGTTCAGCTTTATAATAAGTGGTCGACCATCTAAAATCGGTCCAGGCATTAGCTGGGAATTCGAATCGCAAGTCACGCTAGACGTCCGAACCAACTTAAAATACTCTAAAATTTAACCCGAAAAATATTTTTTTTTAGAAACGCTTATATCAACATAGTTTTGGATGCAATATTAATCGGTGTAAAATGAATATGTTGAAAATTTTTTATTTGGAGTTGTAAACCCATTTAAGTCAGTTTTATGGAACAATTACGGAAAGATGTATGATTTTGATGATTTTAGACAGTTCAGATTAACAAAATGACCCGTATTTCTCATTGTATATAGTCTAAGTGTAAAAATGTATTTTTAACGTTAACTAGAGCTGTTCAGCTTTATAATAAGTGGTCGACCATCAAAATCGGTCCAGGCATTAGCTGGGAATTCGAATCGCAAGTCACGCTAGACGTCCGAACCAACTTAAAATACTCTAAAATTTAACCAGAAAAATATTTTTTTTTAGAAACGCTTATATCAACATAGTTTTGGATGCAATATTAATTGGTGTAAAATGAATATGTTGAAATTTTTTGATTTGGAGTTGTAAACCCATTTAAGTCAGTTTTATGGAACAATTACGGAAAGATGTATGATTTTAATGATTTTGGACAGTTCAGATTAACAAAATGACCCGTATTTCTCATTGTATATAGTCTTAGTGTAAAAATGTATTTTTAACGTTAACTAGAACTGTTCAGCTTTATAATAAGTGGTCGACCATCAAAATCGGTCCAGGCATTAGCTGGAAATTCGAATCGCAAGTCACGCTAGACGTCCGAACCAATTTAAATTACTCTAAAATTTAACCCGAAAAATATTTTTTTTAAAAACGCTTATATCAACATAGTTTTGGATGCAATATTAATTGGTTTAAAATGAATATGTTGAAAATTTTTGATTTGGAGTTGTAAACCCATTTAAGTCAGTTTTATGGAACAATTACGGAAAGATGTATGATTTTGATGATTTTGGACAGTTCAGATTAACAAAATGACCCGTATTTCTCATTGTATATAGTGTAACCGTTAAAAATGTATTTTTAACGGTTACTAGAACTGTTTAGCTTTATAATAAGTGGTCGACCATCAAAATCGGTCCAGGAATTAGCTGGGAATTCGAATCGCAAGTCACGCTAGACGTCCGAACCAACTTAAAATACTCTAAAATTTAACCCGAAAAATATTTTTTTTTAGAAACGCTTATATCAACATAGTTTTGGATGCAATATTAATTGGTGTAAAATGAATATGTTGAAAATTTTTGTTTTGGAGTTGTAAACACATTTAAGTCAATTTTATGGAACAATTACGGAAAGATGTATGATTTTGATGATTTTGGACAGTTCAGATTAACAAAATGACCCGTATTTCTCATTGTATATAGTCTAAGTGTAAAAATGTATTTTCAACGTTAACTAGAGCTGTTCAGCTTTATAATAAGTGGTCGACCATCAAAATCGGTCCAGGCATTAGCTGGGAATTCGAATCGCAAGTCACGCTAGACGTCCGAACCAACTTAAAATACTCTAAAATTTAACCCGAAAAATATTTTTTTTAGAAACGCTTATATCAACATAGTTTTGGATGCAATATTAATCGGTGTAAAATGAATATGTTGAAAATTTTTGATTTGGAGTTGTAAACCCATTTAAGTCAGTTTTATGGAACAATTACGGAAAGATGTATGATTTTTATGATTTTGGACAGTTCAGATTAACAAAATGACCCGTATTTCTCATTGTATATAGTCTAAGTGTAAAAATGTATTTTTAACGTTAACTAGAACTGTTCGGCTTTATAATAAGTGGTCGATATCAAAATCGGTCCAGGCATTAGCTGGGAATTCGAATCGCAAGTCACGCTAGACGTCCGAACCAACTTAAAATACTCTAAAATTTAACCCGAAAAATATTTTTTTTTTAGAAACGCTTATATCAACATAGTTTTGGATGCAATATTAATTGGTGTAAAATGAATATGTTGAAAATTTTTGATTTGGAGTTGTAAACCCATTTAAGTCAGTTTTATGGAACAATTACGGAAAGATGTATGATTTTGATGATTTTGGACAGTTCAGATTAACAAAATGACCCGTATTTCTCATTGTATATAGTCTAAGTGAAAAATGTATTTTTAACGTTAACTAGAACTGTTCAGCTTTATAGTAAGTGGTCGACCATCAAAATCGGTCCAGGCATTAGCTGGGAATTCGAATCGCAAGTCACGCTAGACGTCCGAACCAACTTAAAATACTCTAAAATTTAACCCGAAAAATATTTTTTTTTAGAAACGCTTATATCAACATAGTTTTGGATGCAATATTAATTGGTGTAAAATGAATATGTTGGAAATTTTTGTTTTGGAGTTGTAAACACATTTAAGTCAATTTTATGGAACAATTACGGAAAGATGTATGATTTTGATGATTTTGAACAGTTCAGATTAACAAAATGACCCGTATTTCTCATTGTATATAGTCTAAGTGTAAAAATGTATTTTTAACGTTAACTAGAACTGTTCAGCTTTATAGTAAGTGTTCGACCATCAAAATCGGTCCAGGCATTAGCTGGGAATTCGAATCGCAAGTCACGCTAGACGTCCGAACCAACTTAAAATACTCTAAAATTTAACCCGAAAAATATTTTTTTTTAGAAACGCTTATATCAACATAGTTTTGGATGCAATATTAATTGGTGTAAAATGAATATGTTGAAAATTTTTGATTTGGAGTTGTAAACCCATTTAAGTCAGTTTTATGGAACAATTACGGAAAGATGTATGATTTTGATGATTTTGGACAGTTCAGATTAACAAAATGACCCGTATTTCTCATTGTATATAGTCTAAGTGTAAAAATGTATTTTTAACGTTAACAAGAACAGTGCAGCTTTATAGTAAGTGGTCGACCATCAAAATCGGTCCAGGCATTAGCTGGGAATTCGAATCGCAAGTCACGCTAGACGTCCGAACCAACTTAAAATACTCTAAAATTTAACCCGAAAAATATTTTTTTTTAGAAACGCTTATATCAACATAGTTTTGGATGCAATATTAATTGGTGTAAAATGAATATGTTGAAAATTTTTGTTTTGGAGTTGTAAACACATTTAAGTCAATTTTATGGAACAATTACGGAAAGATGTATGATTTTGATGATTTTGGACAGTTCAGATTAACAAAATGACCCGTATTTCTCATTGTATATAGTCTAAGTGTAAAAATGTATTTTTAACGTTAACTAGAACTGTTCAGCTTTATAATAAGTGGTCGACCATCAAAATCGGTTAAGGCATTAGCTGGGAGTTCGAATCGCAAGTCACGCTAGACGTCCGAACCAACTTAAAATACTCTAAAATTTAACCCGAAAAATATTTTTTTTTAGAAACGCTTATATCAACATAGTTTTGGATGCAATATTAATTGGTGTAAAATGAATATGTTGAAAATTTTTGATTTGGAGTTGTAAACCCATTTAAGTCAGTTTTATGGAACAATTACGGAAAGATGTATGATTTTGATAATTTTGGACAGTTCAGATTAACAAAATGACCCGTATTTCTCATTGTATATAGTCTAAGTGTAAAAATTTATTTTTAACGTTAACTAGAACTGTTCAGCTTTATAATAAGTGGTCGACCATCAAAATCGGTTCAGGCATTAGCTGGGAATTCGAATCGCAAGTCACGCTAGACGTCCGAACCAACTTAAAATACTCTAAAATTTAACCCGAAAAATATTTTTTTTTAGAAACGCTTATATCAACATAGTTTTGGATGCAATATTAATTGGTGTAAAATGAATATGTTGAAAATTTTTGATTTGGAGTTGTAAACCCATTTAAGTCAGTTTTATGGAACAATTACGGAAAGATGTATGATTTTGATGATTTTGGACAGTTCAGATTAACAAAATGACCCGTATTTCTCGTTGTATATAGTCTAAGTGTAAAAATGTATTTTTAACGTTAACTAGAACTGTTCAGCTTTAAAATAAGTGGTCGACCATCAAAATCGGTCATGGCATTAGCTGGGAATTCGAATCGCAAGTCACGCTAGACGTCCGAACCAACTTAAAATACTCTAAAATTTAACCCGAAAAATATTTTTTTTTAGAAACGCTTATATCAACATAGTTTTGGATGCAATATTAATTAGTGTAAAATGAATATGTTGAAAATTTTTGATTTGGAGTTGTAAACCCATTTAAGTCAGTTTTATGGAACAATTACGGAAAGATGTATGATTTTGATGATTTTGGACAGTTCAGATTAACAAAATGACCCGTATTTCTCATTGTATATAGTCTAAGTGTAAAAATGTATTTTTAACGTTAACTAGAACTGTTCGGCTTTATAATAAGTGGTCGATATCAAAATCGGTCCAGGCATTAGCTGGGAATTCGAATCGCAAGTCACGCTAGACGTCCGAACCAACTTAAAATACTCTAAAATTTAACCCGAAAAATATTTTTTTTTTAGAAACGCTTATATCAACATAGTTTTGGATGCAATATTAATTGGTGTAAAATGAATATGTTGAAAATTTTTGATTTGGAGTTGTAAACCCATTTAAGTCAGTTTTATGGAACAATTACGGAAAGATGTATGATTTTGATGATTTTGGACAGTTCAGATTAACAAAATGACCCGTATTTCTCGTTGTATATAGTCTAAGTGTAAAAATGTATTTTTAACGTTAACTAGAACAGTGCAGCTTTATAGTAAGTGGTCGACCATCAAAATCGGTCCAGGAATTAGCTGGGAATTCGAATCGCAAGTCACGCTAGACATCCGAACCAACTTAAAATACTCTAAAATTTAACCCGAAAAATATTTTTTTTTAGAAACGCTTATATCAACATAGTTTTGGATGCAATATTAATTGGTGTAAAATGAATATGTTGAAAATTTTTGATTTGGAGTTGTAAACCCATTTAAGTCAGTTTTATGGAACAATTACGGAAAGATGTATGATTTTGATGAATTTGGACAGTTCAGATTAACAAAATGACCCCCCGTATTTCTCGTTGTATATAGTCTAAGTATAAAAATGTATTTTTAACTAGAGCTGTTTAGCTTTATAATAAGTGGTCGACCATCAAAATCGGTCCAGGCATTAGCTGGGAATTCGAATCGCAAGTCACGCTAGACGTCCGAACCAACTTAAAATACTCTAAAATTTAACCCGAAAAATATTTTTTTTTAGAAACGCTTATATCAACATAGTTTTGGATGCAATATTAATCGGTGTAAAATGAATATGTTGAAAATTTTTGATTTGGAGTTGTAAACCCATTTAAGTCAGTTTTATGGAACAATTACGGAAAGATGTATGATTTTGATGATTTTGGACAGTTCAGATTAACAAAATGACCCGTATTTCTCATTGTATATAGTCTAAGTGTTAAAATGTATTTTTAACGTTAACTAGAACTGTTCAGCTTTATAATAAGTGGTCGACCATCAAAATCGGTTCAGGCATTAGCTGGGAATTCGAATCGCAAGCCACGCTAGACGTCCGAACCAACTTAAAATACTCTAAAATTTAACCCGAAAAATATTTTTTTTTAGAAACGCTTATACCAACATAGTTTTGGATGCAATATTAATTGGTGTAAAATGAATACGTTGAAAATTTTTGATTTGGAGTTGTAAACTCATTTAAGTCAGTTTTATGGAACAATTACGGAAAGATGTATGATTTTGATGATTTTGGACAGTTCAGATTAACAAAATGACCCGTATTTCTCATTGTATATAGTCTAAGTGTAAAAATGTATTTTTAACGTTAACTAGAACTGTTCGGCTTTATAATAAGTGGTCGACCATCAAAATCGGTCCAGGCATTAGCTGGGAATTCGAATCGCAAGTCACGCTAGACGTCCGAACCAACTTAAAATACTCTAAAATTTAACCCGAAAAATATTTTTTTTTAGAAACGCTTATATCAACATAGTTTTGGATGCAATATTAATTGGTGTAAAATGAATATGTTGAAAATTTTTGATTTGGAGTTGTAAACCCATTTAAGTCAGTTTAATGGAACAATTACGGAAAGATGTATGATTTTGATGATTTTGGACAGTTCAGATTAACAAAATGACCCGTATTTCTCATTGTATATAGTCTTAGTGTAAAAATGTATTTTTAACGTTAACTAAAACTGTTCAGCTTTATAATAAGTGGTCGACCATCAAAATCTGTTCTGGAATTAGCTGGGAATTCGAATCGCAATTCACGCTAGACGTCCGAACCAACTTAAAATACTCTAAAATTTAACCCGAAAAATATTTTTTTTTAGAAACGCTTATATCAACATAGTTTTGGATGCAATATTAATCGGTGTAAAATGAATATGTTGAAAATTTTTGATTTGGAGTTGTAAACCCATTTAAGTCAGTTTTATGGAACAATTACGGAAAGATGTATGATTTTGATGATTTTGGACAGTTCAGATTAACAAAATGACCCGTATTTCTCATTATATATAGTCTAAGTGTAAAAATGTATTTTTAACGTTAACTAGAACTGTGCAGCTTTATAGTAAGTGGTCGACCATCAAAATCGGTCCATGCATTAGCTGGGAATTCGAATCGCAAGTCACGCTAGACGTCCGAACCAACTTAAAATACTCTAAAATTTAACCCGAAAAATATTTTTTTTTAGAAACGCTTAAATCAACATAGTTTTGGATGCAATATTAATTGGTGTAAAATGAAAATGTTGAAAATTTTTGATTTGGAGTTGTAAACCCATTTAAGTCAGTTTTATGGAACAATTACGGAAAGATGTATGATTTTGATGATTTTGGACAGTTCAGATTAACAAAATGACCCGTATTTCTCATTGTATATAGTCTAAGTGTAAAAATGTATTTTTAACGTTAACTAGAACTGTTCAGCTTTATAATAAGTGGTCGACCATCAAAATCGGTCCAGGCATTAGCTGGGAATTCGAATCGCAAGTCACGCTAGACGTCCGAACCAACTTAAAATACTCTAAAATTTAACCCGAAAAATATTTTTTTTAGAAACGCTTATATCAACATAGTTTTGGATGCAATATTAATCGGTGTAAAATGAATATGTTGAAAATTTTTGATTTGGAGTTGTAAACCCATTTAAGTCAGTTTTATGGAACAATTACGGAAAGATGTATGATTTTGATGATTTTGGACAGTTCAGATTAACAAAATGACCCGTATTTCTCATTGTATATAGTTTAAGTGAAAAATGTATTTTTAATGTTAACTAGAACTGTTCAGCTTTATAATAAGTGGTCGACCATCAAAATCGGTCCAGGCATTAGCTGGGAATTCGAATCGCAAGTCACGCTAGACGTCCGAACCAACTTAAAATACTCTAAAATTTAACCCGAAAAATATTTTTTTTTAGAAACGCTTATATCAACATAGTTTTGGATGCAATATTAATTGGTGTAAAATGAATATGTTGAAAATTTTTGATTTGGAGTTGTAAACCCATTTAAGTCAGTTTTATGGAACAATTACGGAAAGATGTATGATTTTGGACAGTTCAGATTAACAAAATGACCCGTATTTCTCATTGTATATAGTCTAAGTGTAAAAATGTATTTTTAACGTTAACTAGAACTGTTCAGCTTTATAATAAGTGGTCGACCATCAAAATCGGTTCAGGCATTAGCTGGGAATTCGAATCGCAAGTCACGCTAGACGTCCGAACCAACTTAAAATACTCTAAAATTTAACCCGAAAAATATTTTTTTTTAGAAACGCTTGTATCAACATAGTTTTGGATGCAATATTAATTGGTGTAAAATGAAAATGTTGAAAATTTTTGATTTGGAGTTGTAAACCCATTTAAGTCAGTTTTATGGAACAATTACGGAAAGATGTATGATTTTGATGATTTTGGACAGTTCAGATTAACAAAATGACCCGTATTTCTCATTGTATATAGTCTAAGTGTAAAAATGTATTTTTAACGTTAACTAAAACTGTTCAGCTTTATAATAAGTGGTCGACCATCAAAATCGGTCCAGGCAGTAGCTGGGAATTCGAATCGCAAGTCACGCTAGACGTCCGAACCAACTTAAAATACTCTAAAATTTAACCCGAAAAATATTTTTTTTTAGAAACGCTTATATCAACATAGTTTTGGATGCAATATTAATCGGTGTAAAATGAATATGTTGAAAATTTTTGATTTGGAGTTGTAAACCCATTTAAGTCAGTTTTATGGAACAATTACGGAAAGATGTATGATTTTGATGATTTTGGACAGTTCAGATTAACAAAATGACCCGTATTTCTCATTGTATATAGTCTAAGTGTAAAAATGTATTTTTAACGTTAACTAGAACTGTTCAGCTTTATAATAAGTGGTCGACCATCAAAATCGGTCCAGGCATTAGCTGGGAATTCGAATCGCAAGTCACGCTAGACGTCCGAACCAACTTAAAATACTCTAAAATTTAACCCGAAAAATATTTTTTTTTTAGAAACGCTTATATCAACATAGTTTTGGATGCAATATTAATTGGTGTAAAATGAATATGTTGAAAATTTTTGATTTGGAGTTGTAAACCCATTTAAGTCAGTTTTATGGAACAATTATGGAAAGATGTATGATTTTGATGATTTTGGACAGTTCAGATTAACAAAATGACCCGTATTTCTCATTGTATATAGTTTAAGTGAAAAATGTATTTTTAATGTTAACTAGAACTGTTCAGCTTTATAATAAGTGGTCGACCATCAAAATCGGTCCAGGCATTAGCTGGGAATTCGAATCGCAAGTCACGCTAGACGTCCGAACCAACTTAAAATACTCTAAAATTTAACCCGAAAAATATTTTTTTTTAGAAACGCTTATATCAACATAGTTTTGGATGCAATATTAATTGGTGTAAAATGAATATGTTGAAAATTTTTGATTTGGAGTTGTAAACCCATTTAAGTCAGTTTTATGGAACAATTACGGAAAGATGTATGATTTTGATGATTTTGGACAGTTCAGATTAACAAAATGACCCGTATTTCTCATTGTATATAGTCTAAGTGTAAAAATGTATTTTTAACGTTAACTAGAACTGTTCAGCTTTATAGTAAGTGTTCGACCATCAAAATCGGTCCAGGCATTAGCTGGGAATTCGAATCGCAAGTCACGCTAGACGTCCGAACCAACTTAAGATACTCTAAAATTTAACCCGAAAAATATTTTTTTTAGAAACGCTTATATCAACATAGTTTTGGATGCAATATTAATTGGTGTAAAATGAATATGTTGAAAATTTTTGATTTGGAGTTGTAAACCCATTTAAGTCAGTTTTATGGAACAATTACGGAAAGATGTATGATTTTGATGATTTTGGACAGTTCAGATTAACAAAATGACCCGTATTTCTCATTTTATATAGTCTAAGTGTAAAAATGTATTTTTAACGTTAACTAGAACTGTTCAGCTTTATAGTAAGTGTTCGACCATCAAAATCGGTCCAGGCATTAGCTGGGAATTCGAATCGCAAGTCACGCTAGACGTCCGAACCAACTTAAGATACTCTAAAATTTAACCCGAAAAATATTTTTTTTAGAAACGCTTATATCAACATAGTTTTGGATGCAATATTAATTGGTGTAAAATGAATATGTTGAAAATTTTTGATTTGGAGTTGTAAACCCATTTAAGTCAGTTTTATGGAACAATTACGGAAAGATGTATGATTTTGATGATTTTGGACAGTTCAGATTAACAAAATGACCCGTATTTCTCATTGTATATAGTCTAAGTGTAAAAATGTATTTTTAACGTTAACTACAACTGTTCAGCTTTATAGTAAGTGGTCGACCATCAAAATCGGTCCAGGCATTAGCTGGGAATTCGAATCGCAAGTCACGCTAGACGTCCGAACCAACTTAAAATACTCTAAAATTTAACCCGAAAAATATTTTTTTTTAGAAAGGCTTATATCAACATAGTTTTGGATGCAATATTAATTGGTGTAAAATGAATATGTTGAAAAATTTTGATTTGGAGTTGTTAACCCATTTAAGTCAGTTTTATGGAACAATTACGGAAAGATGTATGATTTTGATGATTTTGGACAGTTCAGATTAACAAAATGACCCGTATTTCTCACTGTATATAGTAAAAGTGTAAAAATGTATTTTTAACGTTAACTAGAACTGTTCAGCTTTAAAATAAGTGGTCGACCATCAAAATCGGTCCAGGCATTAGATGGGAATTCGAATCGCAAGTCACGCTAGACGTTCGAACCAACTTAAAATACTCTAAAATTTAACCCGAAAAATATTTTTTTTAGAAACGCTTATATCAACATAGTTTTGGATGCAATATTAATTGGTGTAAAATGAATATGTTGAAAATTTTTGATTTGGAGTTGTAAACCCATTTAAGTCAGTTTTATGGAACAATTACGGAAAGATGTATGATTTTGATGATTTTGGACAGTTCAGATTAACAAAATGACCCGTATTTCTCATTGTATATAGTCTTAGTGTAAAAATGTATTTTTAACGTTAACTAGAACTGTTCAGCTTTATAATACCTGGTCGACCATCAAAATCGGTCCAGGCATTAGCTGGGAATTCGAATCGCAAGTCACGCTAGACGTCCGAACCAACTTAAAATACTCTAAAATTTAACCCGAAAAATATTTTTTTTAGAAACGCTTATATCAACATAGTTTTGGATGCAATATTAATCGGTGTAAAATGAATATGTTGAAAATTTTTGATTTGGAGTTGTAAACCCATTTAGCAATATTATTGGTGTAAAATGAATATGTTGTAAACCCATTTAAGTCAGTTTTATGGAACAATTACGGAAAGATGTATGATTTTGATGATTTTGGACAGTTCAGATTAACAAAATGACCCGTATTTCTCATTGTATATAGTCTAAGTGTAAAAATGTATTTTTAACCTTAACTAAAACTGTTCAGCTTTATAATAAGTGGTCGACCATCAAAATCGGTTCAGGCATTAGCTGGGAATTCGAATCGCAAGTCACGCTAGACGTCCGAACCAACTTAAAATACTCTAAAATTTAACCCGATAAATATTTTTTTTTACAAACGCTTATATCAAAATAGTTTTGGATGCAATATTAATTGGTGTAAAATGAATATGTTGAAAATTTTTGATTTGGAGTTGTAACCCATTTAAGTCAGTTTTATGGAACAACTTACGGAAAGATGTATGATTTTGATGATTTTGGACAGTTCAGATTAACAAAATGACCCGTATTTCTCATTGTATATAGTCTAAGTGTAAAAATGTATTTTTAACGTTAACTAGAACTGTTCAGCTTTATAATAAGTGGTCGACCATCAAAATCGGTCCAGGCATTAGCTGGGAATTCGAATCGCAAGTCACGCTAGACGTCCGAACCAACTTAAAATACTCTAAAATTTAACCCGAAAAATATTTTTTTAGAAACGCTTATATCAACATAGTTTTGGATGCAATATTAATTGGTGTAAAATGAATATGTTGAAAATTTTTGATTTGGAGTTGTAAACCCATTTAAGTCAGTTTTATGGAACAATTACGGAAAGATGTATGATTTTGATGATTTTGGACAGTTCAGATTAACAAAATGACCCGTATTTCTCATTGTATATAGCCTAAGTGTAAAAATGTATTTTTAACGTTAACTAGAACTGTTCAGCTTCATAATAAGTGGTCGACCATCAAAAATCGGTCCAGGCATTAGCTGGGAATTCGAATCGCAAGTCACGCTAGACGTCCGAACCAACTTAAAATACTCTAAAATTTAACCCGAAAAATATTTTTTTAGAAACGCTTATATCAACATAGTTTTGGATGCAATATTAATTGGTGTAAAATGAATATGTTGAAAATTTTTGATTTGGAGTTGTAAACCCATTTAAGTCAGTTTTATGGAACAATTACGGAAAGATGTATGATTTTGATGATTTTGGACAGTTCAGATTAACAAAATGACCCGTATTTCTCATTGTATATAGTCTAAGTGCAAAAATGTATTTTTAACGTTAACTAGAACTGTTCAGCTTTATAATAAGTGGTCGACCATCAAATCGGTCCAGGGATTAGCTGGGAATTCGAATCGCAAGTCACGCTAGACGTCCGAACCAACTTAAAATACTCTAAAATTTAACCCGAAAAATGTTTTTTTTTTAGAAACGCTTATATCAACATAGTTTTGGATGCAATATTAATTGGTGTAAAATGAATATGTTGAAAATTTTTGATTTGGAGTTGTAAACCCATTTAAGTCAGTTTTATGGAACAATTACGGAAAGATGTATGATTTTGATGATTTTGGACAGTTCAGATTAACAAAATGACCCGTATTTCTCATTGTATATAGTCTAAGTGTAAAAATGTATTTTTAACGTTAACTAGAACTGTTCAGCTTTATAATAAGTGGTCGACCATCAAAATCGGTCCAGGCATTAGCTGGGAATTCGAATCGCAAGTCACGCTAGACGTCCGAACCAACTTAAAATACTCTAAAATTTAACCCGAAAAATGTTTTTTTTTTAGAAACGCTTATATCAACATAGTTTTGGATGCAATATTAATTGGTGTAAAATGAATATGTTGAAAATTTTTGATTTGGAGTTGTAAACCCATTTAAGTCAGTTTTATGGAACAATTACGGAAAGATGTATGATTTTGATGATTTTGGACAGTTCAGATTAACAAAATGACCCGTATTTCTCATTGTATATAGTCTAAGTGTAAAAATGTATTTTTAACGTTAACTAGAACTGTTCAGCTTTATAATAAGTGGTCGACCATCAAAATCGGTCCAGGCATTAGCTGGGAATTCGAATCGCAAGTCACGCTAGACGTCCGAACCAACTTAAATACTCTAAAATTTAACCCGAAAAATATTTTTTTTAGAAACGCTTATATCAACATAGTTTTGGATGCAATATTAATTGGTGTAAAATGAATATGTTGTAAACCCATTTAAGTCAGTTTTATGGAACAATTACGGAAAGATGTATGATTTTGATGATTTTGGACAGTTCAGATTAACAAAATGACCCGTATTTCTCATTGTATATAGTCTAAGTGTAAAAATGTATTTTTAACCTTAACTAAAACTGTTCAGCTTTATAATAAGTGGTCGACCATCAAAATCGGTTCAGGCATTAGCTGGGAATTCGAATCGCAAGTCACGCTAGACGTCCGAACCAACTTAAAATACTCTAAAATTTAACCCGATAAATATTTTTTTTTTACAAACGCTTATATCAAAATAGTTTTGGATGCAATATTAATTGGTGTAAAATGAATATGTTGAAAATTTTTGATTTGGAGTTGTAAACCCATTTAAGTCAGTTTTATGGACAATTACGGAAAGATGTATGATTTTGATGATTTTGGACAGTTCAGATTAACAAAATGACCCGTATTTCTCATTGTATATAGTCTAAGTGTAAAAATGTATTTTTAACGTTAACTAGAACTGTTCAGCTTTATAATAAGTGGTCGACCATCAAAATCGGTCCAGGCATTAGCTGGGAATTCGAATCGCAAGTCACGCTAGACGTCCGAACCAACTTAAAATACTCTAAAATTTAACCCGAAAAATATTTTTTTTTAGAAACGCTTATATCAACATAGTTTTGGATGCAATATTAATTGGTGTAAAATGAATATGTTGAAAATTTTTGATTTGGAGTTGTAAACCCATTTAAGTCAGTTTTATGGAACAATTACGGAAAGATGTATGATTTTGATGATTTTGGACAGTTCAGATTAACAAAATGACCCGTATTTCTCATTGTATATAGCCTAAGTGTAAAAATGTATTTTTAACGTTAACTAGAACTGTTCAGCTTCATAATAAGTGGTCGACCATCAAAATCGGTCCAGGCATTAGCTGGGAATTCGAATCGCAAGTCACGCTAGACGTCCGAACCAACTTAAAATACTCTAAAATTTAACCCGAAAAATATTTTTTTTAGAAACGCTTATATCAACATAGTTTTGGATGCAATATTAATTGGTGTAAAATGAATATGTTGAAAATTTTTGATTTGGAGTTGTAAACCCATTTAAGTCAGTTTTATGGAACAATTACGGAAAGATGTATGATTTTGATGATTTTGGACAGTTCAGATTAACAAAATGACCCGTATTTCTCATTGTATATAGTCTAAGTGCAAAAATGTATTTTTAACGTTAACTAGAACTGTTCAGCTTTATAATAAGTGGTCGACCATCAAAATCGGTCCAGGCATTAGCTGGGAATTCGAATCGCAAGTCACGCTAGACGTCCGAACCAACTTAAAATACTCTAAAATTTACCCCGAAAAATATTTTTTTTAGAAACGCTTATATCAACATAGTTTTGGATGCAATATTAATTGGTGTAAAATGAATATGTTGTAAACCCATTTAAGTCAGTTTTATGGAACAATTACGGAAAGATGTATGATTTTGATGATTTTGGACAGTTCAGATTAACAAAATGACCCGTATTTCTCATTGTATATAGTCTAAGTGTAAAAATGTATTTTTAACCTTAACTAAAACTGTTCAGCTTTATAATAAGTGGTCGACCATCAAAATCGGTTCAGGCATTAGCTGGGAATTCGAATCGCAAGTCACGCTAGACGTCCGAACCAACTTAAAATACTCTAAAATTTAACCCGATAAATATTTTTTTTTACAAACGCTTATATCAACATAGTTTTGGATGCAATATTAATTTTTGTAAAATGAATATGTTGAAAATTTTTGATTTGGAGTTGTAAACCCATTTAAGTCAGTTTTATGGAACAATTACGGAAAGATGTATGATTTTGATGATTTTGGACAGTTCAGATTAACAAAATGACCCGTATTTCTTATTGTATATAGTCTAAGTGTAAAAATGTATTTTTAACGTTAACTAGAACTGTTCAGCTTTATAATAAGTGGTCGACCATCAAAATCGGTCCAGGCATTAGCTGGGAATTCGAATCGCAAGTCACGCTAGACGTCCGAACCAACTTAAAATACTCTAAAATTTAACCCGAAAAATATTTTTTTTAGAAACGCTTATATCAACATAGTTTTGGATGCAATATTAATTGGTGTAAAATGAATATGTTGAAATTTTTTGATTTGGAGTTGTAAACCCATTTAAGTCAGTTTTATGGAACAATTACGGAAAGATGTATGATTTTGATGATTTTGGACAGTTCAGATTAACAAAATGACCCGTATTTCTCATTGTATATAGTCTAAGTGTAAAAATGTATTTTTAACGTTAACTAGAACTGTTCAGCTTTATAATAAGTGGTCGACCATCAAAATCGGTCCAGGCATTAGCTGGGAATTCGAATCGCAAGTCACGCTAGACGTCCGAACCAACTTAAAATACTCTAAAATTTAACACGAAAAATATTTTTTTTATAAACGCCTATATCAACATAGTTTTGGATGCAATATTAATTGGTGTAAAATGAATATGTTGAAAATTTTTGATTTGGAATTGTAAACCCATTTAAGTCAGTTTTATGGAACAATTACGGAAAGATGTATGATTTTGATGATTTTGGACAGTTCAGATTAACAAAATGACCCGTATTTCTCATTGTATATAGTCTAAGTGTAAAAATGTATTTTTAACCTTAACTAAAACTGTTCAGCTTTATAATAAGTGGTCGACCATCAAAATCGGTTCAGGCATTAGCTGGGAATTCGAATCGCAAGTCACGCTAGACGTCCGAACCAACTTAAAATACTCTAAAATTTAACCGATAAATATTTTTTTTTACAAACGCTTATATCAACATAGTTTTGGATGCAATATTAATTGGTGTAAAAATGAATATGTTGAAAATTTTGATTTGGAGTTGTAAACCCATTTAAGTCAGTTTTATGGAACAATTACGGAAAGATGTACGATTTTGATGATTTTGGACAGTTCAGATTAACAAAATGACCCGTATTTCTTATTGTATATAGTCTAAGTGTAAAAATGTATTTTTAACGTTAACTAGATCTGTTCAGCTTTATAATAAGTGGTCGACCATCAAAATCGGTCCAGGCATTAGCTGGGAATTCGAATCGCAAGTCACGCTAGACGTCCGAACCAACTTAAAATACTCTAAAATTTAACCCGAAAAATATTTTTTTTAGAAACGCTTATATCAACATAGTTTTGGATGCAATATTAATTGGTGTAAAATGAATATGTTGTAAACCCATTTAAGTCAGTTTTATGGAACAATTACGGAAAGATGTATGATTTTGATGATTTTGGACAGTTCCGATTAACAAAATGACCCGTATTTCTCATTGTATATAGTCTAAGTGTAAAAATGTATTTTTAACCTTAACTAAAACTGTTCAGCTTTATAATAAGTGGTCGACCATCAAAATCGGTTCAGGCATTAGCTGGGAATTCGAATCGCAAGTCACGCTAGACGTCCGAACCAACTTAAAATACTCTAAAATTTAACCCGATAAATATTTTTTTTTACAAACGCTTATATCAACATAGTTTTGGATGCAATATTAATTGGTGTAAAATGAATATGTTGAAAATTTTTGATTTGGAGTTGTAAACCCATTTAAGTCAGTTTTATGGAACAATTACGGAAAGATGTATGATTTTGATGATTTTGGACAGTTCAGATTAACAAAATGACCCGTATTTCTCATTGTATATAGTCTAAGTGTAAAAATGTATTTTTATCGTTAACTAGAACTGTTCAGCTTTATAATAAGTGGTCGACCATCAAAATCGGTCCAGGCATTAGCTGGGAATTCGAATCGCAAGTCACGCTAGACGTCCGAACCAACTTAAAATACTCTAAAATTTAACCCGAAAAATATTTTTTTTTAGAAACGCTTATATCAACATAGTTTTGGATGCAATATTAATTGGTGTAAAATGAATATGTTAAAAATTTTTGATTTGGAGTTGTAAACCCATTTAAGTCAGTTTTATGGAACAATTACGGAAAGATGTATGATTTTGATGATTTTGGACAGTTCAGATTAACAAAATGACCCGTATTTCTTATTGTATATAGTCTAAGTGTAAAAATGTATTTTTAGCGTTAACTAGATCTGTTCAGCTTTATAATAAGTGGTCGACCATCAAAATTGGTCCAGGCATTAGCTGGGAATTCGAATCGCAAGTCACGCTAGACGTCCGAACCAACTTAAAATACTCTAAAATTTAACCCGAAAAATATTTTTTTTAGAAACGCTTATATCAACATAGTTTTGGATGCAATATTAATTGGTGTAAAATGAATATGTTGTAAACCCATTTAAGTCAGTTTTATGGAACAATTACGGAAAGATGTATGATTTTGATGATTTTGGACAGTTCAGATTAACAAAATGACCCGTATTTCTCATTGTATATAGTCTAAGTGTAAAAATGTATTTTTAACGTTAACTAGAACTGTTCAGCTTTATAATAAGTGGTCGACCATCAAAATCGGTCCAGGCATTAGCTGGGAATTCGAATCGCAAGTCACGCTAGACGTCCGAACCAACTTAAAATACTCTAAAATTTAACCCGAAAAATATTTTTTTTATAAACGCTTATATCAACATAGTTTTGGATGCAATATTAATTGGTGTAAAATGAATATGTTGAAAATTTTTGATTTGGAGTTGTAAACCCATTTAAGTCAGTTTTATGGAACAATTACGGAAAGATGTATGATTTTGATGATTTTGGACAGTTCAGATTAACAAAATGGCCCGTATTTCTCATTGTATATAGTCTAAGTGTAAAAATATATTTTTAACGTTAACTAGAACTGTTCAGCTTTATAATAAGTGGTCGACCATCAAAATCGGTCCAGGCATTAGCTGGGAATTCGAATCGCAAGTCACGCTAGACGTCCGAACCAACTTAAAATACTCTAAAATTTAACCCGAAAAATATTTTTTTTTAGAAACGCTTATATCAACATAGTTTTGCATGCAATATTAATTGGTGTAAAATGAATATGTTGAAAATTTTTGATTTGGAGTTGTAAACCCATTTAAGTCAGTTTTATGGAACAATTACGGAAAGATGTATGATTTTGATGATTTTGGACAGTTCAGATTAACAAAATGACCCGTATTTCTCATTGTATATAGTCTAAGTGTAAAAATGTATTTTTAACGTTAACTAGAACTGTTCAGCTTTATAATAGGTGGTCGACCATCAAAATCGGTCCAGGCATTAGCTGCGAATTCGAATCGCAAGTCACGCTAGACGTCCGAACCAACTTAAAATACTCTAAAATTTAACCCGAAAAATATTTTTTTTATAAACGCTTATATCAACATAGTTTTGGATGCAATATTAATTGGTGTAAAATGAATATGTTGAAAATTTTTGATTTGGAGTTGTAAACCCATTTAAGTCAGTTTTATGGAACAATTACGGAAAGATGTATGATTTTGATGATTTTGGACAGTTCAGATTAACAAAATGACCCGTATTTCTCATTGTATATAGTCTAAGTGTAAAAATGTATTTTCAACATTAACTAGAACTGTTCAGCTTTATAATAAGTGGTCGACCATCAAAATCGGTTCAGGCATTAGCTAGGAATTCGAATCACAAGTCACGCTAGACATCCGAACCAACTTAAAATACTCTAAAATTTAACCCGAAAAATATTTTTTTTAGAAACGCTTATATCAACATAGTTTTGGATGCAATATTAATTGGTGTAAAATGAATGTGTTGAAAATTTTTGATTTGGAGTTGTAAACCCATTTAAGTCAGTTTTATGGAACAATTGCGGAAAGATGTATGATTTTGATGATTTTGGACAGTTCAGATAAACAAAATGACCCGTATTTCTCATTGTATATAGTCTAAGTGTAAAAATGTATTTTTAACGTTAACTAGAACTGTTCAGCTTTATAATAAGTGGTCGACCATCAAAATCGGTCCAGGCATTAGCTGGGAATTCGAATCGCAAGTCACGCTAGACGTCCGAACCAACTTAAAATACTCTAAAATTTAACCCGAAAAATATTTTTTTTTAGAAACGCTTATATCAACATAGTTTTGCATGCAATATTAATTGGTGTAAAATGAATATGTTGAAAATTTTTGATTTGGAGTTGTAAACCCATTTAAGTCAGTTTTATGGAACAATTACGGAAAGATGTATGATTTTGATGATTTTGGACAGTTCAGATTAACAAAATGACCCGTATTTCTCATTGTATATAGTCTAAGTGTAAAAATGTATTTTTAACGTTAACTAGAACTGTTCAGCTTTATAATAGGTGGTCGACCATCAAAATCGGTCCAGGCATTAGCTGCGAATTCGAATCGCAAGTCACGCTAGACGTCCGAACCAACTTAAAATACTCTAAAATTTAACCCGAAAAATATTTTTTTTATAAACGCTTATATCAACATAGTTTTGGATGCAATATTAATTGGTGTAAAATGAATATGTTGAAAATTTTTGATTTGGAGTTGTAAACCCATTTAAGTCAGTTTTATGGAACAATTACGGAAAGATGTATGATTTTGATGATTTTGGACAGTTCAGATTAACAAAATGACCCGTATTTCTCATTGTATATAGTCTAAGTGTAAAAATGTATTTTCAACATTAACTAGAACTGTTCAGCTTTATAATAAGTGGTCGACCATCAAAATCGGTTCAGGCATTAGCTAGGAATTCGAATCACAAGTCACGCTAGACATCCGAACCAACTTAAAATACTCTAAAATTTAACCCGAAAAATATTTTTTTTAGAAACGCTTATATCAACATAGTTTTGGATGCAATATTAATTGGTGTAAAATGAATGTGTTGAAAATTTTTGATTTGGAGTTGTAAACCCATTTAAGTCAGTTTTATGGAACAATTGCGGAAAGATGTATGATTTTGATGATTTTGGACAGTTCAGATAAACAAAATGACCCGTATTTCTCATTGTATATAGTCTAAGTGTAAAAATGTATTTTTAACGTTAACTAGAACTGTTCAGCTTTATAATAAGTGGTCGACCATCAAAATCGGTCCAGGCATTAGCTGGGAATTCGAATCGCAAGTCACGCTAGACGTCCGAACCAACTTAAAATACTCTAAAATTTAACCCGAAAAATATTTTTTTTTAGAAACGCTTATATCAACATAGTTTTGCATGCAATATTAATTGGTGTAAAATGAATATGTTGAAAATTTTTGATTTGGAGTTGTAAACCCATTTAAGTCAGTTTTATGGAACAATTACGGAAAGATGTATGATTTTGATGATTTTGGACAGTTCAGATAAACAAAATGACCCGTATTTCTCATTGTATATAGTCTAAGTGTAAAAATGTATTTTTAACGTTAACTAGAACTGTTCAGCTTTATAATAAGTGGTCGACCATCAAAATCGGTCCAGGCATTAGCTGGGAATTCGAATCGCAAGTCACGCTAGACGTCCGAACCAACTTAAAATACTCTAAAATTTAACCCGAAAAATATTTTTTTTTAGAAACGCTTATATCAACATAGTTTTGCATGCAATATTAATTGGTGTAAAATGAATATGTTGAAAATTTTTGATTTGGAGTTGTAAACCCATTTAAGTCAGTTTTATGGAACAATTACGGAAAGATGTATGATTTTGATGATTTTGGACAGTTCAGATTAACAAAATGACCCGTATTTCTCATTGTATATAGTCTAAGTGTAAAAATGTATTTTTAACGTTAACTAGAACTGTTCAGCTTTATAATAAGTGGTCGACCATCAAAATCGGTCCAGGCATTAGCTGGGAATTCGAATCGCAAGTCACGCTAGACGTCCGAACCAACTTAAAATACTCTAAAATTTAACCCGAAAAATATTTTTTTTATAAACGCTTATATCAACATAGTTTTGGATGCAATATTAATTGGTGTAAAATGAATATGTTGAAAATTTTTGATTTGGAGTTGTAAACCCATTTAAGTCAGTTTTATGGAACAATTACGGAAAGATGTATGATTTTGATGATTTTGGACAGTTCAGATTAACAAAATGACCCGTATTTCTTATTGTATATAGTCTAAGTGTAAAAATGTATTTTTGACGTTAACTAGAACTGTTTAGCTTTATAATAAGTGGTCGACCATCAAAATCGGTCCAGGCATTAGCTGGGAATTCGAATCGCAAGTCACGCTAGACGTCCGAACCAACTTAAAATACTCTAAAATTTAACCCGAAAAATATTTTTTTAGAAACGCTTATATCAACATAGTTTTGGATGCAATATTAATTGGTGTAAAATGAATATGTTGAAAATTTTTGATTTGGGGTTGTAAACCCATTTAAGTCAGTTTTATGGAACAATTACGGAAAGATGTATGATTTTGATGATTTTGGACAGTTCATATTAACAAAATGACCCGTATTTCTCATTGTATATAGTCTAAGTGTAAAAATGTATTTTTAACGTTAACTAGAACTGTTCAGCTTTATAATAAGTGGCCGACCATCATAATCGGTCCAGGCATTAGCTAGGAATTCGAATCGCAAGTCACGCTAGACGTCCGAACCAACTTAAAATACTCTAAAATTTAAACCGAAAAATATTTTTTTTATAAACGCTTATATCAACATAGTTTTGGATGCAATATTAATTGGTGTAAAATTAATATGTTGAAATTTTTTGATTTGGAGTTGTAAACCCATTTAAGTCAGTTTTATGGAACAATTACGGAAAGATGTATGATTTTGATGATTTTGGACAGTTCAGATTAACAAAATGACCCGTATTTCTCATTGTATATAGTCTAAGTGTAAAACCGTATTTTTAACGTTAAATAGAACTGTTCAGCTTTATAATAAGTGGTCGACCATCAAAATCGGTTCAGGCATTAGCTAGGAATTCGAATCGCAAGTTAAAATACTCTAAAATTTAACCCGAAAAATATTTTTTTTTAGAAACGCTTATATCAACATAGTTTTGGATGCAATATTAATTGGTGTAAAATGAATATGTTGAAAATTTTTGATTTGGAGTTGTAAACCCATTTAAGTCAGTTTTATGGAACAATTACGGAAAGATGTATGATTTTGATGATTTTGGACAGTTCAGATAAACAAAATGACCCGTATTTCTCATTGTATATAGTCTAAGTGTAAAAATGTATTTTTAACGTTAACTAGAACTGTTCAGCTTTATAATAAGTGGTCGACCATCAAAATCGGTCCAGGCATTAGCTGGGAATTCGAATCGCAAGTCACGCTAGACGTCCGAACCAACTTAAAATACTCTAAAATTTAACCCGAAAAATATTTTTTTTTAGAAACGCTTATATCAACATAGTTTTGCATGCAATATTAATTGGTGTAAAATGAATATGTTGAAAATTTTTGATTTGGAGTTGTAAACCCATTTAAGTCAGTTTTATGGAACAATTACGGAAAGATGTATGATTTTGATGATTTTGGACAGTTCAGATTAACAAAATGACCCGCTGGGAATTCGAATCGCAAGTCACGCTAGACGTCCGAACCAACTTAAAATACTCTAAAATTTAACCCGAAAAATATTTTTTTTTTAGAAACGCTTACATCAACATAGTTTTGGATGCAATATTAATTGGTGTAAAATGAATATGTTGAAAATTTTTGATTTGGAGTTGTAAACCCATTTAAGTCAGTTTTATGGAACAATTACGGAAAGATGTATGATTTTGATGATTTTGGACAGTTCAGATTAACAAAATGACCGGTATTTCTCATTGTATATAGTCTAAGTGTAAAAATGTATTTTTAACGTTAACTAGAACTGTTCAGCTTTATAATAAGTGGTCGACCATCAAAATCGGTCCAGGCATTAGCTGGGAATTCGAATCGCAAGTCACGCTAGACGTCCGAACCAACTTAAAATACTCTAAAATTTAACCCGAAAAATATTTTTTTTATAAACGCTTATATCAACATAGTTTTGGATGCAATATTAATTGGTGTAAAATGAATATGTTGAAAATTTTTGATTTGGAGTTGTAAACCCATTTAAGTCAGTTTTATGGAACAATTACGGAAAGATGTATGATTTTGATGATTTTGGACAGTTCAGATTAACAAAATGACCCGTATTTCTCATTGTATATAGTCTAAGTGTAAAAATGTATTTTTAACGTTAACTAGAACTGTTCAGCTTTATAATAAGTGGTCGACCATCAAAATCGGTCCAGGCATTAGCTGGGAATTCGAATCGCAAGTCACGCTAGACGTCCGAACCAACTTAAAATACTCTAAAATTTAACCCGAAAAATATTTTTTTTATAAACGCTTATATCAACATAGTTTTGGATGCAATATTAATTGGTGTAAAATGAATATGTTGAAAATTTTTGATTTGGAGTTGTAAACCCATTTAAGTCTGTTTTATGGAACAATTACGGAAAGATGTATGATTTTGATGATTTTGGACAGTTCAGATTAACAAAATGACCCGTATTTCTTATTGTATATAGTCTAAGTGTAAAAATGTATTTTTGACGTTAACTAGAACTGTTTAGCTTTATAACAAGTGGTCGACCATCAAAATCGGTCCAGGCATTAGCTGGGAATTCGAATCGCAAGTCACGCTAGACGTCCGAACCAACTTAAAATACTCTAAAATTTAACCCGAAAAATATTTTTTTAGAAACGCTTATATCAACATAGTTTTGGATGCAATATTAATTGGTGTAAAATGAATATGTTGAAAATTTTTGATTTGGGGTTGTAAACCCATTTAAGTCAGTTTTATGGAACAATTACGGAAAGATGTATGATTTTGATGATTTTGGACAGTTCAGATTAACAAAATGACCCGTATTTCTCATTGTATATAGTCTAAGTGTAAAAATGTATTTTTAACGTTAACTAGAACTGTTCAGCTTTATAATAAGTGGCCGACCATCAAAATCGGTCCAGGCATTAGCTAGGAATTCGAATCGCAAGTCACGCTAGACGTCCGAACCAACTTAAAATACTCTAAAATTTAACCCGAAAAATATTTTTTTTATAAACGCTTATATCAACATAGTTTTGGATGCAATATTAATTGGTGTAAAATTAATATGTTGAAATTTTTTGATTTGGAGTTGTAAACCCATTTAAGTCAGTTTTATGGAACAATTACGGAAAGATGTATGATTTTGATGATTTTGGACAGTTCAGATTAACAAAATGACCCGTATTTCTCATTGTATATAGTCTAAGTGTAAAACCGTATTTTTAACGTTAAATAGAACTGTTCAGCTTTATAATAAGTGGTCGACCATCAAAATCGGTTCAGGCATTAGCTAGGAATTCGAATCGCAAGTTAAAATACTCTAAAATTTAACCCGAAAAATATTTTTTTTAGAAACGCTTATATCAACATAGTTTTGGATGCAATATTAATTGGTGTAAAATGAATATGTTGAAAATTTTTGATTTGGAGTTGTAAACCCATTTAAGTCAGTTTTATGGAACAATTACGGAAAGATGTATGATTTTGATGATTTTGGACAGTTCAGATAAACAAAATGACCCGTATTTCTCATTGTATATAGTCTAAGTGTAAAAATGTATTTTTAACGTTAACTAGAACTGTTCAGCTTTATAATAAGTGGTCGACCATCAAAATCGGTCCAGGCATTAGCTGGGAATTCGAATCGCAAGTCACGCTAGACGTCCGAACCAACTTAAAATACTCTAAAATTTAACCCGAAAAATATTTTTTTTTAGAAACGCTTATATCAACATAGTTTTGCATGCAATATTAATTGGTGTAAAATGAATATGTTGAAAATTTTTGATTTGGGGTTGTAAACCCATTTAAGTCAGTTTTATGGAACAATTACGGAAAGATGTATGATTTTGATGATTTTGGACAGTTCAGATTAACAAAATGACCCGTATTTCTCATTGTATATAGTCTAAGTGTAAAAATGTATTTTTAACGTTAACAAGAACTTTTCAGCTTTATAATAAGTGGTCGACCATCAAAATCGGTCCAGGCATTAGCTGGGAATTCGAATCGCAAGTCACGCTAGACGTCCGAACCAACTTAAAATACTCTAAAATTTAACCCAAAAAATATTTTTTTTATAAACGCTTATATCAACATAGTTTTGGATGCAATATTAATTGGTGTAAAATTAATATGTTGAAAATTTTTGATTTGGAGTTGTAAACCCATTTAAGTCAGTTTTATGGAACAATTACGGAAAGATGTATGATTTTGATGATTTTGGACAGTTCAGATTAACAAAATGACCCGTATTTCTCATTGTATATAGTCTAAGTGTAAAAATGTATTTTTAACGTTAAATAGAACTGTTCAGCTTTATAATAAGCGGTCGACCATCAAAATCGGTTCAGGCATTAGCTAGGAATTCGAATCGCAAGTCACGCTAGACGTCCGAACCAACTTAAAATACTCTAAAATTTAACCCGAAAAATATTTTTTTAGAAACGCTTATATCAACATAGTTTTGGATGCAATATTAATTGGTGTAAAATGAATGTGTTGAAAATTTTTGATTTGGAGTTGTAAACCCATTTAAGTCAGTTTTATGGAACAATTGCGGAAAGATGTATGATTTTGATGATTTTGGACAGTTCAGATAAACAAAATGACCCGTATTTCTCATCGTATATAGTCTAAGTGTAAAAATGTATTTTTAACGTTAACTAGAACTGTTCAGCTTTATAATAAGTGGTCGACCATCAAAATCGGTCCAGGCATTAGCTGGGAATTCGAATCGCAAGTCACGCTAGACGTCCGAACCAACTTAAAATACTCTAAAATTTAACCCGAAAAATATTTTTTTTTAGAAACGCTTATATCAACATAGTTTTGCATGCAATATTAATTGGTGTAAAATGAATATGTTGAAAATTTTTGATTTGGAGTTGTAAACCCATTTAAGTCAGTTTTATGGAACAATTACGGAAAGATGTATGATTTTGATGATTTTGGACAGTTCAGATTAACAAAATGACCCGCTGGGAATTCGAATCGCAAGTCACGCTAGACGTCCGAACCAACTTAAAATACTCTAAAATTTAACCCGAAAAATATTTTTTTTTTAGAAACGCTTACATCAACAAAGTTTTGGATGCAATATTAATTGGTGTAAAATGAATATGTTGAAAATTTTTGATTTGGAGTTGTAAACCCATTTAAGTCAGTTTTATGGAACAATTACGGAAAGATGTATGATTTTGATGATTTTGGACAGTTCAGATTAACAAAATGACCCGTATTTCTCATTGTATATAGTCTAAGTGTAAAAATGTATTTTTAACGTTAACTAGAACTGTTCAGCTTTATAATAAGTGGTCGACCATCAAAATCGGTCCAGGCATTAGCTGGGAATTCGAATCGCAAGTCACGCTAGACGTCCGAACCAACTTAAAATACTCTAAAATTTAACCCGAAAAATATTTTTTTTATAAACGCTTATATCAACATAGTTTTGGATGCAATATTAATTGGTGTAAAATGAATATGTTGAAAATTTTTGATTTGGAGTTGTAAACCCATTTAAGTCAGTTTTATGGAACAATTACGGAAAGATGTATGATTTTGATGATTTTGGACAGTTCAGATTAACAAAATGACCCGTATTTCTTATTGTATATAGTCTAAGTGTAAAAATGTATTTTTGACGTTAACAAGAACTGTTCAGCTTTATAATAAGTGGTCGACCATCAAAATCGGTCCAGGCATTAGCTGGGAATTCGAATCGCAAGTCACGCTAGACGTCCGAACCAACTTAAAATACTCTAAAATTTAACCCGAAAAATATTTTTTTAGAAACGCTTATATCAACATAGTTTTGGATGCAATATTAATTGGTGTAAAATGAATATGTTGAAAATTTTTGATTTGGGGTTGTAAACCCATTTAAGTCAGTTTTATGGAACAATTACGGAAAGATGTATGATTTTGATGATTTTGGACAGTTCAGATTAACAAAATGACCCGTATTTCTCATTGTATATAGTCTAAGTGTAAAAATGTATTTTTAACGTTAACAAGAACTGTTCAGCTTTATAATAAGTGGTCGACCATCAAAATCGGTCCAGGCATTAGCTAGGAATTCGAATCGCAAGTCACGCTAGACGTCCGAACCAACTTAAAATACTCTAAAATTTAACCCGAAAAATATTTTTTTTATAAACGCTTATATCAACATAGTTTTGGATGCAATATTAATTGGTGTAAAATTAATATGTTGAAATTTTTTGATTTGGAGTTGTAAACCCATTTAAGTCAGTTTTATGGAACAATTACGGAAAGATGTATGATTTTGATGATTTTGGACAGTTCAGATTAACAAAATGACCCGTATTTCTCATTGTATATAGTCTAAGTGTAAAACCGTATTTTTAACGTTAAAAAGAACTGTTCAGCTTTATAATAAGTGGTCGACCATCAAAATCGGTTCAGGCATTAGCTAGGAATTCGAATCGCAAGTCACGCTAGACGTCCGACCCAACTTAAAATACTCTAAAATTTAACCCGAAAAATATTTTTTTTAGAAACGCTTATATCAACATAGTTTTGGATGCAATATTAATTGGTGTAAAATGAATATGTTGAAAATTTTTGATTTGGAGTTGTAAACCCATTTAAGTCAGATTTATGGAACAATTACGGAAAGATGTATGATTTTGATGATTTTGGACAGTTCAGATAAACAAAATGACCCGTATTTCTCATTGTATATAGTCTAAGTGTAAAAATGTATTTTTAACGTTAACTAGAACTGTTCAGCTTTATAATAAGTGGTCGACCATCAAAATCGGTCCAGGCATTAGCTGGGAATTCGAATCGCAAGTCACGCTAGACGTCCGAACCAACTTAAAATACTCTAAAATTTAACCCGAAAAATATTTTTTTTTAGAAACGCTTATATCAACATAGTTTTGCATGCAATATTAATTGGTGTAAAATGAATATGTTGAAAATTTTTGATTTGGAGTTGTAAACCCATTTAAGTCAGTTTTATGGAACAATTACGGAAAGATGTATGATTTTGATGATTTTGGACAGTTCAGATTAACAAAATGACCCGCTGGGAATTCGAATCGCAAGTCACGCTAGACGTCCGAACCAACTTAAAATACTCAAAATTTAACCCGAAAAATATTTTTTTTTTTAGAAACGCTTACATCAACATAGTTTTGGATGCAATATTAATTGGTGTAAAATGAATATGTTGAAAATTTTTGATTTGGAGTTGTAAACCCATTTAAGTCAGTTTTATGGAACAATTACGGAAAGATGTATGATTTTGATGATTTTGGACAGTTCAGATAAACAAAATGACCCGTATTTCTCATTGTATATAGTCTAAGTGTAAAAATGTATTTTTAACGTTAACTAGAACTGTTCAGCTTTATAATAAGTGGTCGACCATCAAAATCGGTCCGGGCATTAGCTGGGAATTCGAATCGCAAGTCACGCTAGACGTCCGAACCAACTTAAAATACTCTAAAATTTAACCCGAAAAATATTTTTTTTAGAAACGCTTATATCAACATAGTTTTGGATGCAATATTAATTGGTGTAAAATGAATATGTTGAAAAGTTTTGATTTGGAGTTGTAAACCCATTTAAGTCAGTTTTATGGAACAATTACGGAAAGATGTATGATTTTGATGATTTTGGACAGTTCAGATTAACAAAATGACCCGTATTTCTCATTGTATATAGTCTAAGTGTAAAAATGTATTTTTAACGTTAACTAGAACTGTTCAGCTTTATAATAAGTGGCCGACCATCAAAATCGGTTCAGGCATTAGCTGGGAATTCGAATCGCAAGTCACGCTAGACGTCCGAACCAACTTAAAATACTCTAAAATTTAACCCGAAAAATATTTTTTTTTAGAAACGCTTATATCAACATAGTTTTGGATGCAATATTAATTGGTGTAAAATGAATATGTTGAAAATTTTTGATTTGGAGTTGTAAACCCATTTAAGTCAGTTTTATGGAACAATTACGGAAAGATGTATGATTTTGATGATTTTGGACAGTTCAGATTAACAAAATGACCCGTATTTCTCATTGTATATAGTCTAAGTGTAAAAATGTATTTTTAACGTTAACTAGAACTGTTCAGCTTTATAATAAGTGGCCGACCATCAAAATCGGTTCAGGCATTAGCTGAGAATTCGAATCGCAAGTCACGCTAGACGTCCGAACCAACTTAAAATACTCTAAAATTTAACCCGAAAAATATTTTTTTTAGAAACGCTTATATCAACATAGTTTTGGATGCAATATTAATTGGTGTAAAATGAATGTGTTGAAAATTTTTGATTTGGAGTTGTAAACCCATTTAAGTCAGTTTTATGGAACAATTGCGGAAAGATGTATGATTTTGATGATTTTGGACAGTTCAGATAAACAAAATGACCCGTATTTCTCATCGTATATAGTCTAAGTGTAAAAATGTATTTTTAACGTTAACTAGAACTGTTCAGCTTTATAATAAGTGGTCGACCATCAAAATCGGTCCAGGCATTAGCTGGGAATTCGAATCGCAAGTCACGCTAGACGTCCGAACCAACTTAAAATACTCTAAAATTTAACCCGAAAAATATTTTTTTTTAGAAACGCTTATATCAACATAGTTTTGCATGCAATATTAATTGGTGTAAAATGAATATGTTGAAAATTTTTGATTTGGAGTTGTAAACCCATTTAAGTCAGTTTTATGGAACAATTACGGAAAGATGTATGATTTTGATGATTTTGGACAGTTCAGATTAACAAAATGACCCGTATTTCTCATTGTATATAGTCTAAGTGTAAAAATGTATTTTTAACGTTAACTAGAACTGTTCAGCTTTATAATAAGTGGTCGACCATCAAAATCGGTCCAGGCATTAGCTGGGAATTCGAATCGCAAGTCACGCTAGACGTCCGAACCAACTTAAAATACTCTAAATTTTAACCCGAAAAATATTTTTTTTATAAACGCTTATATCAACATAGTTTTGGATGCAATATTAATTGGTGTAAAATGAATATGTTGAAAATTTTTGATTTGGAGTTGTAAACCCATTTAAGTCAGTTTTATGGAACAATTACGGAAAGATGTATGATTTTGATGATTTTGGACAGTTCAGATTAACAAAATGACCCGTATTTCTTATTGTATATAGTCTAAGTGTAAAAATGTATTTTTGACGTTAACTAGAACTGTTCAGCTTTATAATAAGTGGTCGACCATCAAAATCGGTCCAGGCATTAGCTGGGAATTCGAATCGCAAGTCACGCTAGACGTCCGAACCAACTTAAAATACTCTAAAATTTAACCCGAAAAATATTTTTTTAGAAACGCTTATATCAACATAGTTTTGGATGCAATATTAATTGGTGTAAAATGAATATGTTGAAAATTTTTGATTTGGGGTTGTAAACCCATTTAAGTCAGTTTTATGGAACAATTACGGAAAGATGTATGATTTTGATGATTTTGGACAGTTCAGATTAACAAAATGACCCGTATTTCTCATTGTATATAGTCTAAGTGTAAAAATGTATTTTTAACGTTAACAAGAACTGTTCAGCTTTATAATAAGTGGTCGACAATCAAAATCGGTCCAGGCATTAGCTAGGAATTCGAATCGCAAGTCACGCTAGACGTCCGAACCAACTTAAAATACTCTAAAATTTAACCCGAAAAATATTTTTTTTATAAACGCTTATATCAACATAGTTTTGGATGCAATATTAATTGGTGTAAAATTAATATGTTGAAATTTTTTGATTTGGAGTTGTAAACCCATTTAAGTCAGTTTTATGGAACAATTACGGAAAGATGTATGATTTTGATGATTTTGGACAGTTCAGATTAACAAAATGACCCGTATTTCTCATTGTATATAGTCTAAGTGTAAAACCGTATTTTTAACGTTAAAAAGAACTGTTCAGCTTTATAATAAGTGGTCGACCATCAAAATCGGTTCAGGCATTAGCTAGGAATTCGAATCGCAAGTCACGCTAGACGTCCGACCCAACTTAAAATACTCTAAAATTTAACCCGAAAAATATTTTTTTTAGAAACGCTTATATCAACATAGTTTTGGATGCAATATTAATTGGTGTAAAATGAATATGTTGAAAATTTTTGATTTGGAGTTGTAAACCCATTTAAGTCAGTTTTATGGAACAATTACGGAAAGATGTATGATTTTGATGATTTTGGACAGTTCAGATAAACAAAATGACCCGTATTTCTCATTGTTTATAGTCTAAGTGTAAAAATGTATTTTTAACGTTAACTAGAACTGTTCAGCTTTATAATAAGTGGTCGACCATCAAAATCGGTCCAGGCATTAGCTGGGAATTCGAATCGCAAGTCACGCTAGACGTCCGAACCAACTTAAAATACTCTAAAATTTAACCCGAAAAATATTTTTTTTTAGAAACGCTTATATCAACATAGTTTTGCATGCAATATTAATTGGTGTAAAATGAATATGTTGAAAATTTTTGATTTGGAGTTGTAAACCCATTTAAGTCAGTTTTATGGAACAATTACGGAAAGATGTATGATTTTGATGATTTTGGACAGTTCAGATTAACAAAATGACCCGCTGGGAATTCGAATCGCAAGTCACGCTAGACGTCCGAACCAACTTAAAATACTCAAAATTTAACCCGAAAAATATTTTTTTTTTTAGAAACGCTTACATCAACATAGTTTTGGATGCAATATTAATTGGTGTAAAATGAATATGTTGAAAATTTTTGATTTGGAGTTGTAAACCCATTTAAGTCAGTTTTATGGAACAATTACGGAAAGATGTATGATTTTGATGATTTTGGACAGTTCAGATTAACAAAATGACCCGTATTTCTCATTGTATATAGTCTAAGTGTAAAAATGTATTTTTAACGTTAGCTAGAACTGTTCAGCTTTATAATAAGTGGTCGACCATCAAAATCGGTCCAGGCATTAGCTGGGAATTCGAATCGCAAGTCACGCTAGACGTCCGAACCAACTTAAAATACTCTAAAATTTAACCCGAAAAATATTTTTTTTATAAACGCTTATATCAACATAGTTTTGGATGCAATATTAATTGGTGTAAAATGAATATGTTGAAAATTTTTGATTTGGAGTTGTAAACCCATTTAAGTCAGTTTTATGGAACAATTACGGAAAGATGTATGATTTTGATGATTTTGGACAGTTCAGATTAACAAAATGACCCGTATTTCTTATTGTATATAGTCTAAGTGTAAAAATGTATTTTTGACATTAACTAGAACTGTTCAGCTTTATAATAAGTGGTCGACCATCAAAATCGGTCCAGGCATTAGCTGGGAATTCGAATCGCAAGTCACGCTAGACGTCCGAACCAACTTAAAATACTCTAAAATTTAACCCGAAAAATATTTTTTTTTAGAAACGCTTATATCAACATAGTTTTGGATGCAATATTAATTGGTGTAAAATGAATATGTTGAAAATTTTTGATTTGGGGTTGTAAACCCATTTAAGTCAGTTTTATGGAACAATTACGGAAAGATGTATGATTTTGATGATTTTGGACAGTTCAGATTAACAAAATGACCCGTATTTCTCATTGTATATAGTCTAAGTGTAAAAATGTATTTTTTACGTTAACAAGAACTGTTCAGCTTTATAATAAGTGGTCGACCATCAAAATCGGTCCAGGCATTAGCTGGGAATTCGAATCGCAAGTCACGCTAGACGTCCGAACCAACTTAAAATACTCTAAAATTTAACCCGAAAAATATTTTTTTTATAAACGCTTATATCAACATAGTTTTGGATGCAATATTAATTGGTGTAAAATTAATATGTTGAAAATTTTTGATTTGGAGTTGTAAACCCATTTAAGTCAGTTTTATGGAACAATTACGGAAAGATGTATGATTTTGATGATTTTGGACAGTTCAGATTAACAAAATGACCCGTATTTCTCATTGTATATTGTCTAAGTGTAAAAATGTATTTTTAACGTTAAATAGAACTGTTCAGCTTTATAATAAGCGGTCGACCATCAAAATCGGTTCAGGCATTAGCTAGGAATTCGAATCGCAAGTCACGCTAGACGTCCGAACCAACTTAAAATACTCTAAAATTTAACCCGAAAAATATTTTTTTTAGAAACGCTTATATCAACATAGTTTTGGATGCAATATTAATTGGTGTAAAATGAATATGTTGAAAATTTTTGATTTGGAGTTGTAAACCCATTTAAGTCAGTTTTATGGAACAATTACGGAAAGATGTATGATTTTGATGATTTTGGACAGTTCAGATAAACAAAATGACCCGTATTTCTCATTGTATATAGTCTAAGTGTAAAAATGTATTTTTAACGTTAACTAGAACTGTTCAGCTTTATAATAAGTGGTCGACCATCAAAATCGGTCCAGGCATTAGCTGGGAATTCGAATCGCAAGTCACGCTAGACGTCCGAACCAACTTAAAATACTCTAAAATTTAACCCGAAAAATATTTTTTTTAGAAACGCTTATATCAACATAGTTTTGGATGCAATATTAATTGGTGTAAAATGAATATGTTGAAAAGTTTTGATTTGGAGTTGTAAACCCATTTAAGTCAGTTTTATGGAACAATTACGGAAAGATGTATGATTTTGATGATTTTGGACAGTTCAGATTAACAAAATGACCCGTATTTCTCATTGTATATAGTCTAAGTGTAAAAATGTATTTTTAACGTTAACTAGAACTGTTCAGCTTTATAATAAGTGGCCGACCATCAAAATCGGTTCAGGCATTAGCTGGGAATTCGAATCGCAAGTCACGCTAGACGTCCGAACCAACTTAAAATACTCTAAAATTTAACCCGAAAAATATTTTTTTTTAGAAACCCTTATATCAACATAGTTTTGGATGCAATATTAATTGGTGTAAAATGAATATGTTGAAAATTTTTGATTTGGAGTTGTAAACCCATTTAAGTCAGTTTTATGGAACAATTACGGAAAGATGTATGATTTTGATGATTTTGGACAGTTCAGATTAACAAAATGACCCGTATTTCTCATTGTATATAGTCTAAGTGTAAAAATGTATTTTTAACGTTAACTAGAACTGTTCAGCTTTATAATAAGTGGCCGACCATCAAAATCGGTTCAGGCATTAGCTGGGAATTCGAATCGCAAGTCACGCTAGACGTCCGAACCAACTTAAAATACTCTAAAATTTAACCCGAAAAATATTTTTTTTTAGAAACGCTTATATCAACATAGTTTTGGATGCAATATTAATTGGTGTAAAATGAATATGTTGAAAATTTTTGATTTGGAGTTGTAAACCCATTTAAGTCAGTTTTATGGAACAATTACGGAAAGATGTATGATTTTGATGATTTTGGACAGTTCAGATTAACAAAATGACCCGTATTTCTCATTGTATATAGTCTAAGTGCAAAATGTATTTTTAGCGTTAACTAGAACTGTTCAGCTTTATAATAAGTGGTCGACCATCAAAATCGGTCCAGGCATTAGCTGGGAATTCGAATCGCAAGTCACGCTAGACGTCCGAACCAACTTAAAATACTCTAAAATTTAACCCGAAAAATATTTTTTTTTAGCAACGCTTATATCAACATAGTTTTGGATGCAATATTAATTGGTGTAAAATGAATATGTTGAAAATTTTTGATTTGGGGTTGTAAACCCATTTAAGTCAGTTTTATGGAACAATTACGGAAAGATGTATGATTTTGATGATTTTGGACAGTTCAGATTAACAAAATGACCCGTATTTCTCATTGTATATAGTCTAAGTGTAAAAATGTATTTTTAACGTTAACTAGAACTGTTCAGCTTTATAATAAGTGGTCGACCATCAAAATCGGTCCAGGCATTAGCTGGGAATTCGAATCGCAAGTCACGCAAGACGTCCGAACCAACTTAAAATACTCTAAAATGTAACCCGAAAAATATTTTTTTTTTAAAAAACGCTTATATCAACATAGTTTTGGATGCAATATTAATTGGTGTAAAATGAATATGTTGAAAATTTTTGATTTGGAGTTGTAAACCCATTTAAGTCAGTTTTATGCAACAATTACGGAAAGATGTATGATTTTGATGATTTTGGACAGTTCAGATTAACAAAATGACCCGTATTTCTCAATATATATAGTCTAAGTGTAAAAATGTATTTTTATCGTTAACTAGAACTGTTCAGCTTTATAATAAGTTGTCGACCATCAAAATCGGTTCAGGCATTAGCTGGGAATTCGAATCGCAAGTCACGCTAGACGTCCGAACCAACTTAAAATACTCTAAAATTTAACCCGAAAAATATTTTTTTTTTTGAAACGCTTATATCAACATAGTTTTGGATGCAATATTAATCGGTGTAAAATGAATATGTTGAAAATTTTTGATTTGGAGTTGTAAACCCATTTAAGTCAGTTTTATGGAACAATTACGGAAAGATGTATGATTTTGATGATTTTGGACAGTTCAGATTAACAAAATGACCCGTATTTCTCATTGTATATAGTCTAAGTGTAAAAATGTATTTTTAACGTTAACTAGAACTGTTCAGCTTTATAATAAGTGGTCGACCGTCAAAATCGGTTCAGGCATTAGCTGGGAATTCGAATCGCAAGTCACGCTAGACGTCCGAACCAACTTAAAATACTCTAAAATTTAACCCGAAAAATATTTTTTTTTAGAAACGCTTATATCAACATAGTTTTGGATGCAATATTAATTGGTGTAAAATGAATATGTTGAAAATTTTTGATTTGGGGTTGTAAACCCATTTAAGTCAGTTTTATGGAGCAATTACGGAAAGATGTATGATTTTGATGATTTTGGACAGTTCAGATTAACAAAATGACCCGTATTTCTTATTGTATATAGTCTAAGTGTAAAAATGTTTTTTAAACGTTAACTAGAACTGTTCAGCTTTATAATAAGTGGTCGACCATCAAAATCGGTCCAGGCATTAGCTGGGAATTCGAATCGCAAGTCACGCTAGACGTCCGAACCAACTTAAAATACTCTAAAATTTAACCCGAAAAATATTTTTTTTATAAACGCTTATATCAACATAGTTTTGGATGCAATATTAATTGGTGTAAAATGAATATGTTGAAAATTTTTGATTTGGAGTTGTAAACCCATTTAAGTCAGTTTTATGGAACAATTACGGAAAGATGTATGATTTTGATGATTTTGGACAGTTCAGATTAACAAAATGACCCATATTTCTCATTGTATATAGTCTAAGTGTAAAAATGTATTTTTAACGTTAACAAGAACTGTTCAGCTTTATAATAAGTGGTCGACCATCAAAATCGGTCCAGGCATTAGCTGGGAATTCGAATCGCAAGTCACGCTAGACGTCCGAACCAACTTAAAATACTCTAAAATTTAACCCGAAAAATATTTTCTTTAGAAACGCTTATATCAACATAGTTTTGGATGCAATATTAATTGGTGTAAAATGAATATGTTGAAAATTTTTGATTTGGAGTTGTAAACCCATTTAAGTCAGTTTTATGGAACAATTACGGAAAGATGTATGATTTTGATGATTTTGGACAGTTCAGATAAACAAAATGACCCGTATTTGTCATTGTATATAGTCTAAGTGTAAAAATGTTATTTTAACGTTAACTAGAACTGTTCAGCTTTATAATAAGTGGTCGACCATCAAAATCGGTCCGGGCATTAGCTGGGAATTCGTATCGCAAGTCACGCTAGACGTCCGAACCAACTTAAAATACTCTAAAATTTAACCCGAAAAATATTTTTTTTAGAAACGCTTATATCAACATAGTTTTGGATGCAATATTAATTGGTGTAAAATGAATATGTTGAAAATTTTTGATTTGGAGTTGTAAACCCATTTAAGTCAGTTTTATGGAACAATTACGGAAAGATGTATGATTTTGATGATTTTGGACAGTTCAGATTAACAAAATGACCCGTATTTCTCATTGTATATAGTCTAAGTGTAAAAATGTATTTTTAACGTTAACTAGAACTGTTCAGCTTTATAATAAGTGGCCGACCATCAAAATCGGTTCAGGCATTAGCTGGGAATTCGAATCGCAAGTCACGCTAGACGTCCGAACCAACTTAAAATACTCTAAAATTTAACCCGAAAAATATTTTTTTTTAGAAACGCTTATATCAACATAGTTTTGGATGCAATATTAATTGGTGTAAAATGAATATGTTGAAAATTTTTGATTTGGAGTTGTAAACCCATTTAAGTCAGTTTTATGGAACAATTACGGAAAGATGTATGATTTTGATGATTTTGGACAGTTCAGATTAACAAAATGACCCGTATTTCTCATTGTATATAGTCTAAGTGTAAAAATGTATTTTTAACGTTAACTAGAACTGTTCAGCTTTATAATAAGTGGCCGACCATCAAAATCGGTTCAGGCATTAGCTGGGAATTCGAATCGCAAGTCACGCTAGACGTCCGAACCAACTTAAATAACTCTAAAATTTAACCCGAAAAATATTTTTTTTTAGAAACGCTTATATCAACATAGTTTTGGATGCAATATTAATTGGTGTAAAATGAATATGTTGAAAATTTTTGATTTGGAGTTGTAAACCCATTTAAGTCAGTTTTATGGAACAATTACGGATGTATGATTTTGATGATTTTGGACAGTTCAGACTAACAAAATGACCCGTATTTCTCATTGTATATAGTCTAAGTGTAAAAATGTATTTTTAACGTTAACTAGAACTGTTCAGCTTTATAATAAGTGGCCGACCATCAAAATCGGTCCAGGCATTAGCTGGGAATTCGAATCGCAAGTCACGCTAGACGTCCGAACCAACTTAAAATACTCTAAAATTTAACCCGAAAAATATTTTTTTTTAGAAACGCTTATATCAACATAGTTTTGGATGCAATATTAATTGGTGTAAAATGAATATGTTGAAAATTTTTGATTTGGAGTTGTAAACCCATTTAAGTCAGTTTTATGGAACAATTACGGAAAGATGTATGATTTTGATGATTTTGGACAGTTCAGATTAACAAAATGACCCGTATTTCTCATTGTATATAGTCTAAGTGTAAAAATGTATTTTTAACGTTAACTAGAACTGTTCAGCTTTATAATAAGTGGTCGACCATCAAAATCGGTCTAGGCATTAGCTGGGAATTCGAATCGCAAGTCACGCTAGACGTCCGAACCAACTTAAAATACTCTAAAATTTAACCCGAAAAATATTTTTTTTTAGCAACGCTTATATCAACATAGTTTTGGATGCAATATTAATTGGTGTAAAATGAATATGTTGAAAATTTTTGATTTGGAGTTGTAAACCCATTTAAGTCAGTTTTATGGAAGAATTACGGAAAGATGTATGATTTTGATGATTTTGGACAGTTCAGATTAACAAAATGACCCGTATTTCTCATTGTATATAGTCTAAGTGTAAAAATGTATTTTTAACGTTAACTAGAACTGTTCAGCTTTATAATAAGTGGCCGACCATCAAAATCGGTTCAGGCATTAGCTGGGAATTCGAATCGCAAGTCACGCTAGACGTCCGAACCAACTTAAAATACTCTAAAATTTAACCCGAAAAATATTTTTTTTTAGAAACGCTTATATCAACATAGTTTTGGATGCAATATTAATTGGTGTAAAATGAATATGTTGAAAATTTTTGATTTGGAGTTGTAAACCCATTTAAGTCAGTTTTATGGAACAATTACGGAAAGATGTATGATTTTGATGATTTTGGACAGTTCAGATTAACAAAATGACCCATATTTCTCATTGTATATAGTCTAAGTGTAAAAATGTATTTTTAACGTTAACAAGAACTGTTCAGCTTTATAATAAGTGGTCGACCATCAAAATCGGTCCAGGCATTAGCTGGGAATTCGAATCGCAAGTCACGCTAGACGTCCGAACCAACTTAAAATACTCTAAAATTTAACCCGAAAAATATTTTCTTTAGAAGCGCTTATATCAACATAGTTTTGGATGCAATATTAATTGGTGTAAAATGAATATGTTGAAAATTTTTGATTTGGAGTTGTAAACCCATTTAAGTCAGTTTTATGGAACAATTACGGAAAGATGTATGATTTTGATGATTTTGGACAGTTCAGATAAACAAAATGACCCGTATTTGTCATTGTATATAGTCTAAGTGTAAAAATGTTATTTTAACGTTAACTAGCACTGTTCAGCTTTATAATAAGTGGTCGACCATCAAAATCGGTCCGGGCATTAGCTGGGAATTCGTATCGCAAGTCACGCTAGACGTCCGAACCAACTTAAAATACTCTAAAATTTAACCCGAAAAATATTTTTTTTAGAAACGCTTATATCAACATAGTTTTGGATGCAATATTAATTGGTGTAAAATGAATATGTTGAAAATTTTTGATTTGGAGTTGTAAACCCATTTAAGTCTGTTTTATGGAACAATTACGGAAAGATGTATGATTTTGATGATTTTGGACAGTTCAGATTAACAAAATGACCCGTATTTCTCATTGTATATAGTCTAAGTGTAAAAATGTATTTTTAACGTTAACTAGAACTGTTCAGCTTTATAATAAGTGGCCGACCATCAAAATCGGTTCAGGCATTAGCTGGGAATTCGAATCGCAAGTCACGCTAGACGTCCGAACCAACTTAAAATACTCTAAAATTTAACCCGAAAAATATTTTTTTTTAGAAACGCTTATATCAACATAGTTTTGGATGCAATATTAATTGGTGTAAAATGAATATGTTGAAAATTTTTGATTTGGAGTTGTAAACCCATTTAAGTCAGTTTTATGGAACAATTACGGAAAGATGTATGATTTTGATGATTTTGGACAGTTCAGATTAACAAAATGACCCGTATTTTTCATTGTATATAGTCTAAGTGTAAAAATGTATTTTTAACGTTAACTAGAACTGTTCAGCTTTATAATAAGTGGCCGACCATCAAAATCGGTTCAGGCATTAGCTGGGAATTCGAATCGCAAGTCACGCTAGACGTCCGAACCAACTTAAATAACTCTAAAATTTAACCC